>JAWWEE010000085.1:46621360-46651099 GCA_035221455.1 Xenops minutus
CGCCCCCCCGCCCGCCCGCCTGGCCCGCCCTCCCTCGCTCCTGTCCCGCCCTGCCTTCCCTCCCTCCCTCCCTGCCGTCCCTCCCTCCTGTCCCTGCCCTCCGCCGCCCCTTCACAAGGCGAGCCTTGCCCGCCGCGTCTCCTTAAAGGAATACAGGTCTCGGGGAAGGCGCAGGGGGCACTTGGGGAAAAAAGAAAAAAGAGAAACTCTCGACTTACTCCAGCTACAGGAAGTGACTTAATGTTCCACTGAAAGGGTTTTCGGGTGGGGGGCAGGGTGGTGGAAGGGGAAGGCAGGAGCGCCTGCTTTTCCAGTTTCCGTGGCATGCCTCGGAAAAGCTTTGCCTACAGACAGTATAACTGCTTTCATGGCGATCCGTGATGCTTTGGGCTCCCACAGGACTGCCGAGCAGGAGGTGCGAGCAGGGAAGGTGCTCAGGAAGAACCAACCTTCCCCGGTTCGGGAAAAGACCGGGATGGAGGCAGGGGCAGAGGCAGAGCCACGGCGCTCAGTGCCTCGGTGCTGCACTGCAGACAGACACGAGTGACACCCCCGGAACACATGTGCCGCCTGACAGACCGGAGTCTCAGCGGGCTGTGGTATTTACTTAGAGAGACACCCAAAATAGCCCTCCAAATACCAGAGTGGAAGCAAACATACCCGCATACAGAGACACTTCAGACACATAAAGGACACACAGCTCAGCCCATTCCAGCAGGACTGCCTCAATGTCAGGCAGGGAGAAAGTCTCCAGGACTCCCGCTGACAAGGAGAGAACCAGACAGAAATACTCCTCTTCCCCAAATTCAGCACTCTGTTCCCAGACCCAATCCTGGCTCCATTCCCTGAAGCCAAACAACACCTTCCGCACCCCACAACCCCACACCCTAGGTTGGTCCTGCCTGCACCCTGGGTTTGTCCCTGCTCTCTCACTGTCCCCTCATCCCCTGTTCTCCTCTGGGGTCTTTCTGCCTTCTTCCCATGCTTTGGATTTCTTAACTATTTTCTCTACTTACAGTCCTTTGCTTGCTCTACCAATTCCAGACAAAAATCTGGTTATGCTCTCCCTCCCCGTCCCAGGCTGGGTTCTAGTCACTTCAATCAGCCCATGTAAATTCAAGCTCCATCAGCTTTACCTGTTGTCCCATTTTCCCTGGTTCCTTTCCTTTGTTTGTCTTGGTCCTTGTCTTCCTATCCAGCAACAATCTCTGATTCTCCCATCACACCACCAGTGAAGTCAGGCAGCTTCTCTAAACTGTCCCTGGGCACAATGCATAAATGTTGGATGGGGGAGGGAGGAACAGACTCTTTGAAAGTCCCAGAACTTAAGAATTAATGCATCTTTGGAAAAATATTCATAAAACCTCTAAAAAGGCATGCAAATCTTCAGTCATGAGAGCCAAACTGGATCTCAGATGTATTTTTTGCTTCTTCTCCATGGAAGGGTATGAAGATTGCCTAACAGAAACCTATAAAAATAAATAATAAAAAAATAACCACACTGATACTGAATCCCTCACTAAACCTCTCCACAACACGTGCAGGCAGCTCACTGTCTTCACAATGAAATCTCTTTGGTCCTCAGCTGAAGCTGGCAGCACTGCCAGGACAGTTTCTATCTGCCTCAGCACAAGCACAAGACGGTGCATGGAGCTGACTGCCTACTGCTTCTCCTTAAAACAACACAGTGAGCATTCCACCAGCACAATCCCAGCATTATTAATTGATCTCTGGAGATATTTCTTGATACACTAAGACAAACAAGGATCAGGCATGCAATCCACTGCCACCAACACAACACTGATGAAGCGTGCCAAGCCTTTGTGCGTTTTGCTGTCTCAGGGAAAGGGACAAAATGGGTGTGCCTGTTAAACATGAAACAAAGCAAAATGGATGGCTGTTTTGAAGCAATAAAAATGGTTCTGTTGGTTCCAAAAGGAAAAAAAAAAATCTAAGAAAAATGAAATTCATAAACACTTGGTAAGAGTGCAGTCCTTCTCCTTTTCAGCCCGTAGGTTCTGGGTGAACCATGGATGTGTATACTCCTTAGATTTGGTGGGTGAGTATCAAGTGCTACACCAGCAGGTACCCCAGATTAACCTCAGAGGAAGCAGCATCTATATCTCTTCATGCCTGGAGACCTCAAGTGAGCAACAGATTTCTATTCCAACACACAGAGGTATTGCAGCAAATACCAGGCAGTATAAACACTCTCTTTAGGCGCCTTGTCTCATCCCTGGCCAGCTGATCATGGAGACACTGCTAAAATTAAAAGAACTATTCCCTAGCCTCTGTACTAGATCAGGCAAGTAATAATGAATCACATGTGCAGATGCACAAACACATACACTTTTGTCTGTGAAAATGCTGCAGACACTCTTATATTCCTAGAATCATTTAGGTTGGAAAAGACTTTTAAGACCATCAAGTTCAAATGCAATGATACACAAACACATCATGTTTTTAAGCCAGTACCTGTAAAGTAAAACATTTTGTGAAGCACAGAGACTTTGTTGTTACACTGTCATTAATGTGTTTCTCCAGAAGTACGCAAAGACTTCATTTCCCTCTCCCTGAAGAGGTTATCCTTCCTCTGCTAAAGGATAACCATGGGCAGGACACATGCAGCATTTAAAAAATGCATTCTTCAATTCTCACCTTCTGCACTGCTGAGACTGGCTCTGTCCAAACATTCCAGTCTTGCCAACTTCTATTAAATCATATATATATTATATATATTATATATATATAAATTATATATCCTATCCAATGCACCACACAAGAACATCAGTATATTAAAATATTGAGTCAGCCCTACCAAAATCCACACTAATCATGTCTGCTCTCAGACCAGGAGAACTGGAAAAAAAAAAAAAATTTAGTTGATGTGCTTCAAGACTTCTGAGGAAGACAAAAGCAGGAAAAATGTGGACACACATTGAGTTTTGGTTCAGCAGCTAGAAAAACTTTATTGCAGAGTTGCCTTGGAAGGTCCAAAAAGAGCCAGGAGAAGCAAATGTAGATGTATTTCCAAAGCTAAAAGTTCAAGATGCTTTGAAAAATACAGACATCACATCTAAAGCCTTCTCTCCCCATCTGGTTATGATACCTGCTCTAAGGCATTTTTATGTTGGATCTGACTCCTATTCAACAAGTCTTTTCCACTGAAATACTGTTTGTTATAATACTGTTATGAATAACAGTCTCCTTCCAGAGTTATAGCACAAGACGATTCATAAAGAATGCTGCAAAGGAAAAATACAGAGGCAATAGTTGGCATAAATGGAGTCAGATCAGTATTTTTATATACTTCAGTTTTAAGGGTTATCTGGGGCAGGAAAAGAAGGGACTGAGAAAAAGAAAAAGTTCTGATTTTTTGATTTCTTACTACAACCAAGAATAAATTGATGGGTTTTCCCCTTCTCCTCCTACCTCCAGTACTACTTTTGTTATTTTTTTCTGTTCTCCAGCATATGTAAAGGAATATCAGCCTCACCTTTTGAAAGATCGAAAACTCATGAGGCCAAGCACTTTTTTAAAAAGAAAAAGCAGAATGGAGTAATTGACCACTTTTCTTTCATTTTCCTTTTCAAGTGTTGTTGGGATTTGAATGTAAGTTAACAAAACAACAACAGCAAAACCTCTTGGAAAATAGACTTTAGACTTCCACATTCAATTAACCAGCTTTCTGTTGGATAACAATATATAGAAATGCCATGAAACAGTACTAGCTCCCCAACAATTCTGCCTAGCTCTCCATTGTTTTCAAAGATGGGAAGGGAAAAGTCCAAAACCCAAACAATCGACCTAACAGATTTTTATTTTTATTTTATTTTGTTTTGTTTTATTTTATTTTAAGAACCAAGAGAGGAAAACTTACAGAAATGGAAGGTAATTTCTGTACTTTGCCAGACAGCTGGAGGGAGAGCATTTTATTTTTCCCCTTGCAGTTAAAGCACAGAGTGGCACTGTGAAGCATACCACAGGTCTGGAGCACATACTGCCTGAGGTGCCTGCTCTTCTTCCACAGCACAGCAGTCAAGCCACCAAGCTGCCCATGTTCATACCCTGGCCTCCTGCAGCATTAGCCTGTGGTGCCTGAATGACCCAGCTCTGCTTGTACAAGCAGTAGCACAATTGCCCAGAACACTACACTATACTGTGGATGTGGCCTTCCTCTCTTCTTCTGCTATGGAAAAACAACCTATAAATACCAACTTGTAAGAAAGGTAGTCTGTTTTGCTATTACTCAGCTACAGCTATGCCTGGAGCAAATGGGATTTAACTCCTGATGCACCTGAGGCTGTTGGATATGAGGTACTACAGTCCAAACCAGCCAGAGAGGAATGATAGACCCTGCTTCCAAACCTGCAGATGCAGGTGCAGAGGATCCTCCTGTTACAGAGGAATTCCATTTATTGCACATTTTACTGAAGAAATAAATCTCCAGTGTAAAATATTTGCTGTAAATTTAATCTAAAAGAAAAATGAGGAGAAAAGAACTGGGAAAACATTTATATATGGTTTTTAGATTACTTCTTAAAATTTATGTGTCAGTACCCCAACTGCAGAGCTGACTTTTAAATTTGATAGCTAAATACTCAGTGTTTAGGGTGGGAGTTTTAATCAGAAAATGGGGAACGGCAACTTCCCTGATAATAACAAGAGAGAAAAGTTGAAGATACACCACTGTATAATAAATAGGGGTTTATTTCATGGTATAGATGCTCCAGCTCAGATATTCGCAGTGGTAAGCCTCAGAGATGTGAATTAAGGACAGTACCTTAAGTCAGTGAACATAAGCAGCATCAAAGTTGAAGAGAGAGGGTTCAGGTGGCTGCTGTGTTTTGCTTGCACTGTGAATTGTAAACACTAGGGCACTGGACTAAGATGGCACATTTACCACACAACATTGCTAAAAGTAGGAATCTAAAGAATTGATCTGCTGCCTTCATGCAATGTTCTTTCTAGATGCAGGACGATTACAGCACTAGGAGAAAACCTTGAAACAATCACAGCTACAAAGCAAATGACATTAAAAGCATCACTACATGCCCTTGTAAAAAGTACCTCTCCAGCTCTCTTGCAGGCCCCCCTTTAGATCCTAGAAGACTGTCAGAAGGTCTCCCTGGAGCCTTCACTTTTCCAGGCTGAACAAGCCAACTCTCTCAGCCTGTCTTCACAAGAAACATACTCCAGCCCTCTGATCATCTTCGTTGACCCTCCCCTGAACTTGCTCCAGCAAGTCCACAACCTTCTTATGCTGGGGGATCCAGACTTAGAAGTTTCACAAGAGTGCAGAAATGGGGAAGAATCACCTTGCTTCACCTGCAGTGGTGACACTTCCATGGATGGAGCCCAGAACATTGCTGGCTTTCTGGGCTGCAAACACACATTGCTGAGTCATTTTGAGCTTCTTGTCAAACAACATCCCCAAGTCCTTCTCCCTTGAGCTTCTCTCAATCCATTCTATGCCCAGCCTGTATTTGTGCATGGGATTGCCCTGACCAACCCAAGGCCTTACATTTGGCCTTGTTGAACAACCTCATGAGGTTCATGCAGGCCCACCTCTCCAGCCTGTTCAGGTTCCTCTGGATGGCATTTGCTGCCCTTCAGAGTGTCGACCATATCACACAGCTTGGTGTCATCAGCAAAGTCAGTGAGGGTGTTCCCACTGACCATGTTACTAATAAAGACATGAAGCAGCACCAGTTCCAATACTGACCACTGAGGAATGCCACTCATCACTGATCTTCACTTGGACATCGAGCTGTTGACTACAACTCTTTCAGTAGAACCACCCAGTTAATTCTTTGTACATCCATCAAATCCACATCTCTCTACTTTAGAGACAAGGGTGTTGTGCGGGACAGTGTCAAATACTTTGCATAGGTAGGTGATGTCGGTCAATCTTCCATCATCCCATCATCCACTGTAACCCCATTGTAGAAGGCCCACAGATTTGTCAGGCAAATTGGTTTGCCCTCAGTGAGGCCACGGTGGCTGTCAGCAATCACCTACTCATTTTCCATGTACATAGTTTCCAGGAGGATCTGCTCCCCGGGCTTAGCATTAAAGCAACAACGAGCCAGCTCTCACCTTGGTATGGGTGATCAGATGGATGCAGTAGTCTGCATGTCCCACTGTCACCTCCTCCTCAAGGTGCAATTCTTCAACCACACAGCTGTTGCTGAACCTTGTAAAAGAGACTCTGGCTTTTCTTATTCTTCAGCAGCTATATGTTATCACAACCAGAATATTTTGGTATCACACAGAAAATGCTCAGAATGCTCACCAGCCAGATGTTCATGTGTATGTATGCATATATGTAGTGAATAGCCTTTTTGGTGTTAGGAGCAGGTCTTTTGAGGTCATATTGCCTTTTTTTTAATACCATTAAATGTTTTCTTTCACATGGTATGAAAAGAGTTACCTACAGAATTTATATCTGAGTATCATATAACCACTACTAAAAATAATTTCTGTGAGCTGAAAGCAAAAAGCACCATTCAAAAAAATACACCTTTTAATCCTCTCTCGTCTTTTTGATATCTCAACCTTTTACTTCCAGAATCTCTGAACTGAAAATGTACAGCTCAAACAGATGTTAATTTAAACTAGAAAATACATACTGTAAGAAAATTGTGCAAACTAATTAACCCTGAATAAAGAATTAGTCTTTTTTTTAATGAGAAATATGTTTCTGGGGAAAATAGAAAGCACTATTGAGAATGACTGCAATATGCCCCCTTATCAAAGACACAAAATCTGTTTTATATTCCTTCAACTCCCTTATTTGAGGCCAATAATAAATCATCTTTTCAAATGCTCTCACATTCTGGGAATAGCTCTATATCTGGCAGTTCTGTGCTGGGACATCTTGTGTGTGCAGCACCTCAAGGCCATTAACCACAGAAACTGAAAACTAAGAGCTAGTCTGTTTTGCCTCCATCCCAGTTTCTGACTCACAGGTCCAAAGGGAAATCAAACTATGGGTGGCAGGAAGCAAGGCCTGGGTGGGAAGGGATAGTCATTAGCTTACTCTGCAAAGTGCCCCACAAGCAGCAAGGAAGAGCAGAGCAGAAACCATGGTGGGGGCTGCTGCTGTTACCAACAGCACTACCACCTCTGGGCAGAAACGGCTCTAAAACCAGTGGCCACTTGGGCAAATTGCTGTCTCAAGCCAGTCTGTGGGTGTCCTGTGGCTTTGAGCATGACAAGCAGGCCCACTATTAAGCAAGACAGAAGCAGTCTTAGTCGCATTTCACTGATGCACTTTCCAAATCATTCTCTGTCAACGCCACTTTAACTAATGTCCCATATCAAGAAATGTAACTGAGGAAGGGTGAGCTTATCTTACACTGAAAACAAACCACTGAAATGGTGACAGGCTCAGACACTGAAAATGCACCCCCCCAAGATGTAAATTTCCTCATAGTAAAGACATCTTGCTGCTCTCTGTTATCCCTGGGAAGAGCACTGAGGTGTTTGTCTGAAAATGTCTTTTAACACAAAAGTACATCAGTGTTACATGCTGAAGCACAAGGAAAGAAGGCTGTATTTGCTTTCTAGCCAAGAACTGAATAACAAAACTAAAATATTTACATTTATAATGCCATTACCCGTCTGTGCCTGAAAATCTCTGAAGAGGTGAGAAGTGGAGAAGAGATACATATGACTATTGTAACAGGAGTAACCATCAGGAAAGAACCTGGACTCCTGGGATATAAACCTGCCAGGAAATATTAAAACTGATTTACAGTTTCAGTTTGGTCTTATAGCTGTGCACAAAGTGGAAAAAATGGAAGAATTATCTTCTGCAAGAATGGTTCAACAAATATTTGTATTTATAAGTCCTGGAAGGACATTATTTTGTCACATGCTTGCCTCCATAAGGAGTATGGTTTATGCTGCATAATCAGCATGGTATTTCAAATACCGGGAATTCTTCCCTCCTACTCTTTTTTATATTAATCTAGTACTGATTCCTTTTATGAGATAAGATGTGTGTTGCTTTCCAAACTTCAAAAGCATAAACGATTTGCATTTGCCAAAAAAACCTGAAAGCTTTTTCTCTGCATTTAAAATAGTTTAGACCAACAAACTGATTTTCTCAAAAAAGTTAAAAAAGCAATCATAAGAGAAGATATGAAAAACATCATTATTAGAATTAATTCTTCATATATATTCTAAATAGCTAAAAACAGTGGCTTATAATTGAAAGTCTATGAAAAATACTCAAATTAGTAATTCTGAGGATAACAGTTACCTTTCCGCTTTTGAAATACTGCGTGGCAGTAAATAGGTGCAGTGCTCTGCTTCCTTCACTGAAGTTTTCACAACACCAATCTTGCACTAGAAAACCTGTGCTTGTTGAAGGAAACAAACTCCTCGGTATAAAAGGACAAAAGCAAAGAGGCTACCAGAGGTGCATGAAACCCCAACCGCAGACTCCCATCAGATGGTAGCAGCTGTGAGACAACCCAGCTAACCTGGTACTGTTAAAAATGGGAAAAAAATCTCTACCCATCTCAACTTAATATCCTGTAAGAACATCAGGGGCTGGTTTCAGCTGTGCTGTCCTGGAGTGCTCCCCATCCTGCAGCACTAGAAGAGCCAGCCACTCCCCCAGCCCTGTTTGAGGGTCTCACTCACCGATCCACCGAGACGAAAACCCCTCGACGTTGCTGCATTTAGTTTTTCAGGAAATTAAGTCTGAAGCACACTTTCCTTTGCCTTAAAGGGAGTGCGTATTCCTGACACATCAGCAGGCAGAGAGCCCAGTGGTTGCTACAGAGCATTTATTTATACTCATTTGGAATTTCCTGAGACAGTTGCAGCCCGGCAGTCAGCCCAGCACAGCGCCAGTGATTTCCTTCACAGCACTTCACATGCTGTATGCAATGCCTTTGGCTCCCCAAGGGTTAAAATACATGAAATAGGCAGCAGGACAAAAGGATCTGTACCAAATGACACATTGAAAAGATTATTTTTTTTTTTTCTCTCTGAAGAAGACAGATTTAATTCTCAAAAGGGAACTATATGTTCAGGTCACTTCTCTGCCACCCATTCTCCCTTCCTCCCCAAGCCCCTCACCCCCACTTCTCTTATTTCTCACTCCCACGTGTGGACTGAGAGCACAGAAAGGTTCATTGATATAATTTGGGCAGAACAATTACCTCTGTTGTAACCACCACTGCTTGCAATTCTGTCTGTGTTACATTCAGTCTTGTTTTGTTTATGTTTCTCAAATGCAGCTTATAATTTGAGGGATAAAAATAAAAACTTTCAGTATATATTTTCTTTTTTTTTCCTGAAAAAGCCAAGATCCACAAGATACACTTCAGGCTAGTACAAGCACTTTCAAAACAATGCACAAACATATGTGATTTTTCCATATGCAATTTTCTTATTTCCACATAACACCAAGTATTAACTCAAGTAAGGATAACTGGGATTTCAAGTGCAAGAAGAGTCACTTCTCAGCATCATAAAAAGACCATCAAAGCCCTCAGCTCCATTCCTCTTCACTGCATACAGTAACAGTTGTGGTAGTACAGCCAAACAAGGACTCTAAAAGTAAACAGACAAGGGGACAGACTAATTTAACATGGATAAAGGTCCTAAGGCTTCATAGGACCAAAGGAAAAGAACTTTATTATGGTGCCTTCTATGCAGATTCACAAGAAGAGTTAAAAAAGAAACAAAAAAGAGACATGAACTGTCAAAACAATTTCCAAGATTAGTGCAGATTAGAAGAGCTGTACTTCAAACTGAAGTGGGATCTTGTGCTGAAATAACAGGAGAAAGGTCCAAGTCTTCCATAGTGCCTTCAGCTAAAATGGCACAGTCTCCCAGTAAAAGTGTTCCCTGAATATGGCTAATGGCTTCAGTGGTATTTAATATGAAGCAAAGTAATATATAATACTTCCAGGCATCAGCTTTTGGACTATAAAGTAGGTCCTGCCCTCTAGGCAATTTAAAATTTATTTCTTTGAATTCTAAGTCATTGATGTGTACAGTGTAAACCATGAGCTCCCAAAAAAGTCAGAAGAAGGTCTGTAGATGTAGCCAACTTGTTGCATCTATGGACCACAAAGGTACTGAATTTTAAGTGAACTTGGCTTGATCTCTGCTCTGATCACTCCATCCATGAAGAAAAGCAGCTCTCCATAAAATTTTCTTTAGAAACAGCTTCTAACCATGCTTTGAAGTTTCTCCTAGAAGACAAAATCTCTAGGGCAGCTGAAACCTACCCAATGCTTTTAGTTCAGGAAAAAAACAAAAATCAGCCTTTGAAACACTGCCTGGAGCCTGCAGCCACCACTTTGTGCTCATGGGTTTTCAAGCCCCATCTTCCAGCCAACCAGGTGGGGACAAGCCACATACAGCAGCACTGGGTGTTACTGGCAGGTATCTCTAGCTCCATCAGAAAGTTCTTCACACCACACGGGAGAACATGAAAAGATCCATCTAGTTTTCTGTTAGGAAAACAACCATGACATCTGGAATAGAGTATACAAAGACAAAGGTATGCCAGAACATTCTTCTCAAGCCTTAGGATTCTGCTCAGAATAAATAAAAAATTCTATTAATATTATATGATTTTTTTTTTTAAAAAGGCAGCATGATATCCTGTTTAGAGAAGAACATATTTTAGCAGCTGTCTCCACATGCTCCATGTGTTTATCATTACTCTGTGGTTTCAAGGACTCAACATTTGAACAAGCACTGCATCAAGTCCTGCACCTTGAGTGGACTCTCCTCAAAGCTCTGTTAACTCAGCAGGCTGAAAAAGAACTGCCACGAGTACATGTAATAACCCATAATGGGTACCACCACTTCATTCCTTGTCCAGCAGATAAAATATGAAGGCACATGTCTGGGTTAGCACCAGTGAAACCTAAAGGCAAAGACCACATGTGTATTTATTTTCTTGGCCTTTGAGACCATTAGTGTCAAATAAACTCATTCAGCTACTGTTTGCAGTAGAAACAAAACTGAGGTCAGAGCACAGCTCCCCAGTGACCAAAAAACCTGACTTGGTTTGAAGCAGTGTGAATGTAAGATTTGGTGTATGGGCAGCCATCCAGCTGATAAATTCTTATCTAAAGAGCAGATTATTTCACACCCCTTTAGAAAACAAAAGATCTGTGAAAGGCATTGATGAAGCACAGCTCTTTAAAAAGAATGCCTCCAACAAACCATTTCCTCAGCAATGGAGTGGCTCACTTTGGAAAGAATTACATAATCTGCCTGACTACAACATTCCAGTGTACAGGGGCACAGAGCTTGGCCTTACCCATCACTGTCAGGTGTATGTTCCAATCCCCAAAAGTGGCTGCTGCATTTTGATGAAGATTGGATATGGGATTCTTCTTAGTTTTAATTTATGAGAGAAGGGGTGGCATTGCTGTGAGTTTATTAGGTTGGTTTGGGTTTTTTCTTTCCAGCTTCCCAGAATTTGGAAGCTGATTTCTACAGAATGATTTAAGTAATTCGGGCCAGACCTGAAACTGATCTGGCCTACCCATCTCCTCGGTAGCAGATGCTTCTGGAAGGGCATAAGAAGAAAGCAAACATACAGCAACATTTCTTCTTTTGGCTTCCAGAAACCTGCAACTCAGAAGACCTCCTGAGCTGGGATAGTCCAGGATGTGTCTTAAGTCACAGTGTCAAATGCATGTTTTCAGGGTAGCTGGGAGGTATTCAATAACTTTGTTCAAAATGTCAGACTGCAGCTGATGTGTTAGTACTGTAAGGAGATCTACTGGTCAAGTGCCTAGAGACATAGTTATGGACGATTAATCTGACTCCATGACTACATAACATTCAAAACCTCCATAAGAGAGATTTTGCATGCTACAATTGGGTCTCTCACTCATTAGCATCTAACCAGAGAGAGGATGCAACTGAAAAATACACCTCATATCATCGGTAGGTGTCCATCTAGTTTAGCTTCCTACAGAATGAAATTCAACAACTTAGTTTTCTTTGTGTCCTTAGGCAAGTAATGATCCCTACTGTTCTCCCAATGTGATTGCTGAAAAGCTTATGGTAAGAAGTCTTGTGGGAGCAAGTAGACCATTTAAGCCTTCAAATCTAGTGAAATATTTTTTCTTATAATCATAGAATTATAGAATTGTTTAGGTTGGAAAAGACTTCTAAGATTATCAAGTGTTAACTCAGCATTGCCAAGTTCACCATTAGAACATGTCTCTCCATAAGTGCCACGTCTACACATCTTTTAAATCCCCCCAGGCATGGTGATTCCACTGCCTCCCTAAGAAGCCTGTTCTGATGCTTGGCAACTCATCTGGTGAAGAATTTTTTCCTAATATCTAATCTAAACTTCCTCTGGCACAACTTGAGACCTTGTCCTCTCATCCTGTCACCTGGGAGAAGAAACCAACCCCAACCTGTCTACAGCCTCCTTTAAGGTTGTTGCAGAGAGTGAAAAGGTCCTCCCCCATCCAGCCCAGTCCCC
The DNA here is from genome assembly GCA_035221455.1 of Xenops minutus. Lineage (NCBI taxonomy): Eukaryota > Metazoa > Chordata > Aves > Passeriformes > Furnariidae > Xenops > Xenops minutus. The sequence continues at coordinate 46,633,848 of JAWWEE010000085.1, forward strand.
TCAGCTGCTCTTCATCAGAACCTTGCTCAAGACCCTTCACCAGCTTTGCTTTTGCCAGTGAACAGTGTGCCCATCCAAGCCATGAGCAGTCAGTTTCTGCAGGAGAATGCTGTGGTAAACGGTGTCAAAGGATTTACTGAAGGTCAAGTAGACACATCTACAACCTTTGCCTCATCCACTAAGCAAGACACCTTCTCATAGGAGGAGATCAGGTCAGTTAAGCAGGACCTGCCAAATGGGACCAGCGGGCAAGACTACACATGTCCTGTTAATGCGCCATGTAACTCATAAACACTGCATGGAGTACATCATGCAGCAGCAGGATCAGAGAAGGACAGTAAAGCTGGAGTAGAGGAGATGCTATACTCAGTTTCACAAAAAGATGTCTGTCCTGCTGCTGTGGAGCAGGCTGTACCTGGTGCCTTGTTGTATAGGCTGAGACAGTCTGACTGAGCCACACATGGGCCATAGACTTTTAGCCTTACAATTTTTCTCTGCAAAGGGATAGGTAAATAATTTTCCCATAATCATCAGCAGTGCATTTTACACAAGACTAAAGATGGCTTGCGAGGAAGCCTTGAATTGTCACAGGCAGAGCATGTGTAGGGAAGGGCTGGTTATCAGTCTGCGCTCTTCAGGGACTACAGGCACCCCTGGAGAAGTCTCTTTGTATCCCTGGAATGAGACCAAGCACTGGAGGTAGGCACTGAGAGGTATATCAGGGAAGAAAAAAAGAAGGATGAGCATCCTGAGTGGCAGACACTCTGAGAGAGGGGAAGGGAACAAGACTGTAACTGATAATGGAAAGGGAGAATGGTGAAAGTCTAAAGGGCAATGCAGTGAATGCATAGCCTTGTGAGCACATTAAAGTCCTGGAAATCTTAAAAGCTATGTAACAGCCATCTGTCTTCATGCACAAAAAACAGAGAACAGAAGCAGAAGAAAATGATTCTAGAATACACCTTTTTAAAATGAAATATGCATGCTTTACATTTACCAAGCAGTGTACATGAAGTGTTAAAACATGACCTATATGCTAGAATTAGACCTGAAATTCCAGTAACAGCAGCTAAGTTGTACAAGTGTTTCCTTTCTATTATTTGATCTTCTGCAAACCATATGACAGTGCTCCAGGCAGAGGGGTTGGTTGTGTGAAGCAAGGGTAGGGAAGGGGCTAGAAGTACATCAACAAACATGCCCCTCAGCAATAAGAGAATACTCCTGACCAGGGATGTCTGGTTTACACAGGGAGTACAGTCTGTTCTCAGTTATCACTTAATTTGATCCTCACCCTAATCTGACCAAACCTTCAAACCCAAATACTAAAGAGTTTCCACCCCTTCCCTCCATCCCTCCCTCACCTATTTTCAAACAAATACTGAAGGGCAATACAAAAATCTTACAGTTAGGTCCTGTATTTTGAAAGAAAGCAACATACTGCTATAAAAAAACCCATACATGAATATATTAATTTTTTAAAAAATAAGACAATTACATAAAACATTCTTTAAAGCGCAACATAACTAGAGAGGATAAATTGAACAAAATAAAGGTATGAGCTGTGAGAAGGGGTAACAGTCACATTACCTACTTCTACAGGTAAGAAGGCTTTGCAAGAGTTGGGAAGGATGGACTGAAAGCATGAGAGAATATGACACATACCTCTCTGAGCATCTGAGCCTTTAGTTTTGTCAAAGACTCTGTGAAGAGTCAGGTGAATAAAATCCTCAGGAGACTGAGAACATGTTATGAAGACTTTTAAAAAGTTAGGGCGGGGAGGGGGGGGGAGGGGCGCTGCAGGGGAAGAGAGCCCTTTTTGGACCTGGTTCATCTCCTAAACTCCCCCAGAGACTGCAACCTATGTCCCACAGCAGAGGTCAACCGTGGCTTTCAGCCAATGTAATAAGTGCAATTTCCGGCTGAAATCAGAGGAGGGAATGGCAAAAAAAATAGGGATGGACACAAGCAAGCTTCTCTCCCAAAGCTCAGAGCTGGTCACACAGGGACATCCTGGCAGGAATCTGTACTCTGCCACCAAGGGGAGTCGTATTTCCAGAGGAAGGAAATAGAGATAGAGCAGCAATGTATATGTGGGCAGCCCGAGTGCTCACTCTCCTCAGGCCGTAAAAGTGCTGTGAAAACATGACAGGGGAAGGGCTGCCCTTCGGTCATCTCTAATCCAAATCTTTACAAACAGCTTGAAGGAGAGACAGGAGAGAGGTGGCCATTACAAGAAGCCTCCCACTACTACTTCTGCTCCAGTAGTAACCCTTCTGTATGGAATATATATAAATGCAGGCACTCAGTGTTCACACAGAAGACAACCAACTGTAATCAGGCTATTTCCATCCAAGTCATTTTCCTGAGGGACCTTAAGTCTTTTAAAGGCAACAAAATACTCTCCCTTCCCACAGGGAGGAGATTCACATGCATTATTCATAAATTGCTTTCTGCAGAAGATTCTGGGAAAGAAGTAAGGAATACTGTAGAATAGTTTTGGGTAAGATTTACTGAGTTGTGTGTCTTGAGAGTGGGATGAAGGAATATGATGCAGAGAGCATAGTTTTCAAGTCTGGAAATAATTTATTCTTGGTGTTTTCCCCATGACATGTGCTTGCCCTGCTACTAGTGCTTGTCCCTTGCCCAGCCCCACAGGCTGCTCCTCCACACAGAGACCTCTCACCTGACTGCCACCAGATTTTGCAAAGCAGTGACTTCCATCATAAGAATTTAGGGGTTTTGGCACTGTTAATCTCCACCAATTCATTAAGGTTTCAGGGTAGCATTAACAGCAAGACATGCCTGATGAGTCCCTAGAACAGTACTGGTTTTAAAGTACAAGACAAGCATCCTTAGCTGCCTCCCAGTGTGTAGAGGTCTTGTATTTCCACAGGGAGCAGCAGCAGGCCACATGAGAAGGTCCAGGTGCTGCCCATGCAAGTGCATCAAAACAGCTCAGGCAAGGAAGGTGTGCACTGCTTCATGAGCAACCTTGTGTCAGAGAGAATGAACACAGTCCTCTGTCTAGGTGAGATATAAGAAGCGTCTGGGCAGCTGCAAAAGATAATCCAGAACAAGACACAATTACAGTAATCTCTGAACAAAAGACAGATCAATTAGATCTGTTCCTTTTCTTGTGGCACTTTTTCTCTCTGCGGAGCATCAGCATCTTTGTGTCTTGGGCCATCTGCTTCCCACCACATCCAATTTCCATTTCTAAGGACTGGGCTATCCAGGCCAGAGTGCTATGTCCTGAAGCTCCCAATGACATGGGATTGACTATTATCCTTTCTAACTTCTTCCTAATCTTTCCCTTTCCTGCAGATTTCAAAATCAGACCTGTAGGGCATTCTTCAGGCAACAAGTCCTGTGTAAAAGAAGATGCATGGTCCCCGGTCCTCTGCAGTCTGATAAGGGCCTCTAGGTTGGGCAAATGTAAGTCAATGTATTTTCAAGATTTCTGCTGCTGTGGCCAATACACCACTGGATTACAGGTATCAACTAGGAATTGCAGAAACAATTATTAATTCAAGCAAAAAGTTGGCACTGGCTGTGAGATCGTGTGCTTCAGCTCCAGCCATCTGTCCTCACAGCAGATCTGGCATCAGTTGAGTGTACTGCAGCATACCGATGAAAGTTTTGATATGCCTTATGATAGAGATTATGTGAAAACACTGGAGGCTCATTCACCTTTCACCCCACAGATTTCAGGGTCCCACCCTAGCTGTTTTTTTAATTCTGGGCATCACCAGAGTGACTCACAAGATCATTCATGGGTGAGGCAGGAGCTGGATCCCAGTGAGAGCCCTGCATGCCATTTGCCCATCCAGAAAGCACAAGACGGCATGGCAATTCAGCAGGTCTCCTGATGGCAAGAGTCTCCCACTAGCTGCCAAAGCACACCTTGGGCACGCACACATCTGCTTTAACTCTGGATGTTATTGGAAGCAGGCTTGGAGCAGTGAGCATGGTAGGGGAGCAAGCCTAGGTTTTAAACAGTTTCTTGTCACAGTCCTGTCTCAAACAAATTACCCTTGCTCACTGGGATGATTTGCTAAAAATACAAACACACCCCAATCCTGGTCATTTGTATCTGCTACACTAAGCAAAGAGGCTGCTGAGCTCAGAGCTTGGGGTGTCAGTAGCACCGCAGTGATACCTCAGTGACATGTACCCTGTAGCAAAGCAGGGGAGAGTGGCTGTCAGCTGGGCTCCTGGGGCAGGCACCTGCAATACTAGGAGTAAAGGCTCCATCAGAATGATTACTACCTAGCAATTAAACATTTCCAATTGCTAACTCTTCTAAGCTCCCATTTATCAGGTGATGGTCTGTAATGAAAAATGGTGGATATCATGCTAAAATTAGTATTAGTGTTAATGTTTTGGTGCACAGCACTTTCTTCTTAGACTATACTTCATATCATTAGGCTGGAAATCATGCAAAATGCTGTGCATATTGCCTAAGATTATATGCATCAGGAAAATTGAATCATAGGAGAGAATCTAACTCAAATAATGCAATAATTGAAAGAAAAGTATATCTAAAAATGTTTAGTAAGAGCTGTTACAAATTAATGCTGAGAATGTGCATGATAAAAATATTTGCTCTAAGTAAATGTGTTCTATTTATTGGCTTCAGTGAAAAGGGTTAATAAGTGAACAGGGGTTTTCATAATACTTTTCAACAGTTGCTTAAACGTTTATATACCAGCAGATGAAAAACACATTTATTAAACATTTGGTGTTTGAGTCATGCTGACGTTAATATCTCAAAAAACATTAATTCAGGCAGCACCCTCTTGTAATGGCCTCATTCTCTGACTAACTGGTATGTAGTTATAACTTCTCTTAGGAGACTAGAAAACTGCTCAGATACAGACAAAATCTGACCAGAGGCCCACGGGGTGCTGTAGAGTAACCGTGTCTATATAAAATCACCAGAGGGAGGACAGGCTGCTGCAGAGGAAACAGCAGTTTAGATACAGTTTGTATTTGTCATCAAAACACCTGTGGTCCCACAGCCTTGAAATGCTATGAGAGTGGAGGTCGATGCCCAGATCTTTGCTAGGAGCAAAGACACTTGACAGCTGTGGACTGGCTATTACAGCAACAGTTCCTTGTTTTACTGGAAGTGCACAGAGAGTAACAGTAAAAATGATGTTCGGATGCTATGATGCCACTGCTTTGAGAACTGGGCAGGAACCTGAGGGATCTACAGCACAGAGCAGAGTTAAACATGCAGGGGAACAGTTCAAATGTATCTGTGTAAGATGCAGTGCTCCTGTATGTAGAAGCATTTTAAAAACATTATGTGAAGGTATGAAAACATAAATCTGTAAACAAGACTGAGGAGAAGGCACAGACATAAGGGAGGAAAGAGAAAGAATCGGGGAAATCTCAGACCCTATGTACAGAAAACAATATGCATTTGCTTTACAGCAAAGTAAAGAACAGGTTTGTGCAGCAGCCTTGCTATACTGACCCCTGCAGCCCATACTACTAAAAAAACCAGAAAAGCTTTTGTGTTGTAACACTTTTTCATGTCTGTTAAAGAGATGACTGGCAATTCAGCGGTTTCTGGATACAGAGCATGAGGTGCTCAGAAAAGTCAGATAAAACAGATGTTTTTATTATGGTTAGTAACAAATACAGCTTTTAATCCTTTATCTTTTTAAATCAGCCTCCTATGTTTGTTTTGCTGCTTCCTTGTTTTCCACGTCAGAATAAATGGAATAGGACTGGAATTTTACTTCATCCAGCGCTTTTCAGAACATGTGTTTTGAAAAGGAAGTTTCCACAAATCAGTTATTAGTGAAAGGAATGAAAATCCATCCAAAACCACTTCCAAACTGCCCTGTAAGTTTCACATTGGTGTGCACTGTGCATCTTGGAGCTGACTGAAGATATTTCTATCGGTAGCACTACAGAAATGTTAGTGAAGCCTCATTAAATAGATGAATTATGCATCAGTCCTAGCAAGCACAGAAGCTAACAATTACTGGAAGTTTCACCCAGCAGTTAATGGAGACACTAATACAATTTAGAGAAACAATCACCTCTTTTTTTTTTCTTGTGTTATGCAAAAAGAAATTAATTTGTATCATGTACCAACCCAATTCTAGCCTTCCAATAGCTCCCCACAGATAGAGGGTATTTCTCAGCTCCTGAGGCAAACTCCTTAGATGACTGCACAGCACACTCTGGACTTGCACTGTACTCCTTAATCCTGCTGAGTTTACTGGACTGAGCAGTGAGCTCACACGCCATCAGGGCAGACTCTAAAGAGCAAGTGGTTGTGACTACCAAGCACCTGACTGATAAAATAAAGCAAAATTTTCTTCAAACCACAATTTATCTTTCATTAGTGGTAGAGAGATCTCAGCTGTTTCTGAGCAGATGGCACAATTTTGACAGTCTAGTCCAAAATCAGTACCGAGTCACAAAACTAACTCCCAAAATGTATAAAAAAGAACAAATAAGCTTGCAGCTCACAGAAATACAGTTCGTTACAAGACCTCTGTGCAACGAAAATGTGAACAGAGTGATCAAACTTGTAAGTCAGCAGCAAAAAACTACTGACAAAGTACTGAAGTATAAATCAGTCTCTGCTATTTATTCCCCAATTTAAAGTTTGTATCCTTACTGAGAAAGGCAAGAAACAGTGAAGTTTATGATAGGTGCTTTTGTGATAAAGTCATTACTTGCTTTTTAAGTTACCTCACATAAACGGTCACTGAAAATATTTACAGTAAATGTTCTTCCCATAAATATCCTTTAAAAAAACCCCTCTATACAAATGCAAAATATCTAGATCCTTTCCTGGAAACAAGTTCCAAACTCAAGCATTTCTCTACAGATTTTATCTGCAGCAGCAGTAGTCCATATAGGCTTGTATATTAAAAAAATTACCGAAATGGCACATAGGCATAATCATTTAATAGTGCAAGTACTCACATTCTCGAGTTAACCAAAGCAAACCACTGCTTCTTAGTCACTTCATACTTGAATGAAGCTGAACATGTGGTCAGACTTGCCAAAATATTCAAGTAACATAAATGCAGCTTAGTAGTCCCTAACAAGTCTTTCTAGTTCTTTTTCCTGTTGCTGATTGATTCAGAGGGTGCAGAAAAACACCACCCCTGAAGTTTGTCTTTCCACTCTTAGAGCTCCATGCAATTAAAAAACTTGCTTCAGTACCTCCAACGCCCAAATCAGTTCCTGCTCATCCAAAAGGATTCTCTCCCAGGCAGCACAGCAGCACAACAAATCACAGGTATTTGCAGCCCAATAGTCTGCCTGTTATGAACTGCTGAGGATTTGGAGACACAGGCATACATAGCTGCGTGTTAGAACGCCGGCCTCAAGGGTTTGCAAAGCCAACAAGTCCAGACAGTCTCTGCAAAATGTTGTCCAATTTAGTTTTGAATTAAATAATTGCAATTTATTATAGCGTCTTTCTACGAACAAACACCTTTACCCTGCAAAAATCCTTGTTTGCATAACAATCCTGAAACTAAAACTTCATCTTGCATTAACACATCCCCCAGCACAAGCATTTATCTTCCTTTAGACTTACACATCAGCCCACCAACTTTTTCGACAATTCTACTGCAGGGAGAAAAAAATTACTAAACCAATCAGTAACACTCCATGCACAATTTTTCTTTCCTTGTAAGCAGAGAAAATTTTTCTGCATGACTTAAGTTAAAGGTGTATTACTAAGAAAAGTCAAGATACATGGGAGGTTTAGGCAACAAACAGTTAAGTCACACAACAGAGGTTTTGAAGTCCACCTTCTCAAAAGGATTACGCAAGGTTACAAAAGGGTATGGTTTCTATCTTAGAGAATGTACTTCTAATTATATAAAAAGGGGCTGGGGAGGGGAATAGAAAATATCCTATTTCAGTGGTCTCAAGATAAAACAATGTTGGTAAATTTAACCTTAAATCATGGACAGATAGTAGTAATTCCAATGCCTTAATGTAACTTTCACTAGATTTCTTGCTTTGCAAAAATTGTAGACAATGGCACTCCATATTCTAATTTCCTGCACACAACGTGATTTAATCCCATGCTCTAATTAAAGTAATTCTACAGGGAGCACAGTGAGTACCTTAGTATTTGTTTCCACACTAGAGCATATTTGCAAAGGAAGTTGGTGCTAAAATCCACCAGATAAGCCAATTCATTTATGTCATAATCTAACAGGTAGCATTTGAACACAAGTACATAAGCCTTAGGGGGAGAAAAGAAGCTGACATTTCTGTCTGCATGGACAATAAAAAAGATATTTCATGTCCCTTCCCAGGATATTCAAAGCTCTCCCAGCCACCCCAGCCTTCACTGATTAATCCATTTCCCATCATACCTACATTAGGAGGTCTCAAAAAAGCACACACAATCTCCTGCCATGCACTTGAAATTTTCCATGTAATCCCACTGCAGCAGCCTCAGCTTCAGCGGGTTAAAACTATGTTTGTGCAGTGATCAGAAGAGGAAAATATTGACACAAGCGCAGGAGTAAGACTGCTGCTGTGCTGTTATCAGTCATTCTGTGATCTCTGACCTGCCAGTCCTCCTGAGCAACCTTTGAACATGACAAGCAATCTATTTCACAGAGTATCACCCAACCAAAACAGCCACTTTGGGAACTTCTTAAAAATAATGAAAAAGTGACATGAACACCTCCTTGCTTGAAAAATGCTTTTATGCTTTGCTGACAAGCAAGCAACAAAAATCAGACTGGCCAGTAAGGCTGACCAGGAAGGGCTGGGGATTTCATTTGTTAATCTCAGAAGTTAATTACAGACACAGAATAACAACCACATGACTCTGCAGCAAAGCCTTAGGCCTTCCAGAGTCTGGAACAAGCTCCTGTAGGTCCTTGAGAGCAGAGCACACTGCATGCTGAATGACTGAGTGCCAGCACTTAAGCCTTCCTAAACAACTTCCCATGCTTTAAATATTTTAAAAAAATCATTGATGCAGGGGGTGGGGGGAACAGAGAGGCTCTGATCTACCAGGAAACTATTTTTCATTATTTAAACTTCCACTGCTTCCTTTTCCTGTTCTCACAATTTAAGAATTTTTTCTTTTAAATTAATAATCCAAAGGGGGAAAGCATTCTTGCTTAGTTACCTGTAGCACTGCCGTTAGTATTTGCTGGGTAGGCCATGTTTGTTCAGTGACACATCCAGAGCTACGCTGTTTGCTGTCATGCAAATGCCATGCATCAAGTCCAAAACAGACATGCAACCTGGAACAGACAAGCAAAAGGCAGTTAAAAACATACAGTTTTAAGAAGTTTGGTACATTAAAAAGCAATAGGCATTTGAGAGTGTTTAAAGTCTCATCTTCAGTGCAAACTTCACCACAGCAGTAACACGCTCCTCTTGATCAGCATCCCATCTATCACAAACCCCACAGCTGTCCTAGTGACTGAAGCTGAATGGTGTTCTCTGACAGCCTCCAGAGTTGCCCTCAGTGAGAACATAACCAGCTGAATTTACAACTGACCTTATTTTTTTGCTGGCCTGCCCTCAGCTTTTTTTGCATCTTGTCTCTAACCTCTCCAGTACCAGCGCAGCTTCCTCACACTTGCTGGCACATATATACAATTTTAGATTACCCAACAGCTTACGTAGGCAAGGTTAGAGGATTTTTAGATGAAGAGCACCTAGAGAAGAGCTGTACCAGAAAGCAGGGGACTAGTTGTCATTTCTGAGCTCAGCTGTCCACCAGGGGAGGTGGGGGCAGGAGAACCTCACCACAGATGCAGCCAGGGTAGTAACTGCACCAGGACTGTGGATTTCTTGACAGGGCAAGAAGAATTTGATCTTGGCCAGATTGTTGTGTACCTGTGAAGATAAACAGCTTGCAGAGACTGCGAGAACTCAGGAGATGCAGAAGATAAGAAACCTGGATGAGTTTGTACAGAGACAGTAGTTTGTAACTGTGGCCAATAGATGATTGATTGTGTGTAATGAGCACCAATAATGTTAGTGCATGCACACTTAGAAAATATATAAAAGTAGCTGTGTGAAAAAATAAAGAAGAGGGTTTCACTTTTATCTATTTGGGATCTTCGCCTGGTTTTTATCGATCTATCCCAACAATGACAGTAACCCACTGCCTGACAAACCCAGACACCCACACCTACTGTGTGGAAGCTGGCAGGGTGGGGGACCAGAGGTGGCATGGACACTGTCACATGGATGGTGCACATCTCACTACAAGACCTCTCTGCTGCAAGTCCCAGCAGCAACAGGTTTTCTGGGTGTGAGGTTTTCTTCCAACCCACACGTGGCAGACTGAACCGAGAAGCAGTGCTTGCCTGAAGCTCAGGCTGTGGGTACAGAAAAAGGGCGCTGTCGCCCTGGGCAGGTGGGTGCCAAGCAGAAGCCAAATGAGAGGCAGAAGCCAAAACAGCAGTTTTGTGGCTAGTTGCCTGCTGGCTTGCTCTGCAAAGCCAGCCTCGTTGGCTCTGCTAGAGGGCTCCTGCTCCTCCTTCCCTGCCCACCATGGGGGCAGCCTGATCACAATCCTCATCCTCAGAACAGCAAATCTGACTAGTCTGAAGCTGCAGCGATGTCTTCCTTCTCTTGAATCTGCTTCAAGTTTTCTTAGTCCAAATAACATCTCATTTTTTTACTTAGATAGGTGGAACTTAGGTGTATGAAGAACACACTGCTTTGCTGACCCCCGTCTGATTGGGGCTGACAGCTCCTCAAAAATACAGTCACATTTTTCCAATTATATTTGATTTGGCTCTGGCAGTATGTGCATGGAAATATTTAAAAGCTAAGCAGATACGCAAAGGAAGAGAAAAACTGAGAAATTAATGAGTGCAAGGACCATGTTGGTTTGAGTCAAAGGTACACTGAGTGATAAGAGAATCTGGCTGTCTCCTAAAGCTCATGGTGCTCCATCACAGAAGCTAATATAGCTTTGTTTTCCCCTTCAAGGAATACAACCACAAGTCTCTTCAATTTTAGTAGAATCCTGACATCAATTTTCCAGGAATGCAGAAAGACCTTCGTTGAACTCCTCCTTCCCTAGTTCTGCTATATACTCTTACGTTTACCATCTCTTCTTGTTCAGTGGAGGGCAGGATATGAAGCTGCCAGAAAGACTATAAGCAAAAAACTACAAACAAAATAAAGCAGGCATCCATCACAGGCATGATGCAGAGGCCCATGACAAGAGTCCAGGTATAACAATAATCATCAGTTTTCTAAAAAAATGAAGCATGGCAAGAAAAAGAGAAAAACACATTGCTGGCAGGGTTTGCAGCCAGGACAGAAGTTTAAAATTTGTGAGCTTTTAGGAAAATATTAATTACTTCCTTTCAAAGGGAGAAATTTTAAAGCATCACTCCTATCTCTGCCCCTGCCATCAGGATATGAAGTCGTGCTTTAAATTGAAGACAGGCAATTTTTACTGAGTCACAATGAATGCTTAGTGAAAAATTATCATCTGTCTCCATGTCAAGTTTCTCAGGACAGCCACTGTCTCAGACTCTACCAACATTACACCCAAGAATAAAGATGACTGAATTAATTTACCCACCTCTAATTTGTAAACCACAGCTCTGTGCTTTCTCAGTAGCACTAACAGGTGTGCCTCCCTGCTCTCCTTATATGCATTGTACAAGGGGCGACCTGAGAATATGCACCCAGGGATGGATATACAGACAGATGAGTGGGAGGGGATCAGGGGGGGAAATCCACCTCTTTCAGATGCAATGCAATCCCAAATATGACTGTGTCAATGACAAAAATGAGCCCCAGCTATGGTGTGCCTGGAAACTCATCATGGGATTAAAAGTAAAATCTGTTATAAACACTAGTCAACATTCATGGGCACACATGAAGAGAGCTTCCTAACATCAAGAAGCAAATGTAATTGAGGTGACAATTGACATAAAGCTAATAAAGACACTACTGAAAGTCAAACAGGGCCCTAAGATCTACATTTTGTTGTGGCTTAAAGAAAGGTAATTGACCTGGTACAAACTCCCTTGTGTGTATGCTTCTACTGGTTTCAAAGCTATGCAGTCATAAGTACCTCAAGCAAACTCACTTTTAGTTAAAATAATGATGTTTCTGAGCTTAAATGAGGATTAATAATAAAATAATTCAGGAAGCAAATTCAGTTCAACAGATAGAAGAAAAAAAAAGAGAGAAATACACAGGATCTAATTAGGATCTAACAATTTGCCAGCTAAGTGGAAGAACTGATTCAGTTTTTGGTTTTAGGCTTTTTTCAATTTAATGTAAATGAATTGACAATCTGTCTATTAAACAGCTCTTCAAGTACAGAAAAAGTTTGATCTAGCTCAGCAGACTCAAGGAGGAAGGGAATTCATACAGCTTTGAGCCACAACAGTACATTGGAAACTAAATTTCTGAAATTGAACTAACACATACATAGATCATTTTTAGAAAGGTGTCTCATGTGACTCCCCAGCAACATACACCCCAGCAGCTGCACTTGGAGAGAAGTTTTTCATGTGGGTGAGGTGCAGGACAATACCAAAGGCCAGCTAGAATACACAGAGGAGGAAAACTTTGCCTATTCTACAACAAAGCATGTTCTCCAGTAGAGACATCTTAGAAAAGAAAATTAGTAGAGGAGCTTATATATTCTTACATACTATATATTCTTATATATAAGTTTATATATAGCTTGTATGGGAAGAATTCAGAGATGCTGCTTGCCACTGTAGGGAGAAAGTTTGTGCAGCCAAAGTTCAATTGGAGTTGCAGCTGGTCAGAAATGTGGGGCACAAAAAAAGGAGTTTTTAAAAATACATTAATGGCAGTTGGCAGGATAGAAATACCATTGGCCTGTTACAGGATGAGAATGGTCACCTCAAAAACAGGGACAGAGACAAGGCAGAAGTGTTTACTGCTTTCCTTGCCTCTGTCTTCAACATGGATGATGGACCAGGGGGGTCTCAGTGCCCTGAACTGGAGGGCCATGACTGTAAGAATGATCAAATCCCAGTCAACCTTGAAATTGTGAGGGATCTGCTGCACCAGCTGGATTCCTACAAATCTATGGGGCCTGATGAGATCCATCCCAGAATCCCCGAAGAGCTAGATGATGGCATTGCAAAACCTCTCTCAATGACTTCTGGGAAGCTTAGAAATCCAGAAGTCCCATCTGGCTGGAAGCAGGCATATGTTGTTCTGTTTTTAAGAGGGGCAAGAATGAGGACCCATGAAACTACAGGCCTGTCAATCTCACTATAGTGCCTGGCAAAATTATGGAGAAGAATATTCTGGGAGGTATTGAAAAACACCTGAAGGACAATGCAGTCATTGATCACAGCCAGCACGGCTTCACAAGAGGAAAGTCCTGCTTATCAAACCTGATTTCTTTCTATGACAAGGTAACCCACCTAGTTGATCAAGGGAAGGCAATTGATGTAATCTTTTGGGATTTCAGTGAAGCTTCTGATACTCTCTCACAGGATCCTTCTGGACAAAATGCCCAGCACACAGCTGGATAAATGCAACATGTGGTGGGTGAGCAGCTGGCTCACGCATCAAGCACAGAGGGTAACAGTGAATGGGGTGACATCAGACTGGTGACCTGTCACTGGTGGGGTTCCACAGGGCTCCATCTTGGGCCCTGTGCTCGACTTGGACACAGGACTGGAAGGGACACTAAGCAAGTTTGCAGATGACACAAAACTGAGAAAGCTGTTGACTGCCTGGAAGGCAGGGAGGCTCTGCAGAGAGACCTTGACAAATCAGAGGGCTGGGCAATCTCCAACCATAAGAAGTTCAACAAGGCAAAGTGCCAGATTCTGCACTTGGGATGAGGCAACTTCAGATGTACGGACAAACTGGGGAATGAGATGCTGGAAAGCAGTGCCATGGAAAGGGCCCTGGCGGTCCTGGTCAATGGCAAGTTGAATCAGAGTCAGCAGTGCCCTGGCAGCCAGGAGGGGCCAACCCTGTCCTGGGGGGCATCAGGCAAAGCATAGTCAGCCGGTCGAGGGAGGGGATTGTCCCACTCTGCTCTGCACTGGGGTGGCCTCACCTTGAATACTGTGGGCACTTTTGGTCACACAATATAAAAAAAGACATCAAGCTACTTGAGAGCGTCCAAGGCAGGACCACAGGATGCTGAAGAGCCTTGAGGGGAAGCCATATGAGCAAAGTCTGAGGTCACTTGGTATGTTCAGTCTGGAGAAAAGGAGACTGCAGGGAGACCTCATAGTGGTCTACAATTTCCTTGTGAGAGTGAGAGGGGGGCAGGTATGGATCAGTCTGGGGATCAGTGACAGGACCTGAGGGAATGGCCTGAAAGTTGTGTCAGGGGAGCTTTAGGTTGGGTATTCGAAAGAGGTTCTTCACCCAGAGGGTGGGTGGGCACTGGAACAGGCTCCTCAGGGAAGTGGTCAAAGCACCAAGCGTCATAAGAGTTCAAGAAGCTTTTGGACAATACTCTCAAGCACATGGTATGATTCTTGGGGATAGTGCTGTGCAGGGCCAGGAGTTAGACTCAGTGATCCTTGTAGGTCCCTCCCAACTTTGCATATTCTGTGATTGTGTTATTTCTAAGTAAACAACAGTACTCCCATACCAAATATTTGCCTTCAATATAAGAAAACAACAAAAATCCACAGAACTCTGCAACCGTAATTAAAATACTTAAGAGTCAGTTAAAATGTCCAAATCTAGTATGCTCCTAAGTAATTTTCCATTTTTGGTGAATCAAGATAATGACACAACTACCTCAATTGCTTTGAGAAGGCAGGAGAAAGAGTTCAACTCAAACCAAATATAAAATAAGCTCATTGACAATACTTACAGGGGTTTAAAACTAGACAGATTTATTCTCTGAATACTGTTGCATCCACTCTCATTTTCATAATGAATATGTTTGCTAATAAGCAAAATTCAAATGGTCTATTCACATTTTAAATGTCATGGCTGTTACTAATCAATGAAGCAGCCAATCGTATTTGCCACTTGTTTCAACTACGGTGTGTAAGCACTTCAGGCAAGACAGAAATTTCCTTATGAAGAGCAAATTACATGAATCTAGAACACCAGGATGAACTGCACACTTATCAACACTGCAAAAAATACTAACAAAATACTAATGAAACGTTCTTACCCTTTGAATTTATTTACTAGAATAGACATAGTGTATCGCCTAGAGCAAGAGGAAACTGCAATACTATCCTCATAGTTTTGCAATATTTACAAGAATTGTAGGTTTTCTGTCCCTTCCCATCTCTCCTCACACATTCCCAAGATCCTCAAATTCCTGGACAAAAGTCCTCTGCACTGCAGAAGACTACCTGCATGTTACTCCTACCTAACTCAAACCTTTTAAAATGCAGTAGTTTTGCACTTTGAAATGTGCCACTCAACAGAGACAATTGAGCATTTATATGGTTTTCATTTACCTATGGTGCACACAAAGGAACTATTATGCCAGACATAGCACAGTTAAGAGGAAAGAAGGTGTCTGAAGTTCTCCGTGCAAGGTGTATGTGACAAAGTTAAAATCTTTCTGTCGGTCTTTGCTCTATGAATAGAAATTTGCTTTAAAATATAAATAAATTGCATTTATTTTACATTCCATGAATATGATCAGAAAACACAAAAAGCTAAAATATAAAAAAAACCCAGGAAGTTCTGTGCAAACAAAATAAAAATAATTTCCTGAACTACAGAAGAAATAAACTGCAACATTTATATATATACATATGCATGTATAGTTATCTACCCTAAAAAAAGAACAAAAAAGTTTAGCAGGTTATTTTAAAAGTTGCTTTTTCCAATTAAATTGAATAAAAATCTAAGAGAATCCAGATATCCCCAAGAGAACTATCTTCACCTTCAGAACACTGAATATTTAAACTTAACATTGCTAGAGTTAGATGCCACATAACTTGAGCAATTTGTGTGCCAAGGAAACACTTCCATACTTAAACTATTGATATGCACATGCATATCTACAACAGATTCCACTCTGAATTTTCCTCCTTGAGAGAAACTAGCTCTTATTTTGTTACAAAAATTCTCAGCTGCATTACACTAAGTATTGAAGGCAGGGTGAGGGAAGTGATCCTTGCCCTCTACTCAGCACTGACGAGGCTGCACTTGGGAGTACTGTGTTCAATTCTGTGCTCCTGTATTACATGGCAATGTCTGGGTAGCAGAGTGGCTAGGGGATTGGCTTCTGTAAGATGATGCCAGAAGCTTCCCCCATGTCAGTGAGAGCCACTTTCAGCTGGCTCTCACTGACATGACCAAAGACAGACTCACTGCTGACCAAAGCTGAGCTAAACAGCAATGGTGGTAGTGCTCCTGTGGTAACAGTCAAGAGAGGGTAAAAAAAGACAAGCAACAGCAGCAGAGAAAGAGAAGCAACCCTGCAGACAGCGATGTCAGTGAAGAAGGACAGGGACAAAGTGGTCCAGGTGCTGCAGCTGAGATTTCTGTATTCCATGGTGAAAACCATGGTGACACAAGTTGTACCCCTGCATCCCACACTGGTTCACAGTGCAGCAGGTATCCATTCTGCAGCCTGCAACTGAAATACAGGAGTTTCTCACTGAACATCAGAAAAATTTTTACTGTGAGGCTGAAAAGCCACTGAAACAGCTTGTGGCATCTCCATCCTTGAGATCTTCAAAAGCCATCTGAATACAGTCCTGGGCCCTGTTGGAGCATGGTTTTGGAAGAGACAGCCTCCAGAGTTTACTTCCCCCTGCTGGGACTTTCATATCACAAGCAAGGACTGAGTCCTCTCCTCCCATAGCTCTTGGAAGAACCAAGTCAGGGTGTTCCAATGGCACTGAGACATTCACTGGAGTTCCCTGCCTGCATTGCTTCACTGCCTGTTGCTGAGTTCTTTTGCTCAAGGGCAACAGTTTCTCATGAATCAATCAGTTTCTCATGAGGAGATCTGATGTGACTGAGGTTAATGTTGGCCAAAAAGCCACCAAAACATGGCAAATGTCCTGTGAACCAAAGCCTTTTCCCCTTCAGAGGTTATTTCTTGTCTTCCCTAGGTGATGTTTGTAGCACAGGCCCAGAGACTTCTGCAGTATCTCTGGGGGGCAAAAAGCTCCAAACTCACTACACTTTAGCCAGTGCATTTGGTCCCAGCTTCTGTGAGTTTACAGGGGCACTCAGCCCCATGGAGGGCTCCCGGCCAGCCCCCCTTCCCTGGCCGCCTCCTGAGGTGCCCTGTGCCAGCCCGAGCCCAGCTGGCCGTC
>JAWWEE010000085.1:46651199-46668098 GCA_035221455.1 Xenops minutus
GGTAGAAAAAACCAAGCACTTCCAGGATGAATGATCAGGGAAATTAAATAACCATGCATGTGGTCTCCAAGAAAAAGAACAGATTATTCCCCAGAATTTCACCTGTAGCTCTTAAGAGAACAGCTTTCTCCAGTTAAACCTCAAGCCCTATCACTCTAACACATTTGTCAGCATCCCTCAGAAACGAAGCAGGACAGTAGCTAATCCTAGCATAAGCAAGATGGATTAGCAAGGGGAGGACAAGGAGAACACAGGCAGTGTTGGTCAGGATGTTCTTCCCTGCTGATATGGCTGTCATGACTAGCATATTCAGCAATGGGAACTCTGCAAAAGGCACACACAAATGGTAATATTCATAGAATGGTTTGGGTTGGAAGGGACCTTAAAGATCATCTCATTCCAACCCCACTGCCATGGGCAAAGACACCTTTCACTAGACCAGGTTGCTCAGAACTCATCCAGCCCTGCCTTGAACATTTTCATGGATGGGGCATCCACAACTTCTCTGGGCACCCTGTCCCAGTGCACAGCACTCTCACAGCAAAGAATTTTTTCCTATTATCCAATCTAAACCTACTCTCAGTTTGAATCCATTCCCCATTATCCTGTCACTGCATGACACTATAAAAAATCCCTCTCCATCTTTCTTTTGGGCTCCCCTCAGGTACTAGACAGCCACAATTAGGTCACTCCTAAGCCTTCTCTTTTCCAGGCTTAACAATCACCTCTTCCTCATAGGAGAGATGCTTCAACCCTCTAATCATCTCGATATCCCTCCTCTGGACCTGCTCATACAGGTCAATTCCTGTCCTGAGAATCCCAGAGCTGGATGCAGAACTCCAGGCAGAGTCTTATTAGAGTAGAGGGGCAGAGTCCCCTCCCTCAACCTGCTGGCCACACTGCTTTTGATGCAGGCTTAAGATACAATTGGCTTTCTGGGCTGCGAGTGCACACTGCTGGCTCATGTCCAGTCTCTCATCCACTAATATTCCTGTCCTTTCTGCCAAAAAACAAGTAATGAGACTCTCTTAACAATATTAGTACTCTTTCTCTTCACATATAGAAAAAAATATATACATTAAACACTAGATTTTTATGCTCCATCTTGCAGCCATTAAGATTGTAGTCTAACAAAATAATCTCTCAAACTAGACTGGGGAAAACACATGCAAGTACAGTGTGATTTTCAACATATATTTCTCCTGAACAGCTAAAAAATACGCCACATAAAATCGTGAAAGTCCCCTCTACCCACACAGTGCATAAAACCTGAAGGTCACGGAGCAAAGCAACCTCAGCCGACTCTATCTGAAATGTTGCAGGCTCTCCCTTGCGAGGGCAGCCAGCAAAAGGCAGGGGAGGGAGAGCCCAGAATGGGGAAGCAGAGGAAAATGCCAGCCCAAGCTTTGCAGCGCTGCTTTATCACGTCAGTGTGAAGGCTCAGCACGCTCGTGGGTACTCAGGGTCACTGTGGATGAAAAATCACCAATTTAATTGTTGTTCCACCGCAGCTTCTGACGAGCAGACTGATTTGTGCAGGACTATCCAAGTTGTTGCAGCAGTTTGTCCGCCAGAAAGAGATACGGCCCAAGGTATTTCGTGCACACACACACACACACACACACACACACACTCTCTAATACTCCTTCGACATTAAGTACTGCCATTCAGAAACAAATCACCACTTCAAGCCAC
Source organism: Xenops minutus (assembly GCA_035221455.1). Classification (NCBI taxonomy): domain Eukaryota; kingdom Metazoa; phylum Chordata; class Aves; order Passeriformes; family Furnariidae; genus Xenops; species Xenops minutus. Next base: position 46,652,895 of record JAWWEE010000085.1, read on the forward strand.
AAGTACTCTCCCATTTAGATATATTTTAAATAGTCCATTAGGTTGCAACACCAAAACCTACTCAGTGACACAAACTAGATCACATTTCACTATTTCTTGAAAGAGCAAAAAATAAAATACTAAACTTACAGGTCTGCTAGTCCATCGTTTCTCTCTGGCACACCACACCGTACATTATTTAACTGCAATGCCTGAAACAGTAACTTGACCTCTCTGGGAAGGTGGGCGGTATTATTCAAGCTGAAACATTAGAAACATGCATAATTACGCTGGGTATTTGCCACACATTCTTTCATCCGTGAACCAATATGAATGGAAAAGTCACACTGACACTCCAGGCTTAGATTATGTCCAAACCATCAATTAAGAAGGTTTTTCATGAAGTCTTGAGAGAAGAAAATTTTTTAGGGCAGGAGGAATTCTCTGGACTTAACTGTGTCTATGCTAGAAAGACAAAATACTGCTGCCAGTGCAAAGTCAAGGGAGCTAAACTATGAATTTTGAGCTTTCTGCCCACCACTGACAACACAGTGTCACTATGTGTTCCTCCCACCCCACAAACCCCTTCATGTGCCACTTCTGAGGATGCCAGCCACAGCACTAGCCACATCCCATCACTCATCATCCACCCCTTCCTGCACGGTGATGCCTCTTACACACCTATGCGGTGCCTGCCTGCTCCTCAGCACAACCAAAGGACCTCTGGCAGAATCAGGCCACCCATACACCTGATTCGGATGAAAACCCCTTAGAAGGGCAAACAGGGCAGAGGCACAAAGAGAAGGAGACCATGCTTACTCCTAACTCCCACCAGCATCTACAACTCACATCACAGCTTCTCACCAAACACACAGTGTCTGTATGTAGCCTTCGCTTCCCCCCCTTCAAGGAAAGCAGCATTCACTTTTCAAGTTTCGGGCAGCAGAAATGGAAGACAAATGAAATACCAGAAGCCAGTATTCACAGCTGAAGCACAGTGAAATACACAATGCTTTCAGAACATGTAAGGCTAGAAGACAACAAAAAATGCAGTCTTTTCTTTAGAGGAAGAAAATGCAGTTCACCAGAGAGAACTGCATACACATGTCAAACTACAGTCTTCTGTAATATTAAGTTCTCGTATTCCTTGAGACCTAGCTGCGCTCCTGACCAAGTGAGATGCAGCAATATCTATAGCTGTTGTGATCCCAGTTGTCCCTGAACTTATATTGATACTAGCATCTATATGTTGCTGTTCTGGGCAACACATCTGACTATTGCCTCCCTATGATGGAACTTCCAGCGTTCTTGCTTCAGCACATTTCATTCTCGGTGCTTCTCACAAATATATGTGTAATACAGGTATTTACTTCAGCTAATTTTCCATGCCCTTGGGACAATGCATGCATCTGGAACACTGTTCTCACAGAGACACATGAATAATTCTAGAATCATTCTTCTGTTGTTTTTCAAGCAGCTCAGCTCCCTGTATCTCTTACCCTTCTTTATATAATTCCAAAACTTTGGAAGTCATAGCAATGCATATAGTGAAGTATTTCTCAGTATTTTAAACCAGATTTTGTAGTTTCTATGACCTGTGTTTTCCCTTTACGCAGGATAACCATGTATCTCAGGGAACACAAGTTGCCACAATGAGCAAATAGAAAGAAAATAATACCTCAGGGCAGTATTTTCCACATGTATTTGAAATCTCAAGATATAAGAATTGTTCATTGTCATGTTATTATGACCATACAAGCAGAACTTGCTGGAGATTTTTTTTTTGTTGAGTTTTAAATCTGTTCTGGCAAATAATGGTTTATACAGAGTTTAAACCCTCCATACTTTCTTATGTACTTGAGAAAACAGCAGACAGAATTATTTTGAACATTCTTTCCCTCTTCCACCTAACCTAAAAAAGAATTAAAAGATGAGAGAACAACTGTTTTAAGCCTTACTTAAAATACCTGTTCCAAATGTCTGAGCTATGTGATGAAAATGCTTTAAGTCAAATGAAAGTGGCTTGTGGTGAAAAGCAAGAAAACAGAGCAAAGATCTGAGTTTGCATCAAATCCTCGTTGGAATAATTTAATTGCCGCTGTGTATGAGCAGGAATTTCTCCAGTCCGTTTCAATATTTGCTATTCCAATAGACAAAAAACAAGGGAAAAGCTAACGTTAGAGTTTTAAATTCCACTTTACAAGTGGTTTGGTAACAACCTTCCCCAAGTCATTTTCCTGGGAAAGATTGCTAGAGCACAGAGCTAATTAGGGCTTGTCAGTTAAGCTCTTTCTCCTGCTTTGTTCAGAAAACCTAGACAAATAGCTTATCCATGAGACCTGGGGGTCTTTCACAAATAGTTTGTATTCCACTGCAAGCTTAGGCACATTACATAAACATCTGGAGTACCCACCAGAAACAAAAATACCTCCCCCCCCCTCTGCTCTGCAGCAAGTGCCTTCATGATACTGTTTCATCAACAGTGACAAAAAGAAAACAGTATTATTGTGGGCTTCCATCCAAAAAATGTTGCCATCTGTAGCATGTCTGTATCTACACGAGGGCTTGGGGTAAAAGGGACGAGGGGTAATTCTGATGCATAAGTATTCCAATCTACCTTATCAGTACTTAAGGTCTGAGAGAAAAGAGAGAAAAAGCAAGACCTGTATCATTATTAAAAAGATACTATTTCCAGAACGATTGGAGGAGACTAAACGGCTTTGGGGGCAAACAACAGTGAAATTACCAATGCTTATCTTTTTCCTGGAGGTTTGGAAGTGCTCTTAGCATCCAGAAGGTAAGACAAAGACATGTCATCCAGATATACACCACATCAGACCAAGAGCATAGAGAAAACCAGACACTGTATTAAAGATGGGCACCTACAAAAGCTGTGTTGACCATACAAAGCCCACAACTAATTGACCAGTTACTCACAACGCAGCAGATACTTTGATACCACATTTCACAGCATAGAATCTACTTCTGTGAGCCAAACTATATACAAGGAGGTAAAGGCACACAGTTTTCTCTAGCATGCTTTCCCCAAAGTCCTGGAACAGAAATAACAATGCCTTCAGTTTCGCTGCAATCCTGCAGACATCTTTGCAGTTTATCAAGCCTGATAACTGAGTAATTTTTTGTGTGTTTAGTTTTTCAAACCTGGTCTGTACCTACTGCATATTACAGTAACTGTATAATAGGTGCAGCTTAGTTACCTCAAAATATTCCCTTCACAAAACCAGGGAAACAGTCTTCCTCTTCACTGCTGCGTGACAGGAGAGCAATGAAAGCTTCTGGTAAGAAAGACAAGGACAATAGCAAACAACCAGCGTGATAAACTACCCTTCACATTTTATTCCAATGAGTAGTAATTAGGTTTAAAAATACACAAAATCCATGCATGTGTTAAATATGAAAGAAGCTGTCCTGAGCGCTAGATGCTCTCAGATCACATTTCAAAGCAATGCAGTATCATTCTGTTAATCTTTTGGGAAAACCAGCAAGGATATTCTGCTTCAATGTGATTAAGGCAGGAATTCCAGCCTCTCCATTGTGACCTTCTGCAGGAATCTCAGGGGTCAAGAGTAGCAGCTTGTATGTGTCCTGCTACAATGCTAATATATCTGTACTGTCAACAAAAACCTTCTGTAACAATAGAACCAACAAGTGCCAGGGAGGGAAGGGGGGACATGTAGATACACTCCAAGACTGCCACAAAAGAGCTTCTACACAACCTTAAGTGAAAAGTTGTTTTTCATTTTTCATTTTCACTCCGCACCTGGAAAAAAAAGTTTTATTCCCAACAAATATCCAGAACCTATCAAAACAGTAACGAATTAAAGACTTATTTTCTTAGAGCAATGGTTAGTGAACAAAATGAAGCCGAGAGAAAGGCTACTTATTGCTCAGACAGTGAACTGCTAAGCAGAGAGAGGGAGGGCCCGGAGAAAAGGGGGTTTTAAGCCCCTGAGCCACACCACAGTAAATCCCTGGTGAAAAACGTCAGGAGCAGAAGCAAAGCTGCAGCCTGCAGTGACAGTGCTGCTACTTGCCCTTCATACCGCAGCAACCACGCTCTCCCTCCTTCCCAGCAGGGACTCAAAGCACTGCTCCAGGGGAAGGGCAGCACGGACAGGCAGGCTGTGCGAGGCTGGAATGGCAACAGCACAGCTCTGCAAAGCCCTGGCTGGTGGAAACCCTGAGTGAACCCTCCTCAGCATACTTGGTGTGAACTGTCTCGGGCCGGCCAGCACCAAGTCATGAAAGGAGATAATCAAAGGGTTTTTCTCTCCTCATTCTTAACCTTTGCAATCTGAGAAGAGTGAAAGAGGACACCATCTAGCAAGAGGGCTGCTAATTAATTCCTCCTCACCCAGGCCCGGCAAAGCTTCTAGCTGCAAAGTATCTGCTTGTGTAGGAATAAGCAATTGACAGCATTTTAAGAAAGGGGCTTCAGTTGTTCTGAAAAATGCCATTAAGAGACACAATCACCTCACAAGATGATTTTCCCTGTCAGCAGCGAGAAAACGTGAAAGAAAAGCAACATCCCTCTTGTTTGGTTAATTTTCAGAGCACCAACTACTCGCCCTGCACAGCAATTTTGGTGGAAGGTCAGCACCCCACAGGCATAGATGCTTTCAAAAGTGTAACTTTACACGAGGAAGAGTTCTCGTATCATCTCTTAGTTGAATAAGCTTCGCTGAAATAAACCATCTCTGAACAAGTTGCAACAGGGTAGAGATGCCTTGCTACAAGGGCAAGACCAGAGTGCAGTTCCAAGTGACATGCCAGTTTAAGACATGGGCAGCTAAGGCAAGCAAGACTGTTGTCTTAGGTGCTCAGTTATCTTGGATCAAAGGCTCTAAAAAGCTCCTTGGATACAGCACTAAAACAAGAGATGAGTCAGACAGAAGGAATAATACTGCAGAAACATTAATGGATCCCACAAGAAGACAGTTCAGAACACTTTTAACATTGAAGACCTCAAGCATTCTGTGACTAGCAATAGTTTGTTCGCCTACCAAGGTTCTTATTACTATCACAATACAAACACCAGAACACTCAAAAACAAGAGTCAAAACTCCTGGCTGTCATTAGCCAGATACAGGCAGAAGTCAAGTATGATCTGCAACTCAGCTGCAGCCTTTTGGAGTGCCAAAAGGACACGACAGTCATCAAAAATTTGAAGAACAAATCCTCCTGCATGAACAAAGACTCAATCTAAAATATTTTTCTCCTCACTCTATTTATGACTGAGATATCGTCATTTTAGCTAGGACAAAACCCATCAAGTTATTTAAATTAATATTTTGTTTGGGGTAATTTTAATGAGGCAGGATAAGCTATTAACTTGTGCCACACACAGAGTAGCTCCAATCTCATCACCCTTTCCAGTTACATTTAAATGCCCGAAGCACTTCTTTTCATTACTCCCTCTACCCAGGGTGTAGCAGGAGCATCAAGACCACCTCTTCACAATTGCGTAAGTACAAGTGGCAAAGGGCCAAGTGGACAAACACAGGCAATGAAAAGGACAATTTTTTTTGTGTGTTATCACCCTCTGAGTACACAGAGTGCTTGCTCAAAGGGCAGGAGATGTGCAGCCTAACCAGCTGTGTTTTCTCACACCAATTTTTCATCCCTTTGTCCCCGTCATTTTCTTTCTATCCGCCCACACAGCAATCTCAGCCACCTATTTTCCTCTGAAAAAAAAGGATTATAGTTTCTGGCCTTACCACAGCACACAAATTTCACTGAAATCTGAGAAGCAAGCATATTTTACTTCGTTTGAACCTGAAGACACCTGCAGCTCGGTCTCAGGTGTGCAATTCAGAGCCAACAGCAAGAGAATGAAAATGTCAAGGGCCTGATATTTTCTTAAAACATACCAGATTTTGTGCAGAGCAAACAATGGGAATGCTGTTTGGTTTCTTTTCTTTTAAAGCAGAAATCCTCCACTGCAGGATACACCACTGTAGGTTAATGAGTTCCCCTGTACAAGCTCCTCTCTGACAAACTAACAGGCTTCAAGCCCTTCTTTGGACAGGTAACCAGGAAGAGGTCAGCTAGAGGACTCTGAAGATGCAGCAGGATGGATCAGGAAAGCTGGTGGCCAGAACCCAGACTCAGTAGGGAGGAATTACACAGCTACCTTCTGGGTAATTATGAGGCATTTCACACCAAAGGTACCAGATCTGAAGAACAGAGAACAAAAGGCATAGGGGCAGATTTCGTACTGAACTCTATTACTTTTTTTTAAAAAGCAATCAAATGCACTGTTTTTGACTGTAAGAGTGAGGGAGAGTCCTCCCCTACTTGGAATAAACACACTTGTGCACATTCCTTCCTTTTATGCTGTGTACATCTCTACTTGGCATTGCAAGCTGATGCAGGATGACTCAGTTTGTTACTGATTAACATCTCACTTCAAGTCTTTTCTGTGTGCCTCAATCCAACTCTTCTCACATCAGTCAGGCATCCTGACACCATTCATTTCTTATGATTTTGCCCTCAGGTGTATCAAATACTGACTCAATAGACCAGAGTTCACTATGTACCAGCAATTTTCTCCACCTCCCGCCTCCCCCCCACCCCGATATTATTTCCAAATATGATCTCTAACAGTCCATGCAGGACTCTCTGTGAAATTACCAGTGTCAATCCCAGCATTATTTGGGTGATAGCCAAAAATCACTCCTGTGCCAAGAGTACTGGTACTTCCTTTAAACACGAGACAATATTTACATATGCGTCAAACCCACAGTTTGGCCAAAAAAAAGTTAATTCGCCCAAGAGCACTTTGATCCTTTGACAAATCATTTCCTGGTTAAAGCTGAAACAACAGAGAGGACTTGGACACCAACCAGCTGTAACACTTTGTGCGCTGGCACTAAACCCCATACAGCTCGAGTGGAGAGGAAAGATTTAGGTGGTGGGAGGGGAGCAAGTCGTCCATTTGCATTCACAACACATAAGAAGTTCCTTCTGGAGAGGCGATTCCTTCTCGTTTTACCTATCTGAAGCAAACTGACAGAACAGGCATCCATCAAAACTCACCAACATGAGAGCAAGAAGCTGCACGACACTTTGACAGTACTGAAGTATTGCAAAACTTGTTGGAGGTACTACAGCTGGGAATTTGATGTGTTAGAGATGAGAGTTTTTTGCTTTGCTCTCCAAAGGATGCTTAGAAATTGACAGATTTCTAAATGCAATGGCCCACTTGCAACCTTTGAGCTTGAGCTCAGCAAGGAAAACAAAAAGTAAGACAGCAGCTAGGAAAAGTGAAAGCAGAGCTGAGGTTTATTAGTCAACTCCTTTCATCCTGCTTAAAACTCACATTCTCATACCCTTAAAAAAATACTTATGCTAGTAGACTTCAACATTCTCCCTCAGATATTCTCTCTGCACAGATATATTAAAATTTCCTCTTTATTTCTACTAGCAAATAGAGCACTTCGCAATTAAAAAGAAATGCTGCTTGGGGGGAAGCAGATTAGAAGCATATTTTGCTACATAGTTCTAGCATGAGGAACTCTTAAATAAAAAAAAATTAATTCAAGGTGTTGAAAGAAACAGTTCACAGAACTATGTCGTTTCTTCCAAGCTTCAGCCTCACTTTCTTTTTCACTGATGTGTTTTATTACCAGGCTTTGAAAAATTGATTCTACAATCTCATTAAATCGATAGGCCATAATACACAAAATGAAAAAGAAGGGACTGACTAACCCTTGAGATGCTCTTGATCTCTGGATGTTTATTAGCTTATTTTTACTAGAGATGTCATAAAACTTAACTCCTCGAAGTTCTCCTTATGAGCAACCTGTTACTTTCCTATTATTTCACATTAAAACAAGTTTTTCGTCAGGCTCAGATGTGCTGCCTGACCTGCCACCTTCCCAATTCCAAGGAGATAAGCGCCTTCACACTCCGCAGCACAAAGGGACTAACTTGATAAAACTCATGCCCGGCACTTTGAACTGCCTGCCACCAGATCCAGAGCTGACATCACTCCAAGCCTTTCATGGGGCTCTGTTGTGATGCAAATGACGTGCAATCCACAGACACAAAAAAGTCATTAAACTGGAATTAGGAGTTATAAGTAACTGGCAAACTGAAGGAAAAATCCGTGTTAAAAGGAACACCAGAGAAAGAGCTACAAAGCAAATAGGAAGCGGCTGTTTACGATGACACTTCAGCAAACATAAGGAAACACAGGTATCAGCACCGCAGGCTCGGCCGGCTTTGCTTCCCCAGTGCGAGATGTGCACTCACATCACCCTTCTCCCCCAAAACGCCTGACTGGGCTGTGTCACGCAGCCCTGCGCTGGGCTGAGGGCACTGGCAGCATTTTAACTCCGCAGCCTTCTGTTCAGCCCGCCGGCCCCTCTGGCCGGCAGGCGAGGCTAATAATATCAGCAACAAGCCAGCTCTGTGTGGCACCCGGAGCCAAGGCCAGCCCCTCTCCAGCCAAGCCACCAGGAGCTCCCCAGCTGCTGACCAAACAGGGAATTGAGCAAACTGGTCAAGAGCAGAGAAAACACTCACATGGTATTAGGTCAGGAGCTAAAATATCTCAATGACCCACAACTTCCATCATGAACAGAACTGATGAATGCCAGAGCCACAGGGAAGACAAACTCATCTACAAAAAAACCCCATTCAGGCTCTAATGCAATTTATGTCTCTTCCGATAGCAAGACAAAACAAAGCAGGGTCTCCTCTCTTTTGAAAACAATCAAACCATAACTTAAAATGAAGTTTTCAAGAAACTATTGAGGAAATGGATGAAACTAGTGGAGACTTCCTAGATCAGAGAGATCAGCATCTCAGTCTAGCAAGACAAATACTACCCCTTTTTTCAAGGTAGTAAAGATAACTAGAGCCTCTTTGCCTGTAACTCCATCTTCAACACCAGCACTAGCCACCATTCATCTCATCCAACTTCAGTCGTGATCAGGCTATCCAAGATGAATTATAAACCTGTCATGTAGCACAACAGCCTTCTTTCCACACTAACAAAACATAATTAATAGAGAATTGTACAACACAAACTGAGGCTATTTTTCACCCAGAACGTATGCAGCTCTGTAACAACCAGTACTCAATTAGCATGAGAAACGTGAAAGGAAATCAAGAGATCAGCTCACAAAAAAAAAAAAAAAAAAAAAAAAAAAAAAAAAAAAAAAAAAAACATCCTGCATAAATCAGGCTAGAGGGGTGTTCACAGCTAAAAAAACAACAGATTCCTGCAGAAATCAGAAGAGCTTAAAAGTGCAGCTGGCAGTGCAAGCACGTGTTTTGTGCCACAGGCACAGCTGGTGACAGCCCATGGCCAGAGGAGAGGGTAGTGAGGGGGCTAAGCCACAGCCCCATTGTCCAGCCACAGTTGAGGCTAGGGAGTACTCACTAACCGTGGCACCTCTAATCACTGGTGCTTTGACCCCTGGCCACTATGTGGTTTATTTCATGTTGGATTCTGTTCTCTTGTTGAGAAGATGACAAAAACACAAGTTCTCAGACAACCATTGACAAGACAAGGTCAGGCAAACACTTCTTGTCAGGAATAAGTTTCCTCTCCGCGCACTGCCATGAAGTACTAAGTGTATCTTTTATTAGCTACACATAAATTTTCTTTGCAGCCTTGAACTTGGTACCAAGAATAGTTCAGTATGTATTCTTTTTCTATTTCCAAACTAGAACATCTTGTAAGATTGCAGCAGTCTGAAAAGTCATGGTAGTCGCCCACTGTGGCTGCTACATTGAGAGGCAGCTGTTTAGTTTGTTTTTTGTTTGGTGTTTTGTTTTTTTTTTTTTTTCCTCAGTTATGATGAAAAGGACTTGCATTACTGGTTCATTAATTCTATTTCTGCAATAGTCCTGTGAGACAAGGTTTAAAACTAGTAGAAATTTGATGATGGGCTAAAAAATTGAGGCAAAGAACAGTTTCTCAAGAAAAAGTTTTACTTGTCAGATTAGACAGAGGAGTCTGGATTCTCTCAGAGACAGCTCTCTCACCTCTCCCTTTTATTTCTTCCATTTACTTTTTGTTGCCCCTGCTTTTCTGTATTGTCTTAGAGACTCTGAATAAACAGAGCAAGCATTCAGGGGCAGGGTGAAAGAGGAGGAACAGGCACAACTTGATGGACAGTGAACAAAGTGTGCACTAGATAGAAAAGTTACAGGAAATAAAAGGAGTCCAGAGACCCGAGACAGAGGAATAGCAAAAGCATGAGAACAGCCAAGATGCTTCACAGACATGTCTGGGCAAACATTCAAGGCCACGAGGTAAAACTACCAGAAGCCAGGATTTACATGGTGCATCTTTGTCCTGCAGTAAAACCTATCCTGAACATTTCCTGGGATGGACCCACGGGGAACACCACAACTTCCACTCCAATGACTTACTCAGAGATGGGAGAAACCAGCTGTGTTAGACATCCAGGCCTCCGCTAATCCCTTTTAATCAATAGGCAGTTGCTCATCAACCTGGCTTAAGTGGTCAAGATGAGGCGATGGGCACAGATGGGACAATGAACTCATAAGCTTAGTCATGAGGGTGGCTGGGCAGCATGGGCCAGTTAGAGCTGCGTGCATTAAGCATGTTTAACCTCTAGTATCAAAACAAGTATTTCTAGCAGGGCTATTTTAAGCCTCTTCATATCTCTGCAGTGTCATCAGAAGCTTCCTGGTAACTCTCAGAATTATTCTCCTAATTCTTCAAAACCAGCAGGAAATTGATGTTAGTTTTTCTCAGGAGACTGTGCTGAAAACCCCATCTCCATGAGCTGCACAGCCATCCCTCTTTGGGCAGACGATGCTCTATGTGTGGCAGGCTAAGCAGGTGGGAACAAGTACCATTTCAGGCATCCAACTCCTGTATGCAAGTCAAAACCACCTCAGCTAAGGTCAATCTCTTTCTGGCAATAGTCAGGATAACATACTGCAGTTAAATCCGCACCTGAAAGCCACCATTGCTTTAATTAGACTTAGTCAAATCCAGGTCTTTTCAGTCTAGACATGGTTTAGCAAGTGCTTTTATGTAATTCATTGAGAGAGAACACAGGTCTTAAAGGAATTAGATAACTCATCACATGTGAAGTTTTATCTGGAGCTTACTTCAGTTTTGGCAAAGAAAAACAACTGGATTTTGACAAGGCAAAGACAGCCTAACCTAGCATTCAAGCATCAGTACAAGGGAAGATTTGACTTGGGGAAGGAAGTTCCTCCTTGAATCTATTGCTTTTCAAAGTTTAGCCAGCCACAAAAGGCTTTCCATTCAGAGTGAGAGCATTAAACATGACAATCTGCAATACAGCACAAAAACATGACTCTTGAGGCAATACAGAACACAGAGTCCATCTCATAGCTCTGGCCCCTCTTGCGGTCTCTGTACTACTCTGGGGTTCAGGTAAAGTTCCAGAGATTTACACATAAGAGAGAGAATAGGAACATACAGAATAACTACTGCTTCTGACCTATGGTATACATACATGGATCACGCACCTATTAACAGAAATTTCAGGCAGGAATATCAGAGTAGTTTTGTGGCTTGACAACTTCTGCACTGAAATCAAAGTGATGAGATGTTCCAGCTCCACCAAAGTCAATTTGACTAAGCTTTAATATAGATACAAAAACGCTGTTTGATGACAGAATATGGTTAGTAGCAGCACTGCTGTGCTCCCAGCTGTGTACAAATACATTATTTTTTACTTGCTCAAAGAATCTCTGGCAGAGCATTAGTGAAAAAAAGGGGAATATCTGCCCACTGTTTCTAAAGACTGGATATGAAGAAAAAAGCCCCTTATATATCCAGCTAATTCTTCTACAGGGTAACAACAGTATCATAAGCCAGCTTGGCCTCCTCTTTCAAATGAGTCTCTCAGCACTGATGCAAGAATGGCTGTAACTGGACATTGTGGTAAAACAATCCTAACAATTGCACTTGAATGCACCAGTATGCACAACACAACCCATAAATCGTCTCATTTTCAATCAAGGAGTTGAAGAGATGTTACTTTCTGCAACACATTAAGGAGACAACCCCGGCTCACTTTTGTGATGCAAATTATCAAGTTGCTTGGAGGAAGAGGTGAGGGAAAGAAAAGTCTTTTAACTGACATTACAATGAAACTTCCTCCCCACACAATAGTCACAGCCACCAGCTCCCATGGAGCATCCTCCAGGACACCTCGGGTTTCCTTCAGACCGTGCACAGCCAGAGCTCTGGCTCCTGACTGCACACACCGCTGCATGCATCTGCCATCTTGCTCACCTGCAGTCGCCGAAAAGACCCTGAAACATCCAGAATGGGCACCAAAAGTACTTAAACTGGGGGATATAAATCACTGCCCTTCCATGAAAGCGCACCTACAAGGAAACTTCTTTACCAAGCAGTAACAGCCTCCAAAGCAAAACACCGTCCCAAATGAAATGCGGCTCAGGAATGTGAGCTATGTGGGCAGGGGGGGCTGTGATGGATATGAAGGGACGACAGGAGCAGGCAGGCTGCTTTCACAACAGCCGCCTCCTAGCCAGAGCAGAGGACCAGCTTAGCTGCCCTCCCTCGCTCCATGTATGTGCATGCAGAGCTCGAGAATGTGAGCAATGTGGACTGGGGGCCAGGGGGCTTTGCTGCCCGGGAGAGAGGGATGGCAGTGGATACTAGGGAAACAACACAAAAAGACCAAGAGGCCCCTGGGGATGCTGCAGAGCTGTAGGGCTCCCTTTGATGGGGGGGGGTGGGGATCTGTGGAGGGGTCACAAGGATCCACTTCAGGCTACAAACCAGCTAGGGTCCCTTTTGTCCCACTCACCCTGCACTTGAGGAAACAAAACTCCACATGTAGCTTTGCAATAAACCTGCATGTCATTAATTTCTACCAGCTGAAACAAACTGCATAGATCTCCCTGGTTCTTGGCTAGTTGCTAGCATAAAAAACATACCAGCATTAATAGTAATAAATACATGCACTTAATACTTCCTGAGCAAGAGGTTTAATATTCAGCTGTACAAAAGTAAACCTCGTGTCCCACAGGCTAACAAACGATGGAGTTTCTACAGATAGCAGACCTGAAACCCTCTCAAGGCTGCTTCAGCCAAAACCACGAGTCCCTGCAAAAGCGTTCAGTCACCTGCTTATTTTTAAGGTTCTTGAGGAACTCCGTTTTATTTCTACCATGTTTTCTTGATCCCCGGGTCCCGAGCCCTGCGTTTGTGACTGGAAAAGCAGGTGCCCAGGAGGGGCACCTCCCACCGGAGTGAGCACCCACTGCATCTCCTTGGCACAGCTACAGCCTAACTCGTGACAGTCATGATGTGTGCACGGACACAAAGGACGGCTTGTTTTCCTTACACTTCCCCAGTGAGAAGGCTCCCGGCAGCCACTAGTGCTTTCGTTGATGTGATCTCGCAACATTTCTTAAAAACATGACAGTAGGCACAAGTAGCAATAGTGATGGGGTGAGAAACGGCAGAAAAAACACAATGGAGACGTAAAGACTGAGGGATAAATCACAGATGGGATCAGGATCAAGACTAAGGCAACTCTCACTCCTCACACGGGCACACATCAGAGCCCTTGTCCATTCAAAAAAACCCGTGAGTAAAGAGGCACCACAAGAACAAAGTAAGAAGTATGTATCGAATTTGTCAGACCGATTAAACGATGCTGACAAGACACAAACTGCAGCTAACCATGCCTACATCGTTTCCAGCACCTTCTGGTTTCGGAGGGATTCGATCTTGGTCCTCCTGAAGCCGATTTTATCTCGTCTGTGAATGTTACCGACTTGCCATACAAGAAGATATTTTTAGCTTAAGATTAGTCTGGGATAAAGACTATTATTTATTGAAAAATGTTAAGTGTGGTTTTAAAATAATACCATAAAGCAGCTTAATTCTAGTCATACTCATGTAAATCTAGATGGAACACCTGAAAAGCGACGAAATGACTTTCAATGCCTTAAAAAAATGAAACAAAGAAACCCTGACTCCCTTGCCCAAAAACCCTAACAATTTACAGTTTGGTTTAGTTTGGTTTGGATTCCTCCCCACCCCCCCACCGCCTTTTTTTGGTTTGGTTGTGGAAAACTTGATATTATAAACAGAGTTTAGAGCAACTTCAAAACTTTGAGGTTTTTTTAACAACTTAATTGTTAAGCAGTTTCAAAACTGAGTGACAACTGCTTTTCACTCAGCAAGCCCATTTTTGGTTGCTAGACGCTACAAGATAACGTGCTACTGCCAGACAGGTAGAAAGCTGAAAAACAGAGCAGCAAGAGAAGGGCTCTGAAAACATGGGAGTTATAGAAATCTTGCTTCAATATAGCTGTAAAATCCCACCTTGGTACGGCTGCATGATATTCCATAACATCCACATGAAGTTTGGACAACTGTCCTCTGCTTTGTTAGGATTTCTTCAGCCATTCTGCACCCATCTTTTACTTCTGCTCTCTTATGCACTTACACCACACAGAACAAAAAAGCTAAGCCTAGCCTGCCAAATTACTTCTGCTTCCTGTCCCTGTTTGCCCCAGAAACCCAATTATAAAGTTAACTCATGCTAATGGAGCCTGAAGGGATGCTCACTCACACTCAACTACATGACATGTCCCAATGAATGAACAGCCTGATTTTCACCCTGGTTTGGTATCTGAAATGTAAACAATGCACACTGAAGTTATCTGCTGCAGAATGGCAGATACATCTTGGTGTATCTGTGGCTAATTGGAGTGAAAAGTCAGATTCCAATATACGAGTCATTATCCATTAAAGCACTCTGCTAAAACAAACAAAACTAAAAAACCCACCACAGTAGGACTGACCCCAGCATCAATTACCACTCTGAAGAAAGATTCAACTACACATCTCTCAGCGGGTATTTTGCTGTGTCTACTGAGATAGATACACTGAAGAAAAAAAGAAAATAAAGCAAGGCTCTGCTCTAATGCAGCCCTCCAAAAGCTGGACTGCAGTGGGATAGAACTGTCTTAATGTATCAATCTACTAACATTGCAAGGATACTGAAGAGGCAGAGTTTGCACAGTACAACCTGTCTACTAGCAGCAGGGTTAATAACAAAGCACTGGTGAGAAAATACCCAGAGGCTTAAAAAGCATTTGCCAACCTGCAAAACAGAGAAGACCTATAAACTCTTTCATTCCATTTCTCTTCAGTTGGAAGTCTAGAAAGTGGACGGGGGGGGGGGGGGGGGGGGG
>JAWWEE010000085.1:46668198-46681420 GCA_035221455.1 Xenops minutus
CCCCCCCCCCCCCCCCCCCCCCCCCCCCCCCCCCCCCCCCCCCCCCCCCCCCCCCCCCCCCCCCCCCCCCCCCCAACGCGGCTATATTTTTTCATTTAATAACTATGTATGGGTCAAGTGCCCATACTTTTTTGTCTCACAATCGACATCTTGACCATCCTTTGTTGCTTTTTATACTCTAATTTTAAAATACTCAAATGCCATGAACAGAAAGACTCCTTAGCCTGAATCCAAATATTATTTTCCCCAATCACTGCGTTTCTTGGCAAATCCTCTCTGGAGAAGAAGAGCCACATGTATCTTTCGTTCACTCTCCAAGCCAGGTTACTCTGGCATAACTCTTAGAGATCCTCTGCACCACCATATGCTGAGACAGGGATGAAAAGAGCATAATTTGCAGAGAGTTCACTATTGTCTGAGGTCCCTGGGGGGCCTTTTTGACACAGCTGTTCCAAAACAGCTCAGGAATGAGCACCATCCTTTTCTCACTTAACAGCTCGTGAAGTGAATGAAAACATCGATGGAAGCCCCACCACGCACGGCCATGTTTATGCACCTAAACAAACACATTCAACCTCTGACATTCTCACTTCAGGGAAGACTTCCTGCTGTCAACTGCGAAAACAGCTGCAGTTAAAAAAAATGATTTTGTTTTACACTGAACTCTTGTATCTTTCAGACTACCACGCTGCAGGCTGGTAGCATGCTGAGTAGAAAATGCAAGGCAAGGAGCTTTCCCAGTCCCACCCACAGAGCAGGGTGCTTCTGATCATCATCTGTCAAGAAGGTTCTAATGGACCAAAGTTTAGAACTCATCGCAGGGGTTTCCAATAGCTCGCGGGCTCCGGAGGCAATCACAGCACCATGATTTCATGCCTGTTGATTTCTGACACAAGCCTTCCCACCCACCTCTCATGCTGTGCTGGCACAGCGCGTGGGACAGCCAAGAGTCGGGCGGGGGGTGGGGAGGGCAAATATTTTAGCACGTTTGTTTCCAGCCAGATCACTGTTCCAATCTGTTTTGTCACACAGCCACATAAATATTAGCACCAACACAAAGAAGCTGGCAGGAGAAGCACGAGAGGAGAGCTCTCTGCTTTCAGCCAGGCACAGGTTTGCGGCCCACCTGCAGCCCCTGTATGGCCCGTGGCATAGGCAGCTGCAGTCAACAGGAAAGAGATGCTGAGATTCGTATGGATGACAAATAAAACAGAAACGGTTCTGGCACCACTTAGGAATATGTGGTGCAAAATGATCCTGGTCAATCTGGGCAGCATCCTCCCACATAATAATGACGCTGCAAAGTTGGGAAGGAACCAGAAATACACAGAAATCATTAAAGTGGATTTAAAAAACCCCATTTTTTTCACAGACCTAAGAGACATTATTTGGAAGGGGGTGATGGATTAGGCAAAATAATGAATCATGTATAAATGCAGTGTTTGTCCTTATGTCAAGAAGGGATGATGCAGCTATGTAATTCAGACACCAAAATGTGTGCACACACTCACACTACATAAGTCTTTATCAATGTACAGCAGCCATGAAGGCTACCAGCTCAGCAAGACCAAGAGAAGGACTTGTCACTTGCATTGGTAACAGCCCTATCTGGAGTTAAACTTAGAAATACTACCTGAAGCATTCAGGAAAAAAAATAAGTCCAGAGACTTAGGGTTTTAAAGTCAATGTTTACTAAATATAGACACACAGAAGACATAATGAATAGATTATCCCTCATCAGTTTTAGATATATGGATACCTCACATTTGTTAAAAGCCTCTGGTAAAGGAACTCTCAATGTAAAGCAACCATGCTAGGCAAAGTAAAGTGATGTAAATGTAAAGCAAAGTGCTAGGGCTAGCACTTTGTCCAATACCAACATTTTGACTGTTTGCATCATCTTGGAAAAGTCAGTAGCACCACAATCCACTCCTGACAGGGCACTATTGATTCACATAAATGCATTGGAACCTTAGGGCACAGAAATGGTAGACCAGTAAGAAAACCTCAGGTTCTTAGGATGAGGAATAGGTACCTTTGTGCAGCAAAGACCTCAATAGTAAACGTTTCTGGATTTCTGCAAAAAACAGCTCAGGACACCTACACCAGGAAGGACATCCTTTACTTCACAGCATTAGCGCACAATGAAGCAGTTTTAAGATACCACCAAACCAGAGCAGAGCAGCAATCCAACCCAGAAAGTGTGGTGCTATAAACATTTGCCTAAGAAACCCAGGAAAGCGTCCCCAGTGTCATCCTGGACACCAACCACCACCAGAGGTGTATACAGCTCATGGCATACACAGCTGCAGAGTGGATGGAGAAAAAAGCCATGTTTTGCAGGTAGTAGACTTCTCTCACTAACATTTCTTCCTCCTGAGCTCTGTGTGTCATACAGCAACACCCCATGCTCCAGGACAGCACAGACATCTCCACAGGTGTGTGGAATAGGACAGAGGCGCCACCCCTGAACCCCAAAACACAGGCTGGGTCACCTCCACTGCCCAATATCCTCTCTCCTACCATTACCTTCACAAGAACATTTTCTGGAGATGAATTGTTTCAGGGAAAGGCCAACCAAACCCATCAGGGCAGATATCCAGGTCTAGTTTTGGCTTATGTGTGCAACAGGAAGCCCATACACCAGAAAAGTATGTGAACAGCAGTTTGCCTTATAAAAAGATCAGACTCAGTTTGACACTGCTTATCCAAAATTAAGTTCCAACTGTTCTTGTCAGACTCCTCTGTCTTCAATCTACTCACATCTCTAAAGAATTAAAGGGACATTGAAAACATGCATTCATGACTCATGTTTAATTGTCAGCTATCCTTCCTCAGTACAGCACTAATTAGAAATCAGAAACACATTTTGAGCTCAGAAAGACACCAAAAAAATGGCATTTACTGCCAAGGGAAGCCTGTGGGTGCATTTTAAGTCTAACAGGATGCAAAGTTGTGCTTTGGCCAAACTACTTATTGGGCTTAATACAGGGTTAAGAGCCCAGAGCCTGTAGCAGCCTGGAAGAGTGATCAGACGCTCTTCCCATCCATCCTGAATGGCAAATTTTTTTTTGGCAAAGTTCATAAAGCATGTCTAATACATATCACAGCACCTTATAAGTAATTTCTTCTTTTCCTCATGACAGACAAGTACACTTTTAATGGTGAAAAGTGACTATTACCACATACATCTTTCTGCTACGTGGAATTTAACAGGGAACCTTTAGCAAAGTAAAAATTTTAAAATGGCCTAAATCAGTATTCAGATTTAATCACATGTCTCAACATTATGGTCATGATTGCAGACACAGTTTTCCAAAGTAAAATACACGAGCAGCATTCAGAGTTAGAGAACAAGCTAGATACTTAGAGTAAAATTCACAATACAACACTGCTGCATATGTAGGAATATTCAGCATAAAATATATAAGCTGGGAAAAAAATCAATTATTTTGACTGTTCATTCCTGACATATATTTATTTCTCTTCAGGTACTAGTTTTTTGACAGCTGGGAACAGTCATATAATTTGCATGTTATTTCCTCTTGATATATAGCTTCCATAATGGGAGCAAGAGACAAGTGTGGAGTATCAGAGTTGACAAACCTAAGTGGTTTCCCCTATTTCTCTATAAGATGCCTAAATGTCTTTTTATAGCACCACCAATTATTCAACCATGCAAGCAGCTACTATTAAGATACTTAACATAATTTTCCAGTAGAACCAAGCACATTATAAATCTCAGCATAAACCTCAATCTCTAGTCAAGATAAAGTTATTTCATAATGTTCATAAACTTTTTATTTCATAAAGGCTTATGAAATAATCTGATATGCATAAGTTTTATACAAAGATACTGATTTTAAGATACATTTTTATATAGCTTAAACAAATATTTTTCAAGTAAATCCTGCAAAAAAATTACAGCTGGCATTTCAAGTCATCAGTAAAACTACGTTTATTGCATCTTTAGCAAGTTAGGTGGAATCAAAACTTTTCACAAGTTTTCATTCCTGTTTCATGTTGCAATTCTGATTTCCTTGTCATTATGACATGAAAACCTAGTTATTAGCTTAATACTTGTAATCTTGCCACAACCCACAAAAATTTTAGATAAAACTCATACCTGTGCGTGTATATTCACACAGGCTTTCATGCCACTTTGCAAGTTCTGGTTTTGTTCCTTTTCTAAAGCACACAGGCAAATTTTGATGGATTGGACAGCATGAGCAGTGACACCTGAAACACCTCCTCTGGCCCATTAGTCAATTCCATTAGCTAAATGACTAGGTAAAAAACCCTCTTTCTCTGTGACCTACCACTACAACAGGTGCTGACACCACAAGAAAATCTGCAACTGTCCTCAATTAACTACTAACGTTTTAGTAACTAAAAGCATGATCAGATGCCCATTCCTGACAGCTCTTCACAGTGGCTCTGCATCACTTGCAAAACAGACTCTTCATTTAGACGTTTTCATTTCACTTTCAGCATCTATTATTTAGATGTGCAAGGCACAGCAGAAATTGAGACCACAAACTGCACTAGAAGTTTACAAACCTGAGAAAACTGTCAGAGGGGAAAAAGGCAAACATTCTGAGAGGGAGCAACTGGATCAACTCATTTCACACAGAAGGCATTAGCTGTATGAGAAATACCTCCATTGCTGCTTCTCCCAAGGAGGTGAGATTTTTAAGAGAAACACTAAACTGCCACATTAAACCAGACCACATTCAGTTTTCAATCTAAGGATCCAGTTTTATTCACAGTTTCTCCAGTGCGATTTCATAGTAAAGCCCAATCTTAAAAGAAAGCAGATGCTTACAGATTTAAAAACTAAGACATTAGGGGCTCCCATATGTGCTACAAAAATTGTCATAAATTACAGAGTGGTCACCAATAACCTATTTAATGGCAGTACATCCTGTTTGCCACTAGAGAAACATCCACCTTAGTATGATTTTCCATTTACTTTGAACTCTAGCAATAAGAAAGGGACAAATCGCACTGTGATGTCACATGAAACAGAATCTCCCACCAAGTACACAGTCAGCAAAGACACAGATCTCGAGGTGCACAAGAGACTGTATCCACCTACACTTCGGCCCAAGGTGCACTCTGGCCATTGGGGTTGTGCTGGTGCCCCCACCACTAGCATGACCCACACCCAGCACTGCGTGGAATGCTTGTGCAACAAGCTTCCACACCCAATCCTCCCCACACCTTCAGGCACCAGGACTGCAACCTCTCTCACTCAAAACTCACAGAGGACAGATCCAGGTTTCCCTGCCATACAACACCATCCCATCCCCTGTTGAGGAGGCAGTTTTGGGCGAGGATCCCATTTCATCTAATCACTAATATCTGGCAGATGTTCCCAGCCAGAACTGAGACAAGACTTCAAAGATGCTGCTTGCAGCACGAACTGGGGTGCAGCCCCCTGTGCCCTGCTGACATCCACTCCCTTTGGAAAAATAACTCCAGACCTGAAGACCCAAGCAGCACTTCTCAGGGCTTGAAACCCCTCCTGAAAAAAAAAGTCAGGGCCTTCTCTGTACACCTTGAGCAATTACTAAGTTAGTTTGACCTTTCTAAAACTCGCATTAACCCAATCAGGCTTCTCTCACATTCTCCTTTCTTCACAGCCTACACCTGCACAACCTTTAATCAGACCTAGTCATCCTGCCAGAAAGGATGAAATAAAAGGGTAAGATACACCCAATATTTTTAATCAGCAAATTGTCATGGTCCCTTTTATGTCTTGCCAAGATACAATGTTGTCAATTATGCTACAGAACTGCCAGATGGACTCTGCTTGTATTTAAATGTTTGAGAGGTTTAACAAAAAGCACACTATGACTGACTGTAACATCAGTATAAGAAAAGTTAAACTTAGCTTGTCTTATGTCTAACTCAGGGACAAAGCAGTTACAAGAAACTCACCTCCATTACTGAGGCTTGTAATTATGGCTCAATTAGTTTTTACACATAAATGTGTATCAAGCTACACAATGTTGCCTCACAATGTTGTTAAAGAAAGAATAATGAAGTTTTCAAACACTTCGGGACGTTTTTAAGAGTTTGTGAGGTTTGAGATCTGTGAAGAGCAGCCAAAGTTAAGGCATGTTATATGCTGAGCATCAAAGCCCAAGTTCCAGTCCCTCTACCAAAGAAATAAAGAAGAAAAAAAAAAAATCTCTACTCCTTCTGAAATGCCAGCTCACAAGTTAGTGACGGTCCACTTAAACAAAGCACCGGTGAGCACCGCTCTCACCCGTGACCCATTCACTGACCCTGCGCGGTACCCGGTCTCCCTGCCCTGCCCAGGTGTTTTTCCACAGCTGGCCGCCCCACCGCGGGCACGGGGCCGCCCCGAGCGCCGCTGGTCACCGCGATGCACGGAACGCGTGCCCCTGCCCCCCTCCTCAAAATCAGGCGTTTGAGCTCAAACCGGGGTCGGAGATCAGAACTCTCCGCGACACGGTCACACACCGGCCCGTCGGGACCGCCGCCCCCCCGGCAGCGGGGCAGCGCCGCGGCACACCGTCCGCAGCCTCAGCAGCTCCCCCGACGGACGGGGGGCACGACGCAGCTCCGCCCGACGAGAGGGGCGGCAGCACAGCCGTCTGCGCTGCCCCCGCGCCTCGCCCGAGCGCCTCTCTCCCGCCCCATCCCATCCCATCCCATCGCATCCCATCCCCCGCCCGCCGCTCACCTCGGGCTCCGCGCCCCAGCTGTTGGGGAGGCGCGGCTGGGGATAGTGCGGCTGGGATGGCTTACCGCCCGGGACCCCCGCAGACCCGCACTCCCCGCCGCGCTGCCCCCCGCCCGCACCGCCGGGACTCCGCCAACTCCGCCGGCCGCCGCTTTGTACCCGCCGGCGCCCGCACTGCGGCTGCGCGCTGCCCAAAATCAACACGGCGCCTCCGGGCACCCGCGACCTGCCCGCCCCTCTGTCCGTCCCTTCGTCCGTCTGTCCGTCCGCCCGCGCACACCCTCCCGCACCCCCAGCAGCGCAGCCCCGGCAGCGCCGTCCCTCCGCACATCCCCGACTCAGCCAGGGGCAGGGTTTGGGGGGCGCACGGGTGACCGCCCCTGGGGCCCCGGAGATGCGCTGCAGTGCGAGGGTCACTGGCGGCGTCAGAAAGGAGTTTTCTTGTCCCCCTAGGCCAGCGGCTGGCCGGGGTGCAGGAGCTCCCTGCCAGGGGGAGAAGGGTTGCTGTCGGCTAGTGCCTGGAAGTGCAGCATCCGTGGGAAAACCTGCCTGGAGCTAACTCAGGTAGAGCCTGCGCTGTGTGCAGGTTGGAAGGAGTCGTTCAAAGCCCACCAAAGGAGTGTTGGCCTCAGCAAGTTTGGCCAAGGCTGGTGCGGCCCAGTGCCAGGGGACTGGGATTCCCCAGGGAAGTCTGTCCTGGGAAATGCTTTTTTCGGTGTCAGAGCCTCGGCAGAATGTGCCCTCCGGGTGCCAGCTATTTTGTGCGAGGCTGGACGAGCTCCTCACTAGGGCTTTCAAAGAGGAGCAAAATGGGCATCAGCTCCTTTCGCACTGCTTTGTGAATCTCAGCTTAGAAGCCAAGTTTTTAAACTTGTCCGTTGATGTTTACTGGCCATAAGAGGCTGTCTTTAAAGCCTTTTTAGCTGTGAAATGATACAGGTGTCCCTGTTTTTGTGTGCTTTAGATTTTTTTTTTTCGCTTAAGGGCTTGAATAGTCGGAAGGGATTGATGCATGGTTTCTTCCACTCCTCCCTCTCTTATCTCAGATGCTATCTTCATTGCTCCAGGGCTCCAAGGTCTCCAGGAGAAAATGATTCAGAAGCTTTGTGGTGATGCCAGGAAGGGTTTCACAGAACGGAGTAGGACAGTACCTCCCTAACACAGGTCAGAAAGTGAATCCACAAGCCGGGAGTAAGCAAGATGCAGGGGACTCAGCAAAGTCAGGAACATGACAAAACCTGGTCTTTTTTCCAGCTCTGGATATGAGACTCTATAAGGTGATTTTTGTTACTTTACAGTGCAAAAGGATACAGCTGTGGTGTGTCTCTCCTTGCTTTTTCTGGTTTTCCCTGTAGTCGCTGTTAAATGCTAGCACCTCCTGATCGTCCCTTCTCATTTCCTTCTTTCTATGGCATTCCACTGCTTTTCTTCTCTCTTTTCATGGTTAACTCTCCTGAAGCTTTGCGTATTTCCAGATTTATTTTTTTCGGACATGATACTTGAGGCTCATGAGGTGACCAGCAAAGCTTCTCTCAGTGAATATTGATTCCAGAATAGAGCAAGGAGGCTATTAAGGAAATTTGAACATCTCTCTCTTTTTTTTTTTTTCCCAGTGGGCCACACTGAAGTAACGATAGACAACAAATGTTAGGGTTTTCTTGTTCTATAAAAAGCTATCAGGCTCAGTGACATTTCCATCTAAATAATTTCCAGTATTCCCCCTGAAATATCTGAAGCCATTAGAACATTTTAGAGACTAAATCACATCAAGTATTTTTGTAAGTAAAGCTGCTATAATGTTGGTATAAACCACCTCTCAAACCCCTGAGCTTTTATTAAAAAATAAGCTTTTATAAATTTTTATTCCAAACCACATGCTTTTAGAAATATTTGCAGTCCAAATCTGCAAACAGACCCTGCAGCTCCTTAAGATGCTAATAATTATTAATCCTGACTGCTAACTTTCTATCCAGAGGTTATTTTTTATGGCTGAGTGACCAACTCTAGAAAAAACGTCATACTGATGAAGTAGTTGAGACAACAGTGAGCACCACTTACCATTATTTATATTAAAAACCAAAGAGAAAGTATACTTAGGCCAGCAAACAACTCTTTACCATCAGCTTATTCATCTGAATAGTTGGGTCAGGACCATGTTGTACCAGAAACTGTACAAACACAGAATGAAAGCACTCCAAACTATGGCAATGAACAGAGCAAGCAGATAGGACTCTTTCCACTTTTTCCCTTTAATCCTTTCTTTCAGAAGCTGCCAGCTCTTGACGGTTAAAACAAGTGAAATGAAATAAAGAAGTCAATTGTTGCATTACCTATTTAAAAGTGACAGGAAAAGATTTCCAGTGTGGTTACACAGTGGATGGAACTTTTTTCCTTTGATGGTGCAATTAAAACCAGCAGGTCTTGGTTCACCCTTCAGCTCCTTGGGGCTTGCCTGGCATTGGAGAGTGTTTACAGAGTGCACTAACAGGGAACCTGGGGATCTGCCGAATGGGGGCAGTGGGATATAAGGGAGCACAAAGTGAGGAGGCCCAGTAATCACCTGCCAATCTGTTCCATCTGCCCTGGTCTCTCCAGCACATGCACATGGGGAAAACTGGGAGAGAGGACATAAACACCACCCGGTAGAGCCCCAAAGAGAGATACTGGTTTCAGGCTGAATTAACCCATGCAAACCCTCAAGGAGAGCAGAGGATGTCTGTGTGTTGCTACCCTTTCACAGTTGTAAGCCTTTAGGAACAGGATGCTCCTCCCCAGCTGGGTTTGCTCTGGCTGGGTCACTGGCCTTGTCACCTTCGAAGATGCCTGTGCAGCTCCTGCCATCCACCTGGGGCCGTGGGAGTGAGTGTTTGCCATGCTCAGCCTAGGCACTAGTGAGAGACACTGAATAGGGAAGACATGCTTTTGCAGGGCTTTTCTAGCTCCCTAGGATGTTTTCTATTTGGGACCTGCTCCAGTAGGTAGGAAGTCTGGACTATTAAACATTCATAAAAAGCAGTTCCTGCCACCCACAAAAAACCCAAACCCACCTGTTTCCTTTGAAAAGCCAGATGCTCCATGTCCATGAGACTTACAATGAGGAAATCATAAGTGGTATGTCCAGAAGTAAGTAAAAGTCATACTTTGAAGAGAGAGAACACATTGCATTTTTCCATGATCTGGATGTCGTCCAGGTAAATATTGTGTATGCTTTGGCAGAGTCTTCAGGTTGCACCCAATACAGATAAACCCTTTGCACACATAATGCATGTGTTAAAAAAAGCAAGAGAAATCATCCCACCCTGCAGTCCATTGAGCAGAAGCTTAGGCAGAATGAGTTCCCATGGATTCTCAGGCCTCATCTCTCTGGGTTTTAACACCATGCCTGAAACCTGTTTTGTGTTGGACATCCCACACAGCTTACACAAGGAGTCACTGGGCTGCTAAAGCATGAGAGTCTGTCCCACTGGCATTCTTGGTAGCTGGAAGTGCACCTGAGTGCAGATGATCTGGGG
Organism: Xenops minutus; assembly: GCA_035221455.1. Classification (NCBI taxonomy): domain Eukaryota; kingdom Metazoa; phylum Chordata; class Aves; order Passeriformes; family Furnariidae; genus Xenops; species Xenops minutus. Next base: position 46,678,426 of record JAWWEE010000085.1, read on the forward strand.
ACTAAATTTAGAGGCAGGTTGCAACCGTGCTCCCAGCTGTGGCCCATAGCCTGGTTGCAAGCATGGAAGGGAGGGCATCAGACATTCCCTTTGCTGCTGTATTTGGCAGCATTTCTTTTAATTCACTGCCTCTGTCCAGAAGCATGAGAGGCCACAGTTACCGTAGATGAGCTGACTTAAGTCTTCCTTGGACTGGGTTGTATGTCTATGGCTCCACAGCAAGCAGCTCTTCAGCAGTCTAACTCACATTTTGCATAACATTCCCTTCTCCCACCTTTCCCCAGCACTCAGAAAATTCGAGATGCTGTCAAATCCCACAAGGCTCACAGCTAGAGGGAATCCCTTGAAGCCATAGCAAACTTCATGTGATTTGTTGGAATAGTGGAACAGTCTTGCCCTGTGATCAAATCAATGCTATTAAAATTTTATAAAAGTACTAATTCTGGTTTTGCTGAACAAAAGAAAAAGTTGAAATGTTCATTCCATGTGAAATGGTAATGCTTTTCTGTGCCTTATTTTGTCCATTCTAGAAAAAAGAAAAAACTTACCTGAAAAAATTAGTATTTTTTTTATACAAAAAGCAGCTTTGGAATGAGGGAAATGGTGTTGACAGCACCTGCCTAAGCCTGACCAGAGCTTAGTAAAGTCCCCGTAACACACCACCCCCACCAGCCCTGTCCCTGACCTTGCAATTCCTCCCTGTCTTTGTGGTGTCTCACACGGAGAGGGGTTGAACAGGGCAGGGCTGTACTGCTGGGAGTATTCCCAATCAGGGGTTTGGGAGGCACCTCAGCCCCTGAAGGACGTTCTGAAGTGCAGGTTTTTGCCAAACAGCTGCCAGTACCAAAGCTGAGTAGCAACTTAAGGAATTAAGTAAAACTCAAAAGTATTGAACCTTTCCTGCCCTGAATATTCTGCACACCATAGTAAAAAGCAAGGGTAATACATTGCACTAGTGTGAATGACCCTGCACAGTGGACATGACAGCTGAGAGGCAGAGTAATCCTCTCCTCTGGCAATCTGTAAAACCTCAGGTTTTTCTCTCTCTGTGCATCTGCTGTACTGACTTGCTTTTTAGGGATGCAGCAGTTTCAGTAGGTGTACACTCTGTCTTTCTTTTCTCAGCACAGCACATCAATGGCAATTCACACTGCATGGCTGGTTTCTGAGCCCCATCTGCAAAGGAGGGATGTTACACAAACACAAAAGAAGGCAGGGCATTTTTTCTGCCCTGGTTCAGGGCTCACATCAGTGGCAGCAGGGAAATAGTACCATGTGCTTGCCTGACAGTGCAAAGTGAAAAGAAAGAATGCAGCAGTGTGCCTGAGTTTCCATCAGGGGAGTTTTCAGTGCTGGAGGGTATGTGTTGCTGTTTGCCACACATTTTCTTGGATCTCACTGTTAGGCCTATGGATATATGAGGCACAACAGTGTTCTTGATTTGTGCATGAATGCACAGGAATGTGACTCCAGAAATTATTTACTAGATGAAATGTAGCACTTGCCTTTCCCCTTATCTTTAAAGGAGCAATGTCAAAATACACTCCCTAAAGTTTGACCAGCTCTTATAAAATAGAGGAAAAGTTGCCACAACTTTGCTTTCTAGGTTTTATCAACCTTTTATCCCTGAAATATTTTAAAGAATGGTTCATTCTCCAGAGCTTCCAGACCTTTATTTTTGACCAGGGTGAAGAGGCCACTGCAGTTTAATGTAGTTTTATCAGCAGTGCAATGAAGCTGTATTACCAAGCTTAGTCTCTGCAAAAAGCTTTACTTGGACTTAATGTCTATCATGAGTTGTCTGAGAGATTATTGTAATGATTTCCTTAATGGGTATGTGCATATAGCAACTGGGGTCTTGAAGTACATTGAGAAATCATGCTGAAACCTAAAGATTCTCAAACCTAAAAATTCTGAAACCTAAAATTCTCAGCAAATGATGATGCCTGTCCTAGGGAGAGTTGAGCAGGTCTGCATGCCAGCTCGTGAGAGGCAGAGTTGGCTTGGCCAAATTCACAGGACACCTGTCTTACATGTCAGGGCAGGCAGAAAGTATTTCACAGCATCCCAACAGCAAACTTGAGATTCATAATAAAAGGCAAAAGCAACAACTGCAGGAAGAAAGCAGGACAAACAAACAAAGCCTTGACAATTTCTTGCTGGAGCAAGGAATTTGTAAAATTAACCCCCAAAGTTAGACTCATTTGACATGATCCTAAATTTGTGCATGTTCACCCCAAGGAATGGCAGAATCAGGAAAGTAACGACCCCAGCATTTGTTTCCCTGATGTATGGGTCATTGGAGGAGCTGCTCCCTCATTTTGGCTCCACATCAGGAGATATGTAGGCCCTGAGGGACATTTTGAAAGACCTGCATTTTACATATGAGACATTTGGAGTTTTCTTTTTATCTTTGTACACTGCAAATTCTCAAATTAATATGTGCTCTGTGCCAGAACTGGGCCAGCAAGGATTGCTCTTATGCATAGACAGATTTATTTGCTTTGTACAAATGATGATTTGATTCCTGTGATGGTGATCTGATTTCATACAATTAATTAGTCAATTGTCCTCTTAGAATGAAGTTTCCCAACTTCATTCTAGTTCCAAAGTCACAAGAGGATTTTAACTTGGAGGCATGGTATCTTTTAAAAAAATGTGATTAGGATATCAAGGATCTGTAAAAGTGCAAGAAAAAGACCTTGATGTACTTGGGTGTTTTCTTTTGAGATGGGTGATGAAGATATCTTCTGTTTTTCTCACCTGCTGACTGACCTAACAACTAAAGGGCCCATCTGATGGTCATTTAATGACGACTGTGATGTGTGGAAAAAGACCCCACAACTAGGTAGTTGTAGAGAAGGTACGTTTATTCAATGCTGGGTGCATGGGGGATTGCTCCACCAAAAACATGCACCCCTGTCTGTGCTCACAGGTCTGTTTATATACAGTTAAAACATGCATATTTATTATTTCTTTGTACATATGCATTATT
>JAWWEE010000085.1:46690039-46700516 GCA_035221455.1 Xenops minutus
CTGATGCCCCCCAGGACAGGGTTGTCCCTCCTGGCTGCCAGGGCACTGCTGACTCATGTTCAACTTGCCATCGACCACGACCCCCCAGGGCCCTTTCCATGGCATTGGTTTCCAGAATCTCATTCCCCAGTCTGTCCATACATCCAGGGTTGCCCCATCCCAGGTGCAGAATTTGGCACCTTCCCTTGTTGAACTTCCTATGGTTGGAGATTGCCCAGCCCTCTGATTTGTCAAGGTCTCTCTGCAGAGCCTCCCTGCCTTCCAGGGAGTCAACAGCTCCTCCCAGTTTTGTGTCATCTGCAAACATGCTTAGTGTCCCTTCCATTTCACCACAGGATTCACCAATGATATCAGGTTATTTCCAACACACTTAAATTTTTTTTAAACCTGTGTGAGCATAAACATCTCCATTTTGTAAACCTGCTAAATTGTCCTGGACATTTGAATTTTATTTGAAATGAAGCTACAGCTCTGTGTTGCTCCTGGTGCATTACCTGAGTGTGAACAGATGAAACAGCTTGCACTTCAACAATGAAAACGCCCTTGTGTCCTTCAACCCACTTAATAGGTGGTGTTTGAGATGGGATTTTCTGTGACGGAAAAGGAATATGTGAGTCATCTCCTTTTTGATGATCAAACAGAAAGCCTTTTTACATGGGGTTCTACAGACTATTCATACTAATCACTTCACTTTAGATATCCAAATGCAATGCCATAGAGAGGTCCACAGCTTCTGGCTCTCATATTCTAGCTGGAGAGAAGTTAATGCACTGGACAGGAAAATTTTGCAAATTTCAGCAGGATGCCTAACACAGACTGTGTGAATATACATCTTCTGATGGGATATTGTTAAGGCTAAAATTTTCCAGTTAAGCACTGCCAAAGGTACTCCATAGTGATGTGGTGCAGTTTAACCCTCTGGACAGTTTCCTATTTGCCATGTTTATTCAGAGGGCACAGTTTTCTGCTCCAGTCACGGCACCTGATTCCCTCTCCCACACAATCTCAAAAAAAGAGCAAATCATCCTATGGAAGAAATCAAATTATTGACTTACACTCTCTAAATAAATGTATCCCTGATTAGACAATTTACAAGAATTTGCTTGAATAACCAACTTTAAAAAACCCAATATAACAATATAAAATAATAACACCAGCGACAGTAATAACATTTTTCTCCAGACCTCTCCCCTTTGAAAAAAGAAAAAGGAGGCATTGCCTCCAAGCACACAGCATTGTTAGTTTGTAAAACACTTACGCTGTTCTTTTGCATTAGAAAAGTATTATCTTTTAATAATTTTGTTTGTTACCTCTGGAGAATGAATTGAATAGTGTAAAGGCAGCTTATCCAATGCAACAGGAAGACTATAATGTCCAGTTTGAAGACGATCATTTAATAGAATTGGCAGCCACTGAAACAAATGAAGAGAAAACACAGCAATATTCATGATGATATATGATTAGAGCTATTTATCTAATTTGTTAGGTACAGTCAACAAAACAACAAATGAGATATCGACCCAAGCTTCTCCACACCAAGGCATTCCACAGTAATTTCTTTGTATTTTAAATTCATTGATAGCTACTGTGGAAAAATGTAATAGACTGCTTTACAAACCATCTCTTTTGAAGAAAACAAACACAGTGCTTCTCATGTGTGACATATATTTTTCTAATAAATCTTACCAGAAGGATTTAGTAGAGTTCATGTTTTTATATAAAAAGTCATGTATCTTGGATACATTGAACCTTGGTTTTGAAGCAAATCAACAGTTAAAGTTTTGCTGATGATAAATTGAACATCTTCATCATGGTCACTATGAGGATTAAAGTCAGACAACTTGTCATGACCCTGCATTGATATTGGGATGCATTTAATTTTTCTCCTAAAGTTTCAAAGAGGCTGTGCCTTTGAACATCACAGAGGAGAGACATTTTGTATCCAGGTGAACAGAAGCTTGAAAATTAAGTCCTCATCTGTGTAAAGTCTTGCTTCTGAACTACAAACAAATTTATTTCTTAACAATCCCACTGACATTGGTAGGAATATAACTGTCCATAAAAGAAAGCCAATTTGAGAGGATTTTCAGGATTGGGACTTAAAAAACACCCCCAAACCAAAAGCCAACAACAAACAAATGAAATCCACAAACACAAAAAATCCCCGAAGTTCATTGCAGGAATACATGGAAAGCACTTGTCTGTTCCCACAGCTCAATTGTTGACCACAGCTCTAGGACATTTTCAAATCTGAAGTATTATCATCTTCTATGCTTTCCTTTTATATTAAAAGCCATCCAGTTAAAAATATTGATTGATAAAGAAAAAGGTCAAAGAGACTATGCTACACTATGTACCTCTTAACCTAAAACAGGCTAGTCTCAACATGAAGGTAAAGAATACAGAGAATTACATTTTAGCTTTTAGAGTCATTCTGGGTTTTCAATTTTCATGTGGACAAAAGACAATTTAGAACAGAAATGGTATGTCATACCAAACCTAATTGAAAATATTCTATTAGCTGTTGCCTTATGGATGAACATAACAGTAATAATTGTAATTGCTTATGTTTTATTTTTTTTTTCAATAAATAAAATCTCACAGAATTAGACTATATGCTATAAAGCATTGGTGTTGCAAATGTTTAGGTGCATGCTTCAGTTGGATCAGTTGAATTCATTAAGTTCAAAGACACTTAACAGTGTAAAATTACAGGATGAATATGTAACATAATTTAGGTTGCATCTAGTTACTATGAATTCACACTGAGACCTTCCACTTGTTTTGATGTATTGCCATAACGAGAAAGGGGATAAATGACAAAATTTTTGATAAGCAGAGAGTCTGTTTGAATGGGATGTAGATACGCACACACACATACACACAGTTATGGATCATATAGAACTTACTGAGTACCCTAGAAGGGTTTCCACAGACGCTCCTTGCTTTGGTTGGCAGCTGATGTGATAGAATGTGAACAGTAGATGGTGTTTCTCTGTGAGTTTTGCTGGCAGCTTAATTTTCACTTCTTCATAAAAGTCGGGAGACCTGTTTAAAAAAAAATGCCAAGCCTTTTTCCAATATAAGTATGAGACTGAACAAGAAGCAAATGTTTATATACATATACACACATACATACATACATACATACATATATATATATATATATACACACACACATACAGAGCTCTGAACCACCTACAGTTTTCAATCAGGAAAAGAGCAGACAGTATCAGCTGGACTGTTTCAGCTGCCACCCATCTCTATACTTTCAAAAACATTCAGTCTTAATTTTGGATTACAGCATAACTACTGTACAAATCCTAAATGCCAAGTTCACGTTCATGAGAATGTCCCTTCAGCTCTTTTCAATCTGAATACATTGAAGTGAATGATATTAAAAGCTGTACTGCTTCCTGCTCCTGCTTACTAATCTTCATATTAGGAATATTCTCAACTACTGAAAAGCTTCAAACAGGAATAGCAATGGTTGCTTATGCAAATGCGTGCAGCAATCCAAATGATATATGATAAATTACATAAAATGTAAATGTTTAAAATAGATTAGGACCAGTATTCCTTGATGAACTATGTAGGGTAACAATTATGTAAAGAGATCATGATTAATAATTCTCAAGTCATACGAATAGTAACAAGACTTACTTATTATGATATGTGATAGCTGTGTATATTTCTTGGACAAATTCTGGACCTGAAGATTTCCCAAAAATTACCTACATTAAGAAGAAATGAAAGTAAGAGCAATCAGGACTAAAGCGTTTAATTGTCATCATCTTGTATAAACTTTAAGACAGTATCTGAAGACTTAAAAAAACTCCTCAGTTTTATCTTAGCTCTTTGGCACAAATGTCTTATTGCCAAGTACATTCCTCATATACCATTCAAGATGAAACTCCAGGAAAATGAAGCAGAGTTATTTCCAGAGTCACTGACTACCTCACATCACATTCTCCAGTCATGCACTAAAAAGTTAGGAATTGCAGAAAAAAAAGTCATAGTAAGCTACCTATATATTGTCATACTGCCTTTAAGTGCTAAAAGGTTAAATTACAAGTATTTTAAAGGTTTTGTTTTTCAGTTGTAGCCCACTCATTTAGGATGAGATACATCTCATCTTGCCTTAGAGCTCCAAAGTTCCTTTAAGATTAATGAAGAGAAATAGACATTTCTGGTGCTAGATTTGCTTTGCTCATTTCAGGCACAGGTCCATGGTAAGGTCCTGGAATCCAGTAACTTTAAAGGAAGCCCTGAGAGATGAGCTTAGACGAGAATCTCTGTGCAGTGAAAATCCATATGCATTGAGATGAAGCTCACTTACAGTGGAGAGGAAAGCTAGATGAACTGTGTCTGTCCTAAGCATTTGTCAAAACTTAATGGCAAAGTTTAAGGAAACCAACAATGCAGTATTGTGTAAAAGGTGTGACAGTCACAGGGCACAGCTCCAGCTCTCGAAGAAATGTGACTTGAGAAAACACCCTGATTTCAGTTCCACAGGCCACATGGACTAAGGCTGTGAAGTGTGAACTGTGCAATGGCAGCAGACTGATAAAGGCTGGTTGGCTGACAGTCCTTGGTTCAACAGATTGTTGGACTAAGGTTTCATCACAGTAATATTTCCTCTCATTTTTCCTTCTCTAACACATAAAATCACAGAAGATGTTTTTCTCAATGTCATTCTCAAATAGCTAACAACCCTGTCTGAAAATTTCCCCAAAACTTCATGTGGAAGCAGACAACTGGCTTAGAACGCTTCATACTGAACATCTGAAGCTTGGATAGAGGATCTTACAGTGAGAGATGTTGCATAATCTGAACACAGATAGTACTGCCTGCTCTGTCAGCAGTGTACGCATATGCCCTAAAACACAGGGTGTTTCAAACATGGAAAACTCTATCTACACTGCATGATTCTGCACCTACTCGGTTTCAGGCAATGAAGATCCCAAATTTTACCCTCCAGTATAACACCTGAGCATTTGTATACACTGCATACAGAGGAGTTTCCCTGGAAAATAGACTACAACATTCTTAAAAGGTCTCTGAAGCTCTGTGAATTTTACCATTAGAGTTTCCAACAGAATATTGATGCAATATGATGTCATTCTTCTGAAAAACAGTAAGGAAGCCTTATCTAAGAGAGAGTAATATGCCTCTGGTTCCACCAGAATGACAAGTCTTTCTTGTTGTGGGTAAGGAGTACAGCTGCTTTCTGATGAGAATGGAAAGTTTCACAAGCTCTCTGATGTTAGGCTTCCTAAGGCCCCACTAGAAACTGTGGTGATGGGAAGTAAATGATAACTCATCTCTTCAGAGATTCCTCATGCAGGTAAACAAATGTCTGCTAAGAAATGTCAGCATTTATTACCGGCATTGCACAGGAAGGGTCTTCACCATACATAAACTGGATCTTGATGGTAATATTTCTTGCAGAAGCCAGTCGGTTAGCAAAATTCAGCCTCTGAGGGTAAACATAGAGGAGATTTCTGAAAGAAAGACAAGGAAGAATAAAGCACAATTGGCAGGCATTCCTGTTAGAAAATTAAGTGTACAAACCAGCATCCTGCTGATTCCTCTCCCTGTCCTTCAGTTCTATCTACACAGGGAGAGATTTTCCAGAACTCCATTTCAAAAGTTTGCAAGGAAAAGCTAAATTCTTGGTGTGACATAACATCCTATGTTTAAGATTTCTCATATAGTAGTTATGCCTTTGAGAAGGCAGTCTTCCTCTATCTCTCTCTCTCTGTTTTTTGTTTGTTTGTTTGGGTTTGGGGTTTTTGTTTGTTTGTTTTGGTTGTTTTGTTTGGGTTTTTAATATATAATTTCCTCTTACAAATGAACTAACATTTCTGCTTCGTGTAATGAAAAGCAGGAAACTCTCAAGAAAGAACCTCCTTTCTCAGATGTGAATAATCAGATTTTGGAAGGGAGAAGAAATCACTCAGAGGTGATAAAAACAAGGCAATCCACTGAAGTTCATACATTTGTAGCTTATAGCAAAAAAAAAAAAAAAAAGCATTTATTTCTAGATTAAACAAATCAAAAAGCAGTATTGATGAACCTGAGTAAATAGAAATAAGAAATTTTGAACTGTAATTCAATAAACTGTGGGGGTTTTAGTTATGAATAATGCTTTGAAATACAGCATACTTTGCTGTTTACTAGCTTCTGTACATGAACACATCATTAAGCTTAAAAAGCACTTTTCATTTCTGCAGGGAATTTGACAGTATAGATGGTCTTCCAAGTTCAAAACCCAACAATTCTAGCAGAAAAGTCAAAATGCTAATAGAAAGATTTTTCTCCAGTGAAGTTTATGGCGAATATGAAATTTCAGGTAGGCCTGAATTACACACACATTCTGGAATCATGATTACGTCTACTTAGTGTCTTGTTCTCCCAGTCTGATACAGGATTTTCTCTGTTTGCCCTCTTGAGTGTAAAGAATAAAACTAGTGTTGGTGGAAGAATGCTGGTTTTCAGTGAGAAACCATGAGGACTTCTCATGGGCTTTCATGCTTTCTCTTTGCTTGTGACAGTCAGAACCTGCACAGAGAATTGCCCTGTCCTTATACCAGGCACCTCCTCAGCACCCCTGTCAGCCAGCAATGGTGACTAGCTTTGAAGAATATTGTCATTAAGTCAGACAGTCCATTTTCCTCTTATTGTGTCTCAAGACCTGGAGAACTGTGATTGATTTTCCTTCTTGCCATGTGTCACAACAGACACTACACAGTTCAAACTACCTTTTTTAACTGACATATCCAATATGGGCCATAGCACGCCTTAGCAAAAAAACTAGCATGTTACTTGACTTTCCCTTCATTCAGAATAGTACTCCAGCCTGTCACACTAATGTGCTTACTTCCTTACTATCTTAAATGCAATCTCTCCTTTGCCAAATTCTCTCTGAAATGATGTTAAGGAAAGCTAAATGAAAGAGAGAAATATATTGGTAACCTCTACTGAATTATATTCAGGAGAATGACATATTAAATGAAGGCTATTGTCAATATGACATCTGCCAGAGGTGGAGAAATACATGTAGGGGAGGCTGAATAATCCAGGCATTGTTTCATTAATCTGCAGCCTAAGACAAGATGTCACAAATCCATATAATGTACTTGAGCACTGGATTTTACCTTTAGATGTGGCTCAAGATGAAAGATGTGTAAAAATGCAAGAAGAGAGCTCTCTGCTGACTACACAACCAAGGAAGCGTTATTCCAGTAAGTACTCTGCTGAAAAGCTAAAGCTTGTGCCATTTATGCTCAGGCAGTTTTAGGGATCTTGCTTACATGTGTATTAAACCCATCAGCACTGAGGAAGAACAGAGGCAAATGCTGACTCTGGATATCATGCAGAGATGAAAGTGATGGCTGACTTCTAAAGCAGGAAGGTGAGACAATGATCAAAAGAGGTTCTCTGACACGGTCATGAACTGCAGACCTACTGCTGACCGCTGCCTAAGTGCTACTGCCTGCCAGCACCCATATGCCCCAAAAGCCTGAGAGGAAGCAAAGACAAGGTGCATTTCCACATGGCAGTCAGCAGGGGCATCAGGCCAGCAAATACTGCTGTCTTTTAAGTAATAGGGCAAACAGGATAAGCAAGTATGGTGAGCTCCAGAAGGCATTGTGTCTTCTGTGAGGCTCTTCACTGAGCCAAATATTCAAACAACATGCCACAGCAATTAATTTTGGTCAGTGTGATTAAATTTCTCCCCTCACTCCCCCTAGAGAAAGTGCAGAGCTCTACCTCCAGATAGAGTCAGATGTGCTCAAAAGGCAAAAGAGCTATTCAGGGGTCAGCATGGGTCTATAAAAGCCATGGCAGAGTACCCAACATCACTGAGAACAGAGTCACAGAGGCTGGCAGAGTCCTGCATGAGACACAGATCCAGACAGTTTCTCTGGATTGGAGATTGACCCAGCAGACATATGGTAAGATAAGAGGCTATTTCAGAATCAGTTACTTGCTGGGAAAGCTAAGGGCCCACCCAGCCTCACAGAGGACACCATGGAGCAATTCTCACTCAGATTTGCTGACCTTCCTACACTTTCTTGGGACTTAGTAGTGACTTGATCACTTCCCATGGGCAAAGCAATACACACTTATCTTCTGCCAAAATAAAATCTATTCAGAGTTTCAAGTCTGTGACCCTTCTCATTGAATATTCCTGTTTGTAAATACTGCTTGTGCATATGCGTGACATAACAAAATCCTTCTCCTTGCTAGATTACACCTTGTGTGAGGTGTCAACAAGTGCATCTCAAACTTCTGATGAATACTAGGTATGTTCATTGATGACTGTGACAAGAATTCCTTACACAGCAAAAACCAGCATATAGTGCAAATAGTCCTAGTGATACAAACGAAAAATGTCCTGTAGGTGAGCAATGATGGGTGGGTTAACATTGACATTTAAAATTTATGGAACTAGAAGCAAAGCCTGATACACCCATTAGTTACAACTTTCAATATTTACTGATTCCTCTACAATTTTGGTGAAGAATCTTCAGAGAAAAATCAAACAACCACAGTGGAAAATCAAAATGCATATCACAAATGCTTAACCAAATATGGAAACCTGTTCTAGACAGTCACTTACTAGAAAATTGGCACAATGACAGATTCTCAACGTGTCATGTTCAAGAGGGTGGGTATGTGCCATATATTCTGTATCTTACTATGGATAGTTTGGATAATAGTTTGAATTATTTTTCTCATGTTGCTAAGACTTAGAAACATCTGAAGAGTTAGAGACAGATCTAAAACTAGGACCATGGGCCTGTAAAAAACTCACAGGGCTACCTGTGCTGTCTCTGGATTCTATGGGCAGAGGGGCAGAAAAGAGTAGATAATGCTGTGACAGCAGTAACAGGAATGAGAGACCATTATACACCAATAGTCCTTCTTCACCCAAAACTAGTCACGAATGGGATAGAATGATTACCACCAAAGCAGAAGGCCTCCAGTTCACACTGCAGACTACAGCAAGTCTGAGCACAGCACTAAGTGGTTTGCAATTAAATGAAACAAAACAGCAAAGAAAAGGGTTTTTTCCCATTCCTCCAAAAAGCCACTTCCCCTATCAAAGAGGATAAGTTGCTTAAGCTGAGTTACTGCTGAAGTGATGTGACAAATCCCTCTTCCCCAGCACCAACATTTCATAGTGGCAGTAAACAACATCATTTTCATTTATACTTAATAAGAAAATAAAATGACAAACAAACTTTAAATTATATGATTTTTCCTATTAAAAATAGAAGGGTATGAAAGAAATAAATCTTGGAATGTTTTGACATTCTCAGAGAAGTATTTTTATTAAAGAAATATAAGTACACAACAAAAATAAGTGCTCAATTTCACAGAGCACAAACAAAGTGGGCTGGCTGATCTCTCTGGCATAAATCAGAAATAGCATCATTTAAAATAATGGCATTACACCAGTAAAAAAAAAGCTAGCAAGAGCTGAGTTCAAAGACTATAACAAAAGATTCCGCTTCCCCTATCACAAAGGAAAAAGCTATTATTAAAAAAAAAAAAAAGGGAGACGTCTTCTGAAATACCTTACTTTGGCAAAAAAACCCTAACAAAGGAGAAAACACAATCCTTGCATTTCTTTTAAAGATTCAGAAGAAAACCTGAAGATAGGTGTTTCAATAGCATTTGTCTGGACATTTGTATAGGGTATTGTTATGTCACTACGAGCTTACCAGTTTGTATTTTTAGAGGTTTTAATTTATTTGGTGTTCCAGTACATTTCTATATATAGCCATCTTCTATGTTCATGGTAATGTTAATAGAAAATAGGTAATTACTTTATGCATTTTTCATTCTTTTAATGTCTGCATGTATAGCACTGGTAAAAAAAAAATGGTTTGCAGACTTACAATCAAAAATTAGGAAACATTAAATCAGCTGTATCACACTAGCAGGCCATGACAGTCAATTATGACTAAATGCTAGCAATCTGCTTAAATAAGACAAGATGGTTCTACTTTTCAGACTAGATAAAAGGGAATAAAATAACGTGAAACACTTTATATCTGGTTGTATTCAAATTGAGAGTTACTTTGCATAGATTAGTTTAATCTCAGACTCAAAGAAAGAGAGGAAGGGAGAGAGACAGAAAGGGAGAAAGGAGAGAAAGAGAAAGGGAGAAATGGAGAGAGAAAGAAAGAGAGAGAGAAAGAAAGTGAGAAAGAAAGCGAGAAAGCAAGAGAGAAAGTAAGAAAGAAAGCAAGAAAGAAACAAACAAAGAAAGAGAACGCAAGAAAGAAAAAGAGAGAGAGAGAAGGAAAGAAAGAGAGAGAGAGGAAAAAGGAAGAAAGGAAGAAAGGAAGAAAGAAAAGAAAAGAAAGAAGGAAAGAAAGAAGGAAAGAAAGAAGGAAAGAAGGACAGAAGGACAGAAGGAAAGAAGGAAAGAAGGAAAGAAAGAAAGAAAGACAGAAAG
>JAWWEE010000085.1:46702301-46747253 GCA_035221455.1 Xenops minutus
GAAAGAAAGAAAGAAAGAAAGAAAGAAAGAAAGAAAGAAAGAAAGAAAGAAAGAAAGAAAGAAAGAAAGAAAGAAATAAAGAAAGAGAGAAAGAAAGAAAGAAAGAAAGAAAGAAAGAAAGAAAGAAAAAGACAAAGGGAGGAAGGGAGGAAGAAAGGAAAGAAAGGAAAGAAAGATGTCAATGAGAGCTGCTAGAGGTGCTTTTTTGACATCTTAGACAAATTTTCAAAGGACAATACAATTAGATTAGTAAATAAATTTTGGAATATCTTGCAGGCATTTCATTTTGTAATAGCTAGTAAGATTAAATTGTCAACCTAAGGCATAGTCTTCTTTTTTACATATATATTTAGTTTCTATTTCTGAAAAAAAAACCCCAAACATCTAGGTCACAATTATTTTTTAAAATAGATCTCAAGAAATTTAAAAGATATATATTCTTTCTTACCTATAAATGGTATGGGGAACATACACTTCTCTAACTGGGAATTCCAAAATCTCTTTGTGAGGACGATTACGGTTTTCTGGAAACGGATTCACTGGGAGTAGTTCTGGTGTCAGACAGTAACTAAGGCTTTCTGGAGCTGGGGAAATCTCCAGTTTAAGTGTTCCTTTAAAATTAAATCACAAAATCTCAGCAAAAATACAAAAAAAAAATATCAATGTATAATAAAAGAAAGATGAAAACAATATGTGAGGTTACATAGCAACAGTGCAGAAATAAGAACTGGATCTTGGGCTGCACGAGAAGGAAGACATAGGTGTAGAAAGATACAGAGGAAGTAACACATGCCTCCATATCAGGACAAAATACGGCTTTTTACATCTACCCTGTAGTATTTCAAAGAAATAGAAAACAGGGAGGAATGTTATATTTTGGGTTGATGTTCTAGTGTCTTTCACAGACAAATACAACATTCGTCTGGGAGACAATTAAAAGATAAAAGGGCTGTTAATACATCTCTCCCTCACTCTAGCCACTCCCCTCAGATTCTGCTCTGATTAATCTCTGCCAAAGTAGACACCACCCACCAGGAAAGCCAGGCTTGCTGTGGTGAGCAGTTAAACTGTTAATATTGATAGTATTTACCCAAGTATAAACAGACTTTCAGTTTAAGTTCTCTGCTGTGATAACTGAAAACCGTTTGTGGAGCTCAGCCTTGTCATTTCTGGCAATCAGCTAGAAAGGAAAAACAGCTTTTGCCCTCAGTTCATATTTTTTAAGGTTCCTCTGTGACCCAGATGAGTTTGAGCTATAATTTAATTTTACAAAAACACAAATTAAGCTGGTCAGGTGTTTGACAGTAGCCAAACACTATCTCTGCTTCTCTACTTTGATAACTAACACTGGCCCAAATACCAAATAAAGATGAACTGTGTACACATTTTAACCTCTCTCTTTAAAATATGAGCCATTTCAAAGCATTGCAGGGAAATGGCAAGGATCTTAGAAATTTGTTTTAAAGAACTGTCTTCAAACAGTTGGAACAATAACAAATGACATCCAGTAGATACACTGTAAATTAGCAAGGAAAGCAAATAAGTTTAGAATATCAAGTTAAATATACATATCTATATTAATTCGTACAGCAAAATAATAATTCTAAAACATCTGTGTTCAGGTTGACACCGGGAACCCAGAAGTTCCACAATGGCATATATCATAGGCTTTAAACCCAAGTTAACAATATTTTGGGGTTGGAATTTACAGAACAATTTAGGGGATTAAAATACACAAAACCCTTCCATCCATAATTAACTACATACCTGGTAAAGTTTTAATTCTTCTTTGCAAGGAAGACGATCTTTTGAAATCAGCTAAAAATTTGAACAGATCTTCATCACTGAGCCTGTCTCCTTCCTACCAGGAGAAAGACAAAAATCAGTACCTTTAACAATACTCAATAAGATTGGAAAAAAAGTTTGTGAGTGAACCATGCCCTTGAGGCCTGCAAAGCAAGTGCATTACTGTTTACTTGACAATAGTTATCCTCTGCCCCCAAACAAATATCACTGGCAATTTTTCCCAACATAATTCACATTACATAGATGAAAAATGTCTTAGGAAATCTGGAATAAATAGAGTCCAGTACCTGTTTAAAGAAGGTGCTAAGGGTCAGAGAGGTTGTTTTGAAGTTGGATGCTGAGTAGCTGTCCTCTGAGCCAAGACTTCTCTCAGAAAGCCTTCTTGTCTGCAGCAGTGTTGCCCTCTTGTCACTAGTTGATCCCTTCCCTTCAAATGGAAATTAAATGAAACATCATCCTGCGTTTTGCTTTTGCCACAGTGCAAAGATTACTAGAATACCTAAAAAGCCACAACTTCCCAGCAACATCAGAAGAGAGACAGAGTACCTAAAACATTCCACTTCTTTTATTTCAGACTAGGTGAAATAGTGGAATGCCAGGGCACATCTAGGGAAGTGACATTGTTTCTGCTGCAGAGCATAAGTTTATTCAAATTTTTAGTTCATGGGTTCAAAAGTACATTGGTCAATGGTGTTGAGCAATGGCCCTGCATACCCTAGAAACTAAGATGATAGGTATTTTGATTGCCCAGTGTTGCTAATGAACACCATATAGCAAAGGGAGTTTTACTTCTACAAAGCCAATGTTCAATGAAAATTGGGTCTAAAACATTAAACAATATTTAGAAGACATAAAAATAAATATGCAGAGATGAAACAGGGAGGACATTGAGTTGTAAGTGCTTGTAGCACTGAAAAGCAAGGCTGACATGACTTTGAATCTGTTCACTTTCAATGCCATTGTTTTCTATATTCAGTCCTACTGAAGAGTCATTTTGCATTACTTAGAAAAGTTGGACAACTACCATTTAAACCTTCAGCTTCAGATATTTCTCGTTCAAGCGTTGAAAGGTTGAAGAAATTAGTTAGGCTTATGGGAATCCAGGCAAATGGCATTCTGTATTTCCCCAACCGCTGACAAAAAGATTCAGCCTGTGCTTTCAGTTTTTCAATCTTCTCTTTTGCCTAAGACAAAGAAAATAATGACTGATTGAAAACTAATCAGTTATTGTAATGCTACCATAGATAAAAATGTGAATTACAGTAAATAATTTGCATTGTTATGTCTCATGTTTTCTTGCTACATCACTGTCAGAATTGCAGCTGTTTTGATTTGTACGCTCACTTCTATTTTTTTTCAATGTGTTCATTTACATTATAGAAACTGAGAAGACTGATCTTTTTGTAGTGACCCACACAGTCCAGCGTGAGCAATCACCATGAAATGTTAGCAGGTTCTACTTCTTTCATCAGATACTGGAAAAATATTCTACTGAAAGCAATATTCTAAAGGTGAGATGTGCGTAAATCCAGTGAACAGTGTCAGTCTGTCCCAGGGAGGTAAATTATCATGATTTCCTTGAACAGATCTCACATTATCTATGAATGACAGCACTGAACTGGCCAGATAGACGCCACTACAGGTTGTCTGCCCATACAAATCAATAACGTGTCTCTGAGATACAAATATTTCTGCTAATTCTACATTTCAGTCATGTCCTTTGCTCAAGCCTGCCTGCTTCGAGACTCAAGAATTTGTCAGTATTAATTTCCAAAGGGGTCAGTAATGAAAATGCACTTTCCCTTGTCATGACTTGTGTCTGTCAGTCACAGATACAAAACTGCTTCCACCATGGATGCACTAACTGGCTTCTCCAGTGTTCCTGATACTCTATCCTATTTCAAAGGGTCTGCTCTTTATCTGTTTGCTTTTTAGTTTGATTTTTTTTCCCCCTTGAGCATGCATTTTTTGATCTAAACATTCTTTATACTTATTTACTTACCTTGCCAGCCTCAGTTTCCTTAAGAACCATATAGGGTTCTGCACAGTCTCCAATTTCTCCTTGCTGAAGTACTTTTTCGATCTACAAAACCCAATAAAATAAGACACTTGCAAATGAAAAATATTACCCAAATAGCAACACATTGTTTCTCTAGCAATACGAAAGAGTCTGCCTAAAAGTTTCAACATAGAATGTCTTAAAATTGTGCTTATAGAGTGACTGATATAAAACCTCCTAGTTTTCCATCTGTTGTAGAATAGAAAACATGTATGTGACAATACTGTCCATCAGTTGCTCCTACATTTTCACTGAAATCAGGAAAATGAACACATTCCAAATGAAGTGGTTCAGGCTAACTCAGTATCGATTAAACAAACAAAATGATGCAAAGAGCTGTAAAACAAAGACAAAAAACCTCTCAAGAATGTAAATACAATTTTTAAAAGTGCCTTTTTTAATTATACTTTTAATTTCCCTTAGGCAGAGATAGGAAATTTAAAGTACTTAGTAGAAATAGAATACAGGGTATCAACATAACTTCTAAGATTGAAAGCAAGATATACCAAGTGAACACCTGCACACATCTATTAAAAACTATCAGAATTCATCTCATCTAGAGGAAACCCATGTTTTTCATCTCCATGAACTCAGACAACAGGCATAGCTGAAAACAGGAAGCAGGGTGTCGAAGTAGCACTGTAACATACCTTTATTACCAGGTATATATCTGATGAGGGATAAGTGACAGAAAATACTGCTGATCTTGCCTGAGTAGACAAGTCAATGGAAGGTGTATGAGCACGCAAGAATCCTCTTAATGAGTCAGGGTTGAGGTCACAATGAAAATTTTCAGAGATCTTGAAAAGAAAAAAGATTTAAAGAAAAGTGCTTCAAATTTTATTTAAAAAAAAGTCAAAAGTAGTAACTAGAACCATAAAATAAACCATTACAAGCATGTGACTTCTACTGAATAAAAAGAATCCTGAAGTAGATTGCGTGTGTGAAAAAGTTGCAGTTTTTTTGAATGTTTCCTAAGTTATTACTCCAGAAATAAAAATTCAAGCCAATTCAACAAAAATACTGTGTGCACACTTACCTTTTTTCTTTCCTTTATGTCATAGAGAGCTATGCATGCAAACAAAGGTTCAATCTCTATATCAAACCTGTTAGGGAAAGACACACAGGACACTGATTGATACTGCACTCTTATGGCTATGCATAATAAAAGAAAAACAAAAAGGCTGTATTTTCACTGGCACTTTTATGAAAAAATAGTGAGAAATACTTAGTTCCATGCCTCAACTCTCTCAAAGTCTTGAAGTCTTTTTTATTAGCGCATTATATTAGCTGACTTCAAGAGGAAAAGAAGGAAAGTAGACTGTATTCAATGTATTTTCTAAATTTGATAGAAAGGTGGTCTCAGATATCAGTTTAAAAATATCATATCTTTTGGGATTTTTTTTTCCATTTATGAAATTGTGCTGGTTTTGTCTGAGGTAGAATTAATTTTCTTCACAGTGACTGGTATGGGGCTGTGTTTTAGATTTGTGCTGAATACAGCATTGATACTATAGAGATGTTTTTCTGTTGCTGAGCAGTGCTTGTACAGACCCATGGGCTTTTCTGCTTTTTATACTGCCATGGTGGTGAGGAGACTGGCAGGCATGGGAGGTTGGGAGGACCCAAACTGACAAAAGAGATATTCCCAATATGACACCATAGTCAGTATAAAAAGTGGGGAGAAGAAGGAAGAAAGGGGGGGATGTTTGGGGTGATGCTGTTTGTCTTCCCATATATCCATTACATGTGATGGGTCTCTGCTCGTCTGTGGAAGACTTTTGGGCCAAAGACAGCTTTGGCCTTGAAAAGATGCAGCCGTAAGCATGCGAAAGTGGAGAAAAACATGTCTACAGCCTTGCAGTGGCATGGGAAAGTAGAAGAAAGAAGAAAAACAATTGAGAAAAACAAGATCTGTTTTGAATCTTACCTACATGAGGAGAGATGTGAACTACCTATCAGAAGACGGTCTAGGACTCGGGACAGAAGTGCTTGGCTAATAGAGTGTGACATGTGTATGCGTGGACAGATAGAGAAAAAGTATAAAAGAGAAGCCTTCTGATAATAAAGATGGTGCTAGTTGTAAATATTCCTTACCCCAAAGCTGTGTGCATGTGTGTGTGTGTGTTTTTGTCTGTTGCCACACTCTCCTGGAGATGGCTGAACACTTGCTTGCCCATGGGAAGTAGTGACTTAACACCTTGTTTTGCTCGGCTTGCACGTGCAGCTCCACCAAACTGTCTGTATCTTAAATAATGAGTTCTAGCTTTTCAGTTGTCTCCCTGATCTCACTGGTAGGGGACTCAGTGAGTGGCTGAACGGGGCTTGGTTGCCAGCTGGGGCAAAACCATGACAAGTTAAAGAGTTTTGTAAAGATGGATAGAAATAGTCCTCTGCTACACTAAGAACACATGAGCATGTGAATTGCTGTACAGGACAGCTGCAGTGGTACTGCAGAGTGGGCAGCAGTACACTACTGCGAGTGGAGAAATGGTGAGTGAGGCTTCTGAAGTATACTTACTTCAAAGTCTGCAGCTTCACTAAAATCCTGTTTCCCAGATGTTCCTTTGGGCGGTCCGGCACTGGCCGTATCTCCACTGCATCTTCCTGTCATTAAACAGTAATTCCAGTCATACTCAATTGAAACAACTGCAAATTTATATACTTGCATAAAACGTTTCTGTGATGGTAGCTGGGCTGCTGCTACAGACTAGCACTTTCCCCCATTCAGTGGGTATTTAATCTTTCCATAGATGAAAGAAAATTGATTTATTATTTCTGACTATTTACATTCCTGACCCCCATCTGGCATTTACACCAAATATTTGCACTTCTGGACCCCAAGTAAGAATTACATTGAAGGGTAACACCCTCACATAGCCCTATTACCAGCACGTGGCTTGACCCACTCTGAGAGGCAACACTGTAAATCCAAGTCCAACCCACTGGATCAAAATTGAAGACAGCTGACAGAAGCCCACAGTGACATTCCTTCACCCTGTTGTTATCCAAGGGAGACACTTATCCAGGCCACAAACCCTGTTTTCGAACAGAGGTGCCACTTTAACCATCTTTATGCCAGGACAGCCATCTGGAGAACAGGAACAGGACAGCCAGCCTGCCAGCTCACCTCATCCACAGCAGGGTAGAGGGCGAGGAGCTCGGGGTGCCTGTTGGTGCGCCGCGCCTCCTCGTTCTGCCTCTCAAACTCCTCAGCACTGACGTGCTGCAGCAGGCTCTCCAAGCGGGGGTCCGGCTGCAGGCTGCGTAGCTCCAAGTCCGAGGAGGCGACAGGTGTCCTTGAGGCCTCCTCAGGGAGAGCATGGACATGTTGGGGTCCCACCTGTTGGGAAACGGCAAAAAGGCAAGCTGTGACTTGAGCACTGAGGTGTCACAGAACGACTCTTGGTGGTCCGGCAGTGGGGATCTTAGCACCACCTCTGCCATGAATTCTAATGGCGAGCACTTGACGCCATTATAGAGATCCTAGGACGCTTCTTTTGAGGGAAGCTGCAGTATTTGATTGCTTTTCACAAAGTTAAGGAAATGTACCTGGTAATTTGCATCGCCAGAATCCAATGTTTCAGATTCAAATGTTTGTTTTTGAAGCATCTTGTGAAAATCCTTCCGGGATCCCTTGTTTTTCAGGCTACAAGCATCTGAATTCCCTTGGTTCCTTTCTCGGACAAGCACGAGAAAGTCAGGACAGCACAAGAAGGAGTTAAGGGAAAATAAAACAGAAAAGATAAATAAATATTAAGGAACTGTAAAAATTGCTCTGCAAAAGAGCAGTATAGTGCAGCTTTTATGCAAAAATATGACATTTCACAACTTTGTTTTAACACACCACTGCAACTCTTTCATGTATATTAAGAACAGTTTTAATAGGAAGAAAATTAATTCAGATCACTTTTGCATAGACCATGAGCCTGAGACAACAACAAAACCACACCTAGGTACAAATTCAGCTCTGACCTCCTCATTGATCATGGTGATTATTTCAGTGACCTTAAGAACATGGATTGGGATCACTTATCTTTTGCCTGGCTCTGCTTCTGCAATTATACATCCAGGAGCTTAGTGCTCTTATCCTGGACCTGGCTAGCATCTCAAGTTAATCAAAGACAGCAATCTACTCCTTTCAAACAATGCCTATTTTTGAAGAAGGCTATTCCTATGGCACAATCTAACTCTCTGCTGACAGCTTTGCAAAATTTTGCAGCAAGGTACCAATTTTAATTTACATTTTTGAGGCAGATGGGAAAAACCAGCAGGTATTCTGAAAAAAAAAAAAAAAAAGAGAGATACCAGATGCATCCAGAGCTCTGTACTTTCACTTTAGCATGCAATTTGATAAACCTTGTGATGGCCTCTTTCCAACCACTCTCCTTAGTTACAGGATCCTGCTTTGTTCATTTTCCTTTCCATAGCACTCCTAAAGCAAGGACTAAACATCTGAGTACTTTCATAAAAAAGCCACAATAAGCAATTATTGGTCAGGGAGACACCTTTTTATTACATTTTGGGAGTCACTGAATTATATGCTCTGATGTGTTTTAACTGTTTTCTTTTTAATCATTTACCAGTTCACTGCAAAGAAAACTGAAGTCATAAAAGAGACAATCCCAACTCTCTTTGGATGTGACCTTGTTTTGAAACCACCATAATAATCCAGAATGGAAGACAGGAATTCTGCGTGACTTTAAGGTATGTAAGCATCCAAAAGAGGTTATGTGGATTATTTTTTCACCACCTCTGGTGGCAAATGATTAATGGAGAAATTTATTACCTGAGTTCACACTTTGCATCTAGTTTACAAGCTACAGCAGAGATGGCTTTTGCCTAAAGTACTCCTGGAAAATTTATTTATATTGTCTATTTATTTTGAAAAGCATACTAGCAATTAAAACTCACCAAGTGGCAAACAATGCTTTTAGCACACATGTCAATTTCATGGCCACACACTGAACTGAGAAGATGGAATGAGGAAAAGGAACAAAGGACAACTGAAAGGAGAAACAGACAGGCACAGGAACAAGTCTCTCATTCAGCCTCTGGCAAAAACACATGGACTCCAGCTGTGTCTAGCTTCTCTGCCACATACCTATCTGTGTGGGGCAAGAGGATCACTTCTGCTCATGCCACCCACAGAAGACTCCTCAGTCTCCTGTTCTGAACCTTCACATTCACAAATGAATGAAAGTCACTTACGCACTCATCTCATCCATAGGTCACCATTCTGTATCCTATCCTATGAATCTGTCTCCTAAGAAGATAACTACAGTTTTTCCAGCCTTTTCCAAAACAATATAAAGCCTTCTACAAGTACTTTTTTCTCCTCTCTTGATATCTTTTCTTCCTCTCCTGTTTTGAGAATAGTGTCCAAACATAACACAAGATTCCAAATAACAATCTATCACTTGTTAATGTGACACTGCCTTGTTCTTTGCAATTTTTAGTAACTTACTTGCATTGTTAGCCATTGCCATCAAAGCTCAGCTCTCTGGCAGAGTCCATTATCATGTTTACTACAGAGTCAATTGCTCAATAAAGTTTTTGAATACCAATTTACCTCAACTGAATGAATGAAATGGTAAAACATGCAGGAAAACTTCCCACATATGTGTATTTCTATGACTCCATTCACATTTCTACCAATACACCTAAATGCAAAAATAGCTATGTTCTGTTTTTCTCCTCACCTACTTTACTGCTCACTCCCTTCTCCTGTGCACAAAGCTGCGTGCTAGCTCTTTACAGCTTGCTCAGAACAATACTCTGTAAAAGAGTTAGTACCTCTGCTCTGAACAGCACACATGGAGACCCACAAAACCCACAAGACTATTTTTGGTGACTCACTGTGGAACAGTTCTGAGAATTAAATCAATTTCATCAGCACCCCTGGAGGAAGTATCTTAATAACCCTCAGCAGCTGCTCTGGTGAGGAGCACAAGCTGCACAGTTAAACAATGCAATTCCTTTTCAATCACCAGTAGTCAACCCATGAAGCACTGCCTGCTGAAGTACATCATGTCAGAAAAAGAGAGAGTAGCAAGGGCGGGTGAAGGCGCACAACGAAATGGCAGCAAATGTGCAGCATTCTACTATCAGGTGCCCCTACTGCTTCTTGAGAACAGGGCATGAGTGCAGGAGGGGATGAACAGGAAGTGCTACAGAAAAACAGAGCTCCAAAAACCACTTTCTGACGAACAGGATGGGTTGATGGGGAAGGAGGCTAGACATCCCCTTCTCCCAGGCTCCCCTAAGAGTCTGGGGCAGACACCCCTGCACAGAAAGCACTGTCCAAGAGTTCCCTTCACATTTAACATATGAAATGGAATATAATTAAACTAAATTAAAATACAATATACTAGGCTAAAGGAAATGAAGTCACTTTTAAATACTAAAGGCCCAGTTCTGTGTGTTGAATTCCATGGACCTCAAATGCAGAAATGTTTTTTTTCTGGTGTAAAATAGTGAAGTTGGATATAACACTAATGATCCCACGAATACACTCAATCTCTGCTGTGAAAGCCCATAATCCTCGAGTTTTCAGACACCATTAGAAATCAGATCATGCTGACTTTTCAGGGCTTGGATAGAAGAAAAGTTTGCAAATGTAATCTTTATCCCCGTTATCTTTTCTTTTAGTGGGATTAAATAGTACTAGTATTCCTGATTTAGACAAATCATCATTATGGATGATTGGGGTGAATTTCTTCCTACTTAACTTCCAGAGTGCATGATAATTAAGAAGCAGATGCAACAGAATTTAGCAATAGCTCACCATCTCAAACAAAACAATATAATTATATATACTACTGAAAACTCAGTTCTTGTCTTCAATCACTGATTAAAATCGTTATTCTATAGGATTACTGATAACAGCAAGCATCTCCTCTCTGATAAATAAGACTGAATATACTTTTTATTTTACTTAATTATATGTAGCTTACTTTCGATTCACAATCAGCCACTCACGGGTGTATGTCTGAACACAGTCTTTGACATGTGAGTCAAGTTCAACCCTGTGGAAAAAGCAACATATTGTAAATATTTTAGCAACTAAGTCATACTTCCAGGACAATGAAATTTACCTAAACATGCTATTCAGATAAAGGCCTCTTTATTAGCCCTCTTCTCTATATTTTACTGCTGAACACCTGTTTGAGGTTTAAAAAATCCTGTGTGCCACATGAATTACCTGATGCAGGTTTCTGTTCCTGTGTTTATCACTTTACAAAAATACATTTAACAGGGGTAATCCTTTGGCACACTATCTATTTCTTAAGTACAGAACCACTGTTGCTGTAAAATACAATAAAATGAAATAAATTATACCAGCTACCCAACTTTGTGATTGGTAACAAGCCTCAAAATAGAGAGAAATTTTTCCAGAGGCCCCAGCTCCTGGACACTTGCAAATACATAGTTTTTATGTATGCTTTTGATGCAATTTTGTCCTTCTCACAGAAATAAATAAAAATGTAAAAAAGAACCCTAAGCTTTTAATCAGATAGCATAAAAAAACCCTTAAGATCTAAGAATATGTTATAACCTAATTTTATGGTTTTCAAATCTTTTAATGTACAGGATTGTCAGTACTGTCTGATAGACTGGATACTATTTAGAACTGAAATGCTATCAGCCAAAGACAATGTCCATGAATTTGGTATGCTATAGCCTAATTCCTTTACTCCTACTCTAAAATTTTTTAATGGCCTGTTTCAAAATAATTTGTAACATTTTCCAGTCCAAGTGAGTAAAAGAGTAGGTAAGATACACATTCAAAACAGGAATGGGTGAAAGGTATGACCATTTTTAGCACTTTCCACATAGAACTTTTAACAGATTTGCTATTGGTTACCAAGATGGGGAACAGCTGATCTGGGTTCATGTGTGCACCTCAGGACAGAGCCTTGGCTGACTCCAGACTGCTGTGTGCCCCTGCCACCGGTGGTTCCTGCATCTGGTTCAGGTGGGACGTATGTTTGCAAGCAGGTAGCACATTAACCCAGTTTGATCATTGGTATTTGTTTCTTGCTCTTGGTGCACATGAAGACTGCATTGCCTCCAGGCCAGTCTTGGGTGCATGCCTCTCCTGGATTCTTATCTTCCCTAACATATCCTGGCATCCTTGACCAGAATTTTCTGTGAAAATACTAATATCAATGCTAGCAGCGTGAACAACTAAATGTCAAGCTGCTGTGTAAAAAAAATCTGCTGAAAGCATATTTATTGGTATTGATTATTTCAGCTTTGCCACAGACTCCTTTTAAGACCCTTAACATGGTGTAAGACAGGCCTAAAAAGGATTGTATGACATGAGTCTACGTGTTCTCTTATTGGAAAAACAAAGAGATAACTGCTGTTTCAAACATCAGACATGTTGGGAAGTAACCTTGGAAATAAGGAAGAAATATTTTAGATCTAATTTCAAAAGTTAGATACTTTAAAAAATATTTTTGCTCATCTTTTAAATAAATGCGAACTTCAAGCACCAAAATATTCACTGTCTCACAACAATTCTCTCTCCAAAGCACAGGAAAACAAGAATTCATTATAAACATTGGAAAATTTTCTATGAGTAACTTCAAGCAAAAAACACCTTTTCTGCAAATGTTAGACAATTTCTGAGGAGCTGTGGGATTCTCAGGCGACTTAGTATGGGGTGCCTTATCTCTACTGCTTTCGTTCTCCTGAACTTCCTGAGATATTCACTGGGCCAAGAAGAAACTTGCAGACCGAGACCTTGCTTAGAGAGGAGTTCTCAGATAGTCTATGGCTCACAGAAATCATACACACTTTGTTTCCTGCTTAGTCTTATTGCATTTGGTATCTTGGGCAGAAAAAAATGAAGCTGTATAGGGCTCATTTTTTATACAGCTGGTTGGTATGAATTAGAGCAGCCTATAGCAACATTTGCAGGAACAGAGGGGGATGCAGGTCTATCCTGTGAGCCAAGACACCATAAACTAAGCCTATTTGTCTCTTCAGTGTTCAGGTTCAGCACAGTAGAGAATACAGACTGTGCTGTTCATTTCCTGAATATACTGGTAGGAACCAGACCTCTATCCCAAACACATTGCACAGTTAGCCATTTTTGCAGACATAGCAGTTTAGGGCTAAACTGGTGCCAACTTCAAGTTTATCTCACAGTTACTGCTTGCAAAACTCAATAGGCCCTTGAGATTCTACTTAAAGGTATCATTTACTGTGAAATAGTCCTTGAAGAGTATTTTATATACAACGCATAGACTCTCTTAAACCACATCAGAAAACTCTGATGGATTTTCTCATTCTGAAAAATTTTGTTGCCCATAGTGTGCCTGATTATCAAACCAGTTTAAATATGTGCAGGACCGTTGAGTGCCACTGTCAGCACATGCTACCTATTTAATTTAAGCTGTGGAAAAATGTGGAATTATTTAATCAATGTCAGCCTGAAACTGAAAGTGACTTCTACACCAGAAATTAACACTTTTTTCCCCTCTCCAAATCTTGAGAAATACAAACTAATTCCCAACCACTTAAGCAAGACAGGTACTGAGAAAAGAGTCTTAATGATCTAATCAATGTCACATAACAGAAAGCTGAGGAGGAAAAAAAAGACAAAGAAACAAAAAGAAAAAACCCTCAATCTTATGCTCACTATATGATCAGAATCAAATTCCATTCTCTGGAATCACAGCTGCAAAAATTTCATACTATTCTTCTGCTCTTCTTTACTTTTCTTCCGTGTCTACATCTACCTTGCCTCTGCCACTGCCAGCAAGCTTAGAAGCTGTGTAAACACTTGCATAATTTAAAGTGTGCAAAGAGGCCTAACAGAATCAATAGCAAAGTTCAAAGCTCAAACATTCAGAAACTATGGGATGGCTGAGTGGATAGCAGAGTGAGGTGTTTGGATCAACATCTTCAAAACTATTTTTAAACCTGCAGCATTTCAGAGCAAGAGAAACCCTCCTTACCCGTCTTCTGGCACAGAAGGTTGCAAAGTCCTGCACTCTTTGGGTGTAAAGACAACATCCAGGTCATCTTCAGGGAAGTCCCCAAGTTCTTGTGCTAGTTCTGAGTCCAAGTTGTTCAGCTGCGTCATTAGGAAGCTTTCAAAATCTATTGGGTCTACTGCGTCATAAAAGGTAGGCTAATGAGAAATAAAGAGGCATTTATTTTAGCAACAGATGTCTCTTCTTGATAGTGTAATTTAGGCTTATTTATTTAATTATTGTAATTGTTCCATTATTTATTAAACATCAGAAACAAACTTCCAACCTTCTATCCCAGGAACAAAAAAAGTATAAGGGCAGGTGACCAAAATGACAGTGACAAGAAGAACTAGCTGGCAGGGAACTGCTGATGGGCAGCAGACAAGAGACAAAACACACCAGGAATAACAAGGCCAAGTCTTGGAAGTTATTCAGAGTTAAGGACCAACTATAAGCACCATGGCTGCTGTCATCATGAAGATGCCATTCATTTGAAGTGCTGTGCCTGAAAGACACTTGTAGAAATGCTATGTGCTTTTGACTGCAAACAAAGTTGAGGAGAATATATATGCAAAATCAGAAGAAATTATTATTTTCTGTTTCTGAATGTTACTGGCTTGTTTATTATTTGAATACTAATTTTATCATATTTGTTAAGCATTCATATTATACTTATGGAAAATATTACATGGGGCTACTAAAGTTATTACTGCAAACCTTAGAAATTCACCATTTCTACACCACATGGCATTGCACCTTGACAGAGAGCAGTTGTATCTCATTACATTTAATTACCACTCTGACATAGAATGTCCAATCAGAACAAAGTTAAATAAGTACAAGCTCTACCACTCATATGTGCTATTAAGCTGTCTGGTTCTTTTTATCTGTTTAGTGTCAAAAACAGAGGCAGAAAATCTTGTTTGATTTGGTACCTAGAGGTGTTCCACATACACATAAATGTGACTTCAAATGTTAAAAGTGTATGTTATTCTGTGTAGGGATAAAACTGAAAATTATTTTACTTGCTATATAGCCCATACAAATACCCTGTGTATCTTTACAAAATAAAACATCTCTCCGGTTGAGTGGGGAGACTAAAATCTCCTTTTGATTTTCTTGACGAGTCAAAAATACATCTAAAAACTACAGATTTAGAAAACATATACTTTATGTTCTGTGATTTCCAGAAAGGCTGATGACACATAAGCATAGTAAGAGTGCAGAAAATTAGTTGCAGCATTTGAATAACAACACTGGAATAACTTATTTACTAGAAGGCAGAATTCTAGCAAAAAATAGCTATTGAATCGTCCTTGTCTGTAAAGAGCAAGGATTGCATTTCACTTGCATTTTGAATAGCCCAAATACCTTTCACAAGGCTGTCTTCTGAAGCTGCCAGCAAAAACTAAGTATGTGGTGCTGCTGATGCAGTGTGGGGAAGAGAAGGCACCCAATGTCTCTGGTATCAAAACTGCATTTATATCCAATGGCTATAGTCTCATCCAACATGCCTTCTTGAGCTATCCTCCTAATACTTTCTTCTGCACAGATAAAATCAGCAAGTCTTCACTCATTAATACTCAGTCCTGCTTGTGCAAGGCTCTCATAGAAGTCAACAGGATTTTTACCTGAGCATGAAGTGGCATCTGCACGTATCACTGTTACATCTACAACATCAAGAATTTTAGCTCAACAGGACAATGAGAAATTTCAGAATTTATGAAACATGTAAAGGGGCTCAACAACGGCAAAGCTCTGGTAACTCTGAACTAAAATGGATCACACTTAATATGCCACGTCAGTTACTGCAGATAAGAAGATGAGTTAAAAATCATTAGTGGCAAATATGGGCTTTGAACCTTCGCAGTGTTATGGAAATACAAGTAGGGAAATTTTTCAGTTAAGAAGAATCCACAAATATCTTGTAGAAAATTAAACATATTTAGAAGAAATGTGCTAGAAATACCTAGGAGAAGCAACCCAATTTAAACTTTTGAAATGAAAAAAGGCATGGTAAATACTCCTGCTAATAATGTAGTAGAGACCTTTGAACACAACCAAGTACACACCCTGCTCCAGGTTCTCCTGTTATAGGAAGACTGTATTAGTCTCTGCATGAATACAGTCTCTGAGCTCACTCCTCTCCCTGTACATTTAAGGGACCAATTGAATTATCTGAAAATATCCTTGGGAAAATCTCTGTGTTTCTTTGCTCTTTTTTAGCCAAAGGGAAAACATAAAACCATCAGCAAGTCCAGCAAATCATAAGGCAGCCAACCAAAGAAATACACTGTGCTTTTTATAAGTTTAAGTACTAGCCCTGGTTGGCACCTAGTGTAGTGCTGAGCATGCTGGATCAATGGTTATAAGTAAATAGTGATCTTTATTTGTTACTGTATTTATATTAATTATCAGAATAATATCCTTAAAGCTCACTTACTGTACTACAGTGGGTAAAACATGACATGTTAGTACATATATATATGTAAATAGATCTATATAGAGATTTCTACATCTAAATATATAAATAAATAGTATATAATATAAATAATGTGTATATATATAATATAAATAGATAGCATATATTTAGTTCTACTAAAAATCAAATCACAAAAGATTAAAGCAAAACACAAAAGTATACAAAGGTATATTGCATCTTTTTAGTTGCTGAAGATGTAATGTTTTAAATGCAAAATATTTTTGCTTAATGCAATCTAATTTTTGATTAAGCATTGCAGTCCCTTTCAGAAGTCACACTTTTCCATTTTGACAAGTCAAATCCCTTGCGTTTCATCATGTCTTCTTTATCTAGTTCAAGTGTTAACAATTATCTTTAATCACTAGTACTATGTGCTTTTGACTATTGTAAAACAGACACAGATGTAAAAAAGATGATGTAAAAAGTAAATGCAGGTGGAGGGTAATGGTCTCCGTAATGACTAGTGCAAATTTTCAGAGGAAACAGAGATAATGGTTTAACTAAGAAGCCAACATTTCTTTTCACACATCATAAAAGTGTGCAAAACAATTTTCTACAGAAAACTTCACAAATCATTACTGCAAACATACCTTTTTAAGGACGATGAATGAGAGGCATGTGGATTGTGACAGCACACAAAATGGCGGCTACGTGTAATACTTGGTAAATGCAATGTTACCAAGTTTCTCAGGAGCAAAAGCAGTTGTCTGCATGCTGAAGAAGAAACCCAGCCTCCTCAGGCTGCATAACCACAAGGAACAAGTTAGACACCACTGCATTTCAGATTAAGGAAGTGAGTGGCGGCGGGTGGCCCCAACACACAGGAAGCAACTGCTTACATCTAGTGCTCTACAGTTTTCATGTTCACTGGTGCACAGAGACTCTTCCTGCTTCTATTTATCAGGTTTTGCAAAACCAAGTAAAAATTAAAAGGGATGGGAGAATACCAAAATCATAGTTTCATTTACGGCATAGTACCTTGGTAGAATTGCTTTCCTAGTGAAAGGCAATAAAAAGACCTGGGATTTTTTCCCTTTCTCATAAGGTCACTGTAATATGGTCTGACTTCTTTAGAGGTGGTTACACATGGAGGGTTGAAGATGATTTGAAGACACATAGCAGTTGACTCAATCACACCTATGCCAATTGGGGCGGGCACACCTTGGCATTTCTCACTTAACATGCTTACACTATGGCACTGAAACACAGTCAGCATGCTGTCCTTGCTGCTACCTCTGGAAAGTGTGTATTAAGCCAAGCTCATTGAGCCTCTACCTTTCTTTTTTTTTCTCTTTATTCACTTATCTCCTGTGTGGGTTTTGGCAGGGGTACAGTTAATTTTACTCATAGTAAATATCATGGGATGTGTTTTGGATTTATGCTGAAAACAGTGTTGATAACATAGCAATGTTTTCATTACTACTGAGCACTGCTTACAAAGAGCCAAGGTTTTCTCTCCTTCTCACACCACCCCATCAGCGAGGAGACTGGGGATGCACAAGAAGTTGGGAGGGGACACAGCCAGGAGAGTTCACCCCAACTGAGCACAGGGATATTTCAGACCATATGGAGTCATGCTCGGTACACAAAACCAGGGGTAGAAGGAGGAAGGGGGTAATGTTTGGAATGATAGCATTTCTCTTCCCAAGTCACTGTTACATGTGCTGAAGCCCAGCTCTCCAGGAGTTTGCTGAACACCTGCCTGAATGTGGGAAGGTTTTGCTCTGCTTGTGCATGTGTCTTTTTCTTTATGTATTAAACTGTCTTTATCTCAACTCCTGTGTTTTCTCACATTTACTCTTCCTATTATCTCCCACATCCCACCAGGAGGAGAGCAGTGGTGTGAGTGAGTGCCTGCACAGAGCTTAGTTGCCAGCTGGCAACACCTTCTCCCTTTGCAAATGACCTGTGATCACCACACAAAGCATTTATTTGATGAAACTGAATGTTTCCAACAAGGAAAGAATGTAATACACTCCAACACTGACTAATTAACTTTGATTCATAGTAATATGCAGAAATGCCTGTCTATTTCAGGCTTCAAGGGACATTCTCAGTTTTTTCAAATGCATCATTTCCTCAGCTCACCAGGCAGTATTTTCTAAGTTTCAGACAGAAGCTAGTGGAAAGCAATACAACTTAAGAAAATCACTTTATTTACCCTAAAACCATCAAGCAATGTAGATGTCAAACCTGTGTAAAGAAGACAAACCCAGAACTTACCAGATGAAGCGTAGAAAAACCAGGGGTACTTAAGCTTCGTTGGCAGAACTGCACAAAGCCTGGTTGGAGAGTAAATTGCTTTCTTATTTCTGCAGAGGAGTGCCTTGAATTAAGCAGAGAAAAATCTGCTTTTATTATCCCTGCACAAATATTCCAAATAGAAGTGTATTTTGGTGATGGTCTAAATTTCTCTTGTTTTGTAGTTTATGCAAACCTCAAAAAACATTTGCAGTACTATATAATTGAGATTCTGTCACTCTTCCAACAGATTTCTATCGTTGTATTGCAACCCTTACAACAGGGAAAGGCTCTGCAAGAAAGAACAACCTTGCCTTAAGTGAAGTGTGACTGCAACCTGTATAGCAATACTTGCAAGATTCACTTCTGGAAAGCAAAAATACAAGATAATAAAGCAGAGAAAGAAAAAGGAACACCACAGAGGTAAATATTTTAATTGACCAAGGGATAAAAACAAGACAGGACCACACACTGAACAGTGTAAGCCCCAGAATGAATGAATGAATGAACCAAAGAATGAATTTAAAAATCAATCGATACTGTACCAGCTGAACATTTGAGGAAAAGACTGAAGTGCTAATGAGTCAATTTCATTAGGAGAAGAAGGAGGCCAGTACTGAATTCTTCAGAAGTCCCAGGGTAATAATAATGTATCTAGACTGAAAATTCAGTAATCAGAGTAGCTTGGTCATTTTTTCATGGAAACTAATCAATATTTAATATTATTTAAAATAATCAGGTTAAGAATAATCAGCCATGAAATGATAGCTCAACATCTACAATATATTTCACTGTGAGTGTTCAGGACAAGACTTTTAAAACAAGACACAGTTAAGCAGATTTAAAGTAAAAATAATAGCCTACAGTGCACCAGGGCAGTCAAATGGGAGACAGGAAAATACAGAGCTAAAAAGACACCCCCTTCCATATGAGACTTTTCCAGCTCCAGCAAGCACTAATAGGCATCTTAGAAGCACCAGATGCCACAGGACAGTTTTCCTGCTTGGTCTGCACTTTTTCTCCTCTGTGGCCTCTTGATTTTTATGACTACTGTACCTACTCTATGACACTACTGCTTTTCTTAGCAAGTATGACAAAAACCTAAACTTGGCTCAATGCATTTCTGCTCATGTTAAAATACAGGCACCTCACAGAAGGTGTTAGAGGTATTAGACCTGACTGAGAAAATAAAGACTGCATAAATGAGAGTAGTTGCTTGTGGGTCAATAGGCCATGTTAGGTGTGCGTGAGATATTGTTCCAATCTGAAGTGAGCAGTAACTGCAGACAGAACAAAGCCAGATTTACAGAGAAAGAAAAGAGATCCATTTGGAAGAGAATTTCCTACTCATCAGTGGTATTACAAAAATCAGAAATGGGATCTTTTTAAAGGGTATTCAATAACTATATAAAAAAAAGCCTTGCAGGGAAAGTGACAAAGTCTGTGTGCCCCTCAGATTGTCTTTGACCTATCAAAAAAAACCCCAAACCTGCTTGTATATCAGGGTTGTTGTTACTCATTTTCCCACTGCAAATAATCTCTAATATTGAATGCATGTGCAAAACTGAAATTATTTAAAATCATTATTTTCCTGCAAACTGAGTCAGTTTCTACCCTGTGTAGAAGTACCTGTTACTGATGGAAATAATAGAGGTACCAGCAGATGTTGGCTTAATGTATGTTAAAACTGTGTTATAGTCTATTCCAGAAGTTCCTGCTGTAAACAATGATCTAAGACATCTCTGAATTACACCAGATATGGGGTCATCAGTCCCTTCGAAGAGGAAATTATATGAATTTTTAGCTATAAAAGAGGAAGCACAAATATGGATGAAGGGCCAAATATATTGTCTCATACAAGTCTGTGCAAACCTAGCTAACTGAGGGCAAATACATTTCTTAGGAGCACTGACATCAGTTCCACTGTCTCAATCAATAGAAAGAACCTGCAAATTAAATATGTTCAATGGATGACAAATCTTGTAACCTATTATGGTTACTATAATAATTTGGTTGATTGATTTCATAGTTTTCCTATGACTGAAAGAAGAAAGGGAGAAGAAATACAGTAAGAATAACAGTAAAATACAGTAAGAAGACAGTAAAATTAATTTGAACCAACTCAGAAACTATTTGCTAGATCTGCTAGGATTCTATAACTGAAAGACACAGCTGCTAAAAGACACTAAACCAAAAGCACAAGTTAGGTACACTGACATGGAGAAAAGGTGGGCATAACAGTCAGCACGGAAAGTTTTGAAAACTTAAGAATTGAGGTGTAAACAGAGGTCCTTGTAGATGGCTCTTTGATAATGCCAGAATGGCTGTTGTCTGTGACATGCCTGTTTTCTGATTGAACAACTACCTTAGACAGTGTCCATGCACCTTCAGGAAAATATGGTCCACATTAACCTAGTGCATATCATGTTCTAGCTTCTATGGAGGCTGCAGTCTATCTATGCAATGGCTATACTTCTATCCTCCTTGCCTGTACACCAGCCCTCTCTGATTCTGAGGAGAGTTTTACAGTCATCCTTAGTTGCAACAAGATCTACCTATGTGCTAAAAGTCAGTAAGAAAAGAAGACAAAAGATTAAGGATAAATGCAGAGTCACTGAAAAATCTGAGAAAAACCCCTGTGGTTTCCATCCAGTTGAGGCAAGGGGACCATGAAATTGCATTAAACATTAAAATGTATATCACTGTAGACACGCTTGTTTATTAAGAGTCTGATGATGATGTGTATGGTGGGCAACTAGAAAATGTGAATTGCAGTAAACTATGGTCCAAAATGTTTGCAATTATTGGCATATTATTGGCAATTATTAGGAGATGATGAACAGCCATGATGGATTTATCGAAGAGCAGTCACATAAAGCCAATCAAATGCTTTTCTGTGATAGTTTAACTGGCTCAGTAAGGCTCTTGATACTGTCTGTCATAACATTCCTATAAGCAAAGAGATAGTGGCTAGATGAAATCACCACAGCTGGTTCCAAAACTGGTTAATAAAACATATTCAAGGCATAGTCATCAATAGTTCAAAAGAAGATTGCAAACAAATTTTAATGTGAGAACCAAGTTGATTTTTCCTCAGTCTAGTTCCAGTCCATTCTTTATTTTACAACATGGATGGTGATATAGATAACATAGGACTAAAAGCTGGGATCACATCAAATTGGAGGGAATTGTGAGTATTTTAGAAACAGTCTGAGATCAGCACAGATAGATTCGATAAAACTAAATCTAAACACCTAAATATAGGAAGGAAAAAAAATCAAATGCAGAAATACAAAAAAGATTAACTGAAGAAATAGCCATGCCACAGAAGAGAAACTAAGATAGTATACTAGCACACTTACTAACAAAGTACCACAAACAATGAAAAAAATGATATTATTTCTGTTAATTTAAGCCAATTAGACTTGGCTTAGACAGTGTTTAGACTGATGTACACACTCTTAACAGCAGACCCTCATGGAAGCAAGGTTAAAGAGCAAGCAATACAAGGAGGTGATTCAGGGCTGCCAGCACAGCTTTACTAAGAGCAAATGGTACCTAACCAATCTGGCAGCCTTCTATGACGGAGTGCCTGAAATGGTCAGCAACTACAGATACACAGATGTCGTATACCTGTGTTTCTGTAAGGCCTTCATTATGGTCCCACACAACACCGTATCTCCAAACTAGAGAGAGACATAGCTATGATGCACAGACTATTCAGTGAATAAGAAATTGGCTGGAGGGACATAGCCAAGGAGCTGCTGTCAATGGCTCTTGTGGAGCTTCCAGGTGGAGGTCAGTGAGGAGGGATGTCTCAGGGCTCAGACTGATGCTTTTCAATACCTTCATCAATGCCAACAACACCAGGTTTGCAAATGACATGAAGCTGAGCAGTTCAGCTGACACAACAAAAGGAAGGGATGCCATCCAGATGGACCTGGACAAGGATGAGAAGTGCATCCACAAGAACCTCATGAAGTTCAACAAGTCCAAGTGCAAAGTGCTGCCCCTGGATCAGGGCAATCGCAAACATGAGGACAGACTGAGAGAAGAACTCATTGAGATCAGTCCTGTGGACCACAACTTGGGGATTCATCCACCACTTGGATGAAAAGCTGAACATGAGCTTTTCACACAGCAGTGTGTGCTCACAGCCTGGAATGCCAGCCACATTCTGGGCTGCTTCAAAAGATAAGTGGCCAGCAGTTTGAGGGAGGGAATTTTGCCTCTCTGCTATGCCCTTGTGAGACCTGTCTGGTTTAATGCATCCAAGACTGGGTTCCTCAGAAAAAAAAGACACAGACCTGTTGGAGCAGGTCCAAAGGAGGGCCGTGAAGATGATTAGAGGGGTGGAGCATCTCTCCTACAAAGACAGGCTAAGAGATCTGGCATTGTTCAGCCTGGAGAAATCACTGGGGAGACCTTATCACAGCCTTTCAGTACCTAATGGGAGCATGTGAGAAAGAGGGAGAACAACTTTTTATATGGGCAAACAGTTATAGGACAAAAGGGGAACAGTTTCAAACTGATAGAAGAGAGATATAGATTAGATATTAGGAAGAAATTCTTTACTGTAAGGGGGGAGAGGCACTAGAACAGGTTGTGCAGAGAAGTTGTGGCTGCCCCATCCCTGGAAGGGTTCGAGGCCAGGTTAGATGGGCTCTGAGCAACCTGATCTAGTGGATGGTATCCCTGCACATGAAGGGGAGGGTTGATTCTAAGTGATCTTTAAGGTACCTTCCAACTCAAACCATTCTGTGACTCTAAGTAGCCATCTGATGATTGCATAGTGACAAGAGCATACTGGTGATGTAGACCATGTCTCTGAAGTACAGGAAGCAACAGTATCTGGGCCAATGGAATCCTTTCAAAGACCAGCAATGATAACAACTCTACAAACCAATTATATTGATAGCTGTCCCTTTTCACTGTCTGAAAATAAAAATATGTAGATTTGGGGAAGATTTTTCCACAAAGATCACTGCTGAATTCACAGTTCGTCACCATTCACATAGCATATTAAAAGATAGTGTAAACCAGTAGAAAGATGGGAGGTGATGTATCTTTTGGAGTTTTTAAATCCTTGGCTGAACCATGGTATTGGAGCAAAATAATATCAATTGGAATTCATTGTTCTGCTCTGTGATGTCACAGGCCGTACCTGAATGATGATGCCATACTCTGATGCAAATACTGAAAAAGCTGGAACTCAACAGACTTCCTGATCCACCCAGGTGGGACTGGAGGGTAGCCAAAAATATCAACAAAACCACACAAACCCCAAACTCAAAACTGGTGCTGCTTAATCTGAATTTCACCAGTGTCTGTCCCACAGGTAGATGTAAAACCTCCAGCAATTGCTAACAAAAAATGGAAACAATCTGTATTTCACAAATACTCTGCAATGCAAAGTGTAGAATTTGCATAACATATTAAAACAACAGTGTAACCAAAGTAATAGACTACACCCAGAGGTTCTTAAAATTAAATTAATCTTGTAGGTCAAATCCTGGGATGTTTCTCAGAGTAGAGCTCATTGAAGGGTTGGGAATTTGGAGATTTGGGTTATTAGTTGGGCCTAGAGGATGTATCAGTAAAGGAAGATAAAACAGACTTATTTTCTCCCTCTAACATATGTTAGATCTGTGGCTGGATACTGCTGCTTCTATAATGAAAGCTATATAAATGCTTATAATGCATAAAGCTGGTTCTGCAGTTTCATTGTAAATTCTGCTCAGTGATACAGGTCTTTGAATATGCAGTTTAAAAGCAGGCACAATGGGTATTTTGTGAGTATATAACAGGAAAATCTAAACAGAGAACAGCAATTTAGAAATAGAAAGAGAACAGCTTTAAAGATCACCTATTAACTGGAAATCACGAATTTCATAAGAAAAAAACTAATTTTAGAAGTATGCTTCACATGTCTGGCTGAAATTCTTCAAAGTTACTTACTATTAGAAGTGAGGCAGGAAGAGTAATCCTTAACAATCTTACAATCCCTTCCAGCAGACTGAGGAACAGTGAGCTGTCTTCTGCAGAAGCTGCATACATAATTAGATGGCAAGGAAGGACAGAAAAAATAAATAAAAAGATAGTACAAGAACTATCCTCAAAGATGGAGAAAGAAACATTCACATTTAAATACACAGATGGCAGAATCATAAAGTGAAATAGTGAAAAGTTTTACTTAACAGGTAAAATACTCAGTCTTGGCTACCCTGAAGAGCAATCCCTTTCATGTGACACTGACATAGAAAATTCAAAACTAGCTTTTGGTCTTTTTTTTTTGAGCTTAAGACAAAACTTCTCTAGTTACAATTGAAAACAAGCAAATAAAAAGCTCTGTAAGAGAAAAATATAACAATTACCTACCGCTCTCCTTCACTCTCACATGCAAACACAAAGTTTTGGGCAATGATCCAGATCTTTAACTAGCAAATATGGGAAGCTGGCTTAGAAGTCCTTTTCTTACTGCCAGTGGAACTGCCTGTTTTACTTCTAAGTTTCTAATTAGTCCTTAAGGCACCAGAGCTCTGCTTTGTTAGTCACTGTTTACAGCAGTGGTCGATCTGAACTCACTGCTGTTTCCTTTATGACTTGGGCAGGCTGTATGCCCACTGGCACACACCTACTGTGGGGACTACTACCTTAAGATTCTGTATCAGCTAAAGCAATAAAGATCCTATTTGAGATGGCTGAAATTTAAAACCAATCTTTCTACAGGAGAAAGTGCATTAACAAAGGCAAAATCTAGAAGAGGAAATGGTTGGCTTCATCATGCTGTCAGCTTGTTACAAAGTAAAATGGGCAAGAGGTCAATTTTTATTTTTGTCCCAGGTCATGCGTGACATTTATTCAGTGACTGTTTTTCTCTGCCTTTCAGTTTTGCTGTTTCTCTCTCAGGAAGATACATAAATACACATAAAAAATAATTTTCTAATTCCAGCCATACAAAGAAACTGAAGACTTATGCTTTGGTCCTGATGAACAATGCTTTTATGCACTATTTATTCAGTGTATGGAAAACATGGAAAAGCTATGATATAACATTTGAGAAGACACTGCAAAGGCATCATTGACTGGTTGGCTCTTGCAATGAAAGTGGCTTGATATGTAATGTTTCTATGATAGTTTAGTGGTACTTCCTGGAAAGCAGAGAGTATAAATCAGTCTTATCTGTCATCCCATTATAAACTTAAGCTGACCATGGTAGTTTATATATGCAATACAAAGTTTCTAATTAATATCTCATATGATGCTAATTAACCATGCTAAGAGAAGATAAATATTTCTGAAAAAATCAGAATTCTTTTGCTGTCCCCATTGCCTTAAAATCTATCAGCATACAGCAAAATGTATACAAATCTTTTATTCTGACAGGATTAACTTTAATTTATCTAATGATAATTTTCTGTGGTTGGCTTAGAGGACTCTCTGCTTGAAGTACTAAAGCTCACATTAGTGCCTCAGTATTTTCTTTCAACTGAGATGTCTGAAGAAAGGCTTTATAACAAATGTACTCCAAACGTCTCTGAAAGATTCTACAGGTTTACATTCCATTGCAAAACTTTGTAGTCAGGACCTAGCTTTACTTATTTTTTTTTCCCCTTGTTCCTCACCAAACTGTTTAAAAGTCTGACAAAAGATTAGATTCTCTACAACAACGATAACTACTTCAAAACTGTTAGTGATTATATGTGCCATTCTCCTTTTCTACTGTGCTTTCAAAATAATAGAAAAATAATCAGTTCGCTCTTTTAGATTTTTGTTTTGTCTGCACTATTCCACTAGTTCACAACACAGTAATTATGAAATTAGTGCAAGGACTTGTCTTCAAACTCATTTGTACTATCTGAGCTTCAAAAGGCTTCACTAAGAAAATGGTACTGTAATGCTGTAACTGTAATTTTGTAAAACCTGTACAAAATTTAATAGTTCTTGTGCTTTGTTTTCACTAAGAAACAATTATTGATAAGTGAAAAAACTCCTACATTTATAACAATAAATAACATCAAAATAAAGACTATGTAAATGTGTTTGTAGGGAAATTTTTCTTTTTGTTCCTATAGGGTTGTTTTTATTTTTTTTATCAAAGTCTCAAGGTTGGTATTTTTATCAACCAAAAAAAGTCTATTTTGTCTCTTTTGTGGCTGTCAACTTGAAAGAAACTCACAATATATTTACAAATGGATCTTTAATACTGAGTACTTGAAAAGCCAGAGGAGGAGATAATGCAAATGGGACAGAGCTGGAAAAATAATTTGTGTTAATATTTTGGCCCCTCATTTGCTAAGAGTACTGGAGCTTCAGTGTGATCTTTCTGTGAAGGGAAACCCATGAGGGTTTTTTCCCATTTACTTCTTAGAATAACATTTCTTCAGAGCTGTAAGTTTAGCTAGTAAAAGTAGAATCATTTACTAGGGCAGTATACCTGAAGAAAAACTGGCTCAAGTTCAAGTGAATGAAGAGGTACTGCTATTTCTAGAACAGAGAATTTTGAATCAACTTCAGTGAGAGACAGAGCAGTAACTAATACACACTTGAAAGCTAGATCTTTTGCTCACATTTCTAAAAATAAGAATGTCCATAGTATCTGATATATGCTAGCAACTATGTTGTTAAAAATAATGTATTTTTGTATCTGCTGGCTATCACTACATGGACAAATTTCATAGAATTTTATTACACACCCTCATAAAACTATTTGTATGACATAAAACGTTTCATATCATAAGTTACAAACTGAATTTCACTTAAGGATTTATCTGGAAAATTTCAAGCTTTGAGGAAAGCTACATTTTACTCAATGTTTTAAACATGAGGTTTTTATACCACACCGATTGTAAAGCTCAGATCATGTGACAATTGAAATAATATGTTGTCTTACTTAATCCAGTTTGCTTGACTTCAGGGAAAAATACTAGTATCAAGTCCAGGTGTGCTGGCCCCTTATAAGAATTCTCCAGGACATTATTACTAAAGCTCAGGGAACTGTGATTCATCATAAGCAAGTTTGATTTCACAAAAGTCATGAGGAAAAATATTGTCACCTCTTTGTATGAACTCGGCCCGAAAGCTGATTTAGGCCTTGACCTATTTTTCTGTAATTTCATAATGACAAGTATTTAGTGTAATTATGTTAGCAGGTACACACTTTGACAAACTAACCTTTTAACTCCTGCTACAGACCACTGTATAGTCCCATGTACGTTTTTCAAATCAAATTTTAAAAAAAATCAAGTCACAATAGAAAAAAGGACAACTATACTGATCTATGCTCATGAACTGTAATTTTTAATCACCATAAACCCTGAAAATCGTAGAAGGTTTAAATTGCAACACTAAAGATTTTTTTCTTGTTAGTTTTCACTTCATAGTTGAAAATGAAAACTGTTTGAAACAAAGAATAAGAAATGTCCATACACAGAACCTGGTGGACATAAAAATGTTTCTAATTTGCATCTACATTTTCCTTTGATAAGCTTAGGATTTCCAGTACTGAAAAAAAGAAAGAACCTCATCATAAATTGTAGCCTAGGCTTCACCATGCACAGAGATGTCTGAAGTCTAGGAGGGACATAGTATCTTATAAAATGATTTTAAAATGCAGCTTTTCTGCTCAGAGCTTAAAGTCTATTTCCTGCTAACCAGCCATCTTCCACAGAAAAGGCAAATAGCTCTAACAATGTATCAGGTATTACCATGCCTGATTCCTGTGAATGTACAGATATATAAGTACTAAACAATACCAGCCTTCAACAATTGTAACAGAAAATAGATGGTTGTATTTTAAACTTTTAAGTATGCAGTGTGCAGTCAGATAGGTTCCTAACTGTCAATAACATCTATCTCAACTGTAACAACAGTATTCTGCTTGCATGTCCAACTGTTCTCTAAACACTTTGCTTCTACAGCAGCCTATCAGCTGATGAAGTGTACACTTGTATTATGGAGCTTATCTTTCCTGCACTCATAATTTTTCAGAGATATGGCTGGGTGGGCTTGTTTTTATCATCAGCCCCTTACTTAAGTGACTACTATCATCTTGATTATATGGCAGGCATACCACTGCAGAAAGGGTAATCAAAAAATACGGGATAAGTAATACAAACGAGAAGTCACTGTGAATAACCAAAGGCAACGGTATCTCGAAAAAGTTATTAAGAGGGAATTTCCTTGCCTTTTTTTTTCTACTCCCTAAAAGTTAGTTGTATTTTAAGCAGGACATGTTGCAATCTTTCACGACTGTGCAAAATAAAAGGTCTGTGCATTTAGTCTTCGTGATGGACACTAGGATGTCAAATGTAGAAAGAGCATCTTGGATAATCTTCTCTTTGAAAAATGAGGAGATACTAACAACACTATAAATTACTGCCCTATGGCATAATCTTGATATATGGTATTACTCTTTTTCTCCACTTACATCTGTAACTGAATTACAATCCCCCTCTGCTAAAGGTAGAAGCGATGTTTGCAGAGTTCCCTGTCAGAATGAGAAACATTTTAAAGACATGCACACAGTCTTGCACAGACTAACATGACTTTGCACACTGTTCGCTTTTCTTTTTATTTTTGTACTTGTATAAAACAAGACAGCCTGCAATCCAAGCCTAGTCCATAACAAATAATGCAGCAGTGTTTCTCCTTTCATGTAGTTGTCCCTCCTGTGGCCTCCAAACACATTCTAACTCATATGGTCCTACAGAACAGCTTACTCCCAGGTACCATTCAACAGGCTGTGAGGATGCAGACGGGTTTTGATATAGCTTATCTTAAATGAAATAATTATCAATGCCAGAACGTGAGATGTGAATCAGCTGATACTAGTTTCAATTAAACAAAGTGACCCGCCAAAGTATTCTGCTTAAGTTTGTCGTTTGCTCAAGTGTGGTTGTAAAACATGTTTAGAAGTGTTGCACTGCTGTAGATTTAATCTAATTTGACTGCTCACTGGAAACACCCTAGCAAAGGGATGAAATCATGGTATCAAGTCCTCCTTATCTTTTCTGCTCAAATTGCCTTGATTTCAAACTGTGGTGGGATGAAAGGTAATATACCTGTGTGCAGAGGCTGCAGTGGGGACTGGCCTTTATGAGGAGCATATGAAGAAGCAGAGCTCCCTGTCTTCTCTCCCTTCTCTGCACCTGCTTTAGAGCCATGTACAATCTATTCCTTATGCAGAATACAAATCCAGAAGACACCAAGAGAATGATGCTGTAACAAGCTAGGAGAAAACAGCTTGGTGTAAGTCAGAAAGACAGAAATTACTTTTTCTGGGAAGAAGAAGACTGGGTTCTTCATCTGTCTAAAGGAACCACGTTTGAAGATGGTGAAGGATGAGCCAGATGAGCAGACAATGAGTTGGACTGAAGAGCTGGTGGTGATTAGTGGCATGAAATCTAGGTGAAGGCCATTAACTAGCAATAAACCTCAGGGGTCAACAGTGGGTTCAATCCTAACTAATATCTTTATTAATGATCTGCATGATGGGGCAGAGTGTACCCTCAGTAAGTCTGCTGATGACACAGACATGGGAGGAGAGGTTGATGCACCAGAGGGTCGTGCTGCCATTCAGAGGGACCTCAGTGATCTGGAGAAATGAACTGATGGAAACTGTGAAGTTCAACAAGTGCAAAGCCCTGCACCTGGACCATCCTCATGCATCAATACATGATAAGGGGTACCCAGCTGGAAAGCAGCTTTGCAGGGCAGGACCAAGAGGTCCTAGAGGACCACAGTGACCCTAGGGGACTTCAACGAAGTAGAGCATGAACCAGCAATGTGCCCTGATGGCAAAGAAGCTAGATGTTATCCTGGGGTGCACTAGGCAGAGTACTGACAGCGAGTTCAAGGAGATGATGCTTCATGCTCAATGCTGGTGAGACATGCTGAGGTTCTGTATGCAAGCTGGGGCTCCTCAGTACAAGATGGACATGGACATACTGGATAGAG
Source organism: Xenops minutus (assembly GCA_035221455.1). NCBI lineage: Eukaryota > Metazoa > Chordata > Aves > Passeriformes > Furnariidae > Xenops > Xenops minutus. Next base: position 46,732,837 of record JAWWEE010000085.1, read on the forward strand.
ACTGGCCAAGGGTGACCAAAGGGATGAGAGGACCACAGCATCTCTCCAGTGGAGAATGGCTGATAGAGCTTGGACTGGGCAACCTGGAGAAGGGAAGACTCAAGGGGAATCTTATCATTGTACAAAAATATCGGAAAGAACAGAGTAAAGAAGACAGAGTTGGCTCTTCTGAGTGGTGCCCAGTGACAGCACCAGAGGCAATAGGCACAACCTTAAACATGGGAGGTTCCACATGAAACATTTTTTTCCCATGAAGGTACTGAGCCCTGGCACAAGTTGCCCAAAGAAATTGTGGAGTCTGCCTCCTTAGAAGTCTTCAAAAGCCAACTGGACCTGGTCATAGGCATCCAGCTATAAGTGGTCATACCTGAGCAGAGGGCTGGAGAAGATAACCTCCAAAGATCCCTTTCAAAGATCCTCAACTATTACATGATTTGGTGAAAGAAATAAGCATATATTTTTATCACTTTGTAATCTATCCCTGCAAACCAGAAATGGAAGAGACATGCTCTGAAAATTAGAAAGAAACACATACTGGGCTCAGCTGAAAAACAGGAAAAAGTTGCATATAAATGTTAATGAAAGGTGAAAAAAGTAATATTCTTATATACTCCAGTACTTCCTACAGCCAATTTAAAAGATTCTCAAACAAAAACCAATATGCAGGAATAGTGCTAATGAGCCTTACCTGGTAAGATCATGGAACAGATTCTCCTGGAAGCTATGTTGAAGCATATGGAATATAGATAGGCAATTAAAGACAGTGAACATGGCTTTGCCTACAGCAAATTGTGCTGGACTCATCTAGTGACCTTCTACAACAGAGTTACATGGAAAGAGCAAATGATGTTATCTACTTGAACTTCTGTATGGTCTCCCACAACTTTTATTTCTAAATTGGAGACACATGGATTTGATGTGTCTCAAATCTTAGCTGGAATCTTAGCTGGAGAATCTTAGCTGGAGAAAGACCTATCTTGATGACTTCAGCTGCAGTGAATGGTTCAATGTCCAAAAGGAAACAGTAATGAGTGGTGTCCTTCAAGGGTAAGTACAGGGAGCAATACTACTTAATATCTTTATTAATGACATAGTGAGACTGAACGCACTTTCAACTTGATTGCAGACAATATCAAGCTGAGTGCAGCAGTTGATTGACATGATAGAAGGGATACTGTCCAGAGGGATGGACCCTGACAGACTTGAGAAGTGGGCTCATGTGAACCTCATGAAATTCATCAATGCCAAGTGCAAGGCACTGAAAGTAGCCAGGGTAAATGGTAAGACCTGTACAGACTGGGAGATAAATGGATTGACAGCAGTTATCCAGAGAAGAAATTGAGGGTACTGCTGAATGAAAATCTGGACATGACTTGTCCCTGCGTGCTCACAGCCTTGAAAGACAACAGCATCCTGGACTCCATCAAAGGCAGTGGGGGCACCAGGTTGAGGGAGGTGATTCTGCCTCTTTACTCGACTCTTGTGAGACCCCACCTGGAGTACTGCATTCAGCACTGGGGTCCTCCGCACAGGAAGGAAATAAACCTGTTGAAGTGAGTTCAGAGGAGAACTGGAGTACTCCTCCTATGAAGACAGTTGGGGTTGTTCAGCCTGGAAAAGTGAAGGCTCTGGAAGACCCAATAGAAGCCTTCCAGCACCTAAAGGGAACCTACAGGAAATACAGTGAGGGACTTTTTACTTCGGCCTGTAGTGATACGACAAGGGGGAAAGGCTCTAAAGTGAAAGAGGGAAGGTTTAGATTAGATCCTAAGAAAAAATTCTTTACTGTTCAGGGCAGTGAGGCACTGGAACAGATTGCCCAGAGAAGTTGTGGATCTCTCATCCCTGGAAGTGTTCAAGGCCAGGCTTTCTGAGGCTCTGAACAACTCAATTTAGTGAAAGATGCCCCTCACAATAGCAGGGAGTTTGGAACTACAGGATCACTGACGGTCCTTTCCAACTCAAACCTTTTTAGAGTCCTTTGTATCCCATGCACAGGAACTTCATGTAATTCTCCAAAGGATTTAAAAAAATAATATCATCTATTTTTGTGAAAGTGTAAGAAAAATGCACATTTACTATTAACTGTTACTAACAGATTGCTATACCTAATATATGAAACACATACATCTTACTTTTTTCTCTTTACTCTGTTATGTTTATTATTCTCTGTACCAAATACAAAGCCACCACTGTTCCACACATTATATGCATGTGTGCACTAGATTTTTATACTTGCTACATAAATCTATTATACATACAAAAGACTGAGATTCTTTCTGCAGCTTATTTAACATATTTAAAGTTTGAAAAGCAAAACCAAAAGAAATAACTTGGTCTATACAATGGAGTCTGGACAATGTTTGTAAGTAATTCACATTTTATTACATCCATGTAACAAGGGTTTTATTGAAATTCAAACAAATGACGTTGGCCTCAGCTCTGTAAAGGGGTTGCAGTGAAGAGAAACCTGCTATCAGAGTACATAGGAAATAGTCTGTTCTGCCATTAAGAAAACTTTTGCACTGTACTTGACTCCTCTGAAACAGCCTTTGTCACTTTGCGTAACTTCTTGTGAACCTTCAGATCTGAAATTTGGTACAATATAAGATTTAAGCTGATCTTTTAATTTCAGGTAGAAACAATTAAAATGTATTTTCATCATTAATATAAAGAAGAATTTAAGGCACAATTTGAGATACTGGTAGGAGTTTAATTTTTAACGTAAATTTTGAAATATTTAGCTAAATATTTTCCTTAATATTGGTAGTGTGAGTTCATTATTCTTTTTAATATATACTTATGCATATAAACTCACCCTTAGGTACACATTTTAAAAGTAAAACGGGAAAAGAAAATTCTATTTGGCAACTGGACAATTTCAGGGACAAGGAAATGAAATTATAGAGGTAAATGTTGAAAATTTGTTTTATAACAATAACACTTGTGAAATGCAGACAATGGTTATCTGTAGTGGCAGTAGAGGAGTATGTCTGTTGGGAGGGTTTTTAATTGGAAGAAATACATGACTGAAAGTTAAGTGATATGTTAGGGAGATGTATTGCTGTTCTTGATAATTTTCTGTTTTGCAATTTGTATGTTGAAATGTCTTGAATGTATAGCACTGGTGACCAGGGCCCCAGCTAGATGCCTAAAGCAAAATTTTCTTCACTTGAAATCAAAACAAATAACTACTACTGCAAGATCTATGTGAAAGGCAAGACAGTAAACTACAGCAGCTAAAGCAAAATAATAAAAATAGAAAAATCTCTCTGTGAATGTTGTGTTTACCCCAACACACAGATGAGGCAAACTGATTAAAATTCATCTTTTCTGGTCTCTCAAACTGCTCAGCTGGTACATGTTAGAGCCCACACTTCTAGCAATGGTGATTTTTTTTTTCTCAGCAGTTTACAAAATTATTTTCCAATTTTCTTGATTCCTGTGATTGGAAAGTAGACACATTTACATTACACAGTGCAGGTACATAATTACTATCTCAGACTCAGCTCAGCACGGTTGATCTGTTTTTTCACATCCCACGCTGACTTCCAGCTGTCTAACTTGAGTTATACTTAAGGTTTGTTCCTTCACTTCTACATATGAGATGAACATCATTATTCATAAAAGCTATACTATTAAAACAGAAGGAACTACTCACATACATGCATTAAAACATATGTGCAAGTCCTTGCAGGATTAAAAAGGCAGGAAGCAACAGGTTGGGGCAACAGACACCAGATAGGTGAAAGGAAGAATAAAGTGATAGGAAGACACGGTTACGTGGGCAGGTTGCACACACAAGTCTGAAGGCATTTGAAGGCTTATTTTTAAAGTTTGACCTGGCTTTAAACAAATGTGTTGCTTGTCATGTAACAGCTGTTCCTGAAGTATCTGAAATTCCTGTGCTTGTGATCAATAACTCACACTAAATTTAAAGCATGATGAGACCATTAACACACTTTGGATTACATAATTGCTATTTTTTTACAGAACAGTGTTATGCATAGTTCATAGGTCGGTCAGATATGTATAATGGCTCACCAACACAAAGGGTACACCTTATGTAACTAGCAGGCTGGTGTTGTTGAGGAACCAGAACAGAGCCTGAAATTCTGCTGGTGCTCATAAAAATATTACACAGCTTACTTAAGTCACTGCAAGAGAAAAAGTGAGGAAAAATCAGGAGAGTTTGAATGCAAATTTGTAGTGAATGCAGAATAATTATACAGTCAATGTACTAACTCCTGTAGATGATGACTTGCCAATAACTTCCAAGTTTCACTACGAGTTGCATTTTGAAGAAGTGAAGTGAGAGACTCCGATGAGAAAGGAACAAAATTTTATAGCTGTAAATCAGTATTTTGTGTAAAGGCAAGAAAGCTATCACATTGACCTATTATTTCCCTAATTTTGAAAATTACTTTAAAAAAATCCAAAACACCACATTAAGAACACTTCTTGCAAAGATCTATCACTCTGCTGTCAGCAGACCAAACTACACTGGAGTCATGTAAAAATGTCCTGCTCCTTCTGAGGAAAGGGAAATTTGATGTTCTGCTAGCAAATATATTTAATTTCTACTATATTATGTAAAAGAGAATATTCATACTACAAAATAAGCAGGCAGATTGTTACATTGGAATCATATTCAGAGCACATTGATAATATATTTCAATGTTTAACTTGCCTTGAAAAATACTGGATATTTCAGTGTTGACCCAAAAGAACAAGAAATTTAAAAATTGTAACAATAATTTAATTTCGCAACAGTTCTTACTACCAAAACTTTTGCAAGTCTTTGTGAAATGAAGCTGGATTGTTATGACTCCACTGCTTTTTAAGGCTTTAGTCATACAGATGAACAGTGACCATCACCACAGCTGAGGAAAGCTGCCAGAAAGCTGACCCTAAAAATAGGAAGAAAGAAAATAACTCAAGCCCTTTAAATATCAGCTAGTTATGCTCTCTTCTCAAGCTAGTCTCCAAATGATCACGAATTGTGGCAAGATACTGTGGTGAACTGCTCATCTGATAGCTTCCAAATATGATGTCTCACACTTCTGAATATTCCACCATATATGTAAAAATAATTCCCAAAGGATACAGAAAGGTACACTGATGCATATTCTGCCATGGGAAAGGCACATCACAGAGGAGCTAATTTTATCCACTCTGACTGCAAACCTCATGTCTTCCAACAAATTTCTGAGGAGGTGGAGTTTCTCTGCATACTTTTTTCTCTGGCACAGAGACTTATCCTCAGTTTATATTACCACTACGCTATTTGTTCTTTTATGTGTCAGCAAACTCACATACCTGGTACCTACATCAACACCCTGGAAACAGTTTTTGTCTCAGTATGGCAATACTCTCAAAAAGGAGGCCTGTTTCTTCCTTTATCCTAACAGTATGAAAATAATTGTCTTGGTTTCTTACTGCTACCACAGAGCACAGACCAACTGAGAATCAGTACTTCCCTGGGAAAAGACACCAAAGTCTATCAGACAGTAAGTTTTAGTTGCAAGAGTATGGTGTTCCAACAGCTGAGCTCTAATTTATTTGGTTTAGGGAGGAAAGGTGGGAGGTAGATGCATTTTCTGTTATTTGAGGATTCTTTCTTTTCATAAATGAAAGGATGAAAAGAACAAAAAAAATCCCAGGGAGGTATGTCATTGCAGTAGTGATGCCCTACGTAAACTACTCATTTCCCAGGAATGCTAATTTAGAGACCAGGTCATTTTGCCACTTCTTGCAGAGGGGGAACTCCAACCCTCTGCTTCGTCGCCAGCGAGCAGCCCCGCTAGCGAGCTCGGCTCTTGTCCGGACAGAACAGATGGGGAATAAACTCCTGGGAGAGACTGGAAATCACGTCCCTGCCAGAGGACACGGACCCAGAGCCGGGTTCATCTGAGTACGCTTCCCCAGAGCCAGGCTCGCTGCCCGGGCGCCGTCGGGGGCTGCAGGTGCCCGCAGCTGCCCAGCCCGGCCCCCGGCTCCCCGCAGCGGGCAGGTGCCCCCGCCCCGACGGGGGGCTCCACAGGAGGAGCCGTCCCGCCCCACTCCGGCCGCCCCATCGCCTGGTCCTGGCCGCGCTGACACTGGCGATGGATAGTTGCCGGGTACGAGGACAGCCCCTTACCTGTTGATTTTCAGGGCGAACGCCCTCCTGTCTGCGGCGGGCAAGGTGGCCATGCGGGCGAGCAGCCGCGGCTGCCGGCGAGGACCGGCGCCGGCGGTACGGCTGAACGGCGGCTTTATTTCATGTATTTATTTTGCTTAATTGCATGCTCCGGGCTTTATAAAAACCCGACCATCTGCTGACTATTCTGGGTGTCAACTTCCGCGTTTCACCTTCCTCACCGAAATCGGCCGGAGTGGGAGGGATCTGCCCCAGCGCACAGCTGGCTGCTCACCCCGCAGCGCCCGCCCGGCATCCCGGGCACCCTGCGCCTCCCCGGCGGCTCCCCCGGGCTCTGGGAGCGAGCAGGAACTTCCCTTCCCTCTCTAACACGGCCGAACTTTGAACCGCTCGTGGGCATTTTGGAGGGAAGCAGAGAGGAAGGCAAGGTCGTAGACACGGTGGGGAAGGGAAGAGGCCGTGTACCTCTGGACACGCACAGCTGCGGGAATCCTTGCGCATCCCCCCCAGCCCTTTTTCTTTTGGAAACCGCAGTGCAGGTATCAGACACCATCACCCCACCCCAAACACACACGCACCCACACCCGCACACACACACACCCGCCAGGGGCCAAGCGCTGCTCTGCGGGGCGGGCGGGGAAGCAGCGGGCACCGCTGGGCTGCCCCGGGCGCCGCCGATCCAGCCCGTCCTGCCACGTGGTGCAGGCGTGGCCGCCGGGCAGGATCGGGCAGGGGCAGCCCGAATGGGGCTGCTCGGAGCAGGGCAGGACCGCGCCTACCGCCCTTCAGGCAGGCGAGATAGCAAGGGTCCTGCCTTTGGCCCCGCTGGCGCAGGGATGGAGCTGTTCGGGCAGATAGGGACAGCTTTTTACCTGGGACGATATTTTGCCAATACACAGGTGCACCCAGGACATACGTTTCTCTTACACATAAACTGAGTAACAAAACTCACAGGTACTAACACCAGATACTAGCTCAGCTTGGCTAAAAGGTGGCCTCACTGCTGCTCTCTTCACCAGCACTTCACACTCAGCTTTTTAAAAACGCCATTTGTATTAAGTAACTTGTGGTTGTGTTACCAAGTGATGTTTCCTAACTGGTTTTTTATTGCCTTGGTGCAGATCTCAGTGGTTCTGCAGATAAGCAGAAATCAGACTTCATTTGAAAGGGGAAACAGAAGCCAAACATGGTTTCTGTAGATGAATTCTGAGGTAGTAGAGGCAATTCAGTTCTAGCTTGTCCTGTTTTTATTAAATCTGGGCTTTGGTGACAACAGCATTAGGATTCAGCCATGGGAAGGCAGTCACAGTTTGTATCTCCATTTCCAGCAAGCTGGAGAGTATGTAAAGGAAAAGAGCACGATATGAGGCAAGGAACAGAAGATTGTCAAAAAGTGAAGGCCTAAAATCGTGCTACTACCTTTTATTCCATAGGATTCACCATTCTTCAGAGCAGTGGCCTCAAATATGAATGTTAACCTTTAGAGTCTTGGAAAAGCACTGGCTGAGGGCCCTTAGGGAAGTGTAGAGAGGCTGAAAAAAACCCAGAAGTAAATAAAAAGAGTTGAAAATAAACATGTGTATCTTTTGAGGAAAAAAAACCCCACATGGATCTACAGCAGAACAAGACCTGAAATACTTCAGAGAAATTTCAGAAAGAAAATAATAAAATCTACTATTAATAGAATGTGGTCAACTAGCAAATATTTGCTGTAGGAAGAATAAATTGGACACTTGATTTCACGGAACTTACCTACCACACCTATTCTTTCTTTACATCACCAAGATAAAGCTAAGGCCACTTACCTACGTGTAATTTAAACTTAAATATCACTCAGTTACAAACCAGTGACACATAGCTATGATTTGGTACATGTATTGGTAACAAGAAAACTTTTGAATGTCCTAGGTACTGGGTGTGGCAAGAACTACCTAATTTTTTATTGAAGCTATAAAAATGAGTTTGGGCTTCATTTCAACAGCTCATGTGGCATGAAATAGGACCTTCCTTGATTGCTAAATCTTGCCACAGAGCCACAGAAATAGAACTAGCAGCAATGCAGGTAACATACCAACGTGCACAAATACATCCATTTAAGAGTGATACAACTGTTTATTTTGCAGTTTCATACCCTTTTGGTAAACATGGGCAAAAAGATTGCTCAAAAATATTTTGACACATGTAGGAAAACATGCCTGAGGAGACACAGAACGGTGAAGATTCCAAAACTTTATAGTTTTGGCTAGTATATAGCCAGTATACTGTTGTGGTTTAACCCCAGCCAGCAACTAAATCTCACGCAGCTGCTAACCCACTCTGCCCCAGAGGGATGGGGAAGAGAGAATTGGAAGGGTAAAACTGAGAAAACTTATGGGCTGAGATAAAGACAATTTAATAGGAAAAGCAAAAGCTGTGCATGCAAGCAAAGTAAAACAAGGGATTCTTTCCCTGCTTCCCATAGGCAGGTGGGTGATCAGCCATCTCCAGGACAGCTGGGCTTCCTCACAGGTAATGCTGACTTGGAAAGACAAATGCCATTGCTCTGAAAATCACCCTCTTCCTTTTTCTTCCCCCAGCTTTGTATGCTGAGCATGAAGTCATATAGTCTGTAATGTCCCTGTGGTCATTTGGGGTCAGTTATCCTGGCGGTGTCCCTGCCCAACCCCTTGTGCACCCCCAGCCTCCTCACTGATTGCATAGGGTGAGAAGTAGAAATGCCCTTGACATTGTGCAAGTGCTGCTCAGCAATAACAAAACAGCACTATGTTATTGACACTTTTTCCAGCACAGATCCAGTGCACAGCCCCATACCAGTTACTATAAAGAAAATTAATTCTACAAAAAAACCCCAACAAACAACATTCAGCCAAAAAACCAAACAAAATAACCAACAGCCAAAACCAGAATGTATAGTCAATAGATACAGAACAAACCCTTATATAATTTTATGTTTTCATCTTTTTGGATGAACTGACTTACCAGAAGCCTCCTTCAACATATGAACAGCAAAACTCATCAAATATTCCTTTTCATCTGGGCGGGGGGGGGGGGAGTATAGAATTTTATCAAGAAAGTTTACTTAATTTTAACTTATTGGAGTACTACCAGATGAGAAGTTGGTGAAGTGATTTTTTAAAGCTATTTATTTTTTTATTATATATTATTATTTTTTATTATTCCAATCAAAGAAACCCTTAGGCATCATATCAAATTAAATATTGTCAATATTAGTGCTTCAGTTTACTGTTAAATAAACACTACTGTTTGAATTTCTGCAACAAACTAACCTACTAAATACAAGGTAATGAAGTCTAAACTTTTGTTTAGAACAAGAAGCAGAACAAGATCTTTCCAGTCAGGAGATTAAAAAATTATGTCAAACCAGGTTCCAGTGAAGGCAGCAAAACAAACAAACACCAAACAAAAAACCAAACAAAAAAAATAAAAAAATGAACACACACAAGAAACCCCCCAAAACAAACAAAAAAAAACCCTCCCCAAAAATAGTGCAATTCAGAACAGGCCATGGTTTTCCAAGCCTAGCTTGCTTGGGTGTCAGTAGCTGCTGGTAGGTTTTGTATATGATCCAGTGGAAACCATGCTTACCTTCCTCATTTCCTCATCCCCATCCTTTTGTCACACACACATGCATCCCAAATGGTGGTCCTAAAAATTGTTGCATCACTTCAGCCCTAGAATCAGTCATAAAGCCATGCTTCCTCTTGAGTTTCAATGGCTTTCACTGTGTTTTGGTGTTCCTCCTGCCATCTGACCTGGAGGTGGCAAGTTGGTTGCTGTACCCTGGCCATTTAAGGAGCTGGAGGTCCAGCCACAAAAAGCAGCTCAGTGGCGGTAACAACAGCACAGGTTGGGTACAAGTGCCTGGGAAGAAAGGCTACTGCTTTGAAGGAGTTTGCAGGCTGGGGTTAAGGAAACACTGGAAAAGAGTGTGATTTGCATGTCTACACGCCACTTACCTGGGGATCTTTTTTTTTTTTCCCTCTTAAGGTACACATTTCCAAACATTTTTTTTCTTAAAAGAGAAAATTGGCAGTCACTTTTTCAACAGCAGTGGTATCCCTAGGAAGAATGCTACTGTGTGATAGATAATCACAACACCATGCATGTCATTAAACACAACTTTCTGTCTCAGCATCACCATGGATTGTCTCCCAACAAAGCCCTGATTAAGTTTTAAAAGTCACCTGCTTATTTGTAGAGGATATACCTTTGATGCTTGACCAGCAACAGAGTTAGGTCCATGGGACTTTTCTCAATATTTTTTATAATGTGAAGTTTGCATCTTTAGCAAAAAACATCATCAGTATATAACTTCAGTAATGAATAACTGTTATTTGACTACCCTGTAAGAATATCTGGAGGTTCACACCAACAGGAAAACTGTCATGATCTCAGCAGTACCTGCCAGCAACACACAATGCCCGTTAATGTTTGCTCATATTCCACTTCCTACCATATCACTGACTAGAACAGTGTAATGTAGCCAGTGCAAATACACTCTCCCTAAAGGAAGCTGACATGCCGTCACTAGCATAGATCTCCACTGTATCTAGTAAAATCTAGGTGATTTATTCAAAACTGTTTTAAATAAAAAATATTATATGAAATTTAGTAGGCTAAATCTCAGAAAAAATAAGTGTAATTTTGCATTATTCCTATTAATGTTTTAATTAGAGTTACAATGAAATACTGAAATTCCCTTAAAAAAATAAATGTAAAAAGTCACTTGTAGGTTTAGGTTTCATTTTGGTGTGGTGAAACAGAAGAAAGGGAACTTAGATAACTTTGCAACCTTCTGTGTTTTTTTGCAAAACACTTAACTCTAAAAAAAGAAAAACAGTCTACGTGAAAGTGTGTGTTCTTTTCCCCTTTGTCTGTGCAAATTATTCTGGAGGAATATGTTACTGACCAGATTCACGTTAGGGAGTTTCTCAAACAGAATTGTTTCCTTGCTCACCTTCACAGTGAACAAAACTCAAGCAGAGACAAGAGTGACAAAATTTTCCCTTATTGTCGCCATCTTCTGATATGAGGCAACTTGTTAGATCATGTGTAATATTTAAATCTTGACAGTAAGCCATACCTTTATTCTAATGTTGTCAGTTTCATTAAGTTTCACATTATAACAGCATATTGAGCACATAAATCATAAAAAGCAGCAGTGTTAAAAAGCAAGTGCACTGGATCAAGTAAGATTTTCCTTCCCTTAAATGACATGTGAATAGTCTGCATTCTTCAAAGAAAAATAAAGTCCACTTGTCAGGAGAAACTGTCAATGTAAGTACAGATAAGAAAATAGAAATAGTTTAATATAGAAATAAACACAGATAACAGACAAGGAAGAAATAAATGTACCCTAGGGAGTATGCAAATCATACTGAAGTTACACCTCTGTTAACCAGCTTATATTTTGAGATCACAAAACTGAACTTCATATCTGTTTCCACGTTGTTTTATGGGTTAACTGATATCACTGTATGAATTTGCAATTCCTTTCACTGAGGAACATCTCTCTGAACTATGTATATTTCACATTGTACTGTACGGGAATCTCCTTCTTGTGTGGGCATTTTGCTTTAAGACTCACATTCCATATAATATTGAAATGCCAGTGATATTCCTCTCCTGCTGTTTTGATGTGATTATTCTCCCCTTGCTACTGTATCAGGAATCGACAAGTTTCAGTGCCCTTCGGTGCATCCTCTTCCTTATTTTCATGTTACAACCTTCTGCTCCAATTTTCCTCTAAAGCCTTAATTGCTTTTGTCTATCATCCAAATCAGTCTGAAGCAAATGGCTTTGCTTGTACTGAGATCTTCAGTATGTGGGAAGGGACTAAATTATTTCAATTGCAGCCACCTAAGGTAATAAATACAACTGCCTGGTACCCATCAACACTTTAATGCTTTCTGATATGTATATCTTGTCTTCAGATGCCTTGAAATAAAGCACTCCAACTGCATACAGATTTTAGTTTTCTATCCTCATGTTAGCTACCACCAAAGTAAAATATACAGATTTTACATTTACATTTATAAAGCAGATATTTTTGCACGGTTCAGCAGAAACAAAAGGACAGCAAGATTCTAGTGTTTGAATATAAAGTTTAAAGAAACCAAAAGGGAGCCCAGAAACCACAGTATTTATTTTAGGCAATTTTGTTCAAAAGAAAAAATATTGAGCAGTGTTATGTGAGCTGATGAAAAGCAGAACTGTTTAAAGAATGACAACACCGATTTCACCACCTTTTTCTTTCCCAATACCAGATGTTTCATTGACATGTAACTGAAATTTTGGTATTACTTGTCTCATTTTTAAAGACAACTTATAGCCTTTTTTTAATAGGCTCTGCAATGCTAAAGTGCACATTCCCAATGCCTTTCTGACTTTTTCCTCTTTTACCCCATAGCCTTCTTGCAGTGAAAATCTTCTAATTTTTCATAATCAATCCCTTAATAACAGAACTATGTAAAGCTGTGCAGTCCCAAGACAGATCCTCTCTACCATCAGGCAGGGTTCTAACAGATAGAGCTTTGAGAAGCTTATCAGATTTTTCTTTTAAAATAGGATGCACTGTACAAGTTGACGACCCGAGTGGCTGAAACAAGAATGCAAAAAGATGCATGTTATCATGCATTGGACATAAAACTCTTGAAATCAACAGACTATATACTTAGACCCTATAATGAATGAATGAGATTTATTGTTCTCCACAGTTAAGGGAACAGGAACTCCACAGCTGATTCTTGTTAGCTACTCTTTCTTAAAAATACCAAAGCCTGTTGACGTGCTAAACTCAAAAAGTTTCACCCTGGTGCTGCTGCTGACATGGAGCTGGCAGATCTCCCACAAATAGAAATTTTAATAATTTCCTTTTGAACTTATTATCTGGACAATTATGTAGCTATAGGTATTTCTGTTGGAATAAATGCAGTTGTATCTCAAAGGACAAGCTGAATCAATGGATTAAATAAGTGATTTTATAATTTGTTATTTATATAATTTTTTAAACTGGAGTTTCACATACTTGTTATTAGAATGATAAAGTAGAAGCCAACTATTTAGAGTGGAATCTCATAAAATATTATTAAGTTTTTTCACCTACACAGTATAAGAAGAGTCAAGGATAAATACTAAGTATATTTACTGCCACACAAGGCAATAAACATACAAATCAGATGAGGTCCAGCATACTTTACCATAACTGTACTCAAACTGGTGCTACTGGACCTCCTTCTGAAAGCAGAGAACCCCACTGGGTTTTGGGGCATATGCATGTATCACCATGCATCAGGCTGATCTCTTCTCTGTGCCTCCCCAAATGCTGTTGCACTTACACCTTCTGACATGGAGAAATGGAAGATGTGTTACCCATTTGTTAAACTTATGGCCCACAAAAAGCTTAATCAAACTGGGATGCCTTAAGTTCTCCTCATGTGTGAACCAGGCTGGGGGTTGACCTGCTGGGAAGCAGCTCTGTGGAGAAGGACCTGGGGGTCCTGGTGGACCACAAGGTGTCCATGAGTCAGCAGTGTGTCCTGGTGGCCAGGAAGGCCAGTGGGATGCTGGGGTGCATTAGACAGCAGGTCAAGGGAGCTGATCGTGCCCCTCTCCTCTGGTGAGGCCTCACCTGGAGTGCTGTGTCCAGTGCTGGGCTGCTCTGGACAAGAGAGACACGGAGCTCCTGGAGCAAGTTCAGCAGAGGGTAGAAAGATGATTAAGGGACTGGAACATCTCACTAGAAAAGGCTGAGGGAGCCGTGCCTCAAAAAGAGCCAGCTGAGAGGGACTTCATCAATGTATAGAAGTATGTGAAGGGAGGGTGCAAAGAGGATGGACCCAGGCTCTTCTCGGCGGCGCCGTGCAACAGGACAAGTGGCAAAGCGCAGAAACTGACGCACAGAAGCTCCACCTGGCCATGAGGAAGATCTTCTGTGCTGCGCGGGTGACCGACCGAGCACCGAACAGGCTGCGCAGCGGGGCTTGGGGTGTCCCTGGACGGACACACCGGGACAGGCCGTGGCTGCCCTCCCGCTGTGGGGTGTCCCTGTGCACACACACTGGGACAGGCCATGGCTGTCCCTCACTGTGGGGTGTCCCTGTGCACACACACCGGGACAGGCCGGGGCTGCCCCTCACTGTGGGGTGTCCCTGTGCACACACACCGGGACAGGCCATGGCTGCCCCTCACTGTGGGGTGTCCCTGTGCACACACACCGGGACAGGCCATGGCTGCCCCTCACTGTGGGGTGTCC
>JAWWEE010000085.1:46747311-46767859 GCA_035221455.1 Xenops minutus
ACTGGGACAGGCCATGGCTGCCCCTCACTGTGGGGTGTCCCTGTGCACACACACCGGGACAGGCCGTGGCTGCCCCTCACTGTGGGGTGTCCCTGTGCACACACACCGGGACAGGCCCCCTGCCCGCCCCGGTGCCCCGGTGCGCCTGCGCGTGCGGCGGCGCGGGCCCGAGGGGCGGCGCTCATGGAGGACGAGGAGTGCCCCGAGCTGGTGCCCATCGGGCCGGCCGAGCGCGGCCCCGGCCGCAGGATCCCGGTCACCGTCATCACGGGCTACCTCGGTGAGCCGCGGCTCAGCTCGGCTCGGCTCGGCTCGGGTCGGCTCGGCAGGGGCAGGGGCAGGGGCAGGGATGGCGGCGGCGGCGGCGCGGGGCCCTCCCGGTGTGTCGGCAGGGCCGCTTTGGCTCTGCCGCCGGGTTGGCGCGGTCCGCCGCGTCCGGGGCACGACCGGCAAGGGGGTTTGGGCCGCTTGGCGTCCGAGTAGGGTAACATGCTTGGCGCGGTCAAATGCGGACTGCAGTGCAGCCGAGAGAGAGAGAGGTTCGGCGTGCCTCCCTCAGAGCAGCAGGGCTGCTGCGTGCTGCATCGCATCAGGAAAACCCCCAGGGCAGGGCAGGGCAGGGCAGGAAAGGAAAGGGTGCCTTACCAAATTCCACTGGCAGTGATGATCATCCAGTTCGCTCGAGCTGATCTCCAGAGGTCCCTTTCAGCCTTGACCATTCTGTGATCCTATGCTTGGGATGGAACTGCTGGAAAGGTGGTATTGCAGGGATTGTGTGTTACCTGTTTGACAGTGAGTGGCACATCTGTAATTACTGATGACGGAAGAGCTGGTCAGAAAAGGCAGTGGAACAGAAAGGATTAAGTGTGTCTTTTGTAAGAAAAACAAAAAAATTAGCTTTCTATGAAAAGACCACCCAGCTGGTAGGGGACTTGTAAGTTTATCGGGCAGTGACAATTAGTGAACAGCAAACTGTGGGTCATTTAAGACTGAGATTTAATATGCTCATGGTTCCATGAGATCAGATATCTCTATGAATTAATTTCTACATCGTTACAGTAGAATGTAGGATACCAGAATGAAAACTCGTGTTTCAGAAGGGATTTGCCTGAAGTGTGCATGTGCATAACAGTACTTGGTTTTGATTTAAAATTTTAAGCTTTTTTTTTCTTAAACATTTTAATAGAAATATGGTCTGTGTTCTAGGAGCTGGGAAAACGACTCTTCTAAATTACATACTGACAGAACAGCATAGTAAAAGAATAGCAGTTATTCTGAATGAATTTGGAGAAGGTATGTAAATGTGGAGAAACCCTTTTATTTTGCCACAAAATGACAAGGATATAAAATTGCTGGCAATCAGAACCATTGTAATTTTAAATCCATTACTGAAATTATTGACATAGTTTTCAGAAGGGCAGAAAGTCTCTTTGCTGGTGTTCATGAAATTGTGCTATTCATTAATCTATTTTACATACAAGTTCAGGCCCTCAGAGTAAAGTAAATGAACGTATCACTCTGTTGAAAGTGCTGTAACTCCATTTGTTCTGCTCAATTTCAAGCAAATGGAAATTAAAGTAAGGTGGTAGTAGATAATATTCTCTTCTGTTTCCTTTCCCCTCTACCATTTAGAGATCACAAATTATCCTAGACAAGAAATGGGGAGATGTGTGCTTGGTGTCTATGGGTCTTTGAACTCTGCTTTCAGGATTTTTAATTGCTATTGCTGTAAGTTCATATCTGTGGCATAGTCAGTGTTGCTTACAGTTTTCACTGTGTTGGTGGTGGGCTTTTTGTTTGTTTTCATCAGCAAAGATGGATGCTGGTTTTCTGGTCATGGAGCCTAAAATAAAATGTTCAGACAGAGCCTTTATTTGGTACAGAAGCACAGGCTGACTTTGCATTCTTTCAGCTGAGTTTGTGGCACTTAGGATGTACCATCACCCTGTGAGTTTTGATCTTTGTAGGACCAACTTTACCTTGGCTTTTAAACTTCTCATACAGTGAAAAACACTAATTTCTGAAAAACATGTTAGAAACATGGTCTCAGAAGAAAAGAATATAATCCAAGAGTAAAAATGTATACCAACGTGAATCTTTTTCTCTCTCTTACAGGCATTGTCCTGCAAGCTTGTAGATTAAAAATATAGTACTACTTGTATTTTCAGGAAGTGCCTTGGAAAAGTCTCTGGCAATCAGTCAAGGGGGAGAACTCTATGAAGAATGGCTGGAGCTGAGAAATGGCTGCCTGTGCTGTTCAGTAAAGTAAGGAAGGACTGTTGTACCAGTTCTTAAAATGGGTAGTGGGGGGAGTTGAGGAAAAGAGAACACATGCAGGATTTTATTTGTGAAACTGATGATAGTACTGATTGAGACTTCTTTTGCCAGATAAAACAAAAATTGGAATTTGGGAGATAAAAATTTATTTCCTTTGGCTGCTTTACTGGATTTGGACTTAAGAGTCTTTCAGAAAACTGATCTAAATACCAGCTTGGGCTCTTGTACAATGGGGAGTTATCCCTCTTCTGTTAGTATTACATGCTTCCATGTAGAGAGCTAAAGATTCAGGGAAGCTGGAATTAGGACTCAAGTTTCCCAGTTTTCATGTTAAACTTACTCTGTATTTCTTTCTTTCTATGGTGGTTAGTACTTGAATATTGTACACATCAGAAGGGGTGAGTGGAGAACCTTTTGTGACCTAATGAAACACAGTATTCAAAATTGTAAGCTGATGGTCATGGTAAAAAGCAGGAGAGTGTTTCTTTGACACGTTTTTTACCCTGTTTTGTTTGAATGCTGCGTTGTTTGTGCTAAGCTCATAATAAAGGTCATGGCCTGTTTGTCCTGATAATTTGGAAGAACAGGTCCTGTGCCTTAATAGTAATAGATAATAAGTGGAAAACAGAAGACCCTATTGCCTTGTATTGTACATCTTAATTTTGCTGTAGGTGAGGTGGAAAGGTGGAAGCAGGAACATTGTTCAGTTGCACCCCACCCCTTCTTTCTGTAATCTCAGCTGACAAACCAAATAGTTACATATCTACCCAGTACCCTACTGTCCTTTATAGTGTATTCAGTGTCTGAAAATAAGACTTCGTTTAAATCACCTTTATTATGCCTGGTGGGAGTAGGCAAATACTATTTTTGGACTAAAATGAAACACAAAACTAAAATTTGCCTAATATTAGAGCAGGAGCACAATGACTAAATTTTCATTGTAGACTGTAAGTCCTGACTCAGGACTTTTCCTTTGATGGTACTAACACTGTGTTCTTCGTCAGAAGATACATTTTAATACATGTTTTAACTTGTTTTCTCTGTTCTCAGGTTTAATTGTTTCTTCTTACAGGGATAGTGGTGTGAAGGCAATTGAGAATTTGATGCAAAGGAGAGGAAAATTTGACTATATATTGTTAGAAACAACTGGTTTGGCAGATCCAGGTAGTTCAAATTATGCTTTTCATAACCATGCTAATTATTCTGTTTTTATGAAGTGCTTATTTGCTCACCAGTCAGTTCTCTTTCCAAAATGTAATATAAAGGGGTGAGTTGTCAGGCACATAGACTTTGATTGCTGTATAGACTCCAATGAATTGGATAAGGTATAGATGTGGGGTTGTGGATAGGTTGGTTGGTTGGGTTTTGTTTTGTTGGACTTACTCTAAAGCTTTATAGAAATCCAGTTAAAATATATCAAGAGAAGACACTGGTCTTAGAGAAGAGAAGCACTCCCTGAAACCAGTAATTTTCAGTAGACTTTTATTGTTCTTTTAAAGTATAAATTGTTACCATCTAATGCACTGTTACACTGGTTGTGATAGGCCCTTATATTTTGGGAAGTGCTAAAATACACTGTGAAACACCAAAACGTTCGTCTTAGGGAGCAATAATAGAATGTACAAAGTCCTTGTGTGCTCTTTAGTGATATTTATTATAAAAACATGCTTAAATTTGAGCTCATGTTAATAAAAACTATCTAAAACAATTTTCTCCAAACCATCCCAGTTAAAAATGTGTTCTTGATAGAGAGTGAAGGAAATTCTTACAGAAATCCAATTGTTTCCCCTTTAGGAGACTGATGTTTTTCAGCTCAAAGCTAAATAGTTGTCATGGTAAAGTAATTTTCTTCAAAAGACAGGACATTGATTTGGCCTCTGTTACACACAAATTCTGTTTGAGTCAAATTGGAAAACTATTAAGCTTTTTGGAAAAAAAATCAATACGTATCAGAAAGCCATTACATGATGTGGCCCTTGCTGTATCTTGCGTGAGTAAGCACTGTGAACAACTGGCAAGTATTTGGTGTTGATACAGGGTGATGTTTGGAGGGCTGCATCTTACTACTTCAGGTGGACAATTTTAGGTGTTGAAATGACTTTAGTTACTGATTTTATTTTTTTCTCCCCTTCTGACATGTTCAGTTGTCTTAGCCTGATGGGGCTTTGAGGAACCTGGTCTAATGGAAGGTGTCTGTTCCCACAGCAGTGAGCTTGGGACTAGAGTCTGTTTTACAGGGCCATTTTAGCAGAAAACAGGAGTAGCATACTCCTAGGCCATGTGTAGTCCACAGGTAGCTGGTCACAGATTCCAAGTCCCTCCTAGAATGTGGTCCCAGTTGTCCAAATACTTGCTGATTCTTTTTTTTCTGTGGACTTGTCAATTTAATACATGCCATTTTACAAGCGACTGTACTAAAAAAGAAAGAGTGCTATGTGTGCCACTTTTCAGAAGCACCCTCATTGGCATGGAAATTGAGTGGATATCTCATTTTTGGCCAAGGGAGTGGTGTGTGAGGGTGGACGTGTGTGTCTGTGTAACGTGATCTATAAAAAGCGGCTCAAAGGTGAAAAGGGAAGTACAGAATATTTAAAAATGAGGGAGCCTTGAATTATAGAAGTGACAAATAGTTGATATTACAGAATAAAAGTAATTTAAACAACCTGCATGTATCTGGAGTTGTGAGATTTTAAAAGCTTTTTGTAGTTGTAGCTGTGGATGTGCACACCAATAGCTTTTGTTAGGTGAAATGTGTGACTTGACACAGGGTACTTGACATCTGTAATACTTTCTGAATTTGAAGAAAGCAATTTCATGTACAGCACTACAGTACAGTTTTCGTATGAAATGTCTGAATGTTGGTAGTTTACTGAAAAATCTCAATTTTGTCACTATATATATTAGGAGCTGTGGCCTCCATGTTCTGGGTTGATTCTGAGCTGGGAAGTGACATCTATCTTGATGGTAAGAAGTGCAAGCTTGTTTTCCTGTGTATTTGCATTCCATATCTGGAGTTGATATAATGTATTCTTAGCATTTAAGGCAAGGTTTTGTAAAATGTTTGAAGTGCATGAACTTGATTCTCACATAATCAGACTGACCACAGAGATATCCTTGCTTATTTTGATGCTTATTTATCTCCTTGGTGAGATGTTTCTATTTGCTAACTCCAACAAAAGTTGTTTAGTGCTTTACTAAGGGATCAGATATGGAGAGATCTTGATTGTCTCTTGATCCTCATTAGCTAGATGTTATAAAACATTATTAGATTACACATAATAGAACATTATTAATACTACAGTGAGCTTTTTTCCTTTTTCCCCCCAATGCAGTATTTCCTAAATGGTTTCCTCTTTTAATGAGCTCATAGCTTGTCAACATCTTGATGCTTCTGCCTTTTGTTTTTTGCTTTTTCTGCCTATTGTACTTCTATTAACTCTAGTATTTGCTGTGTTCCAATAAAAAGCTGCATTTATTGAAATATAAATCATCACTATATGTAGTTAAAGAGCATTTCTTTTTAATGTACAAAAAAATAATTTTTGGGTTAACCAAATGTCCTACTAATGCTTTTGTCAGTTTGTGAAATATCCGTTTAGCCGAGGAAGGAAATGTTTAGTTGAATAAGAAAGAGCTTCCTAAGTTTCTGCGAGACATGTGCAAATTCCTGATCAGTTAGAATAACTGTGTACCTTAATGAGTCCCCTTAATTTGTTTCAATATCCTGTCAAAGCATACCTCTGCCAGTCTACTGTTGTGCAAGAAGAGGCATCAACTTTGGGAGAATTTCTCTCACTTGGTTTTGTAGATATTTTCTTACCATGGATATGAGTAATTATTAAAAAAATATTTGGGTGACAAGTCTAATACTCAGATACTTTCAATGTTTCCATTTTATTATAACCTGTTGTAAATGTGCTGACATTGTTACTTTTGTACAGGAAGTTTACATGTTAAAACTGTCAGCTGCTTTCAGTGCATTTCTATTCCATTTTAATGTTCTCTTTTAGGTATTGTATCTGTTGTTGACGCAAAGCATGGATTACAGGTAAATTACTGAATTTGTTACATATTTTAAAACTGCAGCATGAGAACAGCTGTTGCAACAATGTTCATGTGGATGAATTAACTTTTACAATAGCTTTAATTCTTACATGAACGAGGATATGTTTCATTGGTACTATGTTTTGGATGGGAACAAGGGATTACTCATATAAGAATTCAGATACCTGCTGACACAGCTGCATGTGTGCTAAGAGTTATCAGGTTGCCTAGGTACTTGGTTCCCTTTTTGATTTATCACTTCATTCAGCAATCTTGCTTTCATTCCAAATACATATTTGGCTTACTGTAAAAACAGTGCAGAAATTGGTCTTTTAGAGTGTCATTGGTCCATGTTAGTTGAAAGGAGAGGACTCAGAACAGATGTCTACCAGTGTGGTAACAATTGTGTTTGGGCCCATACCGGGAAGGATGCTAATGTTATGGCAGCTGTGGTGAGGAGAGGTAAGAGCGTCAGTGTCCTGGTACTGCTTCACATGAAATGACTGTTTCATTATATGAAAGCAGGGAAAAGGAGCAGCCATAGAGTAATCTGTGTAAAGGGTAATGTAAAAATAGACATGTAGAACAGTGAGGTTGGCTAATAGTAAAAATTGTGATTAGATCAAATAGTTCAACTTTTTTTTTTCAATAATAAGTAGGTGTTAATATAGTTATTAGCAACTTAATAAAATGTCTGCCTTGAATGGGTATCGATTTTGCAGAATTCAAAATAAAAGTGACCATAAGAAAAGCTGCCTTCATGGTATGAAAATTTCATTATGCTATGGAAGTGTGTTGAATATTTCTGCATTTTACAATGGCTGCGGAAAACTGAGAGAACTGAAGAGGAATGGTTTAAAAATAGGGAAGTGATCCTTCCTGTATAAGATTATTTTGTTTGGACTATCTGGGTTTCTCCTTTCAGTTGAGTTGATATAATAGCTGACTTACCAAAAGGAGAGCAGTCCTGTCCTCTCATCAATTTGAGTTGCACCAGGACAGAACAAATCCAACTTCATAACAAGCCAGTTTAATAAGCTCATTGTCTTCTGCAAGAATGTTCATGGAGGGGTTGGTGGATGAATGAGGGGAAGGGACTGATTTCAAGCAGGAACTGTCTTCTAAATGATCTCAGCTATCACAGGAAATCGTATGTCTTGGATCAGGCCCTTTTCAGCTGAGTGCCCTAATACTAATTCAGATGTGTTTTACTACTTGCAAAAAATGCTGTTCTGTTTATCTTTCTTCTCATGCAATGCTGAATTATTGTCTTGAATCAAATATAATTGTGTTGCGTACAGCAGCAGTACATTACTACTGTTCGAAAAGCAATTTTTGAAATATTTAAACTTTCAAGTAATAGAAACAACACAAAAATGTTTTGAAACGTTCAGCTTTTCTATCTACTAGTTCTTTGACAGGTCACTGAAAACTCTTACATTATCTGGTCAGTAAGTCTGTAAAACACTGACATCAGAATAGTAGAAATTCCAGACTTTGTCAGTTATATACCGAGTAAACAGCTTTTGCTTTGTATAAAGGACTTGCTATCTTGTGCAATTCCTCTGATTGTAAAGCTTGACCTCAACAGCTGTTTGTGATTCAAAGAATTTTGAAAGCAGTATAGGTAATGATATTGAGATAATAGGAGCAATTTAAGTTGTCATGCTTGAAAGAACCAACCCATTACAAGTAAAGCTGACAAATAGCCCTGTGACCTGTCAGACAAATTGAAACTGAAGAGGTATTTGATATCATGGGTAGTCACTGTAGTGAGTTAGTCACCCAGTGGTCTGAAATACTAATTCTTTTAATCAAGGGCAAACAGTTGGACAACTTGAAGTTGCAGTTCTCTATGTCCAGGACTTGATGTCTGAACTGCTGACATTGTTCTTTTCAGGACAACAAATCTGACAACATTTAATTCAGTAGAATGAATATGCAGAGAATTACAAAGGAAAGGTCAGAGGAGAGGTTTCCTCAGAGTCATCTTGTTGCTATGCTCTGCTTAGGTTGTGCACAATCAGGAAATATTTTTGTTTGTTTTAAGGTGACAGACTTAGTATGCAATAATCTTTATTTTTGTTTTTCAAGTCAAATATTGTTAGATGTTTCAATTCTTTAACGTTATAATTATAAAATTAATTCAAAGAGAAGTGTTTTTGTAAAAGTAATTATAAGCTTCTGTATTGGTGAATATATAAATGTACTTTTTCACCATCATTTTACAGAACAGTTTTAGATGGCATCTTCAATACCTTGTTAAAAAACCTCAGCTGAATTGGATTTGACCTCCCTTAATTTCATATGAATTTAAATGTAACTAGAATATGATTAATCCAATTATTTTAATTTTTGTTTAGCACTTGACAGAGGAAAAGCCGGAAGGCCTTGTCAATGAAGCATCTCGGTATGGATGTCAAAATTTCATATATCACAGTTCAGGATTGTGCTGCATAGAAGTTCATTGAAGTGGCTTCGTTTTTGTTTGGGAAAGCTTTTTGTTTCTCCTTTGCTTTAAACCAAGGTGGATTGGTGTAATGAGGTAGAATGTAGAAAACTGACTTCATGTTCCATTTAATCTTTTTGCCAAGACCTGACTCTTCTACTTTAAGAGTGATGGGATTTTGCATAAGTGAAGGGGAAACACCGGTGTGTTGGGGGGAAGAAAAAATTTCATGTTAGAATGTATCAGCTGCTCCAAGTAGAACTGGAGATAGAGCAATATTTTTTGATGGATGTGAGCCACAATAATTAAGGGCAGTTGCAACAACTGAAGTCTTCATAAAGCAAAGGGACTTAAAAGTATCACTTTACAAAGACTGCATGCAAGAGAAATAGGCACTTATGAAGTTGTTAAATCAGTAAGCACTTTAGATTAAATGACATAAAAAAAGCCCACCAACCAATCAAACCCAGAAAAAAGCCTGCTGAAACAAAAAATCTGGCATAGCATAACACCTCAACGAGAAGACAATAGTACTTTAATCATCCTTCGTGATGTTTTACTGTAATAACAATGTTCATACTGTTTTCTGGGGCCATGGGAGAGATGATGTTTCTGCCTTACAGGCAAAGCATTTGTTTATTCATGT
This sequence comes from Xenops minutus, assembly GCA_035221455.1. NCBI lineage: Eukaryota > Metazoa > Chordata > Aves > Passeriformes > Furnariidae > Xenops > Xenops minutus. The sequence continues at coordinate 46,756,728 of JAWWEE010000085.1, forward strand.
TGTCTTTTTTTCTCTCTCCTTTTTTTTCTTAATACACAGGCAGGTTGCATTAGCTGATCTTATAATCATTAATAAAACAGATTTGGTTTCAGAGGAAGAATTGAATAAAGTCAGAACATCTGTGAGGTATGAGGCTTTTGGCATAACTTAACAGTTGTTTTAACTTAAACATCCTTCTTGCTGTTAGTAGAGAAATTAGATCTCATGATTACACAGATACAAATTGTTAGCTTGTAAGAGAAAAGAGACTGCCTCTTTCTGATGGTATTTCAGTACTTCTGTGTGCTTACACAGTCTTAGCAGTTTGCCTGTCTGGGTAATACTTGATGTTATTTACTAAGGACAGACCTTTGTCTTAAGTGTCCATGCTTTTACATTTCTGGGCAGTTGTTGCCATTTTTCAGAATTAGCTTCAGGGAAGAAAAGTCTGCTGGTAAATAAGAGTTCACTAGCAAGTGCAAAGATACATGGTGGAAGTCACAAACAATTGTCGTGGGAGCAGAAGAACCAATTGTCTGAATCAAATTAGTGATCAAAGACATTACCCTTTTCTATCAATACCATGATAATCCAAATCAAACAAGCACATTTTTAAATATTTTACAGCTATATAGGTGTTTGAAATCTGAAAGTAAAAATGTGTAAACACACCAGATTGTATCATGAGCAGCCTTGGATAAGAAAATGCTCTCACTGGTAGTATCTTCTTTTCAGAACTTATAGTTTCCCTATTCTGAGGGGAAACCAAATATCTTAAACCAATTGTCTGTTGGTTTGTTCAACAAGTTGATAACAGAGTTGGGGTGCTATTTTGCATGGTGCTGTCTGTGGTTAACATATTCAAGCAGTATATCATGGTTGTATTTTCATCTAACTAATGATTTTTCTATTTTAGGTCAATAAATGGACTTGTTAAAATTCTAGAGACACAAAGATCAAGGTATTAAATGGCCAGTTTTACTAGGTACTTCTTCTTTTGTGACAGTTTTAAGTGTTCTGTTAGGTCAGCTTGTTAAAGAAAAAGCTGTTGAATTATAAATATTTATTATAATGTTTATTTTATGAATAAGCATCTAGATAAAAGAATTCTTTTAAATAAGTAAAAATATATTTTTCTTTGTTAGTGTTCATATTAGAGACTCACAGAATGGGTCAGGTTATAAGGGACCACAGTGGGTCCTCTGATCTGACCTCCCTCCTCAGGCAGGGTCATCCCACAGCACATGGCACAGGATTGCATCCAGGTGGTTCTTGAGTATCTCCAGTGAAGGAGACTCCACAACCTCTTTGGACAATTTGTTCCAGTGCTCAGTCATTCGCACAGGAAAGAAATTCTTCCTCATGTTCAGATGGAACTTGCCCTTTGCCTCTTGTCCTATTGTTTGGACCACTGAGAAGAGCCTGGATCCATCCTCTCGACACCCATCCTTTAGATACTTACAGCCATTGATGAGGTCCCCTCTCAGCCATCTCTTCTCGAAGCTGAACAGGCCTAGCGCCCTCCGCCTTTCCTCATAAGAGGAAATCATCTTTGTAGTCTCTGCTAAATGTGCTCCAGGAGCTTGTAACTGAATAGAAGCTTGCAAGGCCATAGTGTCTATGAGCTAATAATTGGTCACGTAGTGTTTTCTTTTACGTCAGTTATCTGATTGTACGGTGATAAATGTTCCTATAATATAGGTTCTTGATTCAAGCAATTTTAAAAGGGAAAATATTAGACATAATCAAAGTATACTTCATTTTGTAAAGTTATTGTCCAATGTAGGTGGAAACTGTAGACAGAAGTACTTTCTGTTGAGTGATCACATAGGACCAATTCTGAAGAATGTATTAAATACCATGCTTTATGTCTTAAATGTCCATTAGGAAGAGATCCAGTATGTGATCTTTTCACATACTCTCTGGTGTCTGATGTCAAGTAGCACTAACTTTTGGATGTGAAATTAAGTGGGCCTCAGATTCAGTCCTCAATGACAACTCTGCTTACTTGTATATATTCTTTAGTAAATGACACATAATGTCTCTTCCATGATTAAACATTCCGAAAGTGAAACAAGCACAAAATTAATTTATTGGAATGTTATCTGAGAACATACCTTCTTTAATTAGGAGGGTTTGTTCCTCAAAAGCCCACATTTAAAAGGGAATAATATAGTGCTTTCTTGAGGTTTCGATGTGATTTTCCAGAATGTTGCTGAGAACAAAAAACTGGCACTGAGCTGATCATGAATTCTACATAGGAATTGTTTATGTGTATTACATTTTAAATATTTCATCTTAGAAACTGCTTTGTAAAACTACTGTTGATTGTAAAAGTTTAATAATTCTGACTATGCTCCAGAGTGGCTTTTTTTAACCTTCTTTTTATTTAGCCACATGTCATTAATTTCATTTGAAAAGCTATCAATTGCTATTAGTGGTGAAACCTATAGTCTATTTTTTGTAAGGAAAAGTTTCTTAGGCAAGTTTATACATAGCCACTCTTACAAGCAAATGTGATAAGTGCTGTCCTGTATTACATTTTTCATTTGTCTGTTTCAGATCTTAGCGTTGAAATTCCTCTTAGTAGCACTTGCCTCATGTAGTTATTTCAGTTTTCTTTGCTAACAGCATATCGGTATAAGCTACATATAGTACACAGGTTTGTGTCGGTCTTGAGAGTCTGAGGGTTCCTTTTTGTATTTAGGGAAAATCAGTTATTATTCATGCACCCAGTATAAGGGATTTTATCAGCTTTCTTTTCTGTAAAATACAGTATTTTACTGTGTTTTTAAAAATCCTGTTTTTGTGCTTACATTTACTTTGTAAATACAGTGTTTCCTTGTAGGGAACAGCACCAACCACCAACATCCAAAAATAAGGCTAAGCATTAGTCTGGTAGACAGGAAAACCCTTTAAAAATAGTTATTTAAGTATATATGATATTTAAATACATCCAAAATACAAAGTTTTCTTTTTTCCCCTCTGTTTAGAGTTGATCTCTCCAATGTCTTGGACCTACACGCATTTGACAGTTTATCAGGAACCAGGTATGGTGATAATTTTGCTGTCTTCTTTTAGAAATAATAACTATTGTATAAATACATACATGAAACAGACAGACTCAAATCCTGGCTCAAATTCGCTTCTGTTAGAGTTTGTTAGAAATTATAGTTTGGTTGCTTTTTGAACAAGACAGATTTTTTTCCACTTGAAATGCCTGCAACAAAAGCTTTTTGATTGGCCTCTTTTCCCCAAATGTAAGGTTTTGTTTAATATTAATAGTAGAGAAGACTTGTACCCTCTTTTCGGTTTTTCTTAAAGGAATTCACAATTTTTGTACTATGCATCTTGATGAACTGCAGGCCTCCTTAGATTTCAGAAAAGAGAATCCGGTACTGAGGTTCCACAGGAAAGGCAGTATAAGTTCTGGTTTCATATTCCTAGGGGCTTTTTAATGCCAACTCCATGCTTTGGTATGCTAGTTGGGTGCAAAAGTAAAATTGGAAGTGAGAGGAAAAGGACTTTTTGTGTGGTGAAGTTGCTCAGCAAAGAGAATGAGAAGCGTTGGAGCAATCAAAAGGGAAAGGAAGTAATATGCCACTAAGGGGAGTATCAGCTTCATATTTCTTCCTGGATGCAGACTGTTCACTTTAGCTAAGGGAATGCAGACACTTCTTTATTCATAGAGGGGAGAAATTGCAGGATATGCAGTTAGTAACCTCTAGGAGATAACGTGATTGTGAGATTCCCCTATGCACTGGTGCAGCACTATCCAAATGATAGCTTTTTTTTTTTTTTTTTTTTTTTCCTGGCACTGGCTTTTGTCTGAATCGGTGACCAGGCATCTGAAAGAAAGTTAAGGGAGGAGGAAGGTCAGTAGGTGCTTTAAGGGCAATAGATAAATGTTAGTTCATAAGCCAGATCTTAATCCCATGTCCTGAGTTTTTATAATGGGTCAGCTAGGTAAATTGACTCATCCTGGAGCCACACAACCACAACAGGAATAAAGCAGTAAGAAGATGTGAACCACAAAAGGATTGTAATTAATAACGGTAATTCACAGTTAGATTTCATTACCTGTAACATTAGGTGGTGTTCTGCAAGGTTTACTAGGAATTACTACAAATCTGAGAAAGTCCTTAAGGAGCTAACAAAAAAACCCAAACCAAACCTTTCTTGCTTTCCTCAGTCCAGTCTTCTCTTGTATCTCACTCATAGTTCCCTTAGAAGTCCTTAATACTTGACATTAAGACAAGGGAAACACTCTAAAATGTCAACATTTAAAGACACATTCTGAAAGCACCAAAGAAAGCTGGAGATTGCTTAAATGAAGTTCAAATTATTTTGTTTAGTTTTGAAGTCTGTACAGCAAAATTGCTTATCCTGGTGTCAGTTCATAAATACAGAACCAGTACACTAATAAAATTGTTCTTTTAACTGTATACTGCAGTAAAGATTTCTGTCAGCATAGCCGACAGACACAACATCTGTGACTGTACTCTTAGAACCTTGCAGTCTGTACATCCCCTGAAGTCACAGAAAATGGAGCAAGAATTCTGAGTTCTCTGGAGAGCAGTATGAGAAGAAGACAGCAAAGCAAGAAAGATGGGAGAAGTAGGAATGTGAAATGTTACTTCAGTAGCAGAGAGTGCCTTTTTCCTTCACCATTAAAGGTTTCTTAAATTTTACAGTCATCAAATTAGGAGGAGGGATTTTTATGGGCAATATTGTTACACAAAGGATTATCAAATTACTGTACTTGCAGAAGTATAAATATGTTTAATACCAAAGATATTGCAATCAGGACTCTTAATTCTGTGTATACTTTAAAAGAACCAAGTTTTCTAACACAAATAATTAACTATATCAAACAAACATAAGGAATTCTATTTTGACATTAAAACTGAATTAACAGTTGAAGCTTTTTCTGAGTATATAGTCTGTTTTTGATATTTTAGTTTTGCTCTGAAATACTGGACTTTTTAAAATTTTGAAATAATGACAATTTTTGCCCATCCTACTCAAATGCAACATTTGACTGTACTTATTTTCAGTTTACAGAAAAAGCTTGAGCATGTAAAGACAACACATGCACATTTGGATAAGGTAATTACCAAAAATACTGCTTCAATGTTTTTATAACAACAGGGTGTTCAGGATAATCACAAGCGCTGCATGCTAATTGTGGTACCTTTTCAGAAGGTTTCAGTTAGGGAGTGATGTATTGTAAGGTATTTGAAAGATTACTTAGAATACTTGAAGGAATGTGCATTGTTTTAGACAGATTCTAAATATTTATCTGGTCTTACTTTCACAAATAGCTTATAGGCTTCCACTGCTCCAGACACATCATTCGTTGACTCACATGGAGAGTATTACTGAAACAAATAGCAGTACTCTTTTTAATATTTGCAGAAACAAGTTCTAAATTTGTAGCCAGTTTTTATCCTGTAGGTTTTCTATCCAAGACAATCTTAGTGGTTGAATTGTGGGTCCCAGCCCCTCCCAGGGTATCCCCAGGTGGGTGGGGTTCACCTGTGGGCAACAGTCCCCTCAGGGGCTGCAAAAAAATAAAAACTTCTATTTTTATAAGGTATCTTAGAAAAGTGTGCATTCCTTCTAGAAAGCTGCTATGATTAAATTTAATTTTCAGATTAAAATATGACGCATACAATGCCTGGGCTTTTTTTTTGTTTTTGTTTGAACTGCAGATCTTGACTGTGAAGTTAGTTACTGGTCTTGGAAACAGGAAAAGGCAAATACAATCTCCTTTTGGAACTAAAGATGAAATATAAAACCAGTTTCATGCTTAACTATAATTGCATTGACAATCTGAAATTTATAGTTTTTGTTTGATTAAAAGTCTTAAATATGCTCCATTATAGAGTCTTAATAGATCCCTAAAGAGATAAAAAGTTAGGTAGAAGTCTTCCTGAATGTTATAACTTACAGCATCCTTGTATTATTAAGGAGATGATTGTTAATTTTGTAGTGTGGAGCTGTTTGACCAGTAAGAAACATTGTTACTATCTCTGTTTAGTTTAACACCCACATATTTAAGATGATTATTGGGACAGATGAGGCATAAATGAGAGCAGAACACTTCTCAGGGAAGGCTGTAAGTCCTTGTTGGCTGATAAAGTGTGCTTACTGTCTTCATGTAGAAGGTCAACAGAAGCAAACTGCAGTATGTGTGGAGCACAGTGAACTTCAGTTGTGTTTTGAAGCTGCTCTTGTGTTGGCTCTTGGTTGTTTAGATGACTTTACTTGGTCATTAGATAAACATTTGCTATTTGTTGCTTTTATTTTTTTTTCCTTAAATTAGACAAATCACATGAAAGTAATTGTTGGAAAGAATTTCAGATTTTACGGAAAGTAATTCTGTCTCTGTTCTTCCATGCCATTGAGAGGATATAGTGACAAAAATAAGACACATTATTTCTTTTTAAAATAAACTGTTAATTTTAAACTACATGTTTTATTTTCATATTCCCTTTTGGTAATAATTGGTCCTGAGCCAACCATAATAATAATTGGTCCAGTGGTTGCTTTGGAACAAACTATAACTTCAGGCATCTCTATTTTTGAATGCATTTCTACTTAGTCTCTTTATAAAAGGCTTTTCATAAGAGACAAGTACAGATGAATGAAGACTATCTTGATTATTTTTTGTCTGATGGAATTGTGATGAAAATCAGCATGCGAAATTAAAATTATTCTTATCCATATATGAAAGATGGAGCTTACTAGCCTCCAAGAATTAAAATTCTTAGGCTTTCTTTGAGAATGAATGTTGGCTACAGCAAAAAATCATGTGATAGAAGTTAATTAAGCGATTCAAAGAATTGTGCATGCCCCTTACGTACACACCCAAACTAACAAAAAGTAGAGCATAATTTAGAAAATTAGTGCAGAACAGAAATAGAGTTGTTTTGTTCTTCTTTTTAATTTGATATGGGTATATAGTTGCTTTTTATGAGGCCAAATTACAAAGAACACTTTTTGAAATTCCTGTAATGAGATGTCTTTTCAGTTTAGTAATTATAAGTGAATTTTTCAATTTGCAGGCTATAATTACAGTAACATTTGAAGTTCCAGGAAATATAAAAGAAGAAAACTTAAATCTCTTTATTCAGGTAAGTAATGCATCACTGTCAACTCAAAAATCATTGTGGCTTTTTGTAGATACTCATCCTATGCCATTTTATTTATGAAAACAACTTTTCACAGAATCTTCTGTGGGAGAAGAATGTGAAAGATAAGACTGGGCACACCATGGATGTCATAAGACTGAAGGTTAGTCAGCTATGCTGCTTTCTGTGTTTTTCCTCTTTACACCTAAAAAACTGAAGTGTGCTGTCAGTTACAGACCTTTCAAAGGGGTTACTGGATCACTGTAGTGGAGCATATGACCTGGAGAATAGCTAGTTGTCACTGTTCTGTGGGCAACTCATAGAAAGATAGATGGCAAAGAAGCAAACATTGATCCTACTTATTTTGAATGGAGAGGGCAGATGTTCAGTCCCAAACATCAATGGCAGAGTTAATAATCAAGACATAGATCACTTTTCAATTTTTACCTCCATTGCTTTGAAAGATTCCATTCATCTCATATATCTAGGGTTTGAATACTATAGATTGGTCCTATAGATTGCTAGACATAATTATAGTTGTTGCAATAATATGCAGTTGAATTTGGCATAATATAGGAGTGCAGTACTAGTTGTGGTCTACACTTAGCAACTTTTGACAGTATTGTTAGACTGTAGTTTTAAAGATGCAGCTCATTAGTGTTCATCTTCCTGGGCACTTCATAAGTTTTTCAGTTGCGTGGTTTTGAGAGGAGTAGAGGTGACAATTCCTTATACTAAACAGCCAAGTAAGTAATTAAAAAATGAGAATCAAGTCAGTAACTTGGTAGGCTGTAAGAAATAAAGTATGCTCTGGTTTGTTTCCTGAGAACAATGATGCATCATACATAGCAACATAATTATTTTTTGATTTTGTTGGAAGGCAGGTTGTTTTCTTGCTCTTTCAGCAACAAAATCAGAAAACCCTTGTCTTCCCCATCCTGACAAATAGAAGAAAATAGCCACTGATGCATTGTAAACCATCTGAAAACAGTAATTTCTTGCACAAGTATGTTTTTGTTGTACTGAGCATTGGAATCAAAGCAATTCTTTAGGAATTCTGAGACCTGTGATAAGCTCTGTCCTGGCCCTCAATCACAGGTAAATACACCAAAGCAAATGAACTCCAGGTAATTAATTACAGAATGCATTCCAAAGTTTGCTGCTTTTATATTTATATCTTATCTGCAGTCATAATCCTTTTGGCAGTAGTAGAAGAGAGTAGAATTCCAACTAATAGGTCAAATGCAGACTTTTTTATTAAATATTTTTAACTTCTTTTTCTTTAGGGAAGTATAAGATGTGTTTTACAGAATGTATTCCACTGGAATATTTTAGAAAGTTTTACTATGAAGTGATGAAAACTATTTGAACAGAACTTTTGATATGTGGGCTAATGGGCTCACTCTGATAGTAATCCCTTTTAATTCTTTCACTAGTTGTTTTACTTCACTTCTTTCTCCAACATCTGAAGATTCTATTTCAGAAAAGTGAATATGTTGAGCATGAGCACTTAATCAGAATAACCTGAAATCAATGGTATTTGCTCAGTTTAAATAATTTTTGCTGGCAGTCAGGCTTTCATGGACTCCCATGTCAATACACCATATATATATACTAAAGGTGGCATAGTAGCTGGTGATCCTTTATTTTTGCTCAAGCATGCTAAGTACTGACTAAATGAAGAATAGATGCGCAGTATGATGAAGTGAAATAATTAGTCTTTAACAAAATAAGGTGTGAGGATGGATGTTACAAGTAAAAGTGATGATAGTACATGGTTATACTGACTAAAAGGGGCCAGAGACACTATTCCCTGCTTGGACTAGTTTCAAAGGTTTTCTTCCTCTGTTACACACTTTATTTTTAAATATTTGTTTATATATCCTAACAGTTATTTTTCTGATAAGGGACTGGTATCTATTCAAGGCAAATCTCATCAGGTGATAGTCCAAGGTGTCCATGAGCTCTATGATTTGGAAGAGACTTCAGTAGCCTGGAAGGAAGATGAAAAAAGAACAAATAGACTAGTCCTAATTGGTAAGAGAAAATTACCTATCTCCCTGTTTGACTTTAAGAAGTTGCTTTTTCACAGGCAGTCCTGTGACTTGTCCAGTGAAAAGCAACCAGACTAAACTGGCCAGAATAATTGTGGTATGTTCAGCATAACCTCCAGTCAAAGGTCTATCCATAAAGCTTCCTGTAGTTTTAATATTCCAGCTGAGACAGATCTACATGGTCTCTTTAAAATTCTATGTAGTTCTAAATTATGTTGGCACCTTTAATGTTATTTTTAAAATGCATAATTATAAATGAGGTGATTGGGATGGTTTGAATGTTTTATCAGTTATTCAGTAGTGTAAGGAAGGTGATTATAGCCATTGAAATATGTAAAATCTGGTGTTTCTGAAAAGCTTGCAATATTCTGTTTCTATTTTCTACTTACTACTCTCTGCTTTGCAAAGTGTTTTATGACCAAAAATAACAGTTTTTCCTCCCTTCCTTTCTTTTTACAGCTTGAAATCTGCTGTTGCTTATAAAATCTAAAGTTACCTTGTTACCTCCAACATAATTTTAATACTGTGGTTCTCACTCATTGATATAATGAATGTTTTCTTTGCTGATAAGACTGGCAAGTTGCTACTTGCCAGAATTTTTTTTAATGCACTGTAAAATACAGTTATATATTTTATTTCTCTTTACAGGCAGGAACTTGGACAAGGAAACCATTAAAGAAGTATTCATAGCCACTGTGAGAGAAAAACAAGAAAACAGTTGACATCAAACTACAAAAAAATTTAAATGTCTATTGTTAATCCTGCAACGTATTTATGATGGAAAAGACTGAATGATGTGGGATATAGTAGTTTCTCTATCCTTTTTCAGTTTATACAGCAGTTAAACCCTTAAGTCTTCCTAAGAAACCCAGCTGACTGTTTAAACATTACCTTTTATGGTCTAGAATCAAACACAGTTCTACCATTTTGGATTTGTCTTAAGTTATGTCAGTAACATCATGTACCTATGCAGATAGACAAAAGGCTGTTATTTATGCTCTACACGAGATATTACAGTAGGGATATGGTAAATGTGTTTGAAGCCTCGTGCTTTCTCTAGCTAACTGTCTTTTACTACTTGAAATGAAGCAATAGTGATTATTGCCAGTGATGTAATCACAGTAAAAATTACTTAGTGTTTACTATTAAACTGTCTTCCATCTCTTTCCACTTGTTTTGTGATTTTTGAAGGTATATCCATCCAAGGTACCATGAAACCTGTTGTGTATATAAAACTAAAAATATGTTGGTAGCAGAGAGTCAAGACCACATGGAATATATACTGTGTGCATAAAAGCTGTGAATGCTGTGTTTGGTTACATATTCAATGGGTTGAAAGATGTAGCTGAACTCTTTGATATTCTAAGGCCATGACTCTGCCAGTTCAGGGTTTGGGGGATGGAAGCCAGCACATTTTCACTGTGTTGTCCAGGCTGCCCTGTGTGATCTGTTACAGGGTTCTGTGACACTGCTTTGAAAACTTAGTTTGAAGTTTTTATCTCTATACTTACTAAAATTTAGAGTTGAACTTCTGCCCTGTAACTTCTCCAGTATTCTTCATTCCCCTCTTAGCATTAGAGAGATATTTTGACTACAGCTGGGTGAAAGCAAAATAAGTGAATGCAAAGAGATAATGTGGAATTAAAAATGTTTCTAAACGAAATACTAGGACGTGGAGTTCTGAAGAATGGAGTCTTAGCTACAGTTCTACACGGATGCTTGCTGATGTCTGAAAAAGTAGAAGTTCGTATTCAGTACTAGAGGTGTGTTATTTGTCCCATACCTAACATGAAAAAGTTCAGCATGAAGCTCCAAAGAGCCACGGCAGACCTCGATGAAGAAAACGGTATGTATATCCGATATCGTACCGATGGAAGCCTTTTCAGTCTAAGGCGACTGAAGGCCCACACTAAGACCATGAATCACCTTGTCCGTGAGCTGCTTTTTGCTGATGATGCCGCCC
>JAWWEE010000085.1:46767959-46782708 GCA_035221455.1 Xenops minutus
GCCACCAGCGTGCTTGTAGCAAGCGTGGGTAGAGCCCTTGTAAATCTTCGTTCGCGAAGCCTAGCCATGATGATGAACATGAAAAAGAGGGGGGCCGTTCCCTTATCAGCAGTCTTAAAATTTTTCATTTTTGCCTCTACTAAAATGTATGGCTTTGGAGTTTGTTTTCAAAAGAGCTGAGGAACAAGACATTGTTAATCTCCTGCCAGGAGCTGGTGTTTCATTTGATTGAAATACTTATCATGTCATGTTCTTAACTAAGACAGAGCTCTTCAGTTTTCCTGTAGATATGTCAGCAGGCATTACTTCATTCTTCACATCAAAAGTAGTTTTAGATAGCTTGAAGTAGTTTCCAGAAATTTTTTTTTTGCTCTAAACTAAAGATAAAAAGAAAGATCAACCTTCTTGACAATGTTCCTTTCTGTTTAGCAGAACTTGGAGACATTTGAGTGAACTGGCTATGTTGCTGAGTGATTCTGTGACAGTTTCCCGTAGCAATTCTCTTCATTTTGATGACTAGAACATGTTCTAATGCTGATTCATGTTTTGGACTGCATAAATGACACAGTCCAGAATGAAAATCTGTCAAATGATTGCCATCAGTGTTACTGATAAAGTAATAAGATCACTTAAAAATGATGCAAAATTGTGAATTTTTAAAATTTTTTTCTGGTTTTGCTTCCATTTTTCATAGGGAAAGTGATCAAATACCTTCTGTCTTATAAATGCCTCATGTAACTGAAGAATTCCATTCTCTTTAGAAAGATTAGTCTTTGAAGTGCCCAACTATCATTAACTTTACATTTGAAAAAACTAAAACTTTAGAGCTTCAACTATGAGTCATAAGGGCAAAAGCCACTGTCATATTTTAGATGCTTATATTTTAATATTTGTTTACCAGCCACACACTCCAACACACTCTGAAATTCCCACGATGACTGTCAGTGTATTGGGGTGTTTTTTGTTCCTGTAGTGGGGCATCTCTGCAGCTGGAAATCTGTATAGCTCATCTTGATACCACTTATTCTTTCTCACTAGGACTTTCCCTAAATTGCCTGCAGCTGTAGTGTCAGAAGAGCCTTAGTCAATGCACACAGCTTTGTCTCTCTCTGCTTGTCACTTGTAAATTGCCTGCATGGTTCCAGGGACCCCCTGAGATGGAGAGCAAGCAGCTTTCAGGCAGGGTGCAAATATGTACCCCTCCTGTCCTTGCTGTCAGGATGCCCAGTGCTTTGTCCTCCATTCTGTTGACATGTAATGATACTTGTAACACAGCCAGCGGCCTCATCTTTACCCTCTTCTCCCAAGACCACTGTTCTCTTGGATATTTGTTTAACCAGCTTTTTGTGGTCTGTTCTTACATGTCCAGCCTGGGGGGTGCTAAGTCTTGTTTTAGCATCATGCCAAAATGAAAAAAGGAGGAAAGGTAAATGACAGAGCTCCAGTAATAGCTGCCTGTAGTGATTGCAGTGTGGTGGCATGGATAGTGGGACAGCTCAGAGCTGGGCAAAAGGTCTCTGGTGAAGAAAAGCATTTCTCCTTGTGCAGGTCCCAAGAGGGGCACAAGAGGGAGCAAGTTGCACCTTCTGAAGAACTGGAGGCCACCCACATTCTGGGCTTACTTCCCAACCAAATAACTCCCAGGATAATGGTAGTTCATGCTCCTCCACCAAGACAGGCAAAGCAGAAGGTACAAAGTGATCTTGTCAATAAATCCCACGCATTTTGTTCCATAGCACAGGCAGAGGAGTTTCTGTGCTAGAGGCAAATTGCAATGATTTGATCATCTCTGTGCCTTCATGAATATTAAACATCTACAGCAATCAACTTTCCAAAACATGCTTTATCCCACGGTATTCTACTTTCCATGTTTTTACAAGCTCTGTTAAACCTGAAACTAACAGAAATGTCCTTGCACTAACTCTTGTGCCATTTGTTTGTATAACATGTTGGATTTAATCTCCAGGAACTACCCAGGGAGATGGATGAGGTTTAATTTTTCTGTTTTATTATGCCCTTTAAAATGTAAGCAGTTCTGAATTTGGTAGATTTCCATTAGATTCTTAGTTTTTATTCCTTATGTGTGACCTCCCATTGCACTGAAGCAGGTTGTGCATGTCCCATCCCAACCCTTGTAGGCAGGATGTGACCAGAGAGGACAGGACGGATAGGGTTGGGATTCCCAGCCACCTGCTGTCCCCATGAGCCACCTTGTTTATCTGCTACTGTAATCAGCCCAGCTGCCCTACAGAGCCCACAGCAGCTGCATCTGCATCTCATGGGGCATTTCCTCTGCTACTAGGAGTGTTGGCCCAAGCAGTATCCATTGTTTCTTCCTCCTCCCTCAGATCCACTTGGGCATCATTTTTCATGTTTGCCACCATGCTTTGCTGATCCTGCACTGCCCTGCAGCTTCACATTGCATCCAGATTTACTATCTAAATTACATGTACATTATATACACCATATACAGGTCCAGGTCTGCATTGTTTTATCTGATTGTGGGTGAATTGTTTGTAACAATGGGGATTCCAGTGCCGCATTTCTTACCCACCCTATGCCTGTGCTCCTCTACACCCCGTCCTTGCCTCTGCCTTTCAAGGACCCTGATACTGTATCAGTCATGTTTCTCTATGCCTCATTATTAAGTTTCAGCCATAAATATCCTACACAGAACGGCAGCTTATTACTGGTAGCTGTAAAAAACCCTATAGTTGTAACATTTAAGGATGAAAAAGTAAAACAAATGAGCAATTTACACCTGGCCAGTTAGAGAAGCTGCTGTCACAGGTAAAGGAAAGAACATAATGCATCAGGCAGGTCGAGAAAAGATTGGTCAGACCAGGTGTGACAACTTCAGCCCTGAGTTGCTGCATGCTCAGCTCAAAGCTTATGGCCTGTTACTGACAGTGACAGTGGCATACTGCAGGATGACAAGGTTACATTGCCATCCCAATGCCCTACACATGGTCCTTTATTCTTCCAGCCATGGACACGCAGGCAGAGGGACCAAAGAGGAAGTCCAGGTTGGCGAGCAGCTTCACAGAGACAGCCTGCTTGAGGCACCAGGGCCCCACTGTTCCTCGATTGCAGTCCTGCATCCACTGACATCCACAGCAGTTCTGGGAAAAGAATGCAGCTTTAACAGATCAAGCATCAAGCTGTCTAGGATGTGTGTTGCCTGTTAAGAAATGTGTAAAACACTAGTTGTTTGTGTTTACTTATAAATACTGGTCTAAAGTGTGGTTTGTGTAACAACTTAATGCCATTCTAATTTTATAACAAGATGCAGGGACCTGATAAACTGATATGTCTGCCATCAATATGTTGGGGGCTACCTGAACAAAGGCTGGACATTCATATGACATTTAAACTCTATTTTCCAGGAGGACTAAGTCATAACCATAGAATTACAGAATGATAAAAGAGTTTGGTTCACGAGAGACCTTTAAAGGTCCTCTAGTCCAACGCCGTGCACTGAGTAGGTGTTCAACTAGGTCAGCTTTTTTATAAGTAATAAAATAATAAATGGCATAAACAAAGCCCCTTAAAATGTAGTGTTTTTATTTGCTGCTTTGTAAAAATTCTGCTAATTTTTCCCAAAAACATGCCTGTGGGAATCAGCATTTGCCTGAGATGAACTGGAGGAAGGTGAGTGAAAATCAAAACTGATACAGTTTCTGGACTTCTGGTTTGCAAACAAGACAATCAGAAAGCCTCATATGTCAAAGGACAGCTCCTCATATGTTAGAACTGTAAAGCAGCATGTTACTTGGGCTGAAATAAAGAATTTACTACCTAGTAAGTAAATATTACTGAATAAAGAACTTTGCTGCTGTATCCATGAGAAACAGAATTTGTTTCCAAATGGGGATTTATCCCAGCCTCTCCATTTCTTTGCCCGTTTTTGCCTCCCAGTAGTCACAGTTAGGAAAATATCACAGTAAACGGGTATTTGCTGTCATCTAGTGGTAACATTTATTTCAGCAATTACTTGTTAGCTCTGCAACAATGTGGATTTAGTCATCTAGGAAATTCTGTATCTGATTTTGGTTTGATGCTCTTTCCAGGTAATAAGGGGGAGAATTTACAAAGAATAAAAAACCTTTATCCCTTTATGATGGTCCAGTCTAAAATCATAGTGATATTTTATTCTGCCCTGCAAATTCTTCTAAAACTAAGAGAATACTAATTTTATGTTTTTTTGATGAAGGACTTTGCTGACATCATAAGATTGAATTATGATGTCAGAGATGCCTGAAAAAGTAAGCTTTAGCTTTTCACTGCCACCACCATAGGAGGAAGGATAACTTTAATAATGTTCTTCAAAAACTCTTTTCTTTATAGCATTTTTTTAGGTTATTGTTCTCCCCACAATCCCCAGTTATTCCTGATACTACATGAAATCTTGAGGTATCATCTGTAATAATCTATTCTCATCTGTAATATACTACTCATGGTGTGCTAGGTTACAGGTCCTATTGCTTGGTTAACTCTGCATGTATCAATAAAGGTGGATCAGCTTAAATTCTTTGAAGAACTGTCAAATAAGGCAGCCCAGCTTTGCATCAGCTAAAGGCAATTGCATTGACAATCAGAAAAACCACAAGTGTTAAGCCAGGGATGCTGAGTTCCCCCCAAGGTTTGGTGTACAGGAAAGGATGCATGCAGCACTTCTGGGGAAGGGTAGGATGGATGAGAAATTATGCTATGCCATAATACACCCTTGATTTAGAGCTATCACTAAGAAAATGCATGTGGGGCCCTCAAAGACCCACTTCCAAGTTTGTGTGAGCCTCTTTTTAACTGTTTCTGTAATAACAATTTGTATTGTAAAGAAGAAAATTAAATTGTCACATATTGTTTAGTATGCTTCCAGCACCTCCCACTTGAATATGATCTTAGGAGTACTGAAAGACAAGCTTGTAAACTTTGGACCAAGATAATTTCAGGAGAATTATTTTGTATTAAGGCAGAGATAGCTTCAACACTGGAGAAAAACTAAAAATAAAGGTCCAGAAACCCTGGGACACTGCCATTTGGTAGGGTATTTGCTGATTAATCATGTGGCCATGAAAGAAACTGGATGGGAATTAGCATAATCTGATTCAAAGTAAAACCTGAGAGGCAAGGTATGGGTGGGAGGATGCATAACCAGAAAAGGTCAATGTGAGCAAGTCAAACCAGCACTCTTGGTAAAAGAAGTAGGTAGAAATAACCCTCCCCTTCTGTGCAAGAGGAGCATCCTGGGAAAAAGAACTGGTAACTCTAGAATAAATAAGTCAGCATGTTACTTCTCTAAAAGCATGGTGATCTAAATATGACAGACTTGTTCAAGCCAGGTCCATGACAGATTCATTTTTTCAGCAGTTGGCTCCAAAGACTTCAACCCAGGTGTGCATTGCAGATATAAATATGTACACTAACTTAGTATCTCTGGCAATCTTAAGGAAATGCTCTACTTCCCAATTGCAATTTATCATTTAGCTAACTTTTTATTGCAACTGCCAAGTAAAGCCACACTCATTTTCCATAGCACATCAAATTATTGTTCCACTTTCAGAGAATATAAGAATATAAATAAAAAAAATCTGAAGTTACCCGGGATTTATCTGAGACTAGACTAAAGTTCAGGCAAGACCAGGAGTGGAAAACGCACCAAAACCAAAAGGTTAGTTTGTCTGACAACAAGTTTCCAAAGGTCTACATCCAAATGGATTTCCCTAACTAAGCACCCTTCCTGATTTAGGTAGTGAGAAGTGAAAGCAAACTTCTCAGAGATGAGCCAGAGGATATGGTAGATTACATAAGGGAAAAATACATCAGACTTTTCCTGCGGACAGATCCTCACAGAGGTTGACAGAGAAGACGTGCCCACAGAAGGAGGCGCTGCTTGACTGCTTTCCACACCTCATGGTGGCACCTGCAGCTGCACTGGCTTCTCAGCTGCAAACGAGTACCCAGACCCAAATCTCTTGAGGTATCTTAAAACTACACATTTGACTAATTTTATTTGATTTTTGGCCTGACCGTAGTCAGCTGTTCCTTATGGATTATTTTTATAATTTCAAAGTACTGTTTTTATGTCTGTCTAATGTCATTGGTGGCCAAAGAAACAGTCAGACTGACTTAGATGTGCAAAGGTTGTTAAGCAGACATGGTATGTTACTGTGAGATTTTTTTCTTCTTTTCATCAGCCATTGTCAGAAGATAAAACAAGTTCCCTGGCAAAATCAGTTTGTTATGTAGAATTTAGATTACGCATGCTGAAAAATTACTTGCCCCTTGACATGAGAGAGAGAAGTCTTAAAAAGAGAAGACTCTCAAGTGTTTTGTCTCATAGTAGTCCCTTAAATGGCAGGGTCAGACACAGTCAGCATAATAAAGCACCCCTTTTTCAGTGGGTGCAAAAAAACCCAAAGCAAACCTTTAAGGAATTACGTAAAGTGATCAAAACCATATTGCACTTACTGAAGATCACTGAAATTCTGTCTGGGAGCGTTGCTTAGAACAGGGCTTTTTAATCCCTAGGTCTGAGAGTGCTTTCTAAAAGGCCAGTGGACTTGGCTGTTGAACTGAGGGCCTTAAACATATTGGGCCTTCTCCAAAAACTCAGACAAAAAGCTGCTATCAAAATCCTCCCTCATTCAAAGGAGCTGTTTTTACATGCTGCTTTTTGATTCCTTTTTTTTCATTGTTTGGGTTTGGTTTGGTTTGATTTGGGTTGGTTTTGTGTTCCTGAGTAGTTTTAGCTTTGAGTTCTTGTCAGAAACACTGGGGGTCAGAGCACAGCAATGGAATTTTCCTTTTCTTACCTTGCTGCTGTTGTGGAAGCTGCCATAAGACAAGGAATCCCTTCACCAATCATTATGTTGA
This sequence comes from Xenops minutus, assembly GCA_035221455.1. Classification (NCBI taxonomy): domain Eukaryota; kingdom Metazoa; phylum Chordata; class Aves; order Passeriformes; family Furnariidae; genus Xenops; species Xenops minutus. Next base: position 46,774,836 of record JAWWEE010000085.1, read on the forward strand.
GTGTGTATCTTCCTTCAAGTATGTTTGTGAAGTGGTGTTGTGAGAACACTTCTTACTCTGTGTTTTTAAACTCTTCATATGCTTTGACTTAATGTTAAAATCATGCACTTTTAAAATGGATGGACAGTAGATTTCTACTGTAAATTCAATCTCCACTCCATGTACAGCAAGAAATGCAGCAGTTTTCCTTCAACCTTTACTACCCTAGCATCCTTGGGCTAGTAGATAGATAGGCAGGATGCACTTGGGAATGTGTGTCTCATTGCTGTATTGTCACTGCCCAGCTCCCAGAATCAAACCATTGTGTCCCAGCTGAGATTTTAATTTTACTCAGTAATTCCACCACTGAGAAAGACAGACTTACATAGAGAATGTGCTCATACACATGGAGTGGATTTAGACCTTGAAGCAATTTATTTGCCAGGAATCTGCAGTGCACAAGTGTGTGATGATGTGGAAGAGGCCTTTCAGTTGGCAGTGTCTGTAAGACATATTTTGTCATGGTTATAGAACATGATGTCATCTGAGCTTTACAGCCTGAAGGCCCCAGTCGCATGTCATTCTTACTGGATGCAGTGATAGTACCTATTTCTTGCACCTCTGAAAATCAGACCTGAAATGTGCAGGTCTGCAGCAGTAGAAACAATCTGTAGGTTGCATTTTATTCTTGCCATACTATGTGCTGGAATGTCAGTCATAAGAATAAAGTTTCACTCTTAACTTATGACATAATTGGTAAATAACCATAAATGGAAATGTAAGGCTACCACAGTGTATGTGGAGTTAATTTCTGCTAAATCAGGCTTTGACAACATGGTGCTTACTTGGCCATACAAACAGCTTCTTAAACAGAACATATCTGTCTCTGTCACACAGTCTAGCAAGACTATGGTGACGACACACTTACTTTTACATAAAGATTAAATAACTTATTTTCAATTAGATAAAGATTAGGAATCTCTTCACAGTGGGCAAAAATAATGGTGAGAAGCATCCTTCCATATTTAGAATTTCCACATGGAGTTTATGTTTGACTCAGGGAATCTGTCACTTCCTAAGCAGGAATTTAATTAGCTAATTACAAAATATTCATATTTGCGAATGTTAGTATTTTAGATGGCTTAGGCATATTTCCAGATTTTGTGATGAACTCACATAGGATTTACTCTGTACATCTTTGGTTTTTTTTCGGAATTGCATCTCTGCTACCTTCATTCTGGGCATTAGTTATATTGAAGCATATTTATGGGGTAGGAGGAAGGAATCATACTGCTGAGTGTCTTCTCCAATTGTCTTCACCTCCAGTTAGAATCACAGAATGTTTTGAGTTGGAAAGGACCTACAAGGATCATCAAAATTGAACTCCTGACCCTGCACAGGACAGCCGCAAGAATCACACCATATGCCTGGGAGAGTTGTCCAAATGTTTCTTGAACTCTGTCAGGCCTTCTTGAACACAGATCAAGAAAGGAGACCACTAGGCTGTGTGCCTTTTTCCTGTCCCTAGCCTTTTACTTACTCAACCCCATTATAACTCTTTCCACCACTGACTCATGTTACTTCCCAATATGTATTTAATTAAATCCATGTGCTGATGGTTCATCATTCTATCCTGAACTTTTTCATGTTAGTTTATTTGTAAACCCCACTAAGAAAAAAAAAAATCTCATGTCTATGTATAATTCCCAACATGAACTCAAGTGAAAAATACAGACTTTCTTCCTAGAAGATGCACTCTGCAAATGTCCTAACTCCTACTAGTGGCTAGTGTGTGTCCAAATAATTATACAAGTTCTACAACTTATTTGACTGATTGAATCTAGCAACACTTAAACAAATGTTACTGAACAATACCAGGAAAAATTTGAACCATATATTACTTACAGTCTTTTTATCAATTAAGCATTTATTCCACCTTTGTTCCCCTTGTGTCAATCCAGATGGGCTGCCAAATGAGAAGCTGTAATTTGTTCAGAAGTGTGTGCATTATGTCCTGAAGTTCAGACATCCAGCAAAAGACACTGCACAGCAATGCTTGGTTTGGTTCACACAGCCATCTAGCAATTCTAGCATATGCAGTAAGACTTCAGCTTATCAGTTTTTATTTTCCTTAATCTACAAGAAATGCGCAACAGGTAATGAATATAAGCAAGCTGTATAAATAAGTACAGCAGTGTTCTTGCTAATAAGGTGACATACTCAGAGGGGAAGCATTGCATACCCCCTTGCAGGATCGGAAAGAGAGCTTACTTTGACTCCCAGGAATTACATTTTGTTGCTTCTCCCATGCTGGTGAGTCACATCCCAAACTGCTGTTAAGGCAGATTAAAGAGGCAGTTGCTTGCCCCACTCCTGGCAGGACTGGGGTGGAGACAGAGACCATTGCTTGGGTCCATGTTCAGATTCTGCTTCTTCCCACACTGGCAAGAACCATCACATGACAAATATGTGGTTCATACACTTAACATCTCATGGCCTTGCATTCAATGCCATTCCTGAGTATTTTCACAGAATAACTTGTTGAAAACAAGAGTGATGAGACTGGTATTTCAGTAACACTGGAAAAGGAAAAAATTGTGTGATTCTAAGATAGTCACAGCACTAATTTAAGTAGGCATACTGTTGTAGTCATGAAATGGACATTTATCTTGATTTTCTCTGCTATGTACAAGACAATTTGAATAAACTTTCTGCAGTCTTTGGACATTTTGGAGGATATTCTTTTTACAACAGTTGCTTTTTCTGCTAGATTAATGATTATTATCCTGCTTCCCTTCCTCAGTCCCTTCCTTCCTTCCTTGTTTCTCTTGATCAGATGGATAGTGACACACAATTTTGTAAATCAGACCTGACTTACACAACATCACATAGCGGTGATGTTGAAATAGCAGTAAATCAATTATCAATGATGAGAAATATGTTTTCATGGATTTTTTTCCTGTTTGAGCTTTAAATCAATTTGCATGTGAAAATATTCCTTAGAACAATTTCACAGTAATGAGAGACTTACAACTGTAGTGGTGACTAAGTACAATTTCCAGAAAACAACCTGAGTTGTGCTATCCATGAGATCATATATCTCAATAAAGCTTCCCTACAAGAGAACTAACTTTTCTCTGCCTTTTCTAACCATAACAGAAAGGCTTGCATAGAAAAACTTTTATTTGTGAACTGAAAGAGAAGAAAGATCAAATCAGTCAAAATATCTACAAATTTTTCCATTTTATTTTTCTCTTTTAATTTTTTTTTAAACTCCTAAATAATTGACATTTTGAAACAAAGTCATTGCAAGTAACAGAAAAAAAGTATTCACATGTCAGAAATGCTTCAGTTGGAAGCACTGGGTTTTAAAACTGGTTTTGCTTTTATTAGCAAAACAATATATTAATTGAATTCCAATTTTTGGAGTGGTTTAGATATGCCAACATTTTATTTTTAGAATTTTTTTGCAAAATTCTTTTTTCAACAGCTCAGGGTTAGGGTTAGACCCTGAAGTCTTCATCTTATAGTAAGTGTATGCCATTCTTCAGATATTAATGGCACTATAAGAGGAACTGAATATGCAGTTCAGTGGTAGTATGAGTATTTGAACTTTAAAATTTGGCACCATGAGGGATGGCAGAATTAATTTTGAGTATCTATATTTCTATCTCAAACAGATATTGCATGAAACAACTGTAAAAATATATTTCCATATAATACTCAGGTATTATAGTCATGATGAATTGTGAGCTTAATGGTGAAACTGAATGAGAAAAAGTTGCTTAGTAAGTGGAACTGGTTGAATTCTGCTGCAACATTTGCAAGCTGATACAAAATATTTTTCCTTAACAGAAAGTAAAGTTTAGGTCCACAGCAAGTTCTTGTATATTAGTGTCTTAGTTCAAGGGGAGAACTAAGATATCTATGTTGGCCAAGAAAAAAAAAATCCCTCTCCTTTAAATTTAGAAAACAGAACTTTAATTAGGAAAAAATATGTATTATATGAAAGAATAACAGTTCTTAACCACAATACACACACACACACACACACACACGTGTATATATATATATATATATCCAGAAAAGAACCAAACAACAACAAATTGTGATAAACCCCTCCACCCACAAACGACAAGGCAAACAGTTAAAAGGTCTTTTTGGCCACTCCCAAGAGAAGGGGAGATGCAATTATATATACAGACAGCAGGTGGCGCTGTCGCCCCTCCGCCGCTGGCCGCTCTCTCTCAGGGTTGCAGTTATATTTACGGACAGCAGGTGGCGATGTCGCGCCCGGCCGGCTGGGCTCTCTCTAAGGAGCACAGTTGCCGGTCCGCTCCCGTGGGGTTGATGACAAAAGCAGCAGAAACCCAACCTCTGCAGTGCAGAAAATAGGCGTGTTTCAATTCCTCACAGCAGCCTCCGTGGTGTTCACAGGTGATCGGCGAAGCCAGAGAGCAAAAGACACAATCCTTGTCCCCCAGCGATGTCGGACCCATCCTCTTCCCTCTGCGCCGAGCCACTGAACTCCTGACCTGTGCAGAAAGCGCAGAAACACTGACCCCTTCCCCCACCCGAGCCCATCTTCCCTCCCCCTCTGGCCTGGGGAGACATCAGAACAAAAGGCTCTGGATAAAGCTGTTGACATCAGGATATGCATATTCATTGTGCCCTTTGTAAAAAGGGCAAAAGCGTTGTCTCCAAGCTTTTTGGAAGGAATTCCAACTGAGGTTTGAAACTAGAACAATTAGCATCAAATCAGAGTGGTACTGGGCTTCCATAATCTACCTTTAAGAAGATTCATCAGTAATTTCTGCCATTTTGCAGAGGCGACACCTCAGGTCACCAGATCAACCAAATTAGAAGTAATTGTGTGGCTACAAAGGGCTTCTGTTGCTATGGGACAGACTTCATTGCTTCAAGTCAACAGAAGCAACAACCCAAAGCCCAGTTTCAGTGCATGAAAAATCTGAACCTAAAGGGACAAAGAAAGATGCCAGTACAATGTTGGTAAAAAAGGAGGTGCAAACACAAAAATTGTAGCTCTTAAAGGAATTTACATCGCCATGCTGTCACAAAACAAATGAGTTATGATAAACATTTTAAGGCTCAGGAATTAAAAGGCTTTAAGCATCAAAGTAAGGGGTGAAAATATTCCTGAACTAGATAGCAAATGTCAAACCAAGTTTCTAAAATTGGCAGTCAGAAAGCTAATTGTTTTACTTGGAAATGTAACAAATTTAACATGTATCCTATCACTCCATTAAGTTGTTTTTTATTTTAACAACCTTTCAAAAACTTTCACAATACACTATGGTAATATGAAGAATATATTCAGCTGTTGTTTTCCAAGAACACATTCCAGACTTTTAATATCATCCCATGCTGATAATTAGTCATTTGTTAGAGATCCACAGCAGTAATCATTTAATGCACTGCAATCTTGGCCGTTTATAGAGATGTTCACTTTTCAGTGAAATCTGCTGAGAGCAGAACTGCTTGCGGGACTTGCATTACTATAAAAGAGAAATTGAAGTACTTTCCCCTGGATAAATATATCAACATAATGCTAATCTGGGTACTGGAAAACTGAAGAATTTATTTAAAAAAGTGAAAAATTGTTCCTTTTCTTCAGCTTTTGTACTGAAATGTTTAGGTTCTCTACACTGAGTTTTTCATACTCTCCACTGCTACTGTGAGGGCTGGTAACTTTTTAAAAAACAAAATCTGAGCTTCTCCTGAAATAGCATGATTTTATGAAATTGTGTTTTGCACAGTATTACAGGAACCACAATGAAAGAGGGGTCACATCAACTTTTGCTGGGACCTACCTCAAGCAGAGCTTGAGTCTGAACTAAAATATTTACAGTGCTCGTTACAACACTTTTGGTAGAGCCATTGTCAAGGCACTGCTTGAAAAGACTGTAAAACACACTTTTTCATTATTCTTCAGCAAAGTTTACCAAGCAACAAGCAACTGAAACAAGCAATTCTGGAAAATTGTCACTGATTGTGCCTCTTAAGTGTACATTCTGGCAATGTCAGTGCACGCGGAATATTTCAAATTGATTAAAACTGATATGTTTTCTTCCAAATGCTGAATACATTTCTCCAATCCACATGAAAAATCCATTCTTGATTTCTTCTTACTTTGGTCATGTGTTTTTCTTTACTTGGCATTTGGATAATTTGCTATTTCTAATGCTTTGCATCTCTGTTGTTGTTTCCTTGTTGGGTACTTGCTGTGGTAGATAGCAGTTATCTGATTCTATTTCAGCTTTCAGTAATGCAGACTATATGTCTGTTTTCACTGCTGGGAGTGCCCAAAATTATTTAAGATACAGCAACCTCATCTATAGCTGTGCCTTGTTTACATTAGAAATATGAGATCTGGCATTTCCATAGGGCAGACTTTTTTTCCCTTTGCTTTTTAAAATGCATTCTGAATGAGTACAGAAAGCCACAATCATGACTACAGGCTAGGAGGTCAAACAAAAGAGAGAGAACATTTCTTCCCTGTATATGGTCTGGCTCTCTGCCAGAGTATATGGCCCAGTATAAAGGTGTTCTGTCAATAGAGCTAGAATTCCTCTATCTGCTTTAGTGTAGTAATTTAATTAAACAAAAGTTTTGGGCCTTGCCTGCCATAGCATGTATAGTGTTCTACTGTGATGGGAGCAGTCCCAGGCAACGGAGTGGATGTGTAGTAGACAATTCTACCTTAAACAGTCACACTCTATCTGCTGTGAACCGCTAATGAGTCTGCAAAAATAGGGCTTAAAACCATGACTGAGTTCCTCTGGTTACCAGTCATCATTGTCATTTACTTAATGAGCTCATAGTCTGTGTAAGAGAAGAAAGCGTTTTACCCCATGTCTGCCTGGCCACCTGTTGTCACACAGCTAATGTGTTGTCTTGAGCCATGACACTCCATTGGGCTTATGAGCAGTTCATGAGCAGACTCCTTCAAAGAGACCAGAAAAATGCCCCAGAAAACTTTTTATCTGCTCAGGTGCAGGTCTACACCAGGGATTTCTTTAAGACAAGAATGACAATGAGGTTACATGACCATTTTTTCCAACTCTCCAGCCAACAGAGTTGTCCTGTGTGGGCCCAGTGTGAAATGAGCATTTGGATGGAAAATTTCAGCTGATGTTTGACAATATCAGGCATCTGTAAACACAGCCTTATACTGGGAAATGTCAGGCAACTTCACAATCACCTCTGCATTTAATTAAAGCAAAATGAACACATAAGTCAATGAACTCAGCTTTGCCTTAGTTTCTTTTAGGGAAAGACCTTCAGAGTTGCTCTGCCTTAAAAAAAGCAAGCCTAGAGAGAATCCAGCTCCATCAGTTACCAAACCCCTCTGCAAGTTTACTTACTACGGAAAAAACCCCCTATTTTGAGCAATAAAGAAAAATAAATGAATAAATAAATAAATAAATAAATAAATAAATAAAACTCGATTCTCCTTGTTCTTCAGCTGCCCGATCCTGCGTCCCTTTCCCGGGACATAAGCACCGCCCAGCCTCACTCCAGCCTGGGCACCGACTCTGGGTTCCAGCGGCTGCTGGAGGCGAGGAGAAGCCCCCGGCCGCTCTCCCTGCCCGGAGGGAGGTGGGTCCTGCGGATCCTGCGGATCCTGCGGCGGTCGGCGAGGGTCGGCGGGGCCGGCCCCAACGCTGACAGACCGTGATCCCCCAGAGCAAGTGTGTGGCGCTGGCTCGCCCGGTCCTCCCTGCCTCCAGTTACACCGCTGGCAGGAGACGCGGCTCTCCGCTCCGCTTTCCAGGGCTATTTTTGGCCGGGGCCGCCGCACGCTGAGGGCAGCGGGCCGGCGGGCGGCGAGGCGCCGTCGGGGGCCGCGGCGGGGCAGGGGCGGCGTGCTGCT
>JAWWEE010000085.1:46782785-46818364 GCA_035221455.1 Xenops minutus
GCCGGGCTCCCCCGCGGGCAGGGCCGGCCCGCCCCGCACCGCCCCGCACCGCCCGGCCCTCCGGGGATCGCCCCCGGGCTCCCACAGCCGGGCCGGCACCCCGCGCAGGGCTGGGGGCTCGGCATGGAGCGCACCCCCATCCCCGTGCTGACCGTGCAGACGGCGCCCTTCGAGGACCAGCGGCCGACGGGCGGCGGGGGGCTGCGGCGGCCCACGGCGCTCTTCGAGGGCCAGCGCAACTACCTGCCCAACTTCGTGCAGAGCCTGCTCTCCTCCGTCGACCTCCGCGACCGGCAGGGCTGCACCATGGTGGTGGGCAGCGACGGCAGGTACTTCAGCAAGACGGCCATCGAGATCGTCGTTCAGATGGCGGCGGCCAACGGGGTAAGCGGCGCGCCCTCGCCCTGCCGTGTCGCGGCCGGACCGCGCTCGGCACACGGACACAGCCCTGCCCGCGCCGTGCCCCGGCCAGCCCCGTGCCGGCCCCGCCGCGGCGGCTCCGTGGCCATGGGACAGCCCCGCGGCGCTGTGCCCGCTGTGCCCGCTGTGCCGGCTGTGCCCGCTGTGCCCGCTGTGCCAGCTGTGCCAGCCGTGCCAGCTGTGCCAGCCGTGCCAGCTGTGCCAGCCGTGCCAGCCCTGCCGCGCTGCTTCGCCGTGCTTTGGAGGCAGAGAAGGGCGGGCGCTGGAACACGCGGTTCATCTAAAGGAGAAAGTGTAGCAAGAGTTAAAAATAAGTGCGTGGGAAACAAAGGTATCAGAAGTGTGTTTGCTGTTCAGGATACTTCAGAAATATTCAAGGAGAATTGTACTATCGAGGGAAGGGGAATTTAGCGTTTTGGCTGTGTCTTAAGAAAATAATCGTTCTTTTCTGTTGTTTTCTTGCAAACAAATTACAAAATGCAAAAAGACAGCAGTGGCAGAAACCTCTGTGGCCATGTGGGATACAGATTTCTCTTGTGCAGTTTTGAAAATAGGAAAGAAGTTGGGAAGAAAACTGATGTGTTCTGGTAGATACATGCACATTCGTGTGTGGATGTGTATGTATAGAAAGCTGAAAGTACCAGATGATGTGGGCTTGAAGCTCCCACTTCAAAGCAGAGTTGAAGCTGCTGTCTCTTGTTATGATGGCTAAATTGATCCTCTAGATTTGACAAAAGGAGTGGTGTAATTTTATGGGGCTTCTTTTTGTAGGGAATTTATTTTTTTCCGAAACCTCCATTCTTTAAATGCAGTCCTGTTTTTTAACCAGGAGATCTTTCTACTTTGGAATTAATCTCTGTATTTGTTCAGATTTTCCCTGCTGATTTGTTGTCACATGCAAATTATATAGACTAGCCGGTCTGATTGAAATAATGAGTATTTTAAATTTATTCCTAAAGCAACTTCTCAACACACTGATAGTATCAAGCAGATGGTGAGTGATACCTGAGATTTGAGAGAGGCTGCGTTATATACTGGCTACCTTGTGCAAAGCAGCGATTCACATAGGGACTTAGTGTAGAGGACAGGGTTTGTGTGGCCCAGGGTGTGAGAAGGGCTGTTGGGGGGACATGGTGAAAGTGGGGACAGTGGCAAGGGTAGTATATGTGGAATAAAGTGCAGCGAACAGCTAAAGCAAGAGCTGCCCAGATGGGGCTGAGGTCCTTGCCTGTCCTTGCACAGTGGCAGGAGCTGCAAAAGTGGGCTGCAGCTGCAGAGTGACCACAAGGACTGAGGTGCTGAAGAAGAAATTTAGGATTTAGAATGGCAGGGTCTTCTCAACCACTTAAGGCTGACTAATTTCTCCAGTCAGCCTGCCTCCTTCCTGCTGCTTCTGTCACATTCCCCATCTTGCTCTGTCTCCCTTGAATATTTTTTTGACCTCAGGAGATTTCCAGTTTGACATGTTTCTGGCACCTTGCTGTAATAATGCTTCCATTTTCTTAAGTTACTGCATGTTTCTTGGAAACACAGTTTCTCCCTAGTGCTTTCTGAAGCCAATTCCCAAACTTCTCTGCTCACGGTTCCCACAAATGTCTGAATTGATGCATGTTATACTCTTGCTAGTGACACAGTCCTAAGAAATTCAGTAGGCCAGCTGGTGGGGAGCTACTGATACTGAAAAGGCTTCCCGTTTCCATCTGCTAATATTCTTTTCCCTCTCTAATGTCTTCACCCTGCTCACCCTCCATTTCTCTCAAGCACACTCTAAATGTGTAAACCACACATTTATTTAGTGAGTACTATTTGCATGTTTTGTTCTTTGACTTTTAAAATACACCTGCTGGGAAAATATCTAAACCTCCTTGATAGCACTGTTTAGTGCTGTGCTGTGTAAGTAGCAGAGTAAGGAAAGACTCATGAGGGCAAAGATCTCTCCCTTTGGATCAGGTTAATGTCATCAGAGGGCATGTAGCCTGTATTGCAGGGAAAGAAGCAAACTGATGTAGGCAGGATTGGATGAAATGTGTGGAAGCCTGAAAGTGCATTGAAAACCTTTAGCCACCCTGAGTGCCAGGAGAGGGATAGACACATATTGCTGATAAACTGAACTTCAGTCTCCTTCCTGGAAGATACATACCGAGTGTCAGGGTTGTGCCTGCTGAGTACAAAAATAAAAGTGACTTTCTATTATCAACTGTAAATGTATTGCCCTTTAGAGTTGCTAGGTTCCTCTTGTTCTAACTTGGTGACTCATCCTGCATTCCCCCTGCGTTAACAGCCTCTCACAATTGGCATAGGCTCCAGTACAAGGAATGAGATGAGGTCCCCTGCCCAGTCAGCTGCCAGTGCTTGGCCTGCCTTCTTCTCATCCTTGGTCCCACTGGCTCGTGCCCTCCAGCCAGAGGCTGAAGGTACACACTCCATAGCTATCGCCTGCATTGGCTTCCACTGGTGGCAGCAGCTACAGGCTGGTCCATGCTCTGCAGGTGCTCCCCCAGATCTTTCTGTTCAGAGCTGAATGTGGCTTACCAGGGTCACCCTTCAATGGGGCACACAGCTGGGGCTGTAATAAACACATTTGAGTAAGGGACTGCATGTCATGGGAGCATGGTGGAGAGTGAGGAAGGCCAGACAGAAATTCTGTACCATTTTGCAACAAGCAGATTTACGAAGTGGAATGGTAGGAGAGTATCTGAGGCTCTATTTCCCTTTTCACCTGTGTCCTGCCAGTAGTAGCATCCTTCAACCTTGGAAGTCTAGAAGAACTGAGGTAAAAGGCTCTAGCAGTTGCAGTACAGTTCCTCTAGCAATTAGATGAAACTATTCTATTAGACTTACCAGCTATATGGGGTGTCTCATTTTTTATGCAAAGTTTAGGATAGTTTAAATGAGAGGCTGCTATTTGTGAGTCTCAGTGGCAGATTAGAAGCTCAGGATCGTACACTGAATATGGAAAGTCATGGCAACATGATAGAGAGTTTGCAGAGTATTACTAGTGTTGCTGTGAAAGTTTGAGATGGAGAGTTGAGTTTTACAGTTGTATTCTGTATAATACTGTATTGTTCTTATTTTTCATGGTCTTCCATGCAAATCTTGGCCTCCCTCCATGGATTTGAGTGATTGATTTATTTGCTTCTACACTGAGTGTGGTGCTCAGTCATATTTAGGGTACTATAGTAAAAGACTGGATGACACAGCCCCATGTTGTCCAGGATGTAATTTGCTTGCTTAATATTCTTTCAAGTATAATTGACTGAAGCATATGAGAGATTACTGGAAAAAATAATTAAAAAAAGCATTAAGTGACTCCATGATAATCAACTGAATTGTCTGAAAATGCACAGCTGCAAGTGGTAATATTGCATAAAAATGCTCTTGTACAGTACTTGTTGAAGTATTTTATTCTTTCAGCTGTAACCATTTCCTGAGGATCTTTGTTTCTGCTGTTGCTACTAAATGCAGAGTGACAAAAGATAATGTCGCATAGGGGCAAAGTATTAGAAGAGACATTACATTAGTGATCTTGTAGCCATGCAATTTTTTGAATTCCAAAGATAATCTTTTCATGCTGTGAAACTGTCCAAGATTTTCAGAAGGATATTACTGAAACTTTTAATTTTTAGTCAGTATGTGGATAATATTTGGTTACTGTTTGAGCCCAGATTGTGAGAAGTCTGTAAAATCTGATATTAATTAAATTAATTAAAGAATTTTTAAATGTTAGTTTAGTATTTGGTTCAGAGACAAAATTAAGAGTTTCTGAGCCAAGAGAAGATGACATTGTACATTCTTGCCACCAAAACAAAGAAAGCAGAGGAAGATCGCTTGCACATTTACATCTCTAAAGTTTACAGTGTCCTCAGAGAGTTTTGTAAAAGCACTGAAGGCCTTAATATAAGGTAAAACTTTATAGTAGTCTCTGCAAATGAAATACCAGTGTATCATTCATGTAGTTTGACTTTCAAGATCCTTAATTTGGAATACTAAATATTGCAGTATTTCTATAGTATAGAAATTAGTATAATAAATAATATTTCTCAGTAGTATAGAAATAATAGCCTTATGACAAATGCTGAAGGTAAACCAAATTGCTCATGTTTGTATTAATATTTGGTATCCAGAAAAATGGGTAAACTGTTTTGTGCTGCACCTGTTGAATGGGAAAAAATGAAATATGGTAGGTGCTAGGTAATTTATGCATTTTGAATAATCTAAATATTCTACTAACTTTTGATAATACAGTTTTGGGGTGCATGAAGGCAAAGACTAAAACTCACTAGTTTAGATTTAGAAGTACAGGAAACATGGTCATGATAATCCCATAGGCAAATATACACGCATTTACATTTGAGTACCTGGAGATGGATTTAGTGTTGTGGTTTTCAAGCATTACGTACAATGTTATCGCTGTTGTATTCCTTTTGCTTACCCATACACAATGCTGTTTTAAAAGCTGGCACCCATTTCTGACAGCTGTATTAGGAAGATTGAGTCATTTCTCTAGCTTTCTACATGCTTCATAGTTTAAAAAAGGGAGAGACAATATTCAAAACAAACATTTTCAGTCTTTATTTTCATCTGTTTTTCTTTCCATAATAATTTTCTTTCTTGTTTCTTAACTTCTGCCCCCCACCCTCCCTTCAGAGTTGTTCCAACCTGGGAGGAAAAGAGACAGAGAAACAAAACATTTTCCTAATAGTAGCAAGAATAAATTTAATGCATTTTGAAGATTTTTTTCACGGACTGTATTTATAATTTTGAGAGCTCTCCTGTTTCCTAGAAACAATCTGTAGGCTTAAAAATTGTCGGCAAAAACTGTGGAAAGAGAACCAGGTAGACAACCAATCATCGTATCCTCAGATCTTGAGGTAGAAATCTCAGTTAATTGAATGCATTTTCTATGCAATTTTTAAAAAAAATAAATTTGAAAGCACATCGGTTAATTATCAGTGAAAGAAAAATGGCTAACCATATTTTGTGCTTTGTGAGAGTTATCAAAAAGTAACTCGTGCTTACTTTAGAAGGTGGTAACTTCATTGTAGAAATCTTACTTTTTTAAACTAAAATAGTTCACAAAAGCAGGCTAAATAATCCTTTGCTTTTCTGAAATTATTTGGAACTGCACTTCTGAGTAACCATTAAGACTTCACATGAGTGACCAGAAGAAGGTCATTTGTATATGAAGGAACAGCTCTTTATGGAAAGGAGGCAGGTAGCACCTCCTGTACTGCTGCTTTGCCATACGGACAGTAAAGCTATCAAATCTCCTTCAAACTTGAGAACAAATTCTGAAGTTCAACTCCTAGTCTGGTTTTAGATGGGAAGTGAGAAAAATTCGGTGTTCTGCCTCTCCCCGTGCCAACTCCACCCACTCCTTACCCCTTCCCAAACTACTACTTACTAGTGGTGAAGGGGGTTGTTTTTTATAGTGATCTTATTAAAAAAATCTCAAACTTTAGCAGTATCCTTTTCATCTCTATATGCAGCTGCCTCAATTCTTGTCTGTGACACTAACCTCCCCTTCCCTCAGTTTTTTTGTGTCTGCCTGTTTCCCAGAAATTGGAACTCTTCTGTATTTCCTTGTAAATACATTTCTGATTGGCTTCTAGATTATTTATGTTAAGCTGAAACTGTAGTATCTGTGTAGGGGATGAGTGCAAGGTTTTGAAATTGGAACCTTGCAGTGGAACTGTGTGTAATACCAAACACATTGAGTCAGTGTTTAATAACACTGCCTAAAAGTTTTTTTTTTACTTTGAGAATGGTGGGAACTTCCCCTGCTCAGCTGTGTCCTGGGAAACACGCGCTGTTCATTTGGAATAGCCCAGGAGTCACTGATGGCTGAAGGAGGAGCAATGGTTTCTATGGAGCAGGACATCCAAGGGTGTCTTGGCAATAGAAGTGTAACTGCAAGAGGGTGTGGGTCCTACTGTGTAGTGATAGTTATTGCACTGAAAGGCTGCTCTATGAAGGGCAATTCTCCTTATAATTTCCTTTGTGCTAGTTAAAGCACCAACCCTGCAAACTGCATCCACACAGTCAGCCCTAAATTGTATTGGTGTCTGAGGGGATTTGCTGGTTTGTGATGATACATGGAGAGGTTTGATAGCAGGATCATAGCTCAGTGCTATGCTTGGGAGCTTTGCAAGTCACTGTCATGGCTGTGCTTTTGCTTTAATGTCAGTACACAGGCCACTGGGGTTAAATATGCCAGGATACAATATTTTTTGTCAGTGCTCCAGATTAGCATGGAACCAATTCATGTATGTATACTTGTCTGGAAAAGACTATTTTCCATACTAGGACTATACCATTTCTATCCTGTATGTAAGTGTCTATACGTGTGTGTTCAAATATTAATTTTAAAAAATCTGGTACTGTTCAGAGCACTTTGGCTTTTTTCCTTTACCTAGATTGGGAGATTGGTTATTGGACAGAATGGTATCTTATCCACACCTGCTGTTTCGTGCATCATCCGAAAGATCAAAGCAGCTGGTGGAATTATTCTAACAGCTAGCCACAGTCCCGGGGGACCTGGAGGAGAATTTGGAGTCAAGTTTGAAGTTGCCAATGGAGGTATGAATTTTTTTAATAACACACTACAACATTGCATCTTGGTATACTGAAAATATGCTGACAAGGATAACTAGCTGTCTTTAGCTATGTATTTCTCACTTCTCTGTTAAAACAATGAAGAATGCAGGCATCTCTTTTTTCTTTTTCTTTTCTTTTTTTTTTTTTTTTCACTAGTAGGAGTGTATTTTGTATTTGTCTGCATGGGTCTGTACAATAAGCATTTTAATCCTCACTGAAGTCCTTGTGGTTAATATAAGATTCCTATAAACAAGAGGTTTGCTATCATTTCTACAGTATTTTATGTCTGCCTGATCACTGTATCTGTTTATGAAGATACCTATGAGGGAACTCTGTTTTGATCTTATTTTGTGTTGCTTATCTTGCCATTTACTTTAAAGCATGTAAATTCAGAAGTGCTGTAAGCAGTCTAACTTGTTGTCTTGTATGGAAGAAAGAACTTCTTATGTTCACCCAGGAAGTAGCTGGTCTTATCCAGGGAGAGAGTTGTACTATTTTAAGTACTGCAGTCCTGCCGTTGAATAATGGAATTTGTGTATATAGCTAATGTCTTGTTTTCCAAAATCGATAAGCTAACACATGTAGGTATGCTATACATTCAGTATGTTTTATATTACAGGTCTGTGTACACCCATAGAACATTATGGTGACAGTTGCTGACACCCGGTACACATCACAAATATAGGGTGTTTTCCACCTGAAAAAAACTGAACTGAAAGTTGTTTTTGAAGTATTTCCTTCACCATTTTGAAAGTGTGTGAACCTGAGAAGGGGGTGCTTCTCCCTGGTTTAATTGAAAAATGTGCATGGTTAAATGAGTGTGATTTTAAAAACAGAATAGGCTTGAATCCCAGAGAGATTAAGGGGACTGTGTAAGGGTAGCCACTGAGAAAGCCAGGGCCACAGCTCACACATGACAGGGCCAAAGTGGTAGGTGCATTAGCACTCTGTAAACTTTGAAACAGCACATACACCTAAAATCTGTGTGGTAAATGGGAAACAGTTGATGGGGCAGTGCTTTTAGTGTAAAGAGAATTCAAAAAGGCTGTTAAGCTTTATGTATGAAACACTCCTCAAACACAAGTCACAAGGTTCAATTATTTATGTTAATCGGCAGGGCCATAAATGGAAAGCAATCAGTATAAGTTCGAGCTGAGAAAATGCGGGCTGGGTATTAGGCAAGGCTTTTGTAGTAAGAGAATGTGAGGCACAGCAACAAGCTTCTAGGGATGGTCATTGTTGCTCTACCTTCTTTCTCAGTCTGTTTTGCAGATCCAGGTCAAGCAGAAGTGGTTTGTTTCTATAGCTGTAGAAGAGAAGATAGAGTGACACTATGGGATCTCCTTAGCTGGAGGTTTCAGTAGACAATACATCCATCTATCAAGGACAATCTGGAGCTAATGAAACCTGTCCTCACCTTTTGGATAGGTTTGGATTAAATGAGTAAGAATTCATTTTCTAAGCCAAATAAAGAGTAAAATAACTGTTACTTATTATATTGGTTTGGACCATCTGGTTCATTGCATCTGAGATGGAACACAGTAATTTACATGGCAAAGCTGCACTGCATATAGCAGAATTGCTAGAGAAAAGGAAAATCAGCACTCAAAAAGCCTTCAAAGGTACTTTGGAATAGGAGAGAGAACACTTAGAAGAGGATAAAGGAAATAATTTTTAGAGTGAAAGTGTACATTTAATATAAACTATGAGGAGTCAGATAAGCCAGAAAGGAGTTTTGTTGTAACTCAAACTCAACTCTTGCACTATATAATGCATAATTCATCTAGTAATTTTTGCATCAAGCCTGCAACTTTTCTTTGATTAACAGTAAATCTTTAAAAGAAGAGCAATTTTTCAGGCTTTGGCAGTGAAAGTAATTCACAAGTAAGCTGTGTTTTCTGTTTCTGAATGACATAGCTATTCCAGGTTGAAATTGCTAATTGTTGAGCAGTTAAGGTATTCTGAATTCCAACAAAGATAAATTTCATTAAGCTATTGGAGGAAAGCTACAGTACAACACCACTGGCAAACTGGTAAAGCCTTTAAAAATTAAATCTTTTTCTGATGAAGTAATGTGAAACACCAAGCTGTCTGACCTTCTTGAGTGTGCATTTGCAGAAAGTCCTGTGAAACAACATAAACTGCTGCTGAAGAACAGGCTTTCCCTTAATAGCTATATTGAGATTCTATGCAGAGTAAAAAAAGGCAGTCTTTGAGCAATAAATCCAAAGAAAGATGACTGATTTTCTGGTTCCCTCATCTTGTCTGCCCCTAGATTATGATTGATTTAAGTACTCCATGTGAATCAAAATGTTTTGAGTAATGCACTATATTTCCATGTTTTATTTTTTTTAAAATGTTTTAAGCTTACGTGAAAGAACAGACCTTATTTACTGTAGTATTTTGTGTTTATTCCATAGTAACTCCAATATATTCAGAAAAATGTTTGCTGTAGCACTTGCTTTTAAAATAGGGAACCCTTATTTTAAAGAAGTGACCCACCACATTATTTTCTCTTTTAGGACCCGCTCCAGATATGGTTTCAGAAAAAATCTATCAAATCAGCAAAACTTTGGAGGAATATGCAATTTGTCCTGATCTCAGAGTTGACTTATCACGCCTGGGAAGACAAGAATTTGATCTGGAGAACAAATTCAAACCTTTCCGAGGTAACAATCTGTTCTTTTGTGTATGCTAAATACATTGAGTCTAAATATTAGTATCGTTAATGCTTTGCTAAAAATTATTAAAATAAAAGGCAATATAGAATGATAGAATTATTTGTGTTGGAAGATACCTTAAAGATCATCTTGTTCCAACCTCACTGCCATGAGCAGGGACACCTTCCACTAGACCAGGCTATTCAGAGCTCCATCCAGCTTGATCTTGAACACTGCCAGGGATGCAGCATCCACAACTTCTCCAGGCAACTTATTTGAGTGCCACACCACCCTCACAGTAAATAATTTCTTCCTAAAATCTCATCTAAATCTCTCCTCCTTTAATTTAAAACCCTTCCACTTTGTCCTACCACTATTTGCTTGTGTTGACAGTCTTTGTCTAAGCCTCCTTTAAGATACTGGAAGGCTGCTATAGGGTTTCCTCCAGGCTGACCAACCTTATCTCTCTCAGTCTGACTTCATGCTCCAGCCCTCTGATTGTCTTTGTGGCCCTCCCTTGGACCTGCTCCAACAGGTCCATGTCTTTGTGATGCTGAGGATCCCAGAGCTTGACACAGCACTCCGGGTGGTGTTTCATGAGGAAAGAATGTGGGAGAATAACCTGCTGGCCACCCTTCTTGTGATGCAGCCCAGAATGCAGCTGCAAGCACACATTCCTGGCTCATGTCTGACTTTTCATCCAAAAGAACCCCAAGTCCTTGTCTGGATGGCTGCTGTCAGTGAGTTCTCCCAGTCTGTATTCGCATCTGGGATTGCCCCACCCCAGGTGCAACACCTCCACTTGGACTTTCTGAACCTCATGAGGGTTTTTTGGACCCACTTCGCAAGGTTGTTCAGGTCTCTCTGGAAGGCACCGCTTCCTTATCTTGTGTCAATTGCACCACTTGGCTTCATGTCATCTGCAAACCTGCTGAGGGCGCACTTGATCTTGCTGTTGATGTCAGTGATAAAAATATTAAAGAGCACCAATGCCAAGACAGAGGCCTGAGGAAAACCACACCTCATGGGCATCCACTTGGACACAGAACCATTAACCACAACTCTCTGTCTGTGTTAAGGAGCCGTTTTTCTACCCAATGAATAGTCCATCCATCAAATCCATGTCTCTCCAATTTGGAGAAAAGATGTCATGTGGGACTGTGTCAAAGGCCTTGAAGAAATCTATGTTCTGTCATATATGATCTGAAAGATCAAGGCAGCTGCTAGAATTATTCCAACAGCTAGCTAGGTAGACCTGGAGGATAGTTTAGAGTGAAGTTTGAGATTGCTGATGGAGGTAGTATTTTTTTTTTTTTTGTTAATAAAGCAAAAGGTCTCATCAACAGACTCCCCTAGTCAAGTGGCCTGTAGTAGACCCCAACCGCAAAGTCTCCTTTGTGGGTCTGCTCCTTGATCTTCATGCTCAGAGTCTCAGTCTATTCATGGCTGTTTCTCAGAGACAGCTCTTCACAATCTCTCCTTTACTTAACCCAGAGTGCAACACCCCCACCCCTCCTTCCCAGCCTGTCTCCTCAGAAAAGCTTGTAGCCCTTAGTTGTCCAGTCGTGTGACTCATCCCGCCATGTTTCTGTGATAGCAAGTAGGTCATAGTTTTCTAACTCAACCAGTTTCCAACTCTTCTTCCTTATGTCTGATGCTGTGTGCATTTATAGGCAAGCATTGTGTTTGTTTTGCATGTAGGGAATCTGGATTACAGACTTCAGATGCATCAGGCCTCAATTTTTAGCAAAATACCTTTGCCAGATATATGTGCTTACGCTTGCTAGTAGCTAAACACCAAATATAAACCTTTTTGGACTAGGAATGGTGGTGCTTATGGAAGTCTGATTGACAAAAGAATTTGTGAGAGTCGCAGTTTATTCATTCTTTGCTTACACTTTCTGAAAGGTTGTGGGATGTGTAAGACACTATACATCCAGTGACTCCAAATCTAAAGGGAGTGCTGAAGCACATGGCTAATTTTAAGCATATGGATACTTTTATGCCTACACTGGATTTAAAATGATCTAACTTAGCTATTTTCTTGAAGGAGTCAAAAGCAAAGGAAGGGGTCCTGATACATATTTCAAATTTCATATATGTGTCATGTATTTCAAATACTATAAAACTCTGTGTGGCCTCAAAAACTTTTGCTCCTGATGCCCTAGAATTAAAGCCAGTTTGTTTTCCATGCAAACTTTATATTTTGAGACAATGTACATTTTGAGAAAGAAAGCTTTTCATTAAAAAAAAAGCCCTTAAATTATGTTTTTGCTGTGTTTGGGTTCTTTATTTATTTATTTTTAAAAATTATTTTATTGCAAAGAATTTGCTTGGCTTCTCCAGGCAAACAAAAAGCAAAGAAAATTAAGCTCCAACACCCCTTTGGAATCATAAAACTGCCACAATTCTAAATTTTGGTGTTTTTTCAGCTTTTTAATCTCTTCAAATTTTATCTTTCTAAATGAAAGTTAGACACGCCTTCCACACACATGTAGTGTAAAAGTGTATACAAGTAGTTGCAATTTTTCTGTATGTTTTTCTAAGAAAAAATAATTTCACAAATCTGTCTTCCAAGAATACATCAACCTGAGACAGTACAGCTACAGGGAACTCTCCTGAAGCAATGTCATTGGCTTATAAGTGTGTGAATAAGTATAGTTTACACAGATGTGAATGCAGACTGAAAGTGCAGAAAGAAGGTAATTTAAAAAGCAATTTAAGGTACTATCTGATGTATTTAAAACTTTTGCTATTTCATTTGTATGAACTAATTCATGTGAATCAAGGTTACAGAGGTGTTGTAACAATGTGAGACTAAACCAGTTGGGTTTGTGAGGAGCTAAAATAATTTTGAGACTTTAATCCTACATGACTGTATCTTAACACGTGTAACAGCTCCACTGGAGTCACCACATTTGTTCATATGTATAAAGCTTAGAGTCTAGCAAAATACTGCTAGGAGCAGGACATAGAAAATTAACAATAATGTACTGAAAGCTTTAAACTTTCAATATATACCATAGACTTGACTCATTTTCAAGTAGGTTTTATGGATTGTTTTACAGACTTCAGAGTATTTTTTAATTTTGTGATTCAGGCATATTGTCACAATCTGTTCTAAGTGATTTTTCTCAGGCTCAAAAAATATCTGTTTCATTTTCATGTTATCCTAAAGAAGAGCATTAGGGTGAGGTCAGTGTTTCTGAGCAAAATTGGATGACATTCGAAGTAATAATTTAACTTGTAACTAAAATATTTCAAAATACTTATTTAACCAGATGAAAAGACATTTGTATAACATAATCTTTTTCATTTAATCAGGAAAAGTAATTCATTCCAACATGACTGAGAAGTATGGCTTCTGACAATTGTTTGGTAACTGCTTTCTTTATGATGAACTTATTTTCACTAATACGTTTTAGTTTAATGTTTTACGTCCAAAAGAATTAGAAGAATTCAAGTTATCAAGGCCTTAGCAATAAACAGATGTTGTATCTGAGCCTGGCTTTCCTAAATCAGTGAGAGATACAATGGAAAAGTATAATGGTAGATTGACAACAAACTGGACACCAGTTTTCCTGGTGCCAGAATTTAGAAGAATAGGCTGTATGTCTCTCTTGATGGAACAATGCAGATATATACTGCTGTCAGAAGAATACAATGTCTGGTGTCAGTTTGTCCTCTGAGAATAAACCTATTTATCTTGCAAAGTTTTTCAGCAGTTTAGTGAATGATATATAAAGAGTTTACTTTGATGTAATGTACCTCTCATTACTGTTCTCAGTGAAATAAGAACTGTCAACCTACGTTATCTCTGCAGTTTTTTAGCAGGCAAAACTATTGATCTTTTCAAGGCTTAATGGTAGCCACAGTGAATACAGTGAGACTCTTTGACTTTGTTCTATGGGCTTAAGAGGAAATCCATGTTATGTGGAGGTTGTGTGCCATGACTTCAGTTAAGTTTCATGAGATGTGGAAATGTGCTGGAAGCAGTATTTTCCCATATGTGAACTGTAGTCACTTTTTCTCTGTGATTTTTTTCTAGTGGAAATTGTGGATTCTGTGGAAATCTACCTCAATCTCCTTCGAAGCATTTTTGACTTCAATGCAATCAGAAATTTTCTGACCGGACCCAACCAGATTAAAATACGGATTGACGCGATGAATGGAGGTATGAACTTCAGTTGCTATCAGAACAGAATTGTAGGCACACTGAAATAATTTCCCAATAAAAATGGAACACTGCAATGGTTTCCCAATAATAGTATGGCATATAAAAACCAGACTTCTGTGTAATGTTAAGGATACTAAGAAAGGATTTGAACATTATACTGCCAACAAAGACAATCTTAAAAATGGGTTAGTTCCCTTACTAGGCAAAGGGATTCATCTTACTTCATAAATAAGCGAAGGCATATGTGTCCAATTAAAGTTCTCTTTCTGCATTTGAAAGCAAACAGGATGGGGTAATCTTGCCATGAGAGGGTGATGAAGTATATTGCAGTATCCAGTGACCAAGGAGCCTCTACTAAGAGCAAATTCCAAATGTTATAAAATTAGTTAATTCTGAATCAATTGCACCCAGGAGTTCTTAGAGAGTTGTCTGAGATCTCTGTCGCACTAATGTTAAAGGTGAACTAATTTCAGTGTACTGTGGACAAGTTGAAAGTGTCACAGAAAACAACAAGGGGACCAATATTAAAAAAAATATAAGGTGCATCAATTGGGGAAACACAGATCAGTTTGAGATCTATCTTAGGCTATATTATGAAAATATAAGTTAGAATTTCTACAGATAGTGAGTTGAAGGATAGGAATGCAAGTAAGAATGTTCAACATTGTCTTATGGAAAGCAAATTCCATCAAACATACCAGGTTTCATTCTTTAATCGGATTACAAAAATTGACCAATGAAGGGAGCTGGATAGACTTAGAAAACTCCTGTAAAGCATTTTAGTCTTAGCCTCTAGTACAGTGTGATAGTCTTCAAAATATCATAGTCGGTTCACAGTCCATGTTAACACCCAGTTCACAGGCTGTGGCCAAGGCTTATAGTCATGTACAATCAATGTGAATACACAGTTTTGACAGACTGTGGCAAAAGGGTAAATGGTGTCCTTGAACAATGCAGAGGGAACAATAAGGAAGATGCTGCCTCCTGTCATGGAGTACTGGAGAGAATGTTGCCCAAATACTTTGTTGAGCTCTTATGTCCAGGTTTGTTACTGAGCATTAAAAATTTTTACCTGTGATCAAAAAGATGCATAGTGTGGCTTAGAGTTAGAAAAACTGATGCATCACAAAAATTTTAAAGGACTGAGTTTATTTACTTTATTTCCAGGGAGATAGAGAATTGGCTTCATGGCCTTGTATCTTGGTGCAGAGATATCCGTACATGAAGTACATATGCATGAAGTACACATAGATTAAGTGTATACAAGAATATTTCTTTGTACAACAAAGAAAGTTGAGGTTTTTTCCTGCAGAAAAGTTATTTTTCAGTCTGCTATTCCCCAGAATACCCAAAAGAATCAATAGAGAAAGAAGTTGAGCCCGCACAAATTCAGATTGAGATGTTGCTCACATATTTATGGGTAATGGTGGATAATCACTGGAGCAATCTATCAAAGGTAGTTTGGGGTTTGCCCTTCTCTTGATGACATCTGATCGAAAGACTTTCTGAATGATATGCATTAGCCAAAAGTGAATCACTAGCCACAATATAGTGAACATTAGAAAGGACCACATTTGTACATTTACAAACTGTCTTCTGAAATTTAATGTAGCTCTGCGCCTCTGCAATATGTTTTTATACCTATAGCATTGGTATTTTAACACTGGCATGAAAAAGAGTAATTTGTCAGGAGTCTACTTGTGATAAGAACATGAATCATGATATATTTTACGGAGTTAACATCTAAATTTTCTTGAACACAAGTTTCTCATGTGGTTTTACCTTGGGTCAAGGTTGTTCCAGTTAGCAAGATCTGGGAGTAATGTAGGAGAAAAAGAGCAGGAGAGGAAGACCAGTTACTCTAGTATTTTTTTGCCTCTGAGGGACCTGTTCACACCGACCTCATGGATACAGAGTGCTCAGTTAGTTACTGATTAGTTGCCAAATGCATATGATAATTATGATCTATAATAGCATGAACTGGTGTCTTAGTTGGACATATTTTTAACAACAACAACAAAAAAAGGCATTTTAGAGTTAGTTTTAAAAAAGTTTTTATTTATTATCTGCAAAATGTAGTAAAGTTCCCTCGTGGCCAAATCTATTGCAATTTTCACATGAATTGGAATGTTAAGGTAGGTGTATTTCCCATTTACATTCCCCTACTGTTTACTTTCCTTGCTGTTATGTGTTAAACTGTTGTTTGCATTCCAGGACACATCGATTAGTGTTTTGTTTTTATTCTAGTGAGAAAGAACATTTTATGCACATGATAATTTCTTTATTTAGTAATGGTTAAAGTGCATCTTTTCCCATTCAGTTATTACTTTTTCACTTCCAGTAGTGGGGAACAGTGTTTTTCATACTGAATTGAAAATTTATTATACAGTGGAAGGACAAGCTTCTCTGTGAAACAGTAATTTGGATTTTGTGGCTAAGACAAATGTATAGCATTGCTCTATAAAGTATGTTTTTTATCAACTCTCCACAGTGCTGTGAAAAATTTGAATGTCAAGCATACGCTTTTGTGATTGCATGGCAGATTTCTGTTTTTGCAGTTATGGGACCTTATGTGAGAAGAATCTTGTGTGATGAGTTGGGAGCTCCTGCAAATTCTGCCATAAACTGTATTCCTCTGGAGGATTTTGGTGGACAGCCTCCTGATCCAAATTTAACATATGCAACTGGCTTGCTGGAGGCTATGAAAGGTGGCGAGTATGGATTTGGAGCGGCTTTTGATGCTGATGGAGTAAGTATTTTGATCTGTCCTGAGGTTTCACATCTGGAGTCAGATATGGGACATATAATTTTTTTTTTTTCAATAACTGATTAAAGCTGAAAGTAGTATTACTTTCAGGAGCAGATGGTAGCATTTGCAAACCATCAATCAGACACATATGTTGCAGTTTATCTCTGCAGATGACTGCAAATCAAGCAGGATTTGAAGGCAGAATGAGAATTATTTAAACATCAATCTGGTTTTGTCTTGTACTGGTGTAATACTCTTATTCCCTGGTTAGAAAGAGACAGCATATATGGATAATACAGGCTGGTCACAGTAAGTAGTAACAATGTCCTTTTTGGTTAGCATCGTAAATTAAGGGATTTTTGGCTAATTAAAGCACTGAAACATAATCTCTATTTTAATTTTTAATGTGATATTATCAGCATTACAAACAGTGAAGTATTACAGAAACTTTTTGCCTTGACAGGGTGGGAGAAAGTTGAAAAAAGTTTTGAAGAACAGAAGCTGTTTTCTATTGTCAGTAAACACAAAACACCCTCCTACTTACCTAATACTGCATGACATTGGCAAAAAGATTCTCCTACACAAGCATTCCCTTGGCAGGAACAGAGCTACTGAAGTGACATGTTGGAGGCTGGAGCTAGAGACTGATCTGGAGCTTTGATTTGCAAGGCAGGAGGGAATAATGATGTGATAGTGAGATTATAAACCTTCTAGGATGATGCCAGTAAATTACTCTGCCTAAAGAGGGATGCAAATAACCCAAAGCTTGTTCTTTTTTTTTTTTTTCTTTTCTCTCCCTGCAGTGGATCTAGTAAAAGAAATTACAATTCCATGATACATAGACTTTAAGATTCTGTTTTGCATTTATTTTCTTCTCCAGGACCGCTACATGATCCTTGGCCAAAATGGTTTCTTTGTGAATGCATCAGATTCACTGGCTATAATTGCTGCCAATCTGTCTTGCATTCCATACTTTTGTCAGATGGGTGTTCGAGGATTTGGCAGGAGCATGCCTACCAGCACAGCCCTGGACAAGTAAGATAAAACATTTATTTGTATCACCTTGGTCATTAG
The DNA here is from genome assembly GCA_035221455.1 of Xenops minutus. Lineage (NCBI taxonomy): Eukaryota > Metazoa > Chordata > Aves > Passeriformes > Furnariidae > Xenops > Xenops minutus. The sequence goes on from JAWWEE010000085.1 coordinate 46,800,463, forward strand.
TTATCTCTATTTTTTATTACATAGCAATTCCAACATTGTGAAGTCTTTTGATAAGAGCTTCTAATTTTCACAATCTTTATATGCTGTATGTTTTACCTAGTTTTGATGACATTTTGATTTTACTTAGACTATTTTTTTCCATTTTTACTTACATGAAAAGAGTTTAATTCAGTCTGAATTAGGTTAAATCTAATGCACAAATATTTGACTGGTAATCCTTTTCCAAAACAATGGACTCTTTTTCTTAGTAAAAAATGGTTTACAGCCATATCAGGAGCCCCATCTTATGAAAGTCATAGAAGTTTAAAACAGATAGAGTACTAATTCAGTACTAAACAAGTATCAAAAAAACCAAAACTCATCTCTCATGCTGGCAGTCACGAAATCCATTCCCAGTTTCAAGACAGATTAAATGTATAGCTAAAGCTATTTCTGACAAGTCCATTCTACTTTTTTAAGATATACTGGATGAGCATCTTGTGTTAGCAGCTGAGCTTTGAACAAGTCTCATACAGGCCTAAATTTTCTGTAAATATCAGGATAAGATGATTAAGCTAAATATTATTGCCATATATATTCTGTGTGGAAAAAGCATTCAGTAAATCCAATGTGTCTCAATGTAGATCTGATTGCATAGCTTTACTAACACAAGAGTGATGTGTTGCACCCATTAAATGTGTCTAATCATGAAACAGTAATTTTAAAGTGAAATGGAGCTTGCATAAGAAGGTTGATTACTCTCTCTACAGTTTGCCTATTCAGGAAATTTCAAAAAGTTACTAAATTCAGAGCTTTCAACATCCTCTAATACTTGACAGAGTCTTCAGGAAAATATTCCTTACTTATGCATAGATCTAGTTTAAGAAAATACTCTTAGGTCAGTGTATGATGTATTTTGTTTGTTCTGTTGAGAGATCCAAAAATCTCATTGTTTAAGTGATAAAGATACCGTTATATTGAAATATGATATAAAACAAATAGGCTTAATTTTGTATATAAATACCAGGATATCTTCATTCCTGTCAGATGTGATGAAACAGTGACATTTAAATATGTTTGGCTGTCTTCTTGTCATGAAGTTTGATAAATATGTCAGAAAGCATGGACTGAAGTCCCCTTCAATAACACTGTGACTGTTTGAATTATGTTTCTTACAATGTTTACTTGACCTTCTGGTGCAAAGATCGTCTCATGGTGATTACTGCCTTATTTAGTTCTGTGGAGCTAAGCCTGATTATTAAATAAAACTGAGCAATTGATAATAACGGAGGGATGTAAATATTTTCCCATCCATTCTTACAAATATTTAACATTACAAAGTTTGTAGTCTGTATCCAGGACACTTGATTTTTTTTTCACTTCTTTTTGTATTTTTGTTTGTTTTCTTGAAGCCTTAAAAGTTACATGTTGTCAGAACTACTCCAACAGATCCACATCTTTCTTGTGCTGAGGACACCTGAACTGGATGCAGTACTCCAAGTGGGGTCTCAAGGGCAGTGTACACACACCTCCCTCGACCTGCTGGCCACCCTTCTTGTAATGCAGCCCAGGATGCAGTTGGTTTTCAGGGCTGCAAGTTCACATTGTTGGGTTGTGTTGAGGTTCTTGTCAACCAACACCCCTAAGTCCTTCTTCACAGGGCTACTCTCAATCAGTTCTCTGCCCAGCCTGTGTTTGTGCCTGACCCTGGTGTATTGTTAGCACAGTTACTGAGGGTGCACTCAGTCCCACTGTTTTTGTTGCCAACAAAGCTGTTAAATAGTACCAATTCCAATACCAATCCCCAAGGAATGCCACTCGTCACTGGTCTTCACTTTGACATCGAGCTGTTGACAACTCTTTGAGTGGTCTATCTCTCAATCCATGTCTTTCCAATTTAGAGATAAGGATGTTGTGCAGGGCAGAGCTCTTCCCTTATCTGCTAACACTGTAACCTTGTCACAGAAGGCCCCCAAATCTCTCATGTACAGCTTGCACTTGGTGAAACCATATTGGCTATCACCAATTACTTCCTTATTTTATGTGTGCTTTAACACAGTTTCCAGGAGGGTTTGCTCCACAATCTTGCAAGGCACTGAGTCTTCATTCACTGGCTTGTAGTTCCTGAATCTTAATATTTTACTTTTTTAAAAATGAGAGTTATGTTTCCTTATTTCCTTATTGGGAATTTCACTGGACTGCCACGTTTTCTTAGATACGATAGATAGCAGCTTAGCAATTTCCTTCACCACTTCCCTCAAGACTCATGGATGCATCTCATCAGGTCCTGTGGACTTGTACAGCTTCAGGTTCCTTAAGTGGTCTTGAACCTGATCTTCTCCTACAACAGGAAGTTCTTCATTCTCTGAGTCCCTGCCTTTGTGTCAGTGTGGCTGGAGCACTTGCTGGTGAAGAGTGAAGGAAAATGTCATTGAATAGCTCAGCCTTCTCCATGTTCTGGGTAATCAAGTTTCCTATTTCTTTCTGGAGAGAGTCCACATTTTTCCTAGTCTCCATTCCCTACACCTGTTGGCAGTGCACTTCTAATGCTGTCTAGGATATTGTTGGCCTTCTTCACCCTAAGGGTTATTTCTGGCTTAAGACCAACTCACAGTCTACCAGGACATCACGTTGTTCTTTGAGGAGCTGCTATTCTGCTGTTTGGCCCCCAGTATGTGCTGGTGTCAGGAGTTACTCCTCTCCATACGCAGGGTTTGGCGGCCTTGCCCTATATTGACTTTCATGAGGTTCCTGTTTGCCAGTTTTTTCAGCTAGTTGAGGTCCTCCTGGTTGTCAGCACAATCTTCTGGTATATTACTACTTCCAGTGTTGTATTATCTGTAACCTTGCTAAAGGTGCACTCTGCCCTATTGTCCAGATCATTAATGAAGATGTTAAACAGTGCTGGTCACAGTAGTATTTCTTAGGGGGCACCTGGATCACTGACCTCCAACTGGATTTTGTGCTGCTGATTACAACTATTTGAGCTGTGGAACTCAGCCTTTTTTCAATCCACCTCAGTGTTGTCTCAAGCTTTCTATGTTTCATCATTTTGTTTGTGAGGATATAGTGGGGGAGACAGTTGCAAAAGTCAAGATAGAAAATATCTACTGCTCTCTATTGTCTGAGCCAATTAACATATTGTAGAAGACTATTGGGCTGGTCAGTTGTGATTTTATCTTCATAAATCCATGTTGATCCCTCATGGAGGATCTTCTTGTCTTTCCTTACTTTTAGAATGTATCTGGTTGCTTCATCACTGAGGGATTAAGATGATGCTGACCGATTTGTAGTTCTCTAGATGTTCTTTCTTGACACCCTTGGCAATAGAAATGTCTGTCAGCACCTGAGACCTCATGGGCTTGTGCATATTTGCTTTGTTTAAATGTTACCCAATGTATTCCTCCTCTTCTGAGGGTAAGTCTTCCTTGCTTAAAATTTCCACTCATCCCTCACCTCACTTGTCTTCAGAAGAACTTGCCTTGTTACACAGTGTTAGTTATAGTGAAAAGTATAAATTGTTAAGGTGGGTGAAAGCATGTGAGTATTGGTCAAAATGGACTTAATGAAATAAATCCTAATGAATTTCCAGGTAGTGATTTTAATTAAATAAACTAAAATATTTGAGCAAAATGTTACAAATTATCATTGGATGATAGCTGTATTCTATCCTGTTTGCATAACTTCCCCCAACTGCTTGGCTTTTGCCTTTTTTGCAACTATTAAATATTTGGACCCGTGTGGGCTCTAATAGCTGCATTTTCTGTCAGAAAATATCCCCTGGCTCCACTGGTGTTCTCTCCAAAGGGTGCAGGGTATTCTCTGCCCCAGCGCTTGGAGCATTTTTTCCTCTCCTTCCCTGCTCTCTGACCTTGACATTTACAGGGCTGTTTCTTCCTCAATCCCCACTACTGGATATCTTTTTGACCTTTTAAAGTATGTTTTCCTAGAAAGACCACCAGCTTGGCTGCTAGGCTCATTTGTGCCTCGCTGGGGCTTTTGGAGCTGACTGGAACTGGCTGTGTCTGGCATGGGGCAGCCAGGGCCTCTTCTCATAGACGCCACTCCTGCAGCCCCCAACAAACAAACCCTGCCAGGTAGACCAAGTACAACATCTAAACCAAATCCTTTAAATACTGAAATATTTCTCTTGTATCTGGCATTCATTCAAATTAGTATTTATTCCATTTGAGTTAGTAGATGGATAGCAGATCTTATATTCAGAGATTAAGGGGTAAGTTTTGTTCTTATTCATACCAGTCTACACCCATGTGTTTTTTAGACAAGTCCCACTTACCTTGGTAGATTTAATCTTAAGTATAACAGCTTGAGTTAGTCATCATTTGGCCTTTAATGCATATTTAGTACCATTCAGTTTCATGGAAATAGTTGTTTAAAAGTACTTTGAAAAATCTATTATGTTACTGAATTAGAAGAAATAAATAAAGGAAAAGGACTTTAAGGCCAACTGTTATCTACATCATGTAATAGTATGGACAAGAATAAGAGCAACATCTGATTAGCAAGGAAGGGAAAGCATACTTACTAAACAGAACACTTGAAAAAATTCTGCTCTGCTGTTGAGTGCTTATATTTCTTACTTTCTGTATTTTGTTCTAACACTAGAAATAGAAAAATTGTGTTAAAATAAAGGTGATTGAAAAGGACACAGCAATATTTTTAACAGTAGGTGCAGTAGGATAGCAGAAATAGTACCTAGGAAATGAGAAGGTTGTATTTTACTTATTTCTTTTCCTGAAGAATTTAGGAAATTCTAACTTTAAACACATCTAACTAGGATTAAATAATACAGTCACTAGAGTAGGGAAACAGATAACGGTGGCCAAAAGTACCTTGTATGTGAACATCCGTTCATGTTTTTCTTCATGAGAAAAAGATGAATTTTGCTAGAAGTACTTCATTGTATTTGATACCATCATCATGTCTCTGGGAAAACAGTTCTTTGGTCATCAGAACCCCACTGTTACCTGAATGGTGTAATTTGATATGCATTTACAAAACGAATCTTACTGTAGTGTACTCAACTGTCTCCTTTGGCTTGCTTCTGGACCTTGATAATAAGAATGGCTCTCATGGGGGGGGACTGGATCAATTCCTGTCTCCCTGACTACTGTCTTCTGAGGTCATGGACACCTCTCCTGAAGTATATGCTAGAGAGCAGATGAAAATCACCTCTTCTTACGGTGTGTCCATATTGTGTGGACACAGTCTAGCCTAAATTACTGAACTAAAACTTTTCCTTAGCTATATTAAATGAAAAAAAAAAATATACACACTAATTTAAAGAAAGAATTTAGAAAATCTGATCTTTTTTCACTTATGTGCACTATGATGTGTTGTGTAATAGTTTTTCATAGTGCATTATTAAACAGAAGGAAGTATTAATCAAAGGTCTGTAAATGTTGCTTAGTAATACAGCATTAACAAATGGAGCAGTGCATTACTAGAGAATTAAAATATTTAACGTTTGCATGTGTTTGCTTGAATTGACTGCTGGAATATACTAATAGGTACTGTAGGGAGAACATAATACTTGACAGGAAACATCTGCTTTAATATGCTCCAAAATCAACAGGATTGTGGCAGTACATCTCCAGGATTCAATTCTCTGGCAATATGTACCCTTAGGTTGGTGTTCTTTTTCTTGTGGGGAATGCAAACCTGTGTACCCTGTTCAAAAAACTGTTCTTGCTTTATATCCTTGTATTCTGATTTATCTAATGTCTGCATAACAGGAAAGGAAATTAAATACTGAGATGTTAAGTAACAGTCTACAAAATGAGAATCACAAGGATGAATAGAAATTGTTTCTGTAGGAAATAAGAAGCTGGGTGTATGTGGAAAATAGCAGTCAAGATGGTACTGAAGAAAAGGGTTTTTGAGAGAATACTGCTGTGACTAGCATTATCTGCTACCTTTTTTTCCTACAGCCGGGTAATTTTAATGCTGTGTAGGTGTTCTGATTACACCTATCATGGGTAAAGCTAAGGACCTTACTGTGCAGAACTCTGCCACTTTACATCTTTTAATGCAACTTTGACATGTCAGTGTTCTGTCTGCTGATTGCCTCTTTACTCTGTGGTCATCCAGAGTCAGGTTTTAAAGGGGTCTGCAGTGACAATGCGTGTTCTGACTTGTGTAAAGAAACATCTTGATGTAGTGAAGGACAGAGGTGCTGTGAGCTCTAAACAATCTGTCTTGGGTGCAGGAGGGAGGCTGACCCTGGTAGCAAGAAACAGTTTGTCTGAAGCATCCCAGGAACTTTGCTTAAATCATAGAAGAATTTAGGTTGGAAAAGACCCATAAGATCATCAAGTCCAGCCCCTTCTTCCAGTCTTCCTGTTCTTTGTCGTGTTGCTTCTCCAACTCCTTTCCCCCACTTCCTTCCTTATCTGCTTCTTCCAGCTTTTATTTCTTCTATTCTTTTGCTAAACTCTTCGTTCTGTTTTTATCCATCTTTGTTCTCTTTCTTGTCTTTCACATTTCCATATTCTTCCCCTGTTCCTCTTTTCCCATTTCCTTGCCATCCAGTTTCTCCTCCTTTTCTTCATATATATATATACCTCTGGCCACAAAGAACAGCACATAACATTCCACTTGCAGTTCTGTGATTATTTCCTTGAATTATTACCATGTTACAAAGGCTTCCTGGATTTTTTGTCTGTCTTTTCTTCTGCATTTCTTCTGTGTTGTTGATCAGCTGAAGAAGTTTGTGCCAGAAGCAGGATAGGCACTATGAATTTCTTTTTCTCTACATGGATGTCCTTTACTGTTGAGTTGTAAGAGATTTTTCCAACATAAAGACTTCTCCAAGTTATAAATACATCTTTGTATGTGGTTGATACTGCATTCACTCTGTGACTGCAATTTGTTCAAGTTATGGTAGTCGTGACCTCACTCTTTTTATGTTTCTTCAGTAGGATAATCCAGTCTCACTCTTTCTTATCTGAAATAGGCTTGCTGTGAATTTTTTAAGACACCTCTGTTAAACTGAATCCCTGTCACATACAAGCAGTTTTTAAATTAGAGCAGAAGGACAGTTTATGTTCTGGAATACTGAAGAAGGACTACTGTATAAAACTTTCATGATTGTAGTTTAATGTGTTTGAAACATAATATAAAGTTGTGGAGTGCTGTGATGGGAAATTTAGTCAAGATTTGTAACATTTAAAATAACAGTGCAATAGTAAAAGTATCTGTATGTGTCCTCTGTATATTTGTATATCTAGTGAACTGGTAGTATCAGCATTCAAATATGTTCTAAGATATGACGTGTTTGAGAAGACTTGTGGAGGAAAAAACAACTATCATTACAAGGCACAAATGTTTGGTTAGCTGTGCCTTTTAGTTCTTTCTACAATGCGCTTGTACCTAACTGCTGTCCTTTCATCCCTGCTTTTTTTAAGAGGTGGAAGTGATTTATCATTTCAAATATTTTCAAGGGTATCTTTAAGGAGTTGTCTTAGTCTTTATGTTTCCTTTGCTGCTGGATTTAGTATGCTTTAATATAGTGTGGTGTATCTGACTGTTGTAGGCCCATCATATGCTTGACTATTCAGTGTTTCATTATCCTAGCCTGCAGTGATGAAAACATGCTATAGTCATGACAGGCTGCATTTTTGTGTATGTGGGGTAAATGTTTATTCTCAACACTTTTCAAGACCCTTAAATACTTTCTCACTGAAAGATGAGAATTAACATACCTCAAAGTATTGCATACTTTTGAACTTTCCAGGAGAGAATTAATCTTGTGCTCTTCAGTGGCTGCTTATGAAGAAAAGGACAGAATATATGTTGGTGTCTGTAACACTCTGCCCTTGCAACTGCAAGCTCATGGGATCAGCCAGGAGTTTTAGTTTAAAAAATATATATAGGATTCTTTAATACTATGAGATAACGTCAAGAGTATAAGCCACAGACTTGTTTTCAAGAGGTATCTTTAGGGGAGAAAATAAGGGAACTTAGCAGAAGTTAAAAAGGGCACCACAAAAGCTAGGCAAAATGTTCCACCACAATACTGACTCAGCACATACTAATCTACAACACTTATATTAAAATCTGATCGCCTCACAACACTTAATTCAGAATCCAACCTCTCCAGCTTCAAGCCACCTAAAGCATCAAGAAAGGAGAAAAGAAAGAGTAGCAGAGGGAGCAAGAAGAGAGAAGGAGAAAGAGGGAGAGGCAGATCATACAGCTACCACTGGAACCCTCTGTAAGACCAGCTGTCAGATGTCCAGATGGCAGGGCCATGGCACAGGGCAAATATGTGCCTTTGGTTTTATCTGCTCTGATCCCTGTGGCCAAACCCCCCAGGTGGGGCTGCTGACCCACCGGCCACTCGGGGGTCCCAGGGCAGGGTGAGGGGCCACGTTCTCACTGTCCTTGCCAATCCAGGCTGGGTCAGGGGCTCCAGGAGCTGTAGTGTATTATGGTTTTCCCGGGCTGTTTGTGACTGGGAGCTGCTCCAGCACTTGCCTGTGGGGGCTCCAGGAACCCACCATGAAGGACACGATGCCACCCCACCTCCGTGAGATTTGACTCATTCCTGCCCCCTCCACACGCACACATGCACCCCCACAAGGTGGTTCTGACGCAACAATTGCTGATTTGGTGTCTAACAGTGTCCTAAAAAATATCAGTAGAAAATTCTGTGTTGTCCTTTATGGATGAATAATGAGAGAGGCTAGGAAATCCTGTGGCTTTCTTCCTTTCACTTGGCACACAACTTAGGTTTTGGGTCTGAGAGGGATTCACTGTCCAGTTGTGGGCCTGAAGGCAGGTGTTCCTTATTAAGAATGGCAGGCTGCAGAGCAGCCTTACGCAACATCCATCTTTTACTCTCATTTATAGGTAGTTGCATTCTGGCCTGTGCATGGAGAGGATTGCTACAGCTGTTTAACTTAAAATGAGCATGTTCATTGTTTGTGCAATGTGAAGGACTGAGTACAGAAAGGTGGATTGAAGGCTTTCTTCATTTAAATGGAAAAGAAGGGTAGAAAACTATGCAGTGCTCTGTTTCCAGCTTAGGCTTTGGCTGAAAATGAGGTCAGTTTGTCAACTGACATTAACAAGAGTGAGATTTGGTTTTTGGTGGGAAATAAGTATATTCTTTAAACTTGGTTGACTCCTGTTAAGAAGGACGTGTATTTGCAGTTTTCACAATCAAACAGACTTTTATCTAGGCTTAATATGCTGTATCTGAAAAACTACATGAGAAAAAAAAAGTTTTTGCAAAGTGTCCCTGGCAGACCTTGGACTGTGCAATAGTCATTTTGGGTAACAGCAGGTCCACATTTTAATTGGTGCTTCATCTGTCTTATATCTCAAAAAGTATATAACTATGAATAAACAATAGGAATTCCTACAAATGACCCAATAAAAAGTCCAAAAGTGTTTTAATTAAAACAGTGGGAGGAATCCTGCAGCAAGTCAGTTACGGAAGACTCTGTGACTACTTAAAGAAAGTTTAAAGGCCCCTTTTCTTTCAAGCGCTTACAGAGTCTTATTAAATGCTTCAGCCTGTGTGGGTTAGTGTGCCTGAACATGTTTTGTCCATGCTGGACAGCACAGCTAGTATCAGCCTGAGAGCAACCTCTCCCATCAAAGGATTTTTTGTAAATGGGTGACCCTCATGGTGAAGGCTTCCTGCTGATTTCAAAGAAAACTTTTCTGGCACAGAATTTCAAAACAGTGTGTTTAAAATTCTACTTCTAATCTTTATTAAAGTGTAATCTTACTACACTTCTTGTTTACAAATTAAGAAGACAGGAGATTTTTCTTTATATTCTGTGTGTTTTGAAGGTCTCTGTAAGACTGTGACAGAGCCAGGATACTTAACATTATTTGAAGCAGTTTGAGAGTCCTGTTAGAACAGATCTTACTTTAAGTTGTAATCACTTGAATTGTTATATTAATTTTGAAGGGAAAGAATCATTGTCTTCTGTTTCCTTTTGTGGGGAAATGAAAGAGGACTAAAATATTTCCAACATCAACAATTCTCTGATTCTGTAGTAATAGTCTATGACATATTGTAGTTTCTTCTTTCTCAGTTTTTTCTTTTTCTATGAACACTATCATAAACTTGTGAAACTTTTTTTTCCTTTCCCTTCCCAGCCAAGTCTCATAATCACACAGAGCACTTACTGATTTTCAGTATCTAAAATCCACAGAACATTTAGCGAGAAAGAAAAAACAGAACTGGTATAAACTAGGCAATCTAAATCTAAATGGGATCATTAAGGAGCTACTAGAATAAATCATAGCTAACAAACCTGATTACCTGGATGATAAAAAAGTTGAATCTGTTGGAAAGGTTAGGATAGCAGATGTCATTTACTGCCATTTTAGCAAGGCTTTTGAAACTGTGTCCCACATAATTTTTGTACCCAGCTCAGGACTTTCTGATTTGGGTGGGTAGACAACTAGATAAGTAAAAGTATGATTTGATCATCAGACTTAAGGGGCATTGGTTAATGAACTGGTAAAAAGTGGGGTACTGCAGGAGTCTGCTCTGTGACTTGTCCTGTTAGACATCTTTATCAGTGGTCTGAAGGGGTGGGTGGAGGACACTATAATGAAGTTTACAGATGGTGCCAAATTGTGGGGAGGGTACCTCTTGATGTGCTGGAGAGCAGAGCTGCCAGTCATAGAATCATAGAGTCATCGAAGTGGGAAGAGATATACAAGATCATTCAGTCCAACCGTCCACCCTCCACCACCACTGTAACCCCTCAACCACTAAACCGTATCGCCAGATCCAGACAAGTCTTGATCACATCCAGGGATGGTGACTTCACCGCTTCCCTGAGCAACCTGTTCCAATGCCTGACCACCCTAAGAGTGAAAATTTTTTTTCTAGAATCTTATCTGAACCTCCTCTGTCTCAGCTTAATGTCATTTCCTCTTGTCCTCACTGCATACATGGCAGACCTGCCCCCACCTCACTACCACCTCCTTTCAAGGTAGCATTAGAGAGTGATGAGCTCTCCTCTGAACCTGTTATTCTCCAGAATAAACAAACCCACATCCCTGAGTCGTTCCTCATATGATGTGTTTTCTAGATGCTTTATGGGGCTTGCTGCTCTTCTCTGGACACACTCTTGCACCTCAGTGTTTTTTGAAATGAGAGGCCCGAAACTGAACACAGGATTCAAAGTGCAGCTTCACCAGTGCCAACTACAGGGGCATGATCAGTGCCCTAGTGCTGCTGGCTAGTCTATTCTTGATTACAGTGAGGGAAACCTGGACAGTTGGCAGGAATGGATGGCAAAGACCAAAGGAAATTCAGCAAGGACAAACTGTGAATCATGCTTTTAAAAAGGCAAAGCCCTATAGTGATGCAGGCTGGAACAGAGGAGCTGAGGAGCAGCTCTGCAGAGGCAGCCCAGGGTCCTGGTGGGCAGTGGGCTGGGCAGGGGCTGATTGTGTGTCCTGGAATTGAAGGAGGCCAGAGGCACCCTGGGCTGAATAAGAATGTAATGCAGGAGGTGGGGGAAGTGATTATTCTCTGCTCACCATGTGTGCAACCACTCCCAGATACTGTGTTTGGTTTAAGGATCCCCACTGCAGAGAAGACATCAGTAAACTGGAGTGAGTTCAGCATAGGATCACCAACACAGATGGTGCCCTGGAGCACAGGCCATAAAAGGAGATGCTGGGGAACTGAGTTTGTTCAGCCAGGAGACATGACTTTGGTGGGATGTAACAACTGCCTATACCTACAGAGTCCTTATCAAGAACCTGGAGCTAGGCACTTCACTGCTGTGCATGGTGGAAGGACAAGAGGCAATGAAATTTGAAAGAAGGAAGTTGTTCAGTGTTGAACTCGATAAAGCCATGAGAAACCTCATCTTATCTCATAGTCAGGAGGTTGGACTAGACACCTCTCATGGTCACTTGCAATCCAAATTATTTTATAATACTGTGTTCCTATGAAGGGGCCTTTGCTGAAAAGTCCTTATGGTACCAAGACTGTTGAGCCTGCCTGCACCCTTTCAGTCTTACAGTTACTATGGAATAGCAAGGTGATGTATAGAAAATGTTGATGTTGCCTTAAATTGTTTGCTTTTTAATTTTCTTCTGAACCAGGAAATTGCCTATCTGAAGAAACAGAACTGTTTTTTTCCTGATCATTTTCATTCTCTGTGTGAGAGGATGGAAGTAGTATTATAGGATTTGGGAGGTGTAAAAGAAGCTGTGGAAGCAACCAGTAACATCTGATATGTACCTAAAGCTATTCTTTTTGTTATTCAAAAAATTCAGAGTACTGATAACCCAATTTGAATTGCTGTTAATATAAAGTTTTGTAACACATGAAGTGATTACATTCACATCTGGCTTGCATCTTTGTCATGAGCATAGGCACAGTGAACCCACTGACATTGTAATATGCCTGAAAAGGCCAGTGATTATGAACTATGTGTACTCCTAAGTTAATGGAAGGTCTTTTCCCTGTTCTTAGTTCATAAGATTATTGCATTTCCTGAAAAAGACCACAGGTTTTGTCAGCCTTTAGTTATGACATTACTGAGGCTCATCTCAATAAGTATCTGCAGAAGGATGTAAGGAGAATACCTCTTTCTTTATTACACCTCATAAATTATTATATCATTTTTCTGGTATAATAAATTCTTTCTGAGAGTTTCTCTAGAATAGAACCTACAAAAGGCTTCCTCCTTGTCTTCATAGACCATTTTTATTGCTGAAAAACACATGTGTTCTGTATGCAGCAGTGACTGTGAAGAACTGAAGACTAGAACAAAAATATCCCTGTTTGAGGGTTGGGAGATGCAAAGGTTTTAAGTGTTAGTGTCTCTTTGTTCAGGCTTTGGGGTTCTTTTTTTTTCTCTATAGTTTGCATACATTACAGACCCTTAGACCCTTCTCTTATTTCATTGTTGTACTAAGTACAAAGTTTTTGTCAAATCCTTACTGGGACAAACTCCACTGCTGAAATTCACTTGTGTCATTTTGGGCTCAGGTATGTCTTACAGTGGTGGGTAAGCTTCATTTCCCAGGGTCTAGCTTGCCTTAATCAGCCTGAGGCCTTTTGTTTGTTTCTGTTATTTCCGTGCATTAAGAATATTGTTCTACCTGTCTTGTTTGGGAAACCAGCAATAAGTCAGGCTGTTAATACAGCATGCTGCAGCTGTTATTCTGGATGTACATCCAAAAACCCCTGACTTTGCTTATAGAGCTTAGCTAGTCACAAGTTGTGCTGTTGGGAATGGAGCAGAGATAGACTGTCTAATACAGTCAGTTGCAGTCATGAAAAAAAGTGGACAGTGTCTTTGTCAGAACAAGGCATAATCTTTCTGCTGCTGAGCCATGGAAGAATTTGGAGGCTAAAACAGACTGGGAATCTTTAAAGGAATTACATTTGTTGTGTAAAAGTTCTAAACCTTAGAAGTCACCATACATTCTCTTCTTCCTTTAATTTACTGACAAGGAGGAGTTAACTTACTCTATAGTAATATGAATGCTGAAATAATAATGAAAAGTTATTCCTGTGTCTCAGCCAGGAAGGGCAGGAATAACCTTAGACATTACTGCAGCACATCTGGAGAGCATGGCCACATCCTTGCTGGATGGTTGGACTTCATTACTACTGTTATCTTGCAATCAAACCTCAACATTCACTGTGGATCTATAGTACATCTGTGTGCAATTTGCTGCTGGACCAGGCTCCCCAGGCACGTGGTTGCAGCACCAAGTTTGCTGGAGTTCAAGGATCATCTGGATGATGATCTCAGTCATATTGTTAGGTCATCCTGTGAGGAGCAGGGAGTTGGGCTTGGTGATCCTTATGAGTCCCTTCCAATTTAAGATATTTTACGATTCTAATTTCGTCTCACAGGGACTCTGAGCACCATGCCAGCTAGTTTTGTTATGTAAAAGACAAAATTCTGTTGGTGTATGTTGCTGCCAAAGCACATCTCTCACTCATTAAATACTCACAAAAACACATGTGTTTGCTAGTTGTCTTAAGCAAAGCAACTTTTGTCTCTTGCTTTATCCTTACTTTTAGCACAGCCATATCTAGGTACTGCATATGTCAGCAGCTGTTTCTAATAACTCTGTTAGAGCCTGTGTGAAGGGGACAATACAGTGTTCACAAGACAGGCAGTCACAGGCACTCTGTCCTGAAGGTTATACTTCCTTTGGGAATTGGCTCTTGAAACGTTTACAAAAGAGGGTGCGAAGTTATGCATTTTGGATCTGAATCTCGAACTGATGACTAAAGCAACATGAGACAGCACTTGGTGTGGAACATCATTATGAGTACACCTGTTAACATCCTACACACTGAGGAAAACAACCCCATAATAAGAGTTACACAGACTGCATCTTGTGCAAAGCTTTCCAATACATTTGTAACCAAGAGAAACAGTTGAAAACAACAATAGTTCCTGTAATACTTTAGAAATTTTCAGACTTGTAAGTTTGAGTTTGTGGAAAAGTACATTCTAAAGACAGTTATGGCATTTTCATGAAATCACATGTTATACATGTGGGGAGGTGGTGTTATGTTAAAAAGAAGAAATGTTTCCCACACATAAGGCTCATGACTGTAATGCATAAATAGTTTTTTACTCTATCTAATTTGGATGGCAGACAAGTGACAATCTTCATGTTTTCATTACTTTTATTGGTTATATCAGTCATTTGAGTTTACGAGTAGAAGTATGGGCTTTGTTGTTGATGAAACTTACTAGGGTTTTGCTGTTCAAGTAGCATTTATTACCATCAAAGCAACATCCTGAGGTTGCCAAAATGTTCCAGCATGACTAAGCCATAGTCTGTAAAATTTCCTTAAAAGATTGCTCTTTTTTGTTTATTTCATTTGGCACTATGGATTTCAGGTGTGGTATGTGTAGTTCTGGGTGGTTTGACTGGACTGCAGAATCTTTCTGTGATTCCAGAGAGGAATAATATAGACATAGCAAACATCTCCATACGCTCACTGCTGAATTGTGTTAGGAAATTGGCTTAGTTGTAGATCTATTTGTAAATTGTAGAATAAAGTTCTTTAGCTGCTGCTCCTGACTGGCTCAGTTGCTGGATTGTTTTATCTCTGCAATCATCCAGTGTCATATTTTTCTTGGTATCTTTCTTCACAAGTTTAGACTGATTTCTTATAGAAGATGGGACAAGGATAGCAGCTTTGTGAGCCAGTCGGCATTGGTTGTCAGCCCTTGGGCACTGGTTCACACCTGCTCTTGGCTCTTGAGTCTTCCAGAATCAAGAGCTAATTCTGCACCTCTCCTAGTTAGAATCTCTAACTCTGTACTTACAATCTTGTGTACATAGTTCTAATCTTGTGTAGATAGTTCTTCAGAAACAAAAGAAACTGTTGTCTAAAATCATCTGAGTATGTTCTCAGGAACACTGCTGTGAGCTGATCATACTTGAGGTTAGTTCCTCGTGTTCAAATGAGTCAAATTCCTGTCAGGTGCAACTAAAGCTCTCTTTGCTTCTTTTTGTCAAAACTCTGGAAAATATGGTTTGTTTTTCTCGTTCTCCCATTGTTTAGATGCTTAAGACACTTCATTCCTGCTTGCTTTTGCCAATTCGAGGAACTTATTGACATTATTACCAGTCTGTGAGCCATGTGCTCCTTGTCCATTTTAAATCTGACTTTGCTACTTTGCAAAAATTGTCTTTGTGGAGGGTATCACTCAGCCAGCCTAATTACAGAGTTCATTTTTGTTCTTGTAACTCACTGAAATGAAGTAGTGGTATATTCTCCTGCTGAGTTTACTGTAGTACTACTTAACTGCAGGTAGAACTAACCTATCAGGCCTGTTCTACCTGGGCACCCAGCATCAAATGTGGGATGTATGAAGTCCCACATGTTGTAGCTTTCAGAGAACTTTGTATCAGATGTGTCAATTCTTTGTTTCTCTAGAAAGCTTTGTGGGAAGCCTGGCAATATCTTTTTTTGAAATTCTTCAATTCAGCACATTAAGAGTTCATTACTAATAAATGGATGAGAGTCTTGGCAATGTTTTAGCACATCTAAGAGTATTCCCATACCTGAGACAAAATGGGCAAGGAGCCTTCTGTGTTTCTCCTGTGCCTCTTGGTATCAGTTCAGCAAAACAATTAAGCACACTTAAGTTTTGGACTCAGGAGAACTCCCAGAGATTTGAATGGAAACATAAAAGCCTTTTGTAAAAGTTTATTAAAAAATAAATGGATGTAGAGTATAGAAAAAAAAATTTTGCACAAAAGTAATAGTTTTTCCATTACTTCAGTGTTTTTACTTTGTCTTCATTTTATTATGTATTCATTTCTCTTTGGCACTGACCCCTTGTATAAAACACTTTTTGTCCTGTAAAGGAGAAGTTGAAGCTGCACTGTGACCAAGTCAATGTTCCCCAGCACAAAACTCTTACGTTGCTTCTCTTTGTAAATCTCAGCATGGGTGGCATGCTGGAACAGGGCCAAAAAGACATAAGAAGACATGGAAGGGAAAGCGTTAGGAAGAACACAACTCAGAAGACTCAGTTGCATGCCTACAGACTGTACTGTAGTGTGAAATCATGTAAAGCTTGTGAATATTCTGAACACTGCTCCAGTTAAGAAAGATACAGTGCAGTTAATTCAGCCAAGCCTGAATTATTCCTGCTTCACACAGTGCAGTGTTTTTCATGGAAACCTCAATAAGCCCATGTGTCTTCCTGGTAACATATGGAGCAGTGTAAAGATACTATCTAGAGTCCCTCTGCCTGTGTGTTTGTGCTAGCAAAGTGCCAGACCTGGCCTTTGAAGGGAATCCAACCAACAGGGGCAAAGTGCCTCACTGATGGGACCAGACTACTTCCTGATTAACAGGTAGCTTCTTCACCCTGAGGTTACAGATAACTGGAACTGTGCACAGTTGCTCAATGTGGCATATATCATTTGCAGCTTCAGAGGTGCCTAAGGTGGGTGAGTATCTAGCAGGACTTACATCACTGTAGTCCTCCCACAAAAATTTTGGCTATGGACTTTGTGGAGCTGCTCCTGAGAAATTATGCAGACTTGTCTCTGGTCTTCTTTCTTGTTTATTCTCATACCATCATGTCTGGGTTTTCTCTCACACACAGCAGAAAAGAATACTATTATAAATATGGTATTTAAAATAATGCTTGCTCTTAGCAAACTCAGTTCAGATACAGGCATTCAGGTTGACAGTCCAGGTTCGCTGTAAACTCAGGGGATTCATTCTGAATTTTAGCATTTAGCTGAAGAGAAAGAACAGGTAAGTACTGGCAATGTGAGGAGTTCAAAATGGTAAAATTATTAATAGTTTAGAAAAAGAGTTTTGCACTCAGCTAATTCCTGGTAAAAAGTAACTGAGTGTCGTTTCTAGCAGGTAACTGTGAATTCATGTAAGACCTAGTTCCATGGCTTGTCATACGGGCACAAATACTTCATCTGAAATTAAAGGTTTTGCATTGTGATTAAATTAAATTTTATTTTTTGAAGCAGGAATATGATTTTTTTTCTTGGCCTTCTAATGTATTTATTACAGGTGGACAAGACAGTGCTTCTTATTAGAAAACACCATTGAGCCGGTGTTTATTCAGTTAAATGTCATTGTGTAGAAATCTGTCATCTGACAGTTGTGTCCATTTCTGATTCCTTTCTGAAGATTCAAGATCTGCTTCATGCTAAAATCTGTGCTGTGATTTTTTTTTAAAGCTGACAGAAGGTTGTTTGATTTTGGGTTTTTTTCTGGCAACTGCAAAGAATTGTGTGTTTTATTGTCTGACCTACTGTGCTTTCATGTTGACAGCACTGTCTATACCATGATAGCCTGAAAAGAAACAGATGCCATTGTTGCCTTAAGGAGAGGGGGAAAAAAACTTTCCAAGACAACTTTATGTGGGTAAAGTAGAGAAGAGTTCTTTAC
>JAWWEE010000085.1:46818660-46845234 GCA_035221455.1 Xenops minutus
TTGCTAGCTGCTCTATATGTGAAAAACTACATAAAAGTATAAAAATCTACAAATTCATGAAAACCTTACGGCAACACCATAGACCTCCTGGCCAGTTTCCTGTCTGAAGTAAGGCGCTTATGATAAAATCCAGTTTTTCATGGTGGGATGTTTTTGACGCTGTATTTCCTTGAAAAGAAGGATAGTTCTTAGTTTCTGTATGCAAAAACTTCAATTAAATTGAATTAAATACTTAGCTATTCAGAGAACTTTTTTTCTCCCATGGAATCTCATAGCTAGGATTCTATTATCATTCAGACTTCAGAGAGGAAATTATAAACCAAAGCTGTACTCAAGGTGTTAAAACCTAAGACTGTATATTGGTAAAAAGTAAGTTCTTAAAAATTCTTGTGACTTCTTAAAAGTGGTTTAACTTCCCAAAAATCAGATTCTTTAATGACTCATAGTGCTTACAAATTTTAGTTCTGCAGTGCTCCCCTGTCTCTCTGTTGCTGGCTATAGAGTTAGGCACATGAGTTTACTTTTACCCTCCCCATGATCAAATCAGAAAGTTGCCCGTTGGGATTAAGACACAAATTAGTTCTCCAGTTTGTTACATTTGACTGAGGTATTACAGAGCCTGTATAGGAAAACTTGGTGGTATGAAGAATGGAGCTGTGTGTTCACTTCATGGCCTACAGGTAGCAACAAGGAATATGATTGCCTGCAGGGCCTCACTGTGGGTGTTTGGGAGCCTGAGTTCCCTGGTGAATGTTTTAATCATCCATGTGATGGTGCAAGCCTTTTCAAGTTTGCTTCTAAAGGAAACAGATAAAGTCCAATGAACTTGAAGGACCCAAAGGGAGATACTAAGTTTTAATATGTTTGGTTTGAAGATTTAAAACCAAGCAGCTGATATTCCACACAATAGTCCTTGAGCATAGTGGTGATTGTGCTGAACATCAGCATGTATCTCAGTTTCTCGTATGTATGGTTGCTTTGTATTACAAGACACAAGATAGGTTGTGTTTAGGGGATTTATTGGACAAACCAACCACAGGAGAAGCATTACTGGACCTGGACCAGTGCAGATGAGCTCATTAGAGAGGTTAAGAGTGAAAGTAGCCTGGTCTGTAGCAACCATGCCTGGATTGAGTTAATGATTCTGAGGAACATGGGCGTGGCAAGAAGTAAAGTCTAGACCTTCAATTTTAGAAGGGCAAACTTCTAGCTGTTCAAATAATTAGGAAATGTGATACCTGGGAAACTTTTCTTAGAGACAGAGGAGCAGACCACAGCTGGTAACCCTTTGAGACCACTCTTTGTAGCACACAAGAGCTCTCCATCATGGTGTTTAGGAAATCAAGCACTGCAGGACAGAAACTGGCATGGCTGAGTGAGAATCTGCTCCTCAAACTGGGCAATGAGAAGCAAGTGCACAGCCAGTGGAAGTAGGGACAGGTGACCTGGGAAGAGTACCGAGGTATGGTTTGGATGTGTAGGGATGGGTCAGGAAAGCTAAGGCACATATGGAGTGGAAGGTGGCAAGGGATGTGAATAACAAGAAAGGATTCTATCGGTTTGTAGGTCAGAAAAGGCAGGCCAAGGATAGTGTAGCCACCTTGATAAATGAGAAGAGAGAACTGATGAAAACAGACATGGAGACATCTGAGGTAGCCAATGAGTTCTTCACCTCAGTCTTCACTGGCAGTCAGGCTTCCCGTATGTCTCAAATCCCTGAATCTCCAGGTGGGGTTTCAGGAGTGAGGTTCTCACCACCATCATTAAGGAGCAAGTATGAGACCACGTGATGAAGCTAAATAGGCATAAGTCTATGGGGTCTGATGAGATGCACCCAGGGTCCTGAGGGAATTAGCTAAAGTTATTGCCAAGTCACTGTCCCTCATACTTAAAAAGTCATGGTGGTCAGGCAAAGTCCCTGGCAACTGGAAAAAGGGAAACATCAGTCCTATTTTCAAAAAGTGGTGAAAAGATGACACAGAAAATTGCAGACTGGTGAGCCTCACCTCTATGCCTTCAAAGATCTTGGAGCAGAACCTCATGGAAGCAGTGTTAAGGCACATGCAAGACAAGGAAGTGATTCAAGGCAGCCAGCACAGCTTCGCTAAGGACAAATTGTGCCTAACCAGAGTGGTGGCCTTGTGATGGAGTGACTACAGTGACTGACAAGGGAAGACCAAGAGATGTCTTTTACCTAGTTTTCTGTAATACCTCTGATATGATCCCACATGGCATTTTATCTCCAAATTGAAGGCAGTGAATTTGATGGATGGACAGCGGATAAGCAATTGACTGAATGGATGCAGCCAAAGAGTTGTGGTCAATGGCTCTATGTCCAGGCGGAGGCTGGTGATGAGTGGTGTCCCTCAGTGCTCTCTCTGGGGACCAGTACTATTCAACATCTTCATCAATGACATTGGCAGTCATTGAGAGCACCCTTGGCAGGTTTGCAGATGACATGAAGCTGAGTGGTGCATATAATAGAAGGAAGGGATGCTATCAAGGGGTACATGGGCAAGCTTGAGAAGTGGGCCCATGAGAACCCTATGAGGCTCAAAAAGTCCAAGTGCAAGGTGCTGCACCTGAGTCAAGGCAATCCCAGACATAAGTACACACTGAGAAAAGAACTCATTGAGAACAGCCTTGTGGACAAGGACTTGTGGATTCTTGTGGAAGAAAAGCTGGACATGAGCTGGCAATGTGCTCACAACCCAGAAAACCAACTGCATCCTGGTCTATAGCAAATGATGGATAGCCAGCAGATTGAGGAAAGTGATTCTGCTGTTTTACTCTGCCCTTGTAGGATCCCACCTGGAGTACAGCACCCATCTCTTGGGTCCTCAGCACCAGAAAAACGTGGTCCTGTTGGAGCAGGTCTAGAGGATGTCACAAAGATTATCAGAAGGCTAAAGCTATGAAATCAGGCTGAGAGACCCAGACTTATTCAGCCTGGAGAAGAAAAGACTGCAGGGAGACCTCAGTGCGGCCTTCCAGTACTTAAAGAGGGCTTATTAAAAAAGTGAGAGAAGCTTTCAATATGGGCAGATAGTGATAGGACAAGAGAGAATGGTTTTAAACTGAAATACAATAGATTTAGATTAGATACAAGGAGGAAATCTTTACTATGAAGGTAGTAAAGCACTGAAACACATTGCCCAGAGAAGTTGTGGATGACCCATCTCTAGAAATGTTCAAAGTCAGGTTGGATGAGGCTGTGAGCAGTGTTATCTAGTGGGTGGCATCCTTGCTCACTGGAGGTATGTTGAAAGAAGATGATCTTTAAGGTAGCTTCCAAGACAACTTATCCTATGATTCTGTGTCTCTGTCATTCTCTGGCTTTGCCTTTATGCTAGGGTAATTTTTAGTTTTTCCTGTTGAAAGATTTCAAACCTAAAGGCCAATGTGAGACTAAGAGACAAAAGACAATATTGCAACAGTTAGTTGGCACCACAGTTATGTTACATGAGTGCCAAGAGACTCCATTGATAGAAAGTGAATTCAAATAGTCCTGATTGGAATTAAATTATGATATTTGCAATTATTAGCAATCCATAACTGTCCTCAGAACTATTGTCATCCAAAAAAAATCCACCTGAAGTAACCAATTTTCTAGACAGAAACTGAACACCAAAACACCCCTGAACACCAGAGCTTGATCAGCATACCTTCCATCCAACTGTGTAAGTATTTTAGTTAAAAATTGCAGGGGTTGGAGGAAGCAAAACCAAAAAAAGCGAATTTTTTTAGATCCTTCATAGTTAAAGTGCCTTCAGATGCTTTTTCTGTATTGTTTTCTTTTACTACGATTGTTCTCTGTGAGATGCAGCATACTAGAAAGCAAAAAATAAGGGAACTTTTCTACTACCTATTTTTTTTCTGCCTTATGCTCCTGACAGCCTCTCTGCCAGACGGGGCAGCTTACATCTTATCTTAGTGATATATTCTGGGTATCTGTGCTGTGTGCAAGGGCTTAGCATTCCATCGGTTTTTGCTTAATAAATTAAAGACTGGGAAGGAGTAACACTGTAATACTTGACCATATAAGGGAGGTGTCTGTTTTAGTTCTGCTCCTTGCACAATATGCAGTTGAAGCCTTTTAAGGGAAGGTGGTGCCGGCAGAGTGAAAACATCCAGAAGCAGAACATCCATTTCACATTATAGTTGGTGCCAATGCTGGTGCTGTCAGTGCTACTGCCATGAATTTCTCACAGTCTTTTGGAGTTGCATAGATAAAAAGGAGAGACTTACAGACAGCATTGAAAAAAAAAATATTGTAACCATTTAGTTTGTGACTGTTGCATCTTGAGAAATAAGAATGAATAGAGAACTGACCAAGAGTGAGCTGAATTAGACTTCAAAAGTTGAAAAATGCAGTGGCAAAGAGCTCTCAAGGATCAGGAAGAAGAGACCACAGAACGAACAAGTGTCATGTAGGGAGAGTGGGCCAGGGTCTTGGTGACTAAAGGGCAATTAATATGGTGTCAACAAAGTTAATTTTTTTTTTCAAAATCAAATTTGAATGTTGAAGAGGGTACTCCAAAACCATAAGCCCATTAAATTTGGGGTCTGGTTGCAAGCACACTTAAGACAAAGTTTGTACTATATAGCTAGAAAACAGCCAAACCAGGATTTTTATTAAAGAGATGGAAAAATTGATGTAGGTAAATCATAAATCATATGTATTGATCTCAGAAGTATCCAGGCTGTTAGAAAAAAAAATTGAGCAACTGAGGCAGTAAAATTTGAGATACAAAGATTTGTATGCTGAGGTTAGACCGTGTGAAGACCTCCTTTCAGCTAGAGAAACTATTTTCTTGATAAATCAGATGCACATCCGTACTTAAGATTTCTTTAATTCTTTGTGTGAAGAAAGACTACAGAAGTGGAAAGAAAACCAGGTTTTCTTAGTTTCAATCAAGTCATAGTCTTGTCTGTAAAATAAAATATGCTTCATACCTTAAGTCAAATGAGGCTTTTATCAGCTGGAGATTAGATAATACAGGCTACTTCAGTGGCTAAGGAGAGATTTAGAAAACCCAGTGGGAAACCTTTTTCTTCTATAGCCATAGTAACTGAAAGAAACTGTTACAGAAGTTTGATTTCTTAGCAAGTAGTGCTTCCACACACTGTCCTTCAATGGCACACGTCTACAAATTCCTTCAATTTCTGATTGTTAGGGTCTGGCAATGCTTAGCCTTTTGCAGAGTAAGGCTCATTGCTCTCTAAATTACAGCACCTTGTCTTCCTCAGTGCTGGCACCACAGAGAGGAGTAGAAATGAAATGTATCTATGGAACACCAGTCTGTGTTTTTAAGCCTGTTCACCCACTTGTCTGTGAGCATCTTTCACATGTCAGCTGATATCTATAGGTGGTGGAAGATAAGAGACAAGGGCATGCAATAGCAGCTTCTGTAGTGTTTTTTTTTTCCATTAATATCTGTTTCTTCCTCCAAGATAAGACTCTAAAATTATTATGGTGCTGCAGTTTACCCCAGACGGCATTTCAACCAACGATGCAAAAGTCTAGCCAGTCTTTTACATCATTACAAGTTCATGAGACCTATCAAAAAAAGCCCTTCCCCCAGTGTTGTGACATTTATCCTTGTGCTGAACAGGCATCCTAACTTCAGCACGATTATTTTGTTTGATTGACTAATCTATTCTTGGAGTTTCACTGGGCACAAGAATGTCAGTGTTCTGCAGGCCGTTTATTGTATCTGAGTGGTTTGTATTCATCAGGATGTTTCTGTGATATATAGATTAGGTTGAAAAAAACTTCCCTCTGACTTTCGTTAATGTAAGTCATGGTAATTCTGCTGATGTCAGAGATATTTTGCTAGTGCTAAACTACAGTGTCTGGGAGATACGCTCAAGGACCACTTTCCCTTGTTAGCCCATCTGTGAAAAACAGTCTGTTGTCTCTACTGAAAACTGGAAGAAAGGAATCACAAGAATACTCCTTTAACACTTCTAAATAAAAGAACCTTTTTTTTTTTTTTTAAAGCAAAGTTATCTTTTTACACAGTTTAGATAGGTTAGTCTTTTTACTGTAATTCCAGGGAAAACAATCTGTACTATCAAGAGTCCTATACCCTCTGTTTTTCTAGTTGTGTAATGTGTAGATGGCTATAAAATATAAGGAACAAGATCTGGGATATTCAGATGTGCAGCTGTACAGTTAGTAGTCTGGTTGCCTGGAACAGAACAGGTAAGTTCTCCACATTTTTCTGTTAGGGCTGTCAGGAGTGATATTAGAACTAGGTGTTAGGTGTTTGGGGTTTTTTAATTTGTCAGGAAATTTGTAAAAATCCCGGTCTTTTTTGTGAAGGCTATAATTATGTTCATTACCTTATTTATGCACTGGCCAGCTCATGCTTAGGTAGGACTTACTGTATAGTTCAAGAATTGGCTTAACATTTCTGTGCTGGTACTAAAGTCTCTCATAATTCTGTTTTCTAGAGATGAAATAACATAAACTGCTTCTCATGGTCTCATTGTCTGAATTCTCCTTATGTTTGAATAAAAAGTGGGCAGTTAGTACAGGTAGTGTGGGACTAGCTCTTCAAAATAAAAATGACACTGAAACTGTACAGTAGGAGGGTAAATTTAACTATAAAAGCATACAAGAATTTATATTCTCATTTTATTACCTACACATTTAAAAGCATCTGCTCCTAGTTGCTTTTAAGTCACAAAATATAGTTTTAAATAATGTATGTAATTGCAAAAAGTACAGTCCACTCTTCTTTGATTTATCTTTTTTCCTTAATTAGCATTTCAGCACACTTGGAACATAAACACCCTTAGCTCTGGTATGGTCAGAATAACTAAGGTTATTACCTTTCAGTTTAGTTCCAAGTGTAAATATTCTGTTTTCTAGTCTAGCAAGAGCTAATTAGTGCTACACACAAACTGAAGAAACTTTATTGTGTAATCTCATTGATGGAATGAGCACTTACAGTAAAAGAAGGTAAGCAAGAGTACTGTTTGAAGTCAATCCCATTAAATGTCCACAATGACAAAAACCAGAATGTCTGTGGTCTGTTGTATTCTTTCTACATAGTTCATACTCATGGAACATATAAACACAGGTATATGAACTGTATGGTTAGACAAATAGAATGCCTTTACTTCAAACAGATGAGGAAAATTAACCTATTCATAAGGCGTATTTTTTTCCATTTTTTTATTTTGAATTGCTCTGGAAGTACATTCCATTTCCCATCAAGTCAGGCCTTTTGATGGCTAATACCTACACCCCAAGAACTCAGAGCCTGAGGTATTGCCCTTACAGATTCATTACTGCATCAGTATCTTGATGATGATGCATTATACATACATATAAGGACATATAAAATTTATGATGTTGAGTGTGATCCCTGTAAGATATAAACCCTTTGCTAGTACTAGTTCCAAGAGTCACTTTCTGAGAGAAGTAGTATTCTGTCTCATCAAGAGATCTCATACAGACAAAACTTTTTCTTAACCACTTGACTTTCTATTTCTAACTCCCCAAATTTAGGAATCCCAGTGAAAGCATATAGAAAGAAGTGAAACTCAAAAAGGTGTACAGACATAGTCTTGTTTGAACTGTGCTGTGACAGTACATTGCTAAAAACATTGTAGAATGTAATTAATGGATGTACGATTTGTTTTGGATAAATATTCTTACTGTGACTCAGCAGTAGTTGTTCTTGGAGAATTACAAGTTCCTGAAACCCTCATCCTAAACAATTATTTGCCTAACATCTAGCAAGCTTGTTATGAATCCATGTGCTGCATTAGTGCTGGAAATGTCCAGTGGTACCTAGAAACTGATTTCCAAATTTTGGTCCACAGGATTTCTACCAGCCTCAACTGGAACTTCTTTAAGCAAAAACCTGGCTTGTTCATATAGCCATGACTGAAAGCTCTGAGTTAGTCATTTTGTCTACAAAAAAGCAGATTGGTAAATATAAAATGGAAAAAAAAGTTTTGGCAAATGAAGGTTGCATATATTTTTTTAATTTCTCTCCACTGAAGTAATACAAGTCATATTTTTTTAGAAAGATGTAGATGTAAGAGGACTAAAAAAACCCTCCCCTTTCCTGCATCTAATCTCTGTTTTCCCCTGGCTTTGAAGATCTAGAAATTTCTCAGTCACATATTAGTTTCCTTCCTCTGATGGTGTTTTCCTGTATTTTATGTGATTATTTGTTTGATCTAATGCAGTGTATTATTTCTCTGAGTCCACAGCTTTGAGAATTTTTGCATCTTCCTATGGGAAGTCTTCTCATGTTTTCTGGGGCGATCATTTGCCTTGAATGTCTATATAGCTTGCATAAAGACACATTCTGCATTCATTGAGACTTACAGTGATGATTCTTTATTTCAGTAAAATGTCAATAAAAAAGGCATATGTTTAATTTTCAGTGTGCTTCTACTTATTTACTCAGTTAAACTATGAAGATCCAAGAAAACAAATGAGAAAAAATTGCAAGGAACAATCTATCATATTCCACTATTAACTTCATACGTATATATTTCTATGAATAGTATATTTGTTTGTTCGTTTGAGAGACTTATTGTAACGTGAGCCCAAATGCCAACAGGAACAGCATTTATATTTTCAGTGCTAGCCTAGTACATAGAAATCTCTGAAAACTGCTACAGCGTCTGAAAGCTTTTGGTGCAGGTCGAGGTAAGTTCATACTAAGATGTTTGTCTTCAGACCAGAGGAATGCAGAAAAGTGAAAGGGAAACTATTTCCTTCTCCAAAAACAGTACTAGGGTATGGGAACACTTCTGCAAAACAAACATATTCCTGCTGTTTTGTTAAGCTACCTCGAGAGAATTGGTTTTGCTTGTCCAGCATGTTAGCTATTGTTTTCTGGTTTATTGTTTTCTATTTTTTTGGCAGTACAGTCCTGTTTCCAGCCTGCAGTTACTGTAACACAAAGATTAAATCCTTTTATGTTCTTGACTTTTTGCAAAGCCATACAGAAACCTGTTCTGCTGCACACTGTGAAACCTCCCTTATGCAGCAGCATTTCCAAGGGTCATTATTATATATAGTGCTATATAAACACAAGGAGATATGGAACCACCTCTGCCTCTAAACTGGAGATACAAAAGCTGAGTTTAGGATTAAACATTTTGGTAATACTTTTTTCTTCATGTACCTCTTTAGCTCTTTAAATAAATATCAGCAATTCTTACTCTATCTCATTTAAAAATCACTCTTTTTAGATGTAATATGTAAGTACAAAAATGAACACGTGAACTGAATAGGAGGAAATGTAGACAGCAATGGATTTTTCTTACATAAAATACTTATTAGTTTGGAGACTTAATACCAGTGCTGGTTAACGATGTAAAGATTTCGGAGAGAATACTTGAGGGCTGAACTGTCATGTCACCACTTACCACAGTGAATGGAACTAAGTTTAGTTAGTGGCTGGTCACTAATGGTGTTCCCTGGGACTCAGGACTGGGAGTGGTCCTGTTTGATGTCTTTATCAGTGATTTGGACAAGGGGATTGACTGCACACTCAATAAGTTTGCAGATGACACCAGTTCAGGCAGGAGTATTGAACTACTGGAGGGTAGACAGGCTCAGCAGACGTATTCAGACAAGCTGGATCAATGGTCTGAGGACAACTGCATGAGATTCAACAAGGCTAAGTGCTGGGTCCTGGCCTTGGATCACAACAACCCAGCTGGTTGACAGAAGCTGAACATGAGCCAACAGTGTGCTCAGGTGGCCAAGAAGGCCAATGGCATCCTGGCTTGTATCGGTAGGTATAGCTAGTAGGACTAGTGAAGTCTCTGTACTTGGCACTGGTGAGACCACACCTGGAATCCTGTGTCCAGTTCTGGGCCTCTCAGTCCAAGAAAGACATTGAGGTGCTGGAGTGAATCCAGGGATGGGCAATGAAGCTGGTGAAGGATATGGAGCAACAGTTCTATGAGGAGCAGCTGAGGGAGCTGGGGTTGTTTAGCCTGAAGAAAGGGAGGGTCAGGGAGGAACTTACTGCTCTCTACAACTACCTGAAAGAAAGTTACAGCAAGGTGAAGGTTGGCCTCTTCTAATATGTCTCAAGTGAAAGGACAAGACGAAATGGCCATATGTTTTGTGAGAGAAAGCTTAGATTAAATATTATTTTTTCTTCACTGAAAGAATGGTTAGGCATTGGAATAAATTGCTGATGGAGGTGGTGGCGTAACCATCTCTGGAAATGTTCAAGAGGTGTCTGGATGTAGCACTTGGGGATATGGTTTAGGGTTGATTATGGTGGTTCTAGGTTGATGTTTGGACTAGATGATCTTGGAGGTCTCTTACAACTTTGATGATTCTATAATTCTGTCATTTAGGTACATTAATGTACCAGGTTTTGAAAGGGTCAGTGTTGCCATATTTGTACAGTTCATCCCATCTACTTTGTGTACCTAATTCAAGTCAGAGTGCTGTCAGAAAACAGGTGTCTCTCTGTTGATCAGAGGGGTGACTGCTTTCACCTTGACATGTAACTTTTAGGTGGATTCCATTAAGTGTGTTGATTCCAGCTTTGATTGATCAGCTTTGCTTGGGCTTGACTGCGGTTAAAACTATATAAATTTTCTTGCTTCAATACATGTTTATTAGGTATGATTTTTGGAGCAATCATAAGGTCCTTGTTAGCTGGTCAGATTGCCTCACTGTATCTCAGTTCTTATTTTTTGTATTATAAAACAGTTGGTCCTGAAAATCCTAGGCTTACAGTGAACACCAGCAAATAGAAATAAGAAGATTGGTGATATTTGTTCTGTACAAATCCCATCTTGGTAGTGAGTTCTTTAGAGCTGTTGGGTAGGCTTTCTTTCTTTCTTTCTTGTTTTTTTCAGTCCAGTGGAGGATTTTTTCATTATAATTCATAACAGGAATAGTTCCCATTTAACAACCTGGGAAAGAGAATGCACATCCAGCTTATATGGTGATTAATTTTGGTTCTTGCAAATACTGGCACATCACCCAGATAGTGAGAGAGCTTCTCTGGTGTGTCAGAGGAGACAGGGAAAATAAGTTCAGATTTAGTCTGAGTCTGGGAAGTGTTTTTAAAGGACACAGTGTATCATGGAACCATCCCTGCATTGTCTTGGCTTTGAACACATTAACAGAAGTACAATTGTCTTGCAAACATATTGATGTTGACCATCTGATCATGTTGACCATGTGATACTTTAACTTTCATTAAAAATATTAGTGTAACAAAGCCGTGCATCTAGAGTTAATAGTTTCTTGCTCAGTAAGAAGAGAAAGATACTGGTAAAGCCTATTGACCTAAGGTGCTACATTTTCCAAAATACTACACTAGGTGGTGTGTAAACATACCTGGGTTCTGCTTGAAGTTAGGTTCTGAGAATCAGTTTTGAATGGTGTTACTGATCTGTTCTTGTTTGTTGTTTTTTTTTTTTTTGTAGCCCAACTGTCAGGAGATGTAGCGAGACGTAAAATATTCCTCAACTGACTTCAGATCATATGTAAAAAAGGGCACTGTCTTAATCATGTGATGTTTTATTCCAGAGTGGCAAAAGTAATGAAGGTTCCTGTGTATGAAACACCAGCAGGATGGAGATATTTTTCCAATCTCATGGACTCTGGACGTTGTTCACTTTGTGGAGAGGAGAGTTTTGGCACTGGTAAGTAATACATAATCAAAAATTACTATAGACTTTTAATGACAACTTTTAACTTTCCTGGATGCCTCAAGTCAAACCCAAAAGAATCAGTGAATTAACTCTGTCTCATGCTGGAACAGAGAACATTCTGTTGTTCACATTTTGAGAGTCATCTTTCAACTGTGGTGTCCAGTACCTCCACCAAAAGTGTGAAAAATATGCAAGACAGGTGTTCAGAAGTGACAGGCAATGTTATTACTCTCCAGACAGCTTTTGGAGGTGCCTGACTGTCTCATCTAACTTGAATGTAATGCAGAAAGGTCTTTCTGGTTCTACTGTAATAGTCTTTTCCAACAGCATTTGGAGGCATTTTGCCTGTATGAAAACCACATGGTTTTTCCCGATGTGATTAGATGTATGAAGTATGAGGATAGGTATGTCCAATGGTATATCTAAACAAACCTGTTGCAGGCAACCCTGTTTGAAATGACACAATTACTCATACCTCAGATAAAATCATTATTAGAAGAAATTCAGTTACATATTAGCATCCATGTTTTCCCTGGGTATTTCTCCTCTATCTGTCACAAGAAACAGACAAAGAGTAGAATGCAGAATGAACAACAAATTTGAGCCATCAGAAATACAGTACTGACTGTAAGCATTTGAGCACATAATTAAAATATATAGTTCCTAAATCTGCACAGACATGGTTTTGATTTATGAGAAAAACCGAATGAATTTCAGAATGTTTGGGTTTTGTTTTCTTTTCTGGATTCTGTCACAGAATATCTTCCTTGTTATTTATTGGTGAGGATATGTTACAAGTGGTTTTGAAAGAGCAAGTACCAGAATAACTTAACCATACAACTGGTTAATAGTTTATTCTGTATTTTTATATGAATTCCATGGAGTTCTTTATTTTGAATGTGTAATTCTTTGGTTGCAGCATTTCATAGAAAGTTATTTACCATCCAGTGAACCTTGTTTGCAAGTTTAATTTTGCTTTAATTAAGTCAAGTATTTTGTTTGTTGGTCAATTAGAGCAGAATTCCACTTCTTTAAAAAATGAGGGCACCTTTAATCCATAGATGTGCCACTCTATGTGTTAGCTTGTCATTTACTGTATAGATCTGAATAGACTATGATGGAAGAACCAGAAATGTGGTAGATTTCTTTGGGAGTCTATAAGTAAAAAGGAAGAGAATTTAAATTAATAATGAATGATAATTTTCTTTTTGTTGAAAATGGTAACCAATGTCCCATGATTAGCAACCTGGATGCTGTGAGTAATCACTGTGAGTGGCACAGGTTTGTGTTGGCTTGAATGGATCTTTTGAATAGATACTTTCTCTGCAGGGTATTCTGCAAGATGACTGAGTGGTTCTTGTTTGGGAAGAAGGGCAGGATCATCTTTTACCTTTCAGAATATATGGCTATTTGTTGTGTGTTGTTGAACTGTGTCTCCATTTGCCCATGAGAGGTGTGAACTGGGGAGTTTTCAACTCTCACTGCTTTTTGATGCTTTTTCACCAGACTAATTCTGTACCTCTTCCCTCTAAATACTGAAGTTCCTCCTGCTCATGCAAAACCAGATACTTTAATGAAACTTGGGTGGTTTTAGAGACACCAGTGTGACCTCAGTAGCATCCACACTATTTGGAAAAAAACCTCAAGCCTTCAGCATCATGCTGAAGAAAGGGAAGTGTGGGTTTTAACTGGAAGGAACTTTTAAGAGTTTTGATGGTGAGTTCCCATAGGCTGAAGTACATCTAGATACTTTAGCCCACAGAGTGCAACATATCCTGGTGCATGCAGGTTTATTTGTAGAGGCATGTGAAACAAACAGAGGTGGCCTTTATGTGCTGTATGCCATGACATACCACTGCCACAGGTCTGTTTCTGCATGGGAAGTCGGTATCCTAGACCATCTTCATCTGAGGATGTTGAGTATGATTCTCTCAGATGCTTTTTGTCTGAGGGAGAAGAGAAGAACTGTTGGTTGCCTGGTAGAAGTCATGTCTTCTTTGAGGAGACTTGCCATTAAAATTTTATGGTACATTTATTAAAAAAAAAAAAATAAAAAAAAAAATCATATTTCCCTTTCACATTGCTAAAGCATGTTCAGGTCTTGCTAAGCAGGCTGTCCCAAATCCTGGACGAGCCTGCAGATCAGTTCCATAGAAATTAAAAAAAAAGGGGAGTGAGTTGAGGTCTTCATCTACTGAAACAGTAAAGACATTATGATTTGTGTTAGCTAACTTTATTATCCTGAGTATCCGATAGTAGTTGAATTTGGGAAGAGGAACATTCATGGAGGTCAAGGAAGGGTATCTGGGGTTTTTCTGTTCCAGATAGGCAAGAAAATTCTCCTAACTTCTCTCTTTTCTTGCCCTTGACTTTTTCCTTTGCTTGTATCTTTCTGTAGGGCCCTAAAACTACTGCATTTTGTACTACAGCCTTTCCTCCAAATTTGCAGCTCCTGTCTCCTGACCTCAGACCAGTCCCTACATTCCTAGCACTCTCTGTATTCCTGAATTAATCTGGTTCTCCTATCCTATTGGTAATTCTTCCGATTCCTGATAAATTCTGTCTCTTGTGAATTCTAAGGGTGCTTGAACAACATATTGCTGCTAGTATAGGGAGCTGCTTTACAGCAATATCTCTGCATCCTGGTATATTCTGGTCAGATGAACGTTGTTATACCTGCAGCACTTCAGTGCAGAAAGCCTCTTGACCTCCAGTTTAATTCAATTCCATATAAAGGCAAATCTGGACCCTCAAGATTCTATCCCATGGGCATCCAGAGAACTTGAACACGGACTTTAAATTCCTCAGTGCATGTGTAGTTTCTGTGTAAAAACATACATGACAGGAAGAGATTTCCTAAAGAGGTTGTGGAGTTTCCCTCACTGGAGATATTCAAGAACTGTCTGGATGCAATCTTGTGCCATGTGCTTTAGGATGACCCTGCTTGACCAGGGAGGTTTGACCAGATGCCCCACTGTGGTCCTTTCATTCCATTCTGTGACTCTCTGATACTTACAGGGCAATCATGCATTGACTGTGATGCCCTGAGTTGGTTTTTCTCCCTGCCTCAGTTTCCTCATCATCTTTCAATTTAATGCAGCTGTCTGAAATGTGTCCTCATATGCCAGAAGGTTTATTTGTAAAATATAGTCTGGTTTGTAGATGACCAATACATTAGCAATGTGAGCCGGTTTTAGCTGCAAATATTTACCTTATTGCAATCTTTTAGTAATGTCCTAAGTTGTGTGAACCTCACAAGTTTCTGCCAGTATTGGGCGTTTAAATCAATTTTACAGCTTTTGCTCAATCATATCTATTTAGGGAATTGAAATTTGGCATTTCTTTATCTTTCAGCATGAAATATTTGTATAAATATACCATATAGTGATGAGGGTGGGAAACTTGCTGCTCTGTGCAAGAGGAATGAGTTTTACAAATTCATTCTATCATCAAACTGCCTTGGAAAGCAGTTACTCATGTACCCAGGTAATGTGGCCCAGTTGGAATTTCCAAGTAATACAGAGTCTTGGTTTTATAATACAGGGGATTTTGCTCTGGCAAGTAAATAAAAGCAAATTTTCTACTATAAAAGGACAAAAGATTTTGAAAACATCCCACAGAGCTGTGTTTCCCAAACTTGTTTTCTGGCAGCTGATCTTGGAGCTCAACCAATGCTTTAAAAACTTCTTCCATTTTTGTAGCAGTGTGGGGATCTTGTCAGATAATGTTAGTAGCTTTCTGGTTCTATGACTAATGCCCAGCTCACAGTTCAAAGGAGGGCACGAGCAGCAGCAATTAGTTTCTAAATTTCATCAGAAAACTATTAATCATGATTAGGAGAGCTGTGTGTGGCTGATTTATCTCTCTGCAGTTTAAGTCACTTCAGTAATTGCTACAACTTTCATAAACCAGATTTCCAGATTCTATTAACATTAGCCACCTTCACCTGAAAGATTATGTGGAAGAAGAACTAATATAAGAATGTGCTGTTGTTAAAATGAATGACAGCCTCAAAAGAGCTGTTTGGTGGTATCTGTTACAGTAACAGAAATCTAAAATAATTTCATTAACTTGAATAAATTGACAGATCAGAATGCCCCTAAATCTCCATTTGCCTAAAATATCAGTTTGCCTAAAATATTCAGATTGCTGGATGATAAATTTGTAAGATTCAAAGTATGTGCAAACAAAATTATTTACTGTGCTTTTGTGTACTCCTGCAATACTTTTTGTTTTAAAATCACATTTGTAGAACACCATATGTGAGACAGGGATGACTAAGTTAGGGTTAAAGCAATTGCATTTTATTCACACATATGACCTGCAAGGCTTGGTGTCCCTACTAGAATTGTGTATTTCAGACACAGACTAAGTTAGACTTGTAAAAGCCAGCATATATGCTCAACAGCTTTCAAATAGTAGAAGAATCATAATATTTCCATGATCTTTGTTTCTCAAGCTGCTGTCTCTGAGAACTTTTCTTCAGTTTAAGTGTGTGTAAGCTGAGTACCTTGTGAATGAGAACATTCAGAGTTTTTCCCAGGTTGTTTACTCTTTCTGGACATAGCAATTGACTGTTGCAGTAGTAAAAAAATAATTTTTGCTACTTTTGTTATATGGAGAAATTACAAATGAACTTAAAAGTAAGTTTTTGAAACACTTGCCATTATTATAATTTCCCTTAACAATGGCAAATTAAATGTAATAGTTAGATCAGAAAAAAATAATTGTTGGTTCCTCTGTTCTCTCTTTTTACTTCAGCTCGTCAAACAGAATCCAGAATTCATGAATTCTTTGGATGTTTTAATTAAATGTAGCACTGAGAATCATCTTGAGATTACTGAGAGTTTTCTGCAAGCTGGAGGGGTATTAGTATTTTGATTTCAGGAATACATACTTGCAAGGCAACTCCTTGTTTCCTGTGCACAGGGCAGATCTGCCTCTGCTGATCCACTGGACTTGTAAAGCAAACAACGGTGTTAGCTGGGCTGAGGCAGCAGAACAAGCTCCCTCCCTATAGTTTCTACAGTGTGAGCTGGGCAGTATGAGTAAGTTAAGAGAGAGTAAGCAAAGAGACTTACAGACAACTGCATGGGAGGTAAAAGTCAGAGTTGACTAACAGAATTGCAGTAATAGATTTTAATTTGCTAAAAAAGGAAGGGCAATAAATACAACAACATATGTCCATATAGTAACACAGTTGATGGATGTGCTGGTGAAGTAAAAGAGGGAAAATAAACGAGTTCTGATAAATCCCAATTGTCAATTTTCCTTCTTTTAAGACTGATGAACTCAGGCACTTCCTGGACACACAGGGTTATACTGTTCTCACATCAGAGTAGCATTTTTAGCGGGTGACTTTTGA
This sequence comes from Xenops minutus, assembly GCA_035221455.1. Classification (NCBI taxonomy): domain Eukaryota; kingdom Metazoa; phylum Chordata; class Aves; order Passeriformes; family Furnariidae; genus Xenops; species Xenops minutus. The sequence continues at coordinate 46,835,693 of JAWWEE010000085.1, forward strand.
TTCTGAACCAGTTGGGTTGTTTCCAGCTTTTCCATCCAGACTTCTGCCTCTGGGTTACTTTTTCCTGATGCTTTCTCTTTCCAGAGAAGCAACAATTTATGTCCTTGTGAAAGAAATGCAAGGACAGAACACATGCTAAAGCTGTTAAATTGATACGAAGAATAATACATGTATACATTTAGCTCTCCTCATAGATTTATGAGTTTAACCCATGCCTAAACAAAGATCAGAGACACACAGTAGAGCAGATTCACAGTAGAGAGCCTTTCAGAAATGCTCCAGTCCATGTTTCACTGGAACATTTTGGTTCAACGAGATGCATTTAAAATGTTTGTTAAATGAAAATGCATCTCTTTGGTGTTCAGCTCAGCCCATTATTTGGTTGTCACGATGTATAGGCCATTTTGCTGAATGACTGCTGTACCTTCCACTGTACGATCTGCTGGCCTACAGATATTACACAACAGGAGAATAAATGGTCATTGGAATAAGTTGCTGAGAGGTTGAGCTCAGTGCCATGTCTCCTCTTCTTGCTGGTGTCTGTCGAGACACTTAAGCTGTTCAAGTGACTGGTGATATCAGCAACAGGAATGACTTTTGAGGTGAAATGGAACTTTTCAGTTCTAGGGATGGATGGTTGAAAGGAGAGGTGGGCAGGTTAAGAAGGAAGAGAACAGTGGTGATGGGGTGAACTTCCTGTTACCAGGGTCTTGCCTGGCCCCTGGGGGCTGCCCCTCTTTGCCCAGGAGCAGCACCAGGATCCATCAGCCCCACCCCACAGTGCCATGAAAAGTTCAGTCTCTAGCTTCCCACAGCCCAGCCAGGCCTGCCCATGGCCCCTCATCCTGTCCTGGCCTGGCCTTGCCCTATTCTCATCTCCAGGGGAATGTTGCCTGGGGCTGGGGCTGGGGGTGCCTGGTGCCCCCAGCTGCCCTGCTCCGGGGACACTGGGATGTGCCCTGGCTGCCCCTGCCCTGCTGGCCATGGCGAGCCCCCCATGCTCCCAGTGCCCTGAGCGACCCAGCCCCTGTGCTGACCTGATGGCTTTTCCTGCTGTTACCAGAGGAACAATATGTGCTGGGGGGGGGGGAAGTGACAGCTCCATTCTAGATTTCTCTCTAGGTGACATGGGCAGAAGCCTGTACCATTATCTGGGAGCAGACTCTTGCCTATGGTACCAATGATTGTGACTGTGCTGTCTGCCTTACCTACAAATAAGCTGACTTCATTGCCCATATGGCATACTGCTGGTGTTCCTGTAGAAGGGTATCCTTAAGTGACCTAGCATGTTACTGCAAGAAGGTAGTAGGAAAAGTGAGAGATGACCTTTAAGGTCCCTTTCAACCCAAAGAGTTCTATGATTCTGTGACCTGATTGTCTGAAGGACTGACTTTCTGTAGAGGGACTTTTGTTTTCCGTTCTTATTGGGAGCTATTTGCAAAGCTTTGGGAGCTCCTAAATAACACTGCCCTTGTTCTTCTGATTGGTTGGCACGTCATGCTTCCACAGTACCCAGGACTCCAGAGCAGGGGACAGATTGAGCTGTGGCTCCTATAGCAGGTCCTCAAGGACCAGCATCTCTGTGTGTCACAGTAGGACACTACTGTTGTTGCAAACAGCTCCCAGACTGCAGATCAAGACAGAAAAAAGTAGCAGAAAGAAGGTGCTCTTACTATCATGACTGCTATTTTGCAAATGCAAAAGATCATTACTGTCTCAGCTCTTAAATTCATCTACAGTGATGTCCTTGTTTTCTGTAATACCTAACACATTGATACAAACATAATCTTCATACAAGTCTTTCTTCTTGTTAGTTCAGTAATCATTTCAATAGAATTCAGATGTTGTGCTGAATGTTAATTTGCATTTTAAGTAGTTAATCTTTAAGTAGTTAATATTAGATTCAGGGTGCTGAGATTGAATGTAACACAGGGAGCACAAGTGCCAGGTAGAGCTGTGGCAGACCCAGGACAATGGGCTCTTAGCAAATCCATATGAGTAGTGGCTGCTATCCTCACTGTTGATCTCTCCCAAAAAGAGGGAATGCAAGTTCAAGGCAGCAGCAGTGACTGGAAGGCTGACCCATAGGAATCACCATGTGGCTCTCTGAACATCTTGCTATTTTCCTTATATGCAGTTTTTCACAGATTTAACAGCTTCAGTGCATCAATTTATATTGTGGGAACCTTATTCTCTTCCAGTAGCAAAACACGGCTTTTTTGACAGATGGCTATGTGGACCTTGCGGGCTGTTATGTAAAACCACAGCACTGCAAAGCAGTCTTGCTGTGGGATTTTTGTGTTTGAGAAAGGAGGGTACTTCAGAAAACAGGTTTTCAACCTAAAACTTACTAGATTCATCTTTGGGGTATTTTGCTAAGTATTTTCTAAGGACACAGAGAGTTCAACTGGTTGCCTCCATAATCAGTAGGTAATTCATGGAAACCCCAAAACTTCTGAATTAGTGCACTTGCTTTGTACTCAGAATTTCAGTAATATATGACTAGACAGAAAACCAAGAGGTTGCAGCTAACAAAATTCAGCCAAATCTAGTATTATTATGACAGAGCAATGGCAATATATTTTATATCAATTCAAGTTTCTTGAGTCTTTTAACTTAATATGTCTTCAGTATCTACTGAGTGTCAGGAATCTTGGATTTTACTTGGATCTGAGACTGTGTGCTAAATCCAGGTGTACTCCAAAATTGTTCATAGTCTTCACTGTTGGAGCAATTCCTCTCTTCATAAATATAAACTGAGAAAGGGATTTAGACCTAGCAACCAAACATCTTTACCACTGAGAGGTATGGAGAAATGTAGAAAGGGAAAAAGTGCCATTCTCTGGTTTGCTTAGGATTTTTTTCCCTCTGAAAAATCTTCTTAAACTCTTGGATTTTGTCCTGGTGGGAGATTATGAACGTTCTGGAAGTTCTTTCTCTTCAGCTTGACAGATGAACATCTGAGAGATAAGGAAATGCTGTTGAACTTGATTCTCAGAACACAACATTCTGGTTCATGGCTGGATTCACATATCTAGCCTAATTCTGGGAAACAGTAGCAGAGGTGGAAATAACTTGTATGTCATTGAGGAGGAATCATGACTAAATATGCTTTCCTACTACTACTGTTTCTTTTCAAGCACTTGTACATATTTTTATTTAACCTTAGAAGTACTGATTTTGTCATATATTAGTAGGTCATATTTTAAAGTTCAGTTCTGGTTTTCTGTCTGGAAGATATCAGAGGTGTTGAGGTTTAAACTATTGATTACTGTTATGTGACATACAAGGTTAAAGGACATCTGCCCAGCTTCCTTATGTTTTTTTTCTGATTTGCAGTGATGTCAAATAATTTGCTTTATGTTTGTTTCTTTAGGGTCTGATCACCTTCGAGAGAAAGATGGACTGTGGGCTGTGCTAGTTTGGCTTTCAATCCTAGCAGCTCGAAAGCAGAGTGTAGAGGAGATTGTCAGGGATCACTGGGCAAAATTTGGCCGGCACTACTATTGCAGGTGAGAAAAGTGAGGAAAAAGGCACAGGAACTTACACAGTTGATAGGAGAATTCTACTACAGCCATTGCATGTTTAGATGTGCTCCACTGCACTTATGTGTGCATTCTACAGCAATGAAAAACTGACACATTATTACTGTTCTCTAGACAGGTTTTTTCTGATGAGTAAGTAGCAGAAGATGGAGCGGCATGTATATGTCACTGCTAGTATATGATAAATTGAATTTTCTGATATTGAATGGCAGAAAGATTTTAATTATTTACTTATGAAATATGTAGGTGTAGGTTGTTACATGACATTGAAAAAGAATCAAAAGCCCAGCAACATTTCCTCCTGCATTTTTTTTCTGCAAGTGCTTCCATATGACACTGGTTTAGCAAGAACTGAAACTATGCCTACTTTCAATTCAGGACAACTTCTCCAGAGATCCAAATATTTATTTATTTTTATTAAAGTCTCAAAATTGTGAATTCTAGCTGCCATTTACATTTTAGATTCTGCCCCTCTCTTAATCCAGATTTAATCCTGAGGAATTTGCAATTTATAAGGACTTTTGCAAACAGCTGTTTCTCAAAACTTGTAGCAAAGTTTTCTCTGTTTCACTTGTCACACTGCACTTGTCACAGTGGACTGTGTTCCTAATTTTGGAAAGCTGTGTCAGTGTATCAGTGATGTTTTCTATGCTACTTTAGAAACTGTGTATTTTCTAAATTATTTCTGTTGACTCAGAGTCAGGTGACCAGTGTAGAGCTGTGATGCACACATGTAATGGTCAGATTGCACAGGACTTGCATGTGTCTGCTTGTTTAATTTGTAATCAGTACTTCAGTGGTCCACCTCTGATTTTTGAAGTGAGCAGTAAATTGCTAATTTTGAGTATATAGAGTTCTGTGAAAGCAGGACTGTTTTCTCTGGGGCTCTGAGGACTTATTTGTTGGTTTTAACTTTTTTTATATATATATATGCAAGGTTTGATTATGAAGCACTGGAACCAAGAACAGCATATTTCATAATGAGAGACCTGGAAGCTCTGATCACTGACAAATCATTCAGCCATCAGCAGTTTGCTGTGGGTAACAATATCTACAGTGTGGAAAGAACAGACAGCTTTGAGTACATAGATCCTGTGGATGGCACTGTGACCAAAAGACAGGTATGGCTGTAGTGATGGAGTTGCAAAGTTTTGCAGCTGTCATATTGTCTCCAGCAGCGTTATTTCTAAAGTTCAGCTGGCAAGACTATCCATTTATTTATAGGACGGTGTTTTCTTTTCTTTGATAGATACTGCATTTCCTACTTAAGATTAGCTCGGTCTGGATAAGATAATCCACCTCTGGTTTAGCTTGCACTTTCTGTGCATAATTGGAGACAGTACTGTCACAGTGAATGTAGGATGGGATGAAGCCCCTGTTGGCAGCAATGCATGTATGGGGAGGGTTCCCTTTTTGGAACAGTGGAAAATGTCTTCTAAAAAGAAGATCTTTTTCTATTTTCTATCTGAAATTTCCACTTGCTATACATACATTACAAAGAAGGTTAAAATTCTCTTGCTCTTGGTGACCCACAGGTTTTACATACTTAAGATGCAATATCTTTTGTAGCGAATAGTGTGCAGAAGACTTCAGTAGATTTTACCCTATGTAGACACAATTGACTTCCCTTGTCCAAATTATCAGTTCCTTCTGGACTCTGTCTATATTGAGATTCCTTAACTATCAAGAACTGCAGTTCAAACTGAATTGGCAGTGTTTTGAAATTCATGATGTGCTCAAGAATAACTATGTACTTCTGCCAGGTGTAAATGTATATTCAAATATCTTAAATATAAGCTATGACTCATTAAAATTTGTCCTCATTTATGCTGTTCATATTTTTTTGTCCTGGTTTCTCTGGTTTTTAAATTACTTGACCTCCCAAATTACTTGACCCTAGCGAATGATATTACAAGTCATTAAAACTATTGTCATGCCATTCTGCTCGGAGTCTTTATAGTTTCCCTTCATCATTACATCTAGACATTATAAGCAGCCCATCTGCCAGCTGAGCTACTCTCTTTGTGTGTATTACTACTGAAACAAGATATGAGGATATTATCAGATCTAACTCCAGTGGAAAATTACTGGCATGGCAGATCTCTGACCTTTGTACTTAAAAAAAAACCAAAAAAACAAATCAACAACCCAGCTTGTGGATTTTCATTGCATTTTCTTTCCCTTAATTTTTATCCAAAGCCCTTGCTCTATATTGGAATATAATTGCTAATCATATCACCATGTAACACAAGCAGAGAAACATGACTTGGCCTTTTTTCAGGTGGACTCTGAAAGGGAGACCATAAAACCAGAAAGCATGTCTTAACATAGGCAGAAGCCCCTAATTATTCAGAATACAGTTCAAACAATTTGTCTTTTGGCAAGGACACGTTCCTAGCTCCATGTGTCTGCAGTCTCAGTGGGATTCTTCAAGCACAATAAAATTGGAGAGGACATTGATCCATGCAAATGAAACAACACTTTGCTGCTGCCATTTTCCTCAGGTGGTTTGCTCATCATCTAAATGGAGATGCCTCTCTCAGATCATCATAAGCTTCAGGAGAATTTTCCAGCTCTGTATTCAGAAACCTGTTCCAAGTTTGGTTCCCCAGTAGGTGGGGGAGATTTATATTCCGTGCAACTGCATTGTCTCATGAATGAGAAGCTGGCTACATGCTAGTTAATCAGTGTTAATAAACAACATATTCAGAAAACAAATACAGCAATAATAGGCAGCAAATAATACACTGACTGTAGCTTCTAATTAATTCTGTTATTGAAATCCATGAATATTGTTTCTCACAGTGCAATAATAAGGCATAAAATGAAATTAAACATTCTGCTGTTTTTGAAAACTGTTTTAATTTTTATTATAAGCCTTGTTATGCTAGCTTTTGCACACATTAACATATAACAATGCTCCTCCTGAGAATCCAGAAAGCCAGGAAGGGAAGTAGTTGCAATTTTATTTGAAATTCGAATTGTAAGGATGAGAGGTACAAGTTGCCCATTACACTAAGAGAGGGGAGGCTCTAGGGAGACGTTATTGTGGCCTTTCAGTATGTAAAGGTGACTTGTAAGAAAGATGGGGACAATCTTCTTAACGGAGTTTGTTGCAATAGGACTGGTGATAATGGCTTTAAGGTAAAAGAGTAGATTCAGACTAGCTATAGGGAAGACATTTTTTTCAGTGAGGAAACACTGATGAAACACTGAAACAGGTTGCCCCATGGTGATGGATGCCCCATCCCTCGAAACATTGAAGATCAGTTTGGAAGGTGCTCTGAACAACCAGAGCTAGTTAAAGATGTTCCTGGTCATTGCAGGAGTATTGGACAGGATGACCTTTAAAGGTCCCTTCCAACCCAAACCATACTATGATTCAGTGCTTATCAACCAAACAATGCTTTATATGGTACTGAAGGTGTTTTGATATACTTCAGAAAACAATGGTTTTACTTATACTATTTGGAGCACTGTTTCCAACATCAGTCTCTTCTCAAGCTGCTGATAACAATGGAAGAATAAAATGCATCTCTTTTAATTTTCTTCTCTCATTTTTTAATGGTTTATTGCCCTTTAGACAAAAGTAGGAAGGATCTCAGTTTATGGACTAGGCATTTGACAACAGCAGGACTAAGGGGAAATGAAGTTCAGTGGCATAGCAGAGATGGCACTTAGTCTAAGGGTACCATTTACAGAAAGACAACTAGACTACATATTAGTGCAGAACTGGTAGAATATTGAAATGCTACAACTATTTATCTGTGCAATTTAGTTCTCTGGTCTTAATGGCCTTTCTGTAGAGGAACTGTGGATCCAGGTATATGGTCTGTAGTTCATATATGCAATACAAAAGAGGGAAGGAGGAAAGAAAAAAAGAGGTGAAGATGGGAACAAATAGCAAATTCACTGTTAATTAATAAATTGGTCAATCCTTTTTCTTATACACACAGTTATTGTGCATTAATTAGTGTACTCAAAATTAATTAACACTTTAAGCTTCCCAAGTTGTACTACAAACTTATTGAGGTTCTTGCAATCAGATACTGATGCATGGTCTTTGAGAAGTAACAGCTGGTCTTGTCTTATGTATTCACTGCTGACAACTGGTTTTTGATCCTGGGATTCTGTAGCTAATTCTTAGGCCACTCATACTTGGTTGTCTTAGACCTGTTTCTCAGGTCATTGATTTTGTGCTCTGCCACATAAAACAACAACAAATCAGGTCAGGCAAATAAAAAGAGCAGTAAGAGAGTATTTATTATGAGGAGTGGGAGGGAGTGTACAACATAATTTCTAGTCTTTTGAAGAGAAAAAAGTGTGATAAATGAGTTGTCCAAAATTACAGGGAAAGAGAAATTTCATCCAAATGTTTCTACCTTTCACTTTTTATTTTAAAGCAGTGAGTGGATGGTGATTTGTAAAGGTACCTTACATGTATGCTGTGCCTTCTTCTCTCATAGGGGCTGCGGATTATTTTTTCAGATGCTTCCAGGCTCATCTTCAGAATGAGTGCTTCTAGCCATGTGAGAGCTACTCTCCGGATCTATGCAGAGAGCTATGAAAAGGATCCTAGCCAACACAACAAGGAACCACAGGTAATGAAATAGCATTGTAATAAGTCAGTAAGTAATTCACTACCTCTCTAATAGCAGTGGCTACAGGTTCTCATCTTTAATCAGAAGTAACATTTAATGCTTTAACCTGTTTACTGTGTGTGTTTATGATTTTTCTAGTCTTGTAGATGTACATGTTTTGAGGCAGGATCACCAGTTTTAATATATGTTTGTTTAATATCTAGTGCAACAAGAATATCTGGTGATAAAGGACTTCAAGTCTGTTAAGAGAACCCATTCTAGTTTGAATTTTTTTCCCTATTTTTAAAAAAGTATTGTAATCTGAGTTATAAAACAGTATTTTAAAAATAAGACAACTGTGTTTCAAGCAGATTATCTGGAAGTGCGCGTATTCCAAGGATTCCTCATGGTGAGAGCACAGTTAGGAAATATGGATGTCAGCATAAACAATGTAGAATTCCTTGTAAGGCAAAGACTTGTGACTGTCTAAGAATAATCTCATAACCAGACTTTTTCCTAAGAAGAGTGAAGGATGAAAGTTGCTGGATAGTCCAGCAGATGCCTAGAACAATGAATAATATAAATCACATTTCACACTCTGAGATTTTTCCCAGTAAACTACCTTTATGCTGTGATATAGAAGAGAGGACTAAGGATGTTTCGTAGAAAAGAGACTAAGCATTTGGCTTGTAATAAATCAAAACACTATATTTTTAAATCCCTTGTAGTTCTGTGTTCATGATTGAAATGCAAATGTAAATGTCCCAAAACATAAAAACTGTCAAATGCATTTGAACTCTAGGTAGATGTTTGATGTTGCTTTTTCACAAGATTCTGAACCTAAACTTAAGAAGTTTCTTCTTATGCTATTAGACAATTGTCTGTTAGTCATGAAAAGTGCTTCAGTTTTCACAGAAATGTTGCAGACTCCATGCCTGCAGATATGATCTAGGAATTTTATTTGCCTTTTTTTTTTTTTTTTTTAAGTATCAGTTTGGATTCTCTGTAGCTTCTTGGATAGAATGCACATAATGTTAAAGCTCCAACAGAGTAAAGGACCACTTTTTAGCAATTTTATTGTTTTTCTCTGTATCCAAGTTTACCCAGCTGCAAGATCATTGATGCATTTTGACTAGGGAAGGACACTGCTACAACCTCATTTACAACTACTGCTTTATTGGGTTTACATGACAGAGTTTTGGTAGCAGAGGCACTGCAGGGGTGGCTTCTGTGAGAATTTACTAGAAGCTGCCTCCATGTCAAAAAAAGCCAGTTCCAGCTGGCTCCTGGATGGACCCACCACAGCCCCAAGCTGAGCTCCATCTTTCTTGTATGCTCCCTTTAAGTACTGGAAGGCTGCAATTAGGTCACCCCGAAGCCTCCTCCCCTCCCCTCCCCTCCCCTCCCCTCCCCTCCC
>JAWWEE010000085.1:46852243-46867070 GCA_035221455.1 Xenops minutus
CCAGTGAACTGCTGACCCTGCGCAGAAAGCACAGGAACCCCGAACCCTTCCCCCGCCCAGAGCCTGTCTTCCCTCCCCTCCCAGCCTGGGGAGAGATCAGAACAAAAGCTCTGGCTAGAGTCGTTATCAGCACATATATATTCATTATATCCTTTGTTAACTCTCTTTATCAGCACTAGGCGTTTGCTCCAAGCTTTGGAAGGAATTCCAACTGAGTTTTGAAACTATAACAGTAGGGTTGCTTTTTAAACTTTCCTATGATTTTTAGATTAAATAAGGAACAGGTTTCTTGGAGAAGTGCCAGTGAACTTAAAATGCTTTGGTGTCATCCAGACCTTATAGACTGGCATATTTTAATATTTACTTTTGCAGAATTTGCTCACAGATGTGAACTTGTGCTTTGCATATTAATCTTCTCTAAGTACTTTTGACTTTAATAGACTTGTGTTCTGCTTCAATGATTATTCAGTAGATAGATATCTACAAATATGGAGCTTTTAAAACAATAATATGTTAGACTGCTCACGCTTGTGCATAACTAAGTTTAATCATAAACTTACTTGACACCAATGGCATTCATGGTGTTACTGCATGACTCGCATATTTAGTCTCTTCACTCTTTTGATTCAACCATCTGACTGTATAAATAAAGCAAACATATTATCCTCTCAGAAACAGTTAGGTGTCTGAAACAGATTCAAAGTATTGATTATATTAAGGTTATAAAAAAGATATCTGTAAATTTAAGCTCTCCAGAACTACTTTTGTTTCATTTGATTTTCAGACCTGATGGGTTTGAAGCCAGAACTAGTTTATTTGAAAGGGGCAGCTAGGGGAAATCTCTAAGGGTCAGAGAATTAACTTACTAGTTTGGTAACCAAATATACAATTCTCTGAAAAGAAGGCTTTCACACAAAACTCAGCTCTGTCAGTTTATCTTTGTGTATCATTTAATTAACGGAAAGGAGATTCAATTACCATTTGAAAAATTGTATTTTATTTGGTTTTCATGTGGTACTATCATACTTGTTATCTGCACTCACCTATCTGGGTATATATATGGCCATTTAATAAAGTCTGTAGTATGAAACTTGAAAGTTCATGCTATTCTGTTGGAATTTATCCTATTAATACAATTACATGTGGTATTACTCAAAACACACTTCTGTGAATTCTGTTAGGGTAGTTCTTACAGTACCTTTAGACCCTAAGCTTCACAGATTAAGTGTGTTTAGGAAGAAAATATCATCTATGTGGCTTCCACTTATCAGAGTAGAAACAATTCTACTTTTGTAGAATTTTGTCTAAGTTGTTTTGTACAGCAGATTTCACAAGAGCTCCACTATTCTTGTTACATGGAAGCATTATCAGTATAGTGTATTTACTGGTTTCTCTTTTCTGCCTAGCTTAGGTATACTCAGTGGAAGACTTCACAAAACATATGTTAAGCACAATACTTCATTATATCAACTATAACAGTATAACAGTGTAGACACTATGGCTGTGTCAGGTTGTGATATTATTAAATTATTTACCATTACTATTGTATAATTCTACAGTTAAAGGAAGAATTTATAAATGTAAGATTTTTTTTATATTTCTGCTTAATGTAATTCAATGTTCTTCTCCTTCTTCAGGCTGTGCTGAGTCCTCTTATAGCAATTGCGCTGAAAATATCTCAGATTCATGAGAGGACAGGACGAAAGGGACCCACTGTTATCACCTGAAGCCACAGAAGATTGTTAAACCAGGGCCAAAAGAGGAACAGCAAGGAAGAAACAGAGCCTTGTTAAGACTTGTTAGCCATTTGTGCCTTGTATGATTTTAAAAGTTTTCTTGGGGAGAAAGGCAGGGTGGGAAGAAAAATTCAATATAACATTGAGCATAATAATTTGCATTGATCTCCAAATGCAATAGTATATTGACTTCTTTGTTTTACCTGCAACATCTTAATTTCAGGTAACAATATAACCAAGCAAACAGGCCTTTATCTTCAAATGTTCTCAGCAGTGTGACAGAAAATGACGACTGCTTAGTTTTGAATGCTATAATGAAAGCTGAAAAAATCTCAGTAAGGGAGAGAAAGGGAGGAGTTGCAAAGCAAAGACATGCTTGATGAACGTTGTTTGGGATTCCTGTCACCTTCTGGTCAGTTTATGAAGAGGCATACAGAGCATTCTGTGTCATAAGGGCTGTGTACTAAGCTTTGTATTTCCTTATCTGACACCATGCCTCCTGTCCTGCCTCTCCTGTTGCTTACAGATGCACACTGACAGCAGTGTTGTATACACACTTACACATGCTCCCAAAGAAGGGGTTATTCCATATTTTTTTTACCCCTGCTTTTAAAACATATCAATGTGATTTGTGCCTTTAGATTTTCCACATTTTTGGATTCTTTGGTTGTTTTCCTCCAAAAGGAGGCATTTGTGCTATAGAGCTGATTTTGTCCTTCTAGCACTATGTTTGGTATGGAATCTAACTGTCTTTTGCAATATTCTCCCATGTCAGGAGATGATACTGGTTCTTACTGTGTTTGAAAGGTAATCACTGCAAATTCAGCAGTTCTTTATGAAGGTGTTACAGAAGTCTTTGGAGTACTCATACTTTGCTTACCACAAAGTAAGTGAAGAATTAATTAAACAAACTAATAAATTAAGCAGAAATACTTGTCTGATTCACCAGCTGGACACAGTTTCTGCTAGATTCTTGGTAACAGTGGATCATGGAATAAAAATCTGAGGAGTGCAAGAGACGGCCCGGCATAGAACTGAGAAGGCTTTTGGGGATATGGACATCAGCATTTTTCTGCTTGTGAAATGATACTAAAGTTCTAGCTACAATACTGTGCTCTGAAGAAGAACACAAACACTTTATGCATGTGATTTGTTTGAAAGCTTTGCTTCCTTGGGAACAGCATGGTCACTTGTATCACTCATCAAGGTGGCTTTGTGCAATTCACCTCTTTGCAGTGTATTTCAGTTCATCGTGGTTGTCAAATTTTAGTGCAATTTATATAATATTGGAGCAAAGGAAATTGTTTTGATTTCTTTCAACACTTCTGTCAAAAAATGGCTATGGCACTTAGTACACAATAAAGAGTAACGCTGTCTATCTGTCTTGATATGTAATTGTAGACAAGACATGCTGCACTTTGAAGCATCCTAATAAAACTGCCTTTAATACAGTTACATTATTACTTGACTCTAAACAAATGAGGTACTCACATTTGTCACATAGTATCCTATCTTACAATTACATATTCCCATAAACTAAAAGAGATTTTAAGGCATTAGTTCTTTTTGTAAAGATTTTTCTTCTCTATGACCATGGCATTCTCACACAATTTGGACATCTACTTTTGAATGTAAGAGTATTCGTCTTTACAGAAGCCTTGTAAAGAATGTTTCTGTACGAAACCTGGTTTGTCTAATATTTTGTATTTATTACTGATCAAGCTCCTCTAGGTGCAGGATAGGAAGCTCCTAACTAGTAGACCACACTTGATCAAGCGCACAAGACACACTCTGGATTATGACAGCTCAAATTACGGAGTTGCATGAGAGAATGTTCTGAAAGGCAGTCCACTAAAACTTCTAAAATCTCCTATGCGTTCTCTGATAGTGAAATAATTTTTGATCGCATAGTAAGCTAGCTATTTATACTATGGAATATCCCATTTGCCAAGGTTTTCTGAGGTGGGAACAATGCAATTTGATAAGTAAGATGCACTGAAACCAGGCGTCTTTCGAATTGCAGTGGGAAGACTCAGAAGGAACAGATGAGGACTGTGAAGAACCACACGCTGTGCTTTTATCAGAAAGCTATCACTAGAGCTGCAGTAGATGGCAGTCTACTTTCATGAAGGTGGTCATGATAAACAAAGGGTGTATTTTAAAATCTCAGTATTGACTTTGTCTTGGGCTTCAGGTCCTTCTTTTTACAAAGAAGGGTGATACTGATAAAATGTAACTGGTATTTTTCACAGTTAATTAATTTTCTCTGCAAGAGGATGAATAAAACACTGAAGTACAGTGTGTATCTTTATATCTGATGTATATGGGGAAGGACTGTAGCCATAGTCTCATAATGTGTGCTGCATTTCCTGACGTCTTTTAATTATTAACATGAAAGATGAATGCTTAGAAAAAAGACACATATGTAAAGTTACACAAGGATGCAAGGCTCCTAAAAACAGAGCTTACATCTAGCAGATGTATAGCAGAGGGAAAACTATTATTAATACTGTGCATCTTATCACAGTGTCTGGGCACTGTGACCGAGACCCACACCGTTCTGTGCTATTCTTGAATTAGCAGTTTCCTCAGGTTTGGAAATTGCAAGATTCCTTTATCGTTCAGCTGTGATTTCACTAACATTTACTTGGACATCAATTCTGTTTTGCAAAACTTTGGATTTTCTCTGTGTTCAGGGACAGTTTTAAGGTAGTAATACTCATCTAAACCACAGGATCACAGAATCCTTGAGTTTGGAAGGTGTCACCTTGTTCATCAGGACTAAAATCACCTACTTCATGTCCCAGCAGGATCAGGTAGAGGAAGCTGCCCAGGATCATGTCCAGCTGGGTTTTGTTTATATCCAAAGGCTGAGACTCCACAACCTCTCTGGGCAGTGTTCAAGTGATTCATCACCCCCAGGGTGAAAACAAAAAAAAATCAAAACTTTTGTAAGTGTTCAGACAGAACTTCATGTGGTTCAGTTTGTGCCCATTGCCTCTTTTCCTGTCACTGGGCACCACTGAGAAGAGCCTGAGTCCACACACTTCTTTTTTTCCCATCAAGTATTTACAGAAATTACTAAGACTCGTCATGAGCCTTCTCTCCTGCAGATTAAACACTCCCAGCTCTCTGAGTCTCTCATCATATGACAAATGCCCCCATCCCTTCATCCTTCTGGCCTTTTGCTGGAATTACTCTGATATGTCCATGCCTCTTTTGTACTTGGTGACCTCAGACCCAGCACTCCAGATGTATCTTATTCTAGCACTCCTGAGCAGAGGGATCACATTCTTCCAGCTGCTGGTGATGTTTTCCTGATGCAACCCAGGATGCCATTGGCTGTTTTTGCTGTGCAAGTGCATTGCTGGTGAAATGTCAACTTGTTGACCCCCAGGTCCTTGTGGAGCTGTTTTCCAGCCCCAGCATGTACTGGTGCCTGGGTGTGATCCTCCCCAAGAGCAGGACTTCACATTTTCCTTTGCTGAACTTCATGAGGTTCCTGTTGGCCCATTTCTCCAGCCTACCTAGGTCCCTCTGAATTGGCAGTACATCTGCCTGGAATGTCAGCTGCTCCTTCCAGTGCTGTATCATTTACCAAACTGCTGAAGATGCCCCATCATCCAGAGGATGCCAGTATTGGCTCTAATCTTGACCCCTGGGTCACACTGCTGGTGACTGGTCGCCGGATGGACTTTGTGGCAGTAATCACCACCCTCTGGATGGCTGTTAAGCTGCTTTTTGATCTACTTCACACTGTCGACTTATCTAAATCTTGTTTTATTAGTCTGTGGAGATGAAAAAGTTTGTGGAGATGATGTCAAAAGCCTTACTAAAGGTGAAGCAAACAACATGCACTGCTCTCTCCTCATCCACTAACCCAGTCATGACATTGTGGAAGGTCATCAAGTTAGTTAAGCATCATTTGCCCTTCATAAATCCATGCTGGATTACTCCTAATCACCTTCTAGTCCTTCATGGCTTTGACAAGGTTTCCCAGAATTGGTTGCTCCATGATGTCCCAGGAACTAAGGTGAGGCTGACCACCATGTAACTCCCCAGATCCTTTTTTTCTTACAGACGGGAGTGATATTTGCCATCTCAGGGATGTATCACGGTCATCCACAATCTTTCAGAGGTAACGGAGAGTGGCCTTGCAATGGTATGACTTAGTTTCTTCATCTCTGTGCACCCATCCCAAATCATCCCATGGACTTGTGTATATCCATTTTTTTTCAAGCTCCACCCAAGGGAATTAAGTATTCATTGCTCCAGATTTTTCTTGTATTAGTCTTGAGGGCCTATAATTCCTGAAGGCTGCTTTTACCAGCAAAGATGGAGACAAAGAAAGCATTGAGCACCTCAGCCTTTTC
The DNA here is from genome assembly GCA_035221455.1 of Xenops minutus. Classification (NCBI taxonomy): domain Eukaryota; kingdom Metazoa; phylum Chordata; class Aves; order Passeriformes; family Furnariidae; genus Xenops; species Xenops minutus. The sequence goes on from JAWWEE010000085.1 coordinate 46,858,353, forward strand.
TATGCCCTCTTTCAGCTCATGTACCCTTAGAAACTTTTCCCATTACTCTTCATGTTCCTCACCTCATTCAACTCCAGGTGGACTTTTGATTTCCTAATCTCATCCCTGCATGATTGGAAAGTGTTTCTCTATTCCTCTAAGTTCAGTTGTCCCTGTTTCCACTTATCATACATTTTCTTTTCATATCTGTGTTTAGTCAGGAGCTCCCTAGTCATCCATGCAGGCCTCCTGCATCCTTTGTTTGATTTCTAGATATCAAGATGAACCATTTCTGAGCTTGAAGGACGCAGTTATTGAAATTCAAACAGCTGTCCTGGATTCATCTCTTCTCCAGGGCCATAACCCATGAGACTCTTCCAAGCAAATCTCTGAAGAGATTAAAGTCTGCTCTGCAAAATTTGGTCCACTTTTTCCCCTCTCAAAATTTGGAATCCATTGTCTCATGATCACTGCAGCAAAACCCCTTACATGCCCACCCATTTCTGGCACTGTGAGTGTCCAGATAGCACCATTTTAATGGCTTCTCAGTCACCAATGTCAGGAAGTTATTTGTCTCTGCACTGAAGGAATCTGTTGTGTTCTGAAGGCATAGTTTGACCCATTCATGTCCTTCTGCCCAAAGAAAATTCCTTTTAACTTAAAATTTCCAGCTGCTATTCTTGGCAGATATGACTTCATGCTATTAAATGTGATCAAAACCAAACTGTTTAAAAGCTTTCACTGCATTAAAGATTGTTGACATTTTTGTGCTTTTTGCCCACACCATTTCCATTAAGTTCATAACCAAATAGTTCATTACCTGGAAAGGCCAACTGAAAACTAGATTGTATAACAATATTAGGTATTACCTTCAATGTTCTCCTCATCTCAATAACCTTTGTGTATCAAATACTTCGTTGCATGCTCCAGATGGAACATGCAGTTATCTTCAATTTCACATTTCCGTATCCATTGAGACATCACAACTTCTGCACAGGGCTGGAGCTAAAAGGGGGCACTGCAGGGCTCTTCTGAAATTGGGGGAAAGAGAGGTTTAGCTCTTCCTGATTGTTCATAAACTATGTGGAAAACATCTGAACACATTTCCTGTGACAAACTGGTCCAAGAGCAGAATTCAGTAGTGCAGTACTTGCTCTCAGTAGGACTCAGAACTGTAGTCTCAGCCTTTTCCCATTCCTTTGGTCTTGCTTTAATAATTATCTAGTGGAAAATTTAGATCTCCACAGGAGAAAGAAAAAATAAAATAAAAAAATAACATTGAACATGCACAGTACAGGCATTTTGCTGTGGGATATCTCCTGGCTGATCAGCCTCATCTGCTGTGATTGATTGCTCCACCAATACTTGTGCAGTTCCTACTGCCTTTAGGATCTAGGACTCTGGAGTAATGAAGCAAGAGATTTTGGGGTATGGATATGGTAGTGTTAGGAGGTAAGACCATAGCAAAGTCACTTGGCATAGTAGATCTTCACTGCAACTGTTTTGGAAACAATGTATTTTGTTCCTCTGGCTCTTATTGTTCTGTGTGCTGTGCTGCTTCTTAGTCACTTTGAAAAATCTTTATATCCTGGTAGTGCCTTCTATCAGTTCCTGGCTTTTTCAAGGACTCTTTGTTTAGAATCTGGGTCTTTTAATACATTTCTCATCCTCAACTTATCTTGAATTGATTTTTCTTCCTCTGTAGTTTTTTCACCCCATTTTACTCTGCTTTCCTTTTTAGTTACAGCAGCTGAAGGATTTGTGTGTTCTTCCCTAAAGGATGAAATTCTTCAAAAGATAAAACTAATGCAATTGACATTTCCCTGGCCTTAGCTATTGTTACCATCATGGCTTGCATTTCTAATGCGTATACAGCCATAGTGCTTAACTTGTAATCTTACAGTATGTAGATCTCTGGAAAGTGTGATAGCTTTTCTGTCTCACTGGTGTGTAACAAAACCAAGAACAGTTTCCCCAGACAGATGGTAGATGCACCATCCCTGAAAAAATTCAAGTTCAGGTTAGACAGGACTCTGAGCAACCTAATCTAGTGAACAGATCCCTGTTTATTGCAAGGGCTTGGACTAGAAGACATCTAAAGGTCCCTTCACACCCAGACCTTCCAACCCAAAAAGCCAAACTCCATCTATAGTTAATGTTGTAGGTTCAAATCTGGGTGAACCTTCCTGAAATTTTTATTGTCATCTGGATTACAGGTGACAGTGGCCTGGATGCAAATTTACTGTGGTGCTTTTGTGGAAGGAAGGCTATATGTCCAAGTCTGTCCTTTTTTGTGGTACTTTTTGTGTAATTATGAGGACACTTTTCTTCAGTAAGGTGCAGTCAAAGCAACTGCCCTTAGAGATAGCTCAGGGGAGTCAGAGATGATTTTTCCTCCTGCCGTTGGTAGTTCCCTCTGAGAAGCTGTCAGCATAACAAGGGTTCTTTGTCTGGCATCTAAGCATTGTGTTTTATTGTGCCCTTATCCGGAATCATGGACATCTTGTATCATATAAGCAAATACAAGGCATTTATTTTAAATACAAAATTTATTCATGAAATCACTAGTAAAATACCAACTTTTTCCCCCCAAATAAAACAAGTAACTCAAAAGGCATACAATACAAAAACAATTAGTTACAACAAATAACCTACAAATTTCAAACAAAAACTGAGTTAATAGGTTTCCCATGTCAGCTAATGTTTCAAAACCACAAATGAAGGCTTTAAGCTGAAACTCCTTATGAGGCACAAAACATATAAGACTGATAAAATCACGATGCTTCATTTATCTTGTAACATAAGAAACTCTTATTGCCATTGGTGGTGAGTTGTGTAAGATACAGCCTGAACATTTCTATTTCTATAGAGATTTATTCTGCTTTGAAATACTGAGCACCTTCATATATCTCCTCCATCTAGACTCAAACTGACAAGTGGTCAATGCTTTTCCTGTGCAATTTCATCCTAAGCAGTGTGCTACTTGGGGTCACTGACACAAGTCTTCTTCACGATTTTCCTACTTCACAGATCCAGGATTTTACTGGCTGTCCATCTCAGATGTTTTGACAGGTGTTGCTCTTTCTGAGGTCCCCTGGAAGTCTGTGTCCTGTTGGTAACTGATTTCTTGCATGGATGTATGGGAATTTGACTCCACTCTGGAGTTTGAATCTTGATGGGTTGTTTGCTGCTGCCATAGCTGCCACACACACAGGTCATATGGTGGTGGCTGCTCCTGCTCATTTGTTTCACTGACAAACTCTTCACTGCTTTCACTATATGGAGGTGGAGGGATATTGATGATTCCTTGCTGTTTTAGTGTGGAGGCAACTGACAATGCGAAGCTCTGCTTTTCAGGATCCATGCAGTCTTTATAGGAGGGAGGATAGAAGTCAGGTCTAAAATAAGCAGATCGAAAAGAAACACATTGTGGTGAAATGTGATTTATCTCACAGAACTTGGTTAGATACTTTGTCTGTTACATTTCCAAAGTATAGATGAGGCTAAAACTGTAAATGGAAACCTAAGTAGGTTTAGAACAATGGAACATATTAATATAAAAAAGTAGGCATAGCTGAGATAATGTCCTGTGTCTTTGTACAAAATGTTTAATTAAAACACAACATTCTAAAAGGATGTTCCCTATGAAAATTCCCAGCCATGGCATTAAAACACTAGTGTTTGTATTTCAACAAGTGCCTGAGGAAAGTTTTGTTTGGAAGAAGAACAAGATCACTGTTCAAGATTATTTATTATTACAATAACCATTGTTTTCCACAGTTTTAAAATGCATTTTGTATGTCTCTGCTTATCTAACCAAAATTTGCTGGATTTTTTTTTATGGAGCCTTTAGAGTGCTCATTGTCAGTGTTTCTGGTGCGGTTTCCATAACAGTCCAGGAAAAGCATTTTGTATCGAGTGACTCTGTTAAAGACTTTTGCAAGGCCTAATGCCAATCAGTTTAAGAAACTCTCTTAACTTTGTTAAGAAATAAAATCGTAGGATCACAAAATGTTTTGGGTTGGAAGGGAACTTAAAAGATCATCTTGTTCCAACCACCCTGCCATGGGCAGGCAAACCCTCCACTAGACCAGGTTGCTCAGAGCTCCATCCAACCTGGCCTTAAAGACTTCTAGACATGGGATTTCTACAACTCTGGGCAGCCTATTTCAGTGCCCCACCACCCTCCTGGTAAAGCATTTTTTCCTAATGGCTAATCTAAACCTAACCTCAGTTTGAAACCATTTCCCTTTGTCCTGTCACTATATGCTCTTGTAAAAAGTCCCTCTCCATCTTTCCTGTAAGTTCCCTTCAGGTATTGCAAGGTGCTATAAAGTCTCACTGGAGCCTTCTCCAGGCTGAACAACCCAGCTCTCTCAGCCTGTCTTCATAGCAGAGGTGTTCCAGTCCCATGATCATCTTCATGTCCCTCCTCTGCACCCATTCTAACAGGTCAATGTCCTTCCTGTGCTGAGGACCCCAGAGCTGGATGCAGTACTCCAGGTAGGGACTCACAAAAACAGAGTAGAGGGACAGAATCATCTCCCTTGTCCTGCTGCCCACACTGTTTTTGATGTAGCCCAGGATATGTTTGGCTTTCTAGGTTGCAAGAGCACATCGTCAAGTCTGTTGAGCTATACACCAACCAACACTACCTAGTCCTCCTCTCCAGGACTGCTGTCAGTCTTTTCTCTGCCCAGCCTGATTCATGCTTGAGTTTGTCCCAGCCCAGGTGCAGAACCTTGCCCTTGGCCTTGTTGAACTTCATGAAGTTTTCAAATAGGGGGGACAGTTAGACAAGAAAACTTTTGCAGGAACAATACAAGGAACTGAGGCTCCCTGCATACCTCAAGATTGATAACTTATATGAGCACCTATGCCACAGCAGCACATCTGAAACTGTCTGTTAAGATGGAACTCAGGATGCTCCTGCATGAAGTTGAAGTACCTGCACCTGCTGCCTCCATGCATGGCTTTGGAACCTTTGGAAACTGTGAAACCTTCATTGTTTTGTGTAGTATACCTTACTCCATGTATTGTTTGCATGAACTGTTGTTTGTACATTACTCCTTGCTCTAGCAGTCCTCTCTACAGATATACAATAAAATGACTACATATTTTCCATTTTGTACAAAATACAAAAACCTTATATTGCTTCTTTCTTCTGACAGTATGTTTGCACAATAGGATCCCTCCCTCCCAGTCCATCTGCAGCAATCTGCAACACATACCTGTCTATGGTGCATACATGTAGTTCTCTGTGGCTGGGATTTCGAATGAGGATGCTGAGAGCCCTGTATTTCAAGACTTCATGGAAAGTGGTCCAGAAAATGCCAGTAACAAGAAGAAAGAGCCCGAAAGCTAACAGGCAATAAAAGACTAGCTCATTATTTCCATATCTGCACATGGAGGAATTTGTGGAAATGCAAAGGACTCCCAGACAAATAGTAAAGAAACTGAGTGAGAGCACAAAAAGACGAATGAAGGTAAAAACACTTTTTGGCATGTTTCATAGCAGACACAGCACTTTGTTCCGGTCTGCTGTTTGTTTGCTGGCTCTCTTGGCTGTGCTTCTCATATTCATGCATGGGTACTTTATAGACTTCAGGATCAACTGGCCTTTAAACAATGAAAAGAAGCAGGCAGTTTTAAGATACTCATTAACTCTTTGAGAGACTTATAAACTCTTTTGAGATGAGTTTGTAATCTTCTACATACTTTAAGGAAGGAAGCAGAAACTTCTTGAACTATTCCTTTGCTGTTGTGGTCTCTGGAGCGCATAATGGACTGCTGCACTCATTGCATGTTATGATTTGAAGTGGTTTATACATTTTGTTGGTTATGAATGAGATGTGTTTGTTAAAATTGACTTACTTGACTTTAAAGGAAAAACAATCAACAACCAACAACCAACAAAAATGCTGTTCATAAATCCTTGTTAGATGTTTCAAGAGAAAATATGCTTCTTAATCACCTATTTCCTTCTTTCATTGGATTTTGGTCTCCTGTCTTTAGCACATTATTCAATTGCCTTGATATTTTTAATAGTACTTTGAAAAAAGATCTATTTCTACCTGGCAATGTGTTATAATAACTGGATTTAGTACACAAAGTGAAAGAAATCAAGATTACATCATGTCAAAAAATAACATAGGCATACAAGAAATCTCCTGTCTGCAGTTTCAATTGTACTCCAATTCCTTTAGCGTTATTCTGTTCTCTCTTCTAGCAAGTTTTATTGACTGATTTTCAAAAGGGTCAGTACTTGAAGCTATGCAGGAACAGTCACAATCAGTTTTCCAAATATATTTAGACATGAAATTCAGAGATGCTTGCAATCAACAGATTTTAGGCCTAAATACTGCTACCTCAAATACAAAACCCAGCCTTTAGAATTAACCAAAGGATTTCCTATTGGAACAATACCCACTAATTTTCGACAGGGTGCAGCAAACTTCGCAATCAGAACTTGATTTGTCTAAAGATGCTACCTTATTTGAAAGATTACTAATTCTATTTCTGAATGTTTTCAGCAATAAAGTAATTAACCAGACCTTCCCTAGGTTTGTTGTAAAATCTCCATTGCACATAGTGAACAAATCATAACAGGGAACCATTTGAAAAAAGTCTCAGTCTCAAATCTCTATTGAAATAATGAGTGAATTGCAGGTATTGTTGGGCAATATTCAATGAAGTGATTTACTTATAGATAGCAACAAATGATTTTGAAGATTTTCTGCCATATCCTATAACAGGATTTCTTCCTACCTAGTGTGGACTCTTCATTTTACTACAGCTATATGGGGGAGCTGTAGGACTTCTATACACAGTGCAATAAAACTTTCCAATATACTGCTTGGGTCTAGTTGCTGAAGGTCATTTATGCAAATCCTCAAAACAGGAGTCATGTCTGATGGGATAAAGAAAGCTCCAGGTCTTCTTAATGTCGACCTTTGCTGCAGCTATGGAGGGAAAGGTCTTCACAGGCACTTTAAGTAGGGTGCTGGATCTTCATATCTTCAACTCAGAGGAGACAGTTTTGATTTTTGACTGGCCAGGATTCTTCAAAGTAGTCATCTCCTGTCACATGTTGTCCCTGGCTGTACCTGTGTGAGTTGCAGAAAGACACAAAATTCCACATTATATCTCCCCAAAACTTTATGGTAGCTCATGTGATGTTGCGTATCTGCGCAATCAGCACTTCTTTTTTTCTGGCCTATGTTTATCCAAATGTGGCAGACATTCCTTTATAATAAATCAGAGTGTTTAAAAGGAAGCGGTAATTGATATCAAGCTGCCACATATTCTGATCAGGCACAACTATTTTAAGCTCTCATCACTATTACTACTTCTTCAGTTCTTGAAGGGTCTGTGAAGACACTTTCACATTTTCACATTTTCATTTCAAGATCTATCAGAATGTTGACACTGAGAACAAATCTCATAAAGCAATATAATCACAGACAGAATTTTTCTAAGGTGGGTCACTCATGTCATAATGAAAGTGAAAGAACAGCAAGACCAGCTGCTGCCCTTCCTAAGGAAGGCATTCAGGTAAGGAGTGATTTGGGGTTGTCTTCATTTTAGAGCAAAACCCTGCCAAACTTGTAATAGGTCTGTTCTCTCAGGCAATGGCTACAGACATCTAAACATCACCAAGGAAGCACATCACTGCTTCATATCCAGTTAAGAGTACAAGTGAGTGCTAGTTGATCTGTCATTGAGATGATAAAACAGTTTGAGTAAATTGAGTATTTTCCACTCTGCAACGCCTTCTGACAATTCCTACAGGTGATATTTCTTGTAAGCCACTTTTTCTTCACCAGAAGTTACCTCTTTATTTATTCTGATGTGTGCATTTGAAGCTTACATTCACATGTAATTTTCCATACTGTATTTATCCTATTCAATTCCGACAAGAAGGAAATTATCTCACTAATAACTTAGTAGACCATCAATATTCTAGCAATTCATGGGCATTTGAACAATACAGATTGGTATATCAGGAACATTATACACAGTAGCAATTCACAGACATATTTAAACACAACAAATCTCCAGATGACTTTAGTGCACATAACTGCCATACATGTTTCACTTACATGTCTTGAATCCTGTATCACAGCCTGTATCATGGCCAATTTCTGCTCTTTGTATTTTTCATATGAAGTAGGCCAGAAAGCAGGTACTAATTAAGTATTTATCTCTATGGTTTGGGTTCCCTTCTCTCCCAAATAATCTGCCAGTAGTTTTGGGAAACACATTGTCTTTCCTGATCATGGATGAACAAAAATGAAAATTGCTCAGCAAAGCTTCCTCTGGGGAGCTCATGTCTCATTCTGGATCACTGCCGTAGGTTTTCAGGTAAGCAGCTCAGCTGGGGAAGTTGGTAGAAGATTTTGGATAGCAGTAGCAACCCGATTTTCAGTGTTGCATGCTCCTCACCAACATGTCCCTGAAAGGGGGAAGCTCTTCTTCTTCTTTAGGAATGTGTTTTTCTTAATCGAGCTGTCAGATACAAGACTGCAGATAATAGCTCTGGTCAGGACCGATGCTTCTGCAGCAAAACTACTGGCCAGTTAGACAGGGGTTTCATCTGCTGTTATAGTTTCAAAATCAGTTGGAATTCCTTCCAAAGCTTGGAGGCAACGCCTTAGAACCAATAAAAGGTTTAACAAAGAACGTTTTGAATATGCATGTGGTGATAATGGCTCTAGCCAGGGTCTTTTGTTTCTGATC
>JAWWEE010000085.1:46867170-46887231 GCA_035221455.1 Xenops minutus
TGTTTCTAAATTTAAAGGAGAGGAATTATTTATTGACCAACATAAATACCTTAGTTCTCCCCTCGAACTAAGACATCTGCCCTTAAGAATCTGCACCAGCTGTGGAAAGCTCTGTGCTGACTTCCCGTCACATGGAGATATAGCTAAACAGACCTCTCCCTGGGTCTTGCGCTCTGCCTCTCCTCCTGTTGCTGAAATAGTAGTCTGATTGGTGCATTTCCAGGACGGATCTGGTCCCTGTCACCACATGGAAGAAAGGCTGCAGCACTCACTCCAGATTGGAGTCAGGTAATTTAAACATGTTCCTTGGCTGTCACAATTTTTGCCCAGGAAAAGGCAAATTGGTTTTTCTCCACCTCACTGTGAAGTGGTGTGTAGAGAGGCTCAGAACACTGTAGCACTGGCAGCACAGGTGATTCCCCAGCAGCTGAACTGCTGCACATGCTTCTGGTGTGGGCACAGGGAATGGTGTGCTGTTCTTCAGTGTGACCACTTTTACTGAACCCTTCACAGAGGGGACAACCCAGTGAAACACTGTATGGAGTTAATGCTGCAGGTAAAACTGCTGCATTGTTCAACATTTTAGCACAGTGCTGATATATGGAGGGCTGAACCTGTTTATTTGTCTAAGTAGTTCAGCATTGTGTGCTACTGTCATCTGTGCTACTTCTTATGGAATAATAATAAGCAACTACCTTGAAATTTGAACTAAGAATGCCCTTTACTAGGGAATGCAAGTCAATTTTCTGATCTTTACAATGAGGACAAACTGCTCTGTCTGTTCCTCTGCATCTTGCCCATGCATATTTGCTAGAGAAATAAAACGTTTATCTTTATGGTGTGAAAGTCTACAGTCCATCTGGTTCACAGTGATCTCTCCTGTAATGTGTTTCCTTGTTAGGAAAATGGAAGTGAATGTTGTGCATTTGTACTTTTAATTGGATTTAGTTCTTTTGTAATGAGAACTCCCTACAGAGAAGATGAATTCTGCTCTTGTCATCCCACGGTAAAGGCATGATTCCATGTGATGCATATAGTGCTCAGAAACTGGCTGTAAGTGTGACAAGTTCATTTTTCATGTGCTCTCTGTCCATGTGCCTGTGCTGCACACAGGCTGTGGGCTGCTTTCACAGGGATGCTTACCAATAAGTAAATTTGCATGAGAAAACCAGCTTGCTGGTTTTCTGAAAGATGTTTCAGTAGGCCTTGAGGATGAACCATGATGGAAATACAGTGGTACATATGATAGAACCATATCTACACACATGCATGCATACATGCAGATACCAACATGGGAGAGAAATGAGCATGCATATATAATAACTGTTGTTCTCAGAGAGGGGATATCATCTTCCATTTTCCTTTGTAGCACTAAAAACCATCAGTGTCTGATAGGTATCAGTCTAGGTTCAACAAAGAATTTACTTCTTTGAGTGGTAGCATATTTAACAACCATCCAATACCCTGGGCCAGAGAGCCTAGAGGGCTGACATAAAGCACTTGCATGACCTGTGCAGACCACAAATTTTCTATCCCATCCAGTTCTCTGACAAGCCTATGAAATTAAAGAGAAGCAAGTAAAACCTGACAGTGGCAGGTGGTGGCTCCACAAGATGGCAAAAGCAGAGCCCGCCCCTTGGCAGGGAGCAGGTCTGCAGTGTTACTGCAAAGTGCACTGAACAGGGAACAGACAGCTCAGCATTGCTTGGGATCTGTGGATGGGGGTGGTCACAGAGAGTGAGGGGTTAGTCCTTGTGATGCTGTAGTAGAAGATACATAGGAGCCCCTTTAATGGGGAAGAAATATATCCACCTCTTGTTTTGCATTTGAAGGTCTTCCTATTTTTCTTTGCAGGATGCTGAAGTTTGGTGGTTTCTCCAAGAGGTCAGTTAAGACTATGGCAAAAGGCTATAAGTATATTATCCTTGAAAATAGCATTTGATTCCAAATTACTGCATCTCACACAGTAGGTATATAAAGGAAAGGAAAAAGAAGATGAGAAGCTGAAATAGCTCCATAATGATGTTTAATTATCGGTGTTCCATTATTTTTCTAATTTTCCATCACTTCAGATTTCCTGTAATGTTGTTCTTGGACTTTTTCAACTCCTTTAACATTTTGCAGCTTGATTTTATTGGCAATGAGTGTCTTGGACTGCATCAGACTGGATGAGCAGATTTCCTATTTCTTTTAAAAAACAGGAAGAAAGTTGCTTCTAATGAGGATCAGGTGGCAAAAGGGAATAGCTAATGTGGTGTAAAGGTTGCTGAGCAGAATTGGCTGCAGACCAAGGTCAAAAGGTAACAGTCCAGATGCACAAAAAGTACTTCTTAGGAAGTCTGATTGAAGATGAACTTAATGGATGTTCCACTGGACGATTTGAGAATTGTGATTGTTCGGCAATTTGCAATTCACTCATAAAGGTCATTGCTTAGCCTGTATCCTGTTGAAACATGTAAGGCTTCAACAAACTAGTTTCTGGAATTATGCTACTCAGAAAGAAATCTGTGATATCATACACATTTTTATGAGAGTTGTGAAACACAAACATATTTTTAAAACTACTAATAAAGTTGAAAGGTTAAAATCAGATAATGAAATCCAGACATTCTAATGCAAATATTTTAGATGTATTAATGCCAGCTGCATATTATATGACAGTACATGATGCAAGATAATGTCATATTACACATCACATATGCTACAACTATTAAAAATATTTTATAAAAGTCTTTTACCAGATATTTCAAGATTATGTGTTTTGCTCTAGTCTGAAATTAAATCTGGTTTGTTCTCCTCTCCTTTCCTCTCCTTTCCTTTTCCTTTTTGGTACCCTTATCTGACATGATTTATTTGTAACAAGTGATTCAAAGGGGTTTGTATGCTGTTCTCAGTAATCCAGTACAGATTTAATACTTAAAATGAGGATTTAGATACTAAGTTTTAAAATCTTGGAGAAAATTTTGATTTTTAACAAATAATATTTTAACAGATATTATTTTTGGTAAATCAAATGTTCTTTTCTCCCCCAGGTATTCATTCCAAATTTTATTGTTTTATTTACTTACTAAAAAAATGAAATACGGTTACTGTGATAACAATCCAATAGTTTTGAGTGTAGTGTGACCTGGCTAGTCAGAAAAAATTACACATAAGTGGGACAGTTTCGTAATGAATCTGTAACTGTTTCTGGTCTATGAGACTTTTAATAATTATATCAGAACTTGTATATCTTTGTAAAACTTTGAAATTATCATGATGGATTATCAGCATATGTGAGGGCTTCCCTTTTAATTTATATCTGTCAAAAACACAGAATGCCAGTTTTGTAAAAACCAAATGATACTAGTAGACATTGTTCTTTTTTTTTTTTTTTTTTTCTTTACAAAAAGTTATTCAGGAGGTCTCTACTATTGAAAATACAGGCTTGTTGTATTTGTCTCATGTTCCCATATTTAAAAATATATTGCATGATATCCAAGGACCTGGGAAAGCTGTGAAAAACATATGCATTCCTATTGAACCAGACATTATGGTTCCTTCTGTAGAATTAAGTGTTAAAAACTGTCATGTGTGCAGTGAAAGATTTTAAAAAGGAAAAAAAAAAAAGAAAAAGAAAAAAGCCAACAACAACAACAACAAAAAAACCAACAAAAAACAAAAAACAACACACCCAAAAAAAGGTTTCAGTGTCTGTTTACCTAAGCATAAGAATGAGAGCCATAGGTAAACAGAGTGACTGTCTGACTGTGCAGTGTGAGTTAGAGTGTATGTGGTGTGATCATTTCAGTACTGCTCTTTACCAACCATTTCCTACATGGTGATGCCTCAAGGACAGTGATATCTGCACAAGTTCTGAGTAGGAAACAATTTTACAGCACTGCTTAACAAACATGAATAACTTGGAACCTGATGAATAAGGATCCTCTATATGTGAGACAAGTTCCCTTTTGTTCATGCATCAGTACTATAGATGACGTGCCCAGCTGAAGTGTTCATCTTACAGAGAGTTTCATATTCCACCATTACACATGTAAGGATCTTGACAGAATTCTAATCATAAATTAGTTAAAAAAATCACCAGTTAGATAGCAGTGTTATCTTAGGTAATTAGCTAATCTTATTGTTTAATGACAGTGTAAAATATCTGGGGAAAAATTTACTTAGGGAGAAAGTGAAAAAACATTTTCCATGCAAAGTTTATGTGTCAGTCTTCTTTTTTCCTTTCACTCCTCCTACATACTTCATTTCTACAGAAGATAGTTGTCTTAAGATTTTTAAATTGAGATTTAAGAATAAAATATAATATATAAAATATAAAATAAATGTTTGTGTACAATGAGTCAAAGCAAGATATATACCTTCTATCAATGCTTCCAAGCAGCACTCAGATAAGCATGTGAACATATGATATTTCCCATTAGGGAAACAGTGCTGTCCTTCCCTGGGAAAGGTGAAGCCTCTCCTAAGCACTTGTTGAATCTATCTTTAGTTTTACAGCAAGAAAGGCACCAAAGCACAGTCCTATTGGCATTATGCCTATTTGCCATGGGCAGCAGAGCAAAGTCAAGTATTCTGGCTTGGCTTGAAGACTTCATGAGTTTTGTTAAAAGCAGATCAAAAGTAAACCCTGAAGGAGCTGCTGGTAGTTCTTTTTCTAAGGAAGCATGAAAAGCATAGAGCCATCTGTTTGGCTGTGCTGGAAGGTTTAATATTAAAACAAAAGTTGCTATTTGCATTTAAATACAGTTAAATATTATAGCACAATTAGACTGAGCCTCCTGAAACTCTTCTTATTTGATGTCATTTCAGTAGGTTGGCTGAACTCTGCATTCAAAGATTGTATACTAATACAGTTTAATTGTTATAGGTGTAACTTTTCTGAATTTTAAGTGGGGAACATGCAAAAGCCCTACTCTAGAGAAATATCTCTTGACAGAGTTTTACAAAGAAAATAACAAGTGGATCCAGGTTGTAAGGCCTTAAGATATTTTTAAACAATTATTTTCAAGAGTGAATCTGGTGTCAGAAATTATTAGTATTTGTTTGTGTAACTGCAGTGCATGTTTTGATATGTGATTTTATTTGCAAAGGTCTACCATCTCTGATTTGAACCAAACAGGTTATTTAGTACCCAAGGAAGCATCAATAGTCCATCACTGAAGCCGTCAGGTTTATAAAAAAACAGGTTTTCAACACTTACAACATAACTGATTTGTAATTTAAAAAAAAAAAAAAAAAAAAAAAAAAAAAGGAAAAGATGGATATCAGAAGAAAATGCAAAATAATTTAAAAATGAGAGATAAGCACAGTGGCCTAAGCAGCAATTAGTACAAATATGGATTGGCTGTGAAAACATATGGAAAAGAGCTACAGCCTGTGGCATGTGAAAAGCTTGCATTGTGCAAAACTTTCACACTCTGGTGCAAATGAACATGTCTGACTGAGGGAGAACTTTTCAGCCATACAAAAAAAAAAAAAGAAAAACAAACAAAAAAAAGAAGACAGAGTAATGAGGAGAGTCCTAGGAGGTGGGGGTCAGAGATGAAGGTCTACAGTCAGGCAAGAAATGACTCAGCACACTGCAGAATCTGAAGTGCACTACTCACAGGTGCATGCAGAAGTTGACAGTCCCGATACAAAACTCCATGCCTCTGAGAAGCTGTTCACTTTGCAGACTGATACAGAATACTGTACTGGCATTGCTTGTCATGATTTGAAGATCTTCTCCTATACATGATACAGGAACAGAAGCTCCACAGAATGCACGTTCAAATTCTGTCTCCCTTGTAGATCATCAGACTTTCACTTAGAGAAGACTAATGGGCACTTCCACCTCAGAAGAGGCATCTGCTAGGGTGGCTGTGAGTGGTCTGCACGAACGGAGGGGTCTCTCTTGAAGTCATTGGTCATCAGTGTGGAGAGGCAGAGCAGATGCTATTTCTGGTCCAAATTGATTGTACAGACTGATGTATGCATACTAAACTACAACCTGGACTGCAACATCATGGAGGTTGAAGTGAATCAATGGAGAGATCTCTTCGTGGTCTACAGCTTCTGCGGGGAAACAGAGGGGCAGGTACCAATCTCTTTTCTGTGGCCACCAGAGACAAGACCTGAGGGAACGGCCTGAAGCTGTGTCAGGGGAGGTTTAGGTTGGATATTAGAAAAAGTTTCTTCACCCAGATGGTGGTTGGGCATTGGAACAGGCTCCCCAGGGAAGTGGTCACAGCACCAAGTCTGTTTGAGTTCAAGGGGTGTTTGGACCACACACTTAAGCACATGATATGATACTTGCAGTGGTCCTGTGGAGGGCCAGGAGTTGGACTTTAATAATCTTCGTGGGTCCCTTCCACCACATGATATTCTATTCTATGAACAGCAGTTACTATCTGTTCAGTCTTGATGGCTTTCTAGAGGAAACAGAAACTGTGCCTGTGGTCCAGTACCCCAAATTCTTACCCCTTGATGGATTCTATATCCACAGTGGAAAAAGGCAGCAAAAGCAACCTTTATTTAGGAGATTTTAAACAGTACAGGTGATGCGGTTTGTACTAGAAACACTAAGTAGAACCACATCTGATGATGATGCTGGAGGCAGAGTCAGTGTTAGTGAGACCACAGGGTGTAACACAGATTTTTGTTTTGGATAAACCATTAATGATCTGGTGAATGATATGATAACACTCAAAAAGAATCTAAGAAAGTCACTACCTTTGACTGATGGATTTGCGATGATTTGATGATAAGACAAAGGGTAATGGCTTTAAACTAAAGGACAATCAATTTAGATGAGATAAAAGAAAGAAGTTTTTTACAATGAGGGCATTGGAACAGAGTTGCCCATAAAGCTGGTAGATGCTCCATCCCTGGAAACATTCAAGGTCAGGTTGGATGGGACTCCAGGCAACCTGATCTACTGGAAGATGTCTCTGCTTATGGCAGTGGGGTTGAACTGGATGACCTTTGAAGTTACTTTCCAACCCAAATAATTTCATGATTCTGTGATTCCATGATTAAAAACATAAGGAAGGAAAGGTACTGGAAAAACCCAGCAAGATAACAAAAAGCTAGAAAAAGTTGGGGGAATAAAGGGAAAGGAACTTTTCCTTTGGATCATGGCTCAACCAAAAGCATACTCTGGATGAGTGAAACAGAAACTCTGCCTTGAACTTCAGACTTAACAAGAACTGATGAGTAAATCCAAACAGTATCCAATATATTCTTAGTCAGGAGGAGAAGAGGCAGAAAATGTATGTCATACTGGACTGACTCAAATTCCCTGGATTCAATAGGCCTACACAGAGAAAGATAACCCTCCACAGAGAACATTTCTGGCTTCACAAGGGTTGGAAGGAGACAGGGGGAGGTGAGGGTGACATCTGCAGTACTGCTGATAACAATCATGGCTCACTGGCACAACTGTAATACTGAAGATATGATCATAGGAGGCCTCAGGAAAGATCTCTTCTGCAGGGATGGAGAAGTGTTAATATCCATATTCAAAGTCAATTATGCTATATATGACTTATGTTATCCTGCTCAAGGATCCTTTGAACCTGTAGCAGACAGACAGAAGGACTATGAAGTAAAGCATTGAAAGAATAGCCTGTTGTACAGGAAGCAACTGAAAGTACTGGACAGGTTGTACTTGGCAAAAATGAAGCTGAGAGGCAATATGGTTATTGTCTACAAACACATCAATGAGTGAGCACCAACGCTGAAAAAAAAATAAAATAAAATTACATAGAAGCATGAGAAAAAAAAAAAAAAGTTCAAAATAGCCAAAATAGCCTGGAAATGAGTAGGCTTAGAAGAGAAAAATTCTAGACTAATTTCAGAATGAGGATGGAAAAAATGTAACATCTGTGAAACTAACTTGATAGAGAGGGACTAAATACCAGTGAGTGCATATCCACAGCAAGTAATTTTCCTGCCTTATATTCCCGAAACACCTTGTATAAGAAGATTTCCACAAAAGGAGGTTGTAGACCCTGTAAGGGTTATGAAGTTCACTTACTGATATTAACAGATGTCATCATTCAGGGCAGAACTAAGATATCTATGTTGGCCAAGAGAGAGAAAAAGAAACAATCCCTCTCCTTTAAATTTAGAAAACAGAACTGTAATTAGAATATATATATATATATATATATGTATGAAAAGGAAAACAGTTCTTAACCACTATATATATATATATATATATATATATATATATGTATATCCAGAAAGGACCAAACAACAGCAATTTGTAATAAACCCTTTAAACAAGCAGGCAAACAGTTAAGAGGTCTTTTGGCTACCCCCAAAAAAGGGGGAATGCAGTTATATCTACGGACAGCAGGTGGCGATGTCGCACCTCAGCCGGCTGGTCTCTCTCAGGTGAGATGGCAGGAGCACAGTCACCAGGTCAGCTCCTGTGAGATCGATGGCGAAATCAGCAGAAACGCCTTGTCAGTAGTGCAGAAAACAGGCGTGCTCTCTCTCTTCTCCTCACAGCAGTTCCTGCAGTGCCCACGGTTGCCCATGGATGAATGGTCAAGTTAGGGAGGGGGAGACACATTCCTGGCTATCCAGTGATGCCGGAACTGGTGTGCCTCCATCCTCACTCACTCTGCCCAGAACGCTGAGCTTCCTGAGCCTGCGCAGAAAAACACAGAAACCCTGGCCACTTCCCCCCCACCCGAGCCATCCTCCCTCCCCCTCCTGGCCTGGGGAGAGACCAGAACAAAAGCTCTGGCTAAGTCGTTAACATCAGGATACGAGTATTAATTGTGTCATTTGTTAACCATCTTTACAGACACTCAGGCGTTGGCTCCAAGCTTTTTGGAAGGAATTCCAATGAAGTGTTGAAACTATAACAACAGATTAATGTGAACCAGTTTACTCTCTTGTAAATACATATGATATACTCTAATTAAAACAACAAAGTAGTCTTTGAGAGAAATAATGTTAATCTTTTTCTTTCCTTCCCAGCAAGGAGTTTTCCTTTCCTTTCCTGCAAAGCAAGAAGGCATAAAAGGCATTTTGGAGGTATTCTACCTGAACAGTTTAAGGTGAACCTGATTTCCACTTCGTGTCAGCATTTTAACTCAGTTCTGTTACTGAGCTCAATAGCTCTTCCTGAACTTCACACTAGACAGCTCTTTTTCTAAATAATTTGTTTTTCTGTTGGATTTCAAACTGGACGTAGTTTACTTACACTGCAGTGCCAAAGGTAAGGCTTTCTTACCAGGAGTAGCCACCAGACACTTTCAGCAAAAGGGAGACTCACACGTTGGTGAATGCCTAATAACATCTCCATTAAGAAGCTAGCAGCAGTAATTTTTATTGTTCCCTTGCTACCATGAGGTATCGTGCTTTCAGAGCTTTGAAATGTACTTCTATTGCTTTCAAAAAATAACAAAAATCCTCCATCTGGTACATATATGACAGGTAATTTGGGGTTTTCAGCACAACCTGCTCCCCACAAATACTAGATTTTTTTATTCCTTCCAGAGGCAGGAGCTCAACAATACTGCTTATGCTGTCTCTCTCCTATAAGCTTCTCAGACCCTGGGGTTTTGCTGCCTGTCTGCCATGGATGCAGCTCTGGTATGACACAGCTGCATGCATAACCTTGACTCAACCAACCAGGTTGTGAGGCAGGACTGTGCTCAGGGATTTAGAGACACTTAATCCATGGTTTAGCTCAATGCCTGCAGAGAGGTGGCCACTGTTTGGAGGTGCAAGCTTAAACACTGTGGAGTACAAGAGCTGCAGGGCTCAGAAACAGCCTTAGAGAGAAGTTACAAGGATCTTTTTTCACTGTCTTAACACAAATATGAGCACCAAACATGCCTTTCCACATGATAGAAGCAGTCTGCAAGATGAACATGACTGGAGATTGTTTTAATAAATTTTTTTTACTCCAAACTAAATCACCAAACCTCAAATTAGCTCAATTTGAGCTCAATTAGCCTAACACCACAATAGAATAATTGTGGCTGGTAAAGCAGAGACTTTTGCCTTCAGTACTGTGTAGATGCTTCAGATTATGATGAAGAATGGCAGCTGGAGAGGTTTGCAGGAATCAGAACTATTATTTGTAAGTCATTAAGCATGAAACTGCTTCATTGACAGTAAATAGTGCAGATTAATGTAAGTTTGTGCAGACTGTAATGTTGGGTTTGTTGCTTTTCCAGTTACACTCAAAGGATATTTGAGTAGCTAGAAGTATAGTGGCATTTTCAAAAGACACAGTACTTATCTTAATGTAGTTCTGCATCTGGTTACACTTGACCTAAAATTTCCTGAACAGTCATTTTTGTTTGGAAACTTTTACCACACTTCAGTACTTAAACATTAACTGCAACAATCATTATCTCATGAGTTTCATTGGTAAAATCCATCTCGGTTCTATCTTAGTTCTCAAACTTTAGTGAACTATATTCTTTTTAAATCTTGAACAATGAAGGTTAAGGAAAATAATATCTCACAGAAGTGAGCGCTCCCATAGGATGGGTGAGGATGCTTATAAGCATTTTATTTACTTTTCCCAGAATTGCAGTGATAAAACCTCTGAAGGAACACAGACCTGCAGGCACAGCAATCCTAGTTCCTGGCTACCTGAAAGAGCTGTACCTAGTCATCCTAGACATCCTAAAGGGGCCCCAGACAAAGCAACTCAGACTCATCCTGTTGCTGAGAGTGCCTGTCCAAGGAGCAGAAGCAGGGAAAGGGGGTCCCTTTTGCCTTGTCTTGTTTGGGACTGTGCCAGCTTCAGCAGCTGGTAGTGGCAATGCTCTCAGCTGAAGCCAAGGTCACTGTCGCCTGTGTAGTGAAATAACCAGGGCAGCCATGTAGCTGTCTTTCAGCTTGATCTGTGGCTCTGTTTTGACAAGGGAGGATGATTTAACACCACAGTGTGTTCTCTGTCAGAACAGATTTTCTGCAAGAAAGTTCTGATGAGGACTGCATGCACACCACCCTGGGAAAGGGTGCATGATACAGGCTTTATTCAGAAATGAAGAATCAGTAGACATTTGCTCATACAGTTAGGATACAGAACAGTGATCTGCTTGAGAAAGATTAATTCCTTTTTTTCCCCTCACAGCAAAGGGTTGCTTTACATCTGTAACTCCTGCATAGGAGGCATGTATCAGGATGCATCTGTATCCCTAAATGGTCCCAGGTGGATCCTGTGAGGGGATGCTTTATCGTAAATACCACAGGATCATGCACAGGCAAACCCCCTGCAAAGTGCAGCAGTTTAGTTGATTGCATGTCCCTGAGGACAGTTGCAAGCAGCCCTCTCTTTGCCACAAGAGTTCTCCTTAGGATCTGTCTTGCCTTGGTGACAGCAAGGAATGGATAAATGTTATGAGCCTGGGTTGGGAGTGAGGAGTGGGGAGTGGGAAACAGCCATGTCTAAGGTGCTTCTCATCACCTACATGAGCTCTCCTCTCTCTCAGACTTTCAGTAGCTCTCAGAGTGGCAACAACAGTTTGGGAAGCTTTAACTAGAAGGACTGCAGGAGGCACTTGATGAAATTGATGTGGAAAAATTCAAACGAGGCAGAGCTATCCAGTACTGATAGAGAAGGTGAGCTTGGACCTGCAGAGTCCAGGGAAACTAAGGGAAAACACTCTGGAATTTAGCACATGAAAGAATCCATGAGATGGGAAACTGAAGATCTCTGGCCTGTGGAATTTAAGGAAAATAGACAAGGTTTCATAACAAAGGAAAGGCTTAGATCAGTGTGGAGGTAAATTACTCTGCTGACTTGTTCAGCCTGCCTCATTTCAGTAATGGTCTTTTCTGAACTTCCCAAGAAGCTGCGTTTCTTGAAGTCTTTAAAACTGCATGCTTTCCAGGTGATGAGCCTACAGCCATGGAGTCACATTACATTAAACTTCTGTGGTTCAATCCAACTCCGTGTTTTTTTGCCCCAGAAATCTCAGAAGTGCCGGTCTTTCACTGACACCTGTGGATATAAGACAGAATTGCATGCAGGCTCTCGTACTCTGAAAGTCAGGAATTTCAAGTCTCAGATTTGTTTAAAAAATGTAACTTGACTCAGACTTCTGCCTGAGGGAGCCTCAGTACTACACAATGTTCATGATATTGCTGCAGTGATGAAAGCAAAGTTGTACATGTTAACTCATGAGATCAAGGTTTGTCAGCTTTTCTCTTTTTCCTGGGGGAGGATTACCCATGCAAAGTGATTTATGGATTTTGCCTTTTCCAGGTGCACACCTAGCCATGTGTTTTACAAGAGCAAGAGCACGGCAAAGCAGTATGACTTTTGGTTGGAGCAGCTCGACATGAGACATTTACAGAAGCTGCCCATGGCTTTGTCTGATGAGAAGTACAGTGGGGTGGGAAGGAGACATTACCTGGTTCCCACTCTGCATTACTAGTCCAGTTAAAAGTGCTGCTGAAATAGCTATCAACACCCTGCCCTAGACCTCCTTTGGATAACACAAGCTCACATTTAGCACAGGCTGAGGTGCAAATTTATGCATGTACTTCTGTGTGCAGCATAAACCTTTAAGAGTGTGTTTTTCTGGTACTTACAGTTGTGGAAATCCTTTTCCTGACATATAGGATTTCTAAGAAAGTAACTACCTTTTTGAAGAAAAGTTGTTGTTTCTATGAAAACTTCGATATGGAACTAGGATAAATTGACCTCAAACTAGGACAATTTCAATGCCAGGGATGCATAAGGCCTGTCATGCAGTGCCATGTGCATGGGGAATCTAATCAGAATTTATCTACATGCAGTATAATAGAATCATTACACAAGAGAGAAAGGCAAGGCAAGGCAAGGCAAGGCAAGGCAAGGCAAGGCAAGGCAAGGACCATCTCTTACCACCCTGTCACTCCCATCAAAGAGGGTCGCCACGGACTTGTTGGAGTCAAATGAATAAGTGAACAGGTCCATTATTTACCAATGAGGTGTAGTTTTCAGCAGTTTACTGTATTTTGGTGTATATGCAGCATATGCTCATTAGGAAACATTTCTCATTTCCTTGCCTCATTTCTCTGCAGTTTTCTTGACTGTCTTGGTAAAACAGCTTTTGTAAGGTCAGTTTTATCCCTGACACAAAGCTCTGCACTGAGAATAGATCCAGCTGAATCTGAACCTAGAAGGAGAGTGACAGACATTTGGCAATTGTTTGGGGTCAGATCGAGTATCTTTCCCTCCTCAAAAGTGTCCTCTCCCCCACCCTTCTTGCATAGTATGCTTTGTAGAAGCTTTGACTTGCAATCTCTTTACTGTGAATGGATTTTGAAAAATCTGATTATTACCTCTGTGACAAATCATTTGCTAAGTGTTGAAGTGGTGTTTGTGGTCTTTTGGAAATAATTATTGCTTGATCTGCAGCACTATTTGGGGCAAAATGAGAAGAAAGCCACAGTTTATTTGCATAGCTGTGGTATCTTCTTGGGACCAATAAAGATAAAACAAAGACGCTGAGTTACAGTGGGGCCTTACTACCATACCAACAGAGAAACATGTACTCTCATGACTTTGAATAGCTGAGGATCCGTGAGCAGGCCTCTGGCAAGGAAAGCTTGGGAGAGAGAAAACCTCTTGGTAATAGGACTTCTGTTGCTTGCAATAGACCTAATCACACACTTTGGTGATTTTGTTGTTTTTTTTTTTAAACCTTTTTTCAAGACCTCAAAATAGATGTGGGCCTCTCACAGGAACTCTTCCTATTTGTCAGTGTTTTCCGGATCCTGTTCTAGTGTTATATCAGTAACTCCCACTGAATGGCAGTAGTAGCTTGCTCATATAATTCTGTCTTATCTACGATGCCAGATATTAAATTAAGTGTGCAGAATAAAACCATTCAAATGTTGCACTGCTCTGAGCTGATTTGGACACCTCCCAGTACTTTATAGATACATGCTGTATTTACAGTTCTGTGGTGACGTTGAAGTACTCTATTACAATAACAACAGTACTCATCCTGACTATTTAATATGAAGATCATGTTTCCAACCCCCCTGCCACAGATAGGAACATGTTCCACCAGACCAGGTTATGCAAAACCCTGTCTAACCCAAATTGGTTATGCTAAGGAATTTCTAAGCAATACCACACAAGTGCCCTCCTAGACTGTTCAAATTTCTCATTTAGATTAAAGAATACTGTGAGATGGGGTAGCTCTTCACCAAGATACCTCTGCTCAGATTGCTATCAAACTACCAAACCAAAAAACAACACAATTTCATTGAACCCAATACTTATTCCTCTTTAAGTCTCAATTGTTCTCCGTAAAATATGTTCCTAGATTAGAGAACCATCAGCATCCTAGCTTGTATCAGCAATAGTGCATCCAGCAGGACTAGGGTAATGACTGTCCCCCTGTACTCAGCACTGGTGAGGTTGCATCCTGAGTATTGTGTTTAATTTTGGGCTCTCAGTACAAGAAAAACATTGAGGTGCTGGAGCAAGACCAGAGAAGGGCAATAGAGCTGGTGAAGGATCGGGAGCACAAGTCTGACAAGGAGTAGCTGAGAGAGCTAGGGTTGTTTAGTCTGGAGAAAAAAAGGTTTGGGTGCGATATTATCACTCCCTACAATTACCTGAAGAAGGTGGTTGTGAGGTAGGGATTGGCCTCTTCTCACTGGTAACAAGTGACAGAATAGAAGAAATGGTCTCAATTTGTGCCATGGAAGGTTTAGACTAGATATTAGGAAAAATTTCTTCACAGAATGGGTTGTCAACATTGGATAGAAGAAATGGTCTCAATTTGTGCCATGGAAGTTTTAGACTGGATATTAGGAAAAATTTCTTCACAGAATGGGTTGTCAACATTGGAACACATTGACTGTGGAAGTGGTTCAGTCACTGTGCCTGGCATTATTTAAAAGACAAGTAGATGGAGGACTTAGGGACACCATTCACTGGTGGACTTGGCAGTGTGGGGTTAATGGTTAGACTTGATGATCTTAAAATCTTTTCCATCCTAAATGATTCTATGATTCTTTTGAGATACACTTTCATGCCCTTTACAAAACACAACTGCTACTTTCAGCATCCCTGAAACCTTACTTGTACTGCCTTACTGATTCTAGGTAATAAAAAAATCTGGAATTAATTCTGTGTCTGAGAGATTCCAGCTCTGAAGCTAGACAACCAAAGAAGACAAAGGGAACCTTAAGTTTATCCTGTGTGGAATCACACTGAAACTGCAAACCAGCACTGCTGGAAGATCCCCAAACAAACAGTGGTACCATGTTACAAGTAGCTAGCTTGCATGCTAAAGGTGTTTGTTGTGAAGTGATTGCTACCAAAAGGATGCAGGCTTATGGGAAATAGCATTTCTTTTTAAAACATATCTAATAATTGGCCCTTTTAAGCCACTTTTGAATGTCTCATTCATAGTATGATGACGTAAACATATATTTTCTTTTCAAATAAAAACTGCAAACTGAATAATTTCTAGAAGTATATAATGCTTAAAAGCATCACTGATGTGTGTCTGATACACATAAGAAAAAAATGGAATTGCAGGTATTTCTGCCACCACTAAATTAAGCAAAAAACCCACGTTCCTGGAGCTACTAAAGTTCCCTTGCTAAAGGTGATGTTTTGGGATTTGGTGTGTTATGTTTTGTGGGTTTTTTGGGTTTTGAGGGGGTTTTGGGTCCTTTTAATCTAAAACAGAGTTAAGGAATGTGATTTTAATGCTGGTTGCTCACCAACGCCTACATAAAAAAGGAACTGGATATTTTAAAGAAACATGATTTTCTATCTTATCTAACAGTACTAATGGATAGGAAAACAAAGCAAGCATCATATTAAGCCCCAGTTACTTCAATCCAAAAAGACCTGTCATAGTTAATTCCTATGCATGTTTCATATCACTGAAACATAACTACTGTCCTCTGACCTACACATCATTGTGCATAGCTCAATGAAATATCTGCTCTACAAGTTTTAGTTGTCCAAGAGAAACGGTAGGGTATTATTTTTCCCTGAATATCACTGCTAAGAAGACATTAGTTCCATAGAAAGACTGAGTGGCACAGCTTCATGTCAAGCACTATTTGCCCTTTTTGTCATGACAACATTGACAACATTGTAAAGGACAATGGCTGTGGAAAATGAAAACCATTAGGATTAACCAGGAATAATACCACCAAGACCTGAAAAGAAGAGCTCTTTGATCTCTGTAGAGTAAAACTGTAGCAGTATCTAGGCTGATAGGGACTCCTACAGGGTCATGAAGGAGATGGTTATTAATAGAGGGTTTGAAAGGGGAAATGGCAGAGATAGTTGAGCAGAAAAAGGGTGTTATGGCAACTGTGACAGTTTCAGCAACGTGTATATAATAGCGTCTGAGGCTGAACATAGGAGAAAGAAGGAGAAGGAAAGCCAGAGATTCATGGAGATGGGGGAGATCTCTGGCCCCAGCCTCAGCCTGAGCTTTGACCAAGAAGCAAGCTGAGGTCCTGGGTTGTTATAGCTTGAAGAAGGTATTTTTCTTCCTTGAAATCTAGCATCTGCCTAATGAAGTCATCGAGACATCACTATTTCTTAAAGAACAGAATGTCCTTCCCAAATTAAAGAACGAATGAAACAAAAACTACCTGTCCTAGTTACAGTGGCCAGGACCAGTTTATCACTATGTGGGTGTGATCAAAACTGTGTATTCTAGAGCCTCTGTAATTTCTGATGAACTGTTAATAATAGATCATTTGCAGTGGCTGCCCAGGGCACACCTGACCCCTCAGGCTGAAAGCTGGGTGTTAAAGAACCCTGTGAGATAGGAGAGTGTTTCTGTCTTCACACCAGTGACTCAGGTATGATAACTCCCCTCCAGGAAGGCATCAGCACCTTCACACCCAGCCTGAGGGGTCATGTCTGCTAATGGGCAATTAGGGACTGACACAGTAGGCAGCTGCAACGACCTAGACCATGAAAGATTCCAAAAATATCCCATGACTCACAGAGTTAAATCACGTATTGTGAAACCTCCTGCCCTGGGGGAGGTACTGGTCATTCCCACCTGATCCTGAGCATGTATAATCTTTGAGTCTGGGACTTCTGGTACCACTCATGGAATCCAGAGGAGGACCAGAACCTTGACAGGACTGACTGCCACTTTTGCCAAGACTGTTACCATCATCCTCACCAACAGGGGGGGCCACGTGTTACTCAACATAGGGACTAATCAACACCATTCTGTTCATGCCCAGGGTGATGGGTTATAAATCTGTTTTTTGTGAGTTAAAACCAATTTTTCTCTGTATCATTGTATTGATTGTAATCTTTTTAGTAAATTGTAACTGTGACTTGTAATCTCTCTTGAGCTGGGTTCATTTCTCCTGCCAGTTTACCTTTAAATCAACACACTACCCCAGATTGGCATGTTGTCTTACACCTGCCCACCAGCCCTACTGTTGACTGAAGAGCTGACAACAAATATATTGAGACCTGCCCTCTCCAGATGCCATCCCCAAATGCTCCTGATGTGCCTTCACCACAGAATATGGGCACATGTCAATGGGACATCACACTGAAATACAAGTGATGCTCATTTCCATGTGTTAGAGGAGACTACAGAAGAAGGCTTGGGAATCCTGGGTCAAATCCCGACGCAGGGTGCCTTCATGGGTTGCTCCAGACCTCTCCACAGATGGATACTTCACAGCCTTTTCAAGAAACCTGTCTCACTGTTTGACTAAATTGCTGTAATAAGGGCCAGTTAGAGGAGAAGCAGAAATTTCATCTGCTATGGCACTTAGATTATAAAGCAATCTCAAATGCAAACTGAAGTCAAATCCCAAAGTGACTTATAACTTTATGGGTTTCTGTGACCAGTATTTAGAATTTGGCCTAATTCTTGTTTTAATTTTTCTCAAGATCTCTGCATGCCTCAAGAAGAAATACTGGCATGAGTATATCTATGTGCCACTTAAGTGTGCACTTGCACCAGAAAACATGAGTAGCTGGTGACGTTGGAAAGCAAACATTTTTGAAAGGTTAGACTCACATAATGGGTCAGGATGAAAGGGACCACAGTAGGGCATCTGGTCCAACCTCCCTGCTCAAGCAGGGTCATCCTAGGGCACATGGCACAGGATTGTGTCCAGGCAGTTCTTGAATGTCTCCATCGAGGAGAAACTCTACAACCTCTCTAGGCAATCTGTTCCAGTGCTCATTCACCTGGACAGTAAAGAAGTTCATCCTCATTTTCAGGTGGAACTTCCTGTACATGAGTTTCTACCCTGTGATGTTTGTCCTATTGCTTTGCTCCACTGAGAAGAGCCTAGATGAATCTGCTTGACATCTTCCCTTTAGATACTTGTATACATTGATGAGGTCCCCTCTCAGACACCACTTCTTGAGACTGCACACAGCCAGTTCTCTCAGCCTTTCCTTGTAAGAGAGATGGTCCAGTCCCTTGATTACCTTTATAGTCTCCACTGGACCTGCTCTAGGGGTTCCATGTCTCTCTTGTCCTGAGGAGGGCAGAGCTGGACACAGCACTTCAGGTGAAGGTAGGGCTGTGCAGAGGAGCATGATCACCTCCCCTGACCTGCTGGCAATGCACCCCAGGATACCATTGGCCTTTTTGGCCACAACAACACACTGTGGTCACCTGCAATGTTGTCTGTGCTGCACTGTTGTCTGTGCTGCGCTGTTGTGTGGTGGGCACCATTAAAACTCATCTGTGCTTTAGATGAAGCTTAAATCAAAGAAAGAGCAATAGACTAGATGAAAGTGAAATAATGTCCATTTTGAAAAGCCTGCCGGTACTTAATTTTGCCTATCATGTGCCAAAGAAGGCATAGATGTATATTACTGCCATTCTAGGAAATTATTTCCTTCACAAAGAATAAAGGTTGTGAGGGTGTAAAGTCCCTGATGTAGTTGCAGCTGGGGAGCATGGCTATTTCTCATGCCTCCTAGGAGTGTGTTGGCACAGGAAGCCAGCCTGGCTCCAAGCAAGCAGGGGGCAGGAAGAGAGGGTTCCCATCATCCAGTGATTCTCAATGCGCTCACCCACTTGCATGGTCAGCAAAGAGCACAGAGAGTACAAACAGAAGGGCTTTGGACCAGAGTTGTCCCAAAAGCAGTTTAGTCAGCTTTTTCATCTACTTCTAAAAAAAAATGACTACTAGTAATACTATTAGGTGATTTTTAAATTTTTTTTAATTATTTTTGAAAATCATAATAGAGACATCTAAAAAAGCAGTAGAAATCTGATCCCACTGGAATTTACAACATGGGCAGTAGTAAGAACAGCTGATGCAGAGAGGCCTTATCTGTTGAATGTTAATGAGAGAAAAGGCCTGTGTTCATGGCCCAATGTTAAAATTAACAGAATGTCTTTTGAGGAGAGTGCTGAGCCATTGATGGCTCTGAGTGCAACACAACTTTGAGGGTTTTTTAATATATGTAGTATTTTTTTTTTATGTGTCTAGTAACACAACTATCTACTTATGAATCCCTTGTTTAAGATCTGACAACTTGCTTGGTACTATATCAAATGTGTAAGAAAGGCAGTCCCTCCTCCAAAAGGCTTATAAATTAAGTGCCCAGGATTTTTTTCTCAGTGTGTTTTCCCACTCAAACAAAAGGAGAACTGGATCAGTATTGGTGTAGAAAAAGCACACGCTGTGCTAAGAATCCCAGACCATGGAAGACTCCTGTTTTTCCAATCACAACCATATCTCCTTGACCTGTCAGCTTCATGGCTTGGTCCTGTCCCCAGAGAAACTGTTTCCTGGGTTTGGCTGAGCTGGAAGCAGCACAAATGTGGGGCCAGAATAGGAATTGTGGTTATTGAGGAAAATACTTGATGTTTAAAATCAAATTTTCTGATACACAGCTGGAATTAGCAGCTGGACTTGAAAACACGAATTTAAGTGAATGAAAATGTGTTTCCTCTCACCTCAATAGGCACTTCGCATGAGTGAGCACTCTGCAGGGGGCAGGGGTGGCATAACACATCCAAATTTACCTCTCCTGGTAGGTAAATGTACTGGTTTGAAGGTAAACCAGCAGAAGAAATGGACCCACTACCAGAGAGATTATGAGTCAGAGTTACAATT
>JAWWEE010000085.1:46887331-46942781 GCA_035221455.1 Xenops minutus
TGAATAGAGGGGGTAGAATACATAGCTTTTATTACTCCCACCCAGTGACAACTGGTCCCTCCTGCTGAACTAGGACAGTAAACTAAATTCAGCTGGGAGGTAAAAAGCCTAAAAAAGGATCTAGTTGCTGTTTCCAGGTACTTAATGGGGATTACAGAGGACATGGAGCCAGAGTCTTTTCCAAGATATAAAGGTCAAAGGACACAATTACACCGAGGGAAATCTGGAGCCGGTATTAAGAAAGAGGTCCTCACTGTGAAATCATTACACTGAAACAGGATGTTGAGGGATGCTGTGGGGTCTCTGTCCTCAGAGATATACAAAACCTATGTGAGAGAGGCCATGAAAAACCTCACCTAATTTTGGTATCAAATGTGTTTTGAGCAGGGAGTTGGATTAGAAACCACCAAGGCTTTCTTTCAATCTATGAAACTAACAAATTCATCTATGATATAAGTTGATAAGTTATGATAAATTATTCTATGAGATTTTTAGTCTCACAGAAGTTATTTTACTATACAGGGTTAAAAAGAAATCAGCCAGGTAATACAGAATATGGGAAAACTTATTTTATCTAACTCCTCTTAGGCAAAGGCTTAAGGGAAGCATGTTTTGTCTCTATCACACTCCCATCTTTTATTCTTATGTCAAACTCTTGTAAATAAAACAGTGTGTGTATTTGTGAGGTGATGACAATGACTGTAGATATATTTAATGTTGCACAACATAGAATGATATATCACAATTATCTATCCTAAATAAATACAAGTGAGCTCTGTAATAACTGATGGGGAATGTACTATTTGATTATATCCATTTTTAAGTAAAGACACATAACTTTGACAAGCTGAGTGAGAAACCAAGAAATTGCACATCTGTTATTGTCTTCTAGAAGCAGACCCCTTCCTACTGTGGTCCTGTGCCACCTCTGAAAGCACTTATGAAGTTTGAGCTATTTTGAGAGAGATAATCCTTTCTCAATGGGGCTGTCAGTAGCAAGAGTGAACTTTTAGGATCCTTTTTCATTTGGATTTCGTTGTTTGTGCCAAGTGAAGATTTCAACACAGCATACATTTCTGTCTGTAATCATATAATCACAGAATAATTAGAGTTTGAAGGGCTCTTTAAAATCATCTGATTCCAACCCCCTTACCATGAGCAGGAACACCTTCCACTAGGCCAGGTTGCTCAGACCCCCATCCAACCTAACCTTGACCTCTTTCAGACATGCCAGTGTTTTATGATCCTCATAGTAAAAAAATTCTTAAATTTAACCTAAAAAAAATCCTCCTTCAGTTTAAAACCATGCCTTGTTGCGACAGGCCCTGCCAAAGAGTTTGTACCCATCTTTCTTACAGACTCCCTTTAAACACTGAAAGGGCCTAAGGTATCCCCAGAGTATTCTCTTCTCCAATGTGATGATCTAGCATAATCTAGACTGTATTGCAGTCTCCAAGGGTTGAGAATCAGTATGCATCTTCCCTTCAGGCTGTGGCAAATCTGCAGGAATATGACCTGACCCTGGCAACTCCCTCCATGTTAGTCCTGGTGTTTCTTGCCTGAGCAGGGTGAGCAAGACTTGCAGTCACAGTCCCAGCCACCCCATGGGGGTGGGCAAAATGGGCAAGAAACAAAGGAGGCGAAAGCAATGACTTCCCCTGCCATCCTCCTTTCAGGGACACTTCATGTGGAATATAGGGAATATTATCTCCCTATGGAGAAATGGTGAGGCTTGGGAAAGCCAGTGTTGCTGCATAACAGATGGTTATGCTCCTTGTTAGGCAGAGGCAACAGTGCAAGCAGGGGACCAGGCTAAGTACATTGCCTTAAAAATCTTATTTTCAACATTTAATTAACATTTCCAAAGTTTCTTGGATCCGTATGAGGGTTTACTCCTTCTGTTGAGAATCATCCAGTATTTTTATTGGGCAGATGCCAGACTCTCTGGTTTTAAGTTTGTAAGTCTGAACCACACTAGCTTTTTCCCAGGTTTTATGTCTTAATCTCCAATAAC
Source organism: Xenops minutus (assembly GCA_035221455.1). NCBI lineage: Eukaryota > Metazoa > Chordata > Aves > Passeriformes > Furnariidae > Xenops > Xenops minutus. The sequence goes on from JAWWEE010000085.1 coordinate 46,889,346, forward strand.
ATAATCACTTCTGAGATGGAAATAGCAAGTCTTTGCAGAACTCCTCAGATCTTTCTCCATGCAAGTGTGAGTCTGTGCACATACCCTGCAGCCAATCTGGTTCAAACTCACATCCAAGAACTGCATGAAGATTTGAAATCAGTGCTTGTAATGATTTTTCCTAAAAATAAAAATAGAAAATATCCTTATCATAGAATATTAAATAACACATCTATGGCTGCTGGCTGGGAAGGGTGGCTTACAGCTACAGTAAGTGTGACAACCGTGAAAAAGAATATAGTGGTGCGAAGGTATGTAAAATAAAGGGATCCAAAAAAAGCACAAAGCAGTGAGACTTTAGAAAGGCTTGGGATGAATGCTATTAGAGATCTCTCTAATGAACACAACACCTGGGTCTGGTTAGAAAACTGTTCAGGGCAAAAGGCCAAAAAGAGTGCTTGGAGGGGCTGTCCCAGGGATTTAAGGGTACATCTAACCTCAGTCAATGCAATGCAGTCTTACACACCAGGGTAGAAAAACACTTCCTTAGAGAGCTTGCTTAAAGAACACTCTTAAAAGAAAATTCATGTGTATTTTATATTGTCATATTGGCGTATTCCGTATGCCAAATACAGAATACTGCATTGGTACAGTCTCATTGCCTCCTCCGATTTCTTTTGGGAAACAGTATTTGTTAGAAGCATGATCTGAAAAAGACAAATACCTGAAGGAACAAATGAGGAAATAATACTTTTTGAAGCCTTAATTTATTCTATAAATTTAATTTAATTTGCTGTTATTTTCCTTCTCAGCCTGTTTTTTAACTTAGACACTGAAATCAGGGGAATGGAGCAACTTGCACACATGCAGCTCTTGTGCTTCTATGCTCCTCTTTGCTCGAGACACTGCTGTTCTTATCTGAGGTGTCTAGTCACCAGTGGAAGGTGACACGTGACCCTGCTCTTCTCATGTTCATTCCAGAGGGGAAATTCATACATAGTGACCAGCAAAACCTTTTCCAGTTTAATGCATTTCTGTGTAAACCTTGTCAGGATATGCCTCCTGTGGGCTTATTTGAAAACCAGCATTTAAACCCTATTCAAACAAACAAACCCAACCCTTTCCTAAATACGAACAACTCTTTCTGAGGTAGCCATGCTACCAGCATCACCTCGGTGTAGTGCTTCACCTGCATCAACAGAGGGCATGATTCCCATAAAAATCACCCTAGCTGTTAATGCTCTGAACCTTCAGGTCTTGAGGAGAAAAACATCTGCCGCTGCGGATGCTGCTGCTGCTGCTCCCCTACACAGATGTCCAGGTGGTTATGGGTGGGCATTCTGCATTTCACAAGGGGATTGTGCATGTATTAGCATAAGTGGCCATTATGCAGGCTAATTTCCCACACACTGTTGAGGTATAGGTCTGCAGTTTTTTAAATCAGTTGGAACCTGACACAAAAAATCCTTTTAAATGTAGCACATTGAAACTACATAGCCAACTCTTTTCTGATGGTTGTTGTGCCTGTTCCTTATAGAAGCATCAACAAAGCATTGCTTTTATGAACTTCAGCCTTAGTCAGTATGTCACTTGATTTCAAACCGATCCTTCTACTTCAGTAGTTATTTCATAATAGTCAGGGCTCATTTTTTGCTGTCACAGTCCTTGTGGTTATCACTCCCCAGAGTGGATCTCACCATCTGCTTTAGCACTACTGCCTGGAGCATTGATGTCCCTACTTTATTTCTCTTCCTAAAAATTCACAGAATCACAGGTTGGCAAAGACCTCTGAGAATATCAAGTCCAGCCTATGACTTAACACCACCTTGTCAACTAGACCTTGACACTGAGTGCCACATCCAGTCTTTTCTTAAAAACTTCCAGAGAAGATGACTCCACCACCTCCCTGGGCAGCCCATTCCAATGCCAAATCACTCTTTCTGTGTGGAAGTCTGCCTAATGTCCAACCTCAACCTCCCCTGACACAGCTTAAGACTGTGTCCTCTTGTCCTATTGTTAGTTGCCTGAGAGAAGAGACTGACTCCCCACCTGGCTACACCCTCCTTTCATGTAGTTGTAGAGAATGATGAGGTCACCCCTGAGCCTCCCCTTCTCCAGACTAAACAAGCCCAGCTCCCTCAGCCGCTCCTCACAGGACTTGTGCTCCAGTTCCTTCACCAGCAGCATTACCCTTCTTATGACACACTCCAGCACCTCAGTATCCTTCCTAAACTGAGGACCCAAAACTCAACACAGTACTCGAGGTATGGCCTCACCAGTGCCAAATACAGAGGAAGAATCACTTCCCTGCTCCTTCTGGCCACACTATTCTTGATACAGGCCAGGATGCCACTGGCCTTCTTGGCCACCTGACCGTACTGCTGGCTCATGTTCAGCCTGCTGTCAATCAGCACCCCCAGCTCCCTTTCTGCCTGGCCACTCTCCAGCCACTCTGTCCCCAGCCTGTGGTGCTGCAAGTGAGCCAGGACTGATGATAAAAGATGGAAGCTTGGCAAGATCTTCCGCCATCTCCCTTAGCACCCTAGAATGGATCCTATCTGATCCCACAGACTTGTGAGGATCCAAGTGGCTCAGCAGGGCACTAACTGCTTCTTCCTGGATTCCAGGGGGGCTATTCAGCTCCCTGTCCCTGTCTACCAGCTCGGGAGGCCAGTTGTCCTGAGGATCACCTGTCTTACTGTTGAAAACCGAGGCAAAGAAAGTGTTAAGTACCTCAGCCTTTTCCTCATCTTATCCTCAACAATGTTCACCCCTGCATCCAATAAAAATGGAGGCTTTCCTTACCCTTTGTTTTGCTATTTATGTATTTATAAAAAAGTCTTTTATTACCCTTTACAGCAGTGGCTGGATTCAAATTGTGCTTTTGCCTTTCTAATTTTCTTTCTGCATGACCTAACGACATCCTTAAACACTTTCTGAGGTGCCTGACCCTTTTCCCAAAGGTTATAAACTGTCTTTTTTCCTGAGCTCCTGTAAAAGCTTCCTGCTCAGGCAGGCCAGTTGTCTTCCTTGCTGGCTCATCTTTTGGCATATAGGGACAGCCTGCTTCTGAATCTTCAAGATTTCTTTCTTGAAGTATGTCCATCCTTCCTGGACCTTAGGCTGTTTCCCAAGGTCCTGCCTGAATCAGCATCCTGAATAGGCTGAAGTCTGCCTTCCAGAAGTCCAGGGTAAAGGTTTTGTTGATGCCTCTCCTTGTTTCACCAAGTATTGAAAACTCCATCATTTTGTGGTCACAGTACCCCAGACGGCCTCCAACCACCACATCTCCCACCAGCCCTACTCTGTAAGCAGCAGGTCTAGCAGGGCTCCACCCCTGGGAGGTTAATTTATCAGCTGCAACAGGAAGTTATTGTCCATACACTCCAGGAAACTCCCTCTTCTCTGCTGTTTTGAAGGAATCTGGCAGGTTAAAATCTCCCACAAGAACATGGGCTGATAATCTTGAAACATTCATCACACTGCATATAGAATAATTTATCTATTTCTTCATCCTGGTTGGGTGGTCTGTAGCAGACTTCCACCAAGATGTTGGCTTTGTTGGCTTTCCTCCTGATTCTTATCCATAGGCACTCAACCTTGTTGTCACAACCCTCAAGTTCTATAGAGTCTAGAGACTCCCTAATACACAGAGCCAACCCTCCACAGCTCCTTCATCACTGTCTCTTTTGAAGAGCATGTAGCCATCCATGGCAGCATTCCAGTCACGTAAGTCATCCTACCACATTTCTAGGATGGGAACTACATCATAACTCTCCCTCTGCACAATGGCTTCCAGCACCTCTTGTTTCTTGCCCATACTGTGTGCATTAATGTACATGCACTTCAGCTGGGCTGCTGATTTCACCCCTAACTCTGGCTTACCACCCTTAGGCTGATGTCTGGAGAACCTGGTTTCATCCCCTTCCCCCTGCAAACCTAGTTTAAAGCCCTCTTAATCAGCCCTGCCAACTCATAGGCTAGAGTTCTTTTGCCCTTGCTAGATAGATAAAGCCCATCTGACTCTAGCAGGCCTGGTGTTGTAAAAATTTCCCCGTGATCAAAACCCCCAAAATTCTACTAATGGCACCAATCCTTAAGCCTGACTGACTACATGGATTTTCCTGGTCCTTTCGTCATTCATCCCTGCTACTGCAGGAACTCAGGAGAACACCACCTGTGCTCCTATCCCAACCACCAGATGACCCAGAGCCTCAAAGTCCTTTTTAATTACTCTGGTACCCCTCTTATCAACTTCATCACTGCCAACTGGACAACAAACAGAAGGTAATAATCAGAGGACTGAAGTAGTTCCAGGAGTTTGCAATAATATCCCTTACCTGGGCCCCAGGGAGGCAGCAGACTTCCCTATGGGATGGGTCCAGTTGGCATACAGGGAAGTTTACCAGTTGCCCTCAGAAGGGAGTCACCTACTACAACTACCCTTCTTTCCTTCTTAATACCTGAGGCTGTGATCTGCCTGGTAGATTGAGTGCAACTGGGAGACCCACCAGACAGATTTTTTTCTTCCGTATCATCTGCCTGACTCTATAGGGCCAGGCCCTCCTATCTATTCTGGGGAGAAAATGGGAGTTGGGAGGGATTCTTTTACCTCCCCAATCAGGGACCTATTTCCCTTCCCCTCCATCTGCTAGGTTTCCTCCTTTTGCCTGATGGCAAGAGGGGTGAGGCATCTCTGACTCCTGCTGATCTGCTCTCAGGGTTGAAAGGGTGTAACTCCACCAGTCTCCACCAGTCTATTTTCCTTTCACTCTCCCTAATACTCCTTAGCCTTTCCACTTCTTTCTTAAGCTCTGCCACTAGACAGAGCAGATCATTCATCTGTTCACACTGTACACAGGTGTCTTTTGCATTGTCCTCTGGTACTAACACCAGGCTCATACACTTCCTGCAGCCAGTGACCTGGGCAACTCTGTCCTTCTAGGGCAGTTCTGTCTGTGTAGTCTGCTTCATTTCTCCAGTCAAGGAGGAGAAACTAGCTGATTTCAGAAGCAGGATGGGCTTTGTCAACTTTTGTAGGTTAGCTTGCAGCACAGCTTCTTCAGCCTTGGTGGTATCATAGAAGAAAGCCCCAGACCAGTACGCTCCATGGCTTCTGGGGAATTTAGCTTTGCATTAGGCCTCCTTCATATAGGTTCATCTCTCAAGGATGTAAAATAACAGTTATGCTGTGGGCACACCAAGAAGCAGCTGAAAGCCTCTTGGATGTTATTGAGCTTGAGACTGGCAGGGGCCTACTACAGAGGTGGAAGGGAAAAATTCCTTTTCCCAATCCTATGGCTCAGGGTTGATGAAGGATGTAGGGACAGCTCAGTTCTGCTACCTGAGCTTGGGAGAAACTACAGAAAAACTCTTGGCAGTGTTTGGCACCTGGAATTGTGTGAGGTGCTGTAGTAAATGTATCATTGCCTGCACCAGCTCTTGACAAGGAGTATGCTTTATAAGGAAATAGCAGCAATAGAGTCCTTTTTTAAGAACATGATTGTTCTGTATACAGGCAGAGGCAAAGTGTGACAGATTGGCAAACTCTGAAGAGGTGCTATCCAAAGAGACTCAACTGGGTAGTACAGTCTGGAGCCCAGCTGCGGCTTCAGCAATTGCTGTTGGTTTGAGTATCTGGCTATGGCCACTGGTAGCACAAAATGGAGGCTGGTGGAAGCCAAGATGTAGCATGAAGAAGCGCTGTAAATGCTTTCCTTGTGCTTTTGATTTTATTTTGCTCTTTCTGGGTAAAGTATGGTGTTCATTATGCAAAACTCTAAGGAAAATATTATAGCTCAAAAGAAAGTGATCAAAAGCCAGGGTTGTGTGGAAAGTGATCAAAAGCCAGGGTTGTGTGCCCAGTGTTGCAGACTGCTCTGTAGTGTGTCTCACAATGAACTCCCAGTTTTTGACTTGGGTACTACTGAAATAGAAATATGCTACAAGATAGTGCTTAGACATTGAAGCACATCTGGTTAGCAACCTTGCACTAACTTTCCCCTTCATACTTTACACTACAGCTCTCCTTGAAAAGGCAGTGGTGAAGGAGAACGACACACTCAAATCCATTTAATATCCCCTTGAGAGCCTTTAGAAGGCAGATTCTCTACTGATGTATTATGCCTACGTGGCTTGCAGGAGCTGACATTTTGAGTTTGCTCTGAGACTAATTAGATAGTGCATGGGAGTGTTTTGCTGTGTGGAGTGAGGTCTGTGCTGCTTTTCATAGGAGAAAGCTGTGGAGAAGCTGATGGCTGGGAACAACAGGCTAGTCTGACAGGCACCCTCCCAGTGTGTGTGCTAACCCTTTTGGCTTCTTCAGAGTCCTCAGAAATGAATTAGTGCAATCGTGAATCTTTCCATTTTGTTCCCTCTAAGGCTCACTCTGGGCTCAGACATTTCTTAACCAACCTGTGAGAGGAAGGATAAACCAGGCACTCTGCATGAGTGCTCAGTGTTGTTGGTCTCCCCTGCTCTGCTAAGGTAACCAGATAAGAGGAAGGTTAAAGCTCTCTTGTTTCCTAGAAACTGCCTGAAATCAGAAAAGAACAAAAATCTCCAACTTGGGAATTTCACAAGGTAGCTGACAGGCTGACCAAAGCAAAGCTCAGCTGAAGCTTGCATGTTACAAAGCTTTTAGAGTGTGAAATCCTGGGCTGGTAGGAGCAGGGCATTGTAAAAATAAAGCACTAATAGGGTTATCTATTTTAAGCTTGTTGTGCATGCAGAAAGAAAGAAAGAAAGAACATGTAACATCTGAGATACTGATCCATTTGTAGCTGGTTTTGTTTTAACTGCTGTAAGACCTGGTGATGGATGAAGCCATTCTAATGAAGAATATTCTTCCATAGAAAAGTAGTGATTTTCTTCAACATTTATTGTCCTTTGAGCTTTGAGTTATTTGTGGTTTACTCTGTGTTGCATATTGTATAATTTTCTGGTTTCATTGGAATTTTGCTGAGTCATACCTTTGGTTTTAATTTCCCAGTGACTCAGGAGCTTTGAGGGAATATGCACTGCACTGCTGGGCAGAAGTGTAGCTCAGAATACAAGGGGTACTGCAGCAAAAGAAAATAACAGCATGTGCTTGGCTGTAGTGCTTGGATTTAGCTGTGAGCTTCTTATTCCTAGATTGTAGTGAGTAATAACAGAGAAGAAAAGTCCCCAACATAAAAGACCCTCCATGTCTTGCTTCAGAAATATATTTTATCTGTAAAAATTCAATTTTCAATTAGGTGTAACAGAAAGCTCCAAGGAAAAGAAATTGATCTATTGATTTACTGTGCTTCTGTCATGGAAGGAACAGCTTTTCCAAAATACCACTGCATCTAAAACAGAAAATGAAGGCCTAAATTTCTACTTTAGCTTTAAAGAAGGCAAATAAGGCAACTGCTGCTTCAGCTGTGGTCTTTGCCAAGCTGTTTTTGATAAATGACAAGAGATGTTCTAATGCCATGCTTAAGTAACTCTCTCAAACATCATACTGTCCATGACTTTTCTTTGAGTGAAGAAGTCTATAGGTACATGGTTATTGCAGACTTGCTGACTCAAGTCCTCCATGGTCCAGGATCAAAAGTGAGTTGCTAAATACAATTCTGACTAAGCTATTCAAAGACATCCCCTTCAGGGACATGGTTTGAAAATTCAGTCTGGGAAAAAAGATGAGTGACTGTGCCTGTGATTGCTATGGCAGTGAGCATCACTGCAGGCCCACTGAAAGGAATCTCATAAAGGAGTGGGGGGTGGGGAAAGCCTATCATAATAAGGGTTGCATAGGAAAATGTCCACTTGTCTATAAAATTTATAAATAAATTAACTATGTCTGCTGGCGACAAACAGTGCTGTTTCAGGAAAAGTTTTGTGTTGTGTTCAGAAGATACGTGGAGAACTGTTCTCTTGCAAGCCTCTGATGGGTTTTACCATGAGAGTAGTTATGCATTTAGAAAGATCACAGTTAAAGCAAATTTGTGAAAACACTCAAGAAGTCAAATTTGCAGATGATACAAATTTTACTGATTCTTTCACTTGGAAGAAAGATAAAGGTGCCAGCTGAGCACTCCAGAGCCCACAAGCCAGGTCCACGTATGTAATTAGATGTCTATTAAGCTGTCTTTCAAATAAACAAAGGGCAATATTTTCTACCAGTTCTAGTTCTTAAAACCCAGTTATTGCTCAGAACGGTGTCTTCAACTGCTGTCACTGTACAATTAGGGCAGCAACTTCTGTTTCAAAGCAAGGTGTTTATTCCACAGTGTTTAGGGTTAAAATGGGAACATGACACCTGAGCATACCTGATACAGTAAAGGTCTGTACAGACATGGAGATGTTCCAAGACAACAGTTTGCAGATATCCCAGCTGTCCCCGGCCTCACATCAGGGTGTACTGGAAGAAGATAAAGGAGAAGCATTCATAGCTGAGGGAATATGCTGTTGGTGAAGCCTGTGGAGTTGCAGCCTGCCTTGTGGAGGAAAGGCCACATATACCAGCCAAAGAAAAGGGGCATGTGATTTTTCTGGGGAAAGGAAAGTGATCACAGCTTGATCTTTTTGCTTTGGAGAGGGAATTTTGTGTACTACTGTGGACTGACTGAATTCAGACTGCCTCTGCCCTGGGTGCTGAGTTCAGCAGGTGATAAAGGAATTGAGAAGAGAATGATCTGTCAGATACCCCTTCCACATTGAGTGCAGCAGGATGAACGCATATATTTTATATATCATTGATTCTAAGGTGAATTCCTAATTCTTCCTTGCTGCTGTTCCAAAATACTTCTCAAAAAGCATACTTTCTGCTCTTCAAAATGAAAATTCAGTCATTGTAATTTTCCTATTACTATTTAAAATGGTACTTTGATAGATACAAAAGGAGCAAAGATCTTTAAAGTTGCATACATATACAGTACTGTGTTTCTCAGTGTACAATATTATTGATATAAACAAATGTTACCTAGCCTGCTGGCAAGCTGAAGACATTGAAATGCCAGCATCTTTTTCTGCAAAACAAACAAAAAAAAAATAAAAAGGAGAGAATAGAGCAAGATTAACCTGTTTCAGTTGCTAATTCAGTTCATAAACTGCAATCAGGCCTGAGATTAAATATATGATATAGTGAAATCACCTTTCATGTCCCTACTTGACTACAAGATGTTCCAAGATGAATACTTTACTTGCTACAGAGCAAATGAATTTGCTGAAACAAGTTTTGGGCTGCAACTTTTTCAAGGAATGAATTGTTTATATATGTTAGGACACATAAAGTCAGATTTTTCTAATTGACCTGATAAGTAGAAGTAAAATATATTAGCTGATATGTATGTTTAGCATATCAGCAGTAGGATGTAGACATAAATGTCTTGTGAGGGGATGTTTTGGTGTTCAGGCATTTTCACATTTTACAAAATGAATTTTTTATCATTCTGAAACAGTTTTGGCAGATGAATAAAAGTGATTCAGAACTTGTTACAGTCCTTAGGATCAAATTACCACTATCTATGGTGCATTTTGCTGCATAGTTTAGTATCTAAAAGGAGCAATTATCTAGAAGTAAATTTCACCCCACTTTTCAATTCGTCTGTAAATGGATAGTGTTTCTTCATGCTGTGTACTGAAATTATCTGCAAAAGATAATCTGTTGTCAAGATTCAAGCTGTTTGGCTGTAGTATACTTTTTGCAGATAAACAAGTTCATATGCAGTACTCCTGTCTCAAACAAACAAAGAAACAAACACTACCAAAACAAAAAACACCACCAAACCCTTGGATTATTTATTTTTAATTCTGTAGTGAAAAACAGCTAGGAAAAAAGCTTGGTTGTTTCCAGAGCTTCAGATAACTGCACCCATAGAGACAATTATGCACACCTGACTCAAGGCTTAAATTTTCTCCTCTGCTGAAAGGGGAAGTACTATATTACATTTTTTTATTATCAAAATGTATAGTACAGCTATATGCAAATCTTGACAAAAACTTAGTTAATTTATCACCAAGGATATGAGTATGAATAGCATTATAATCCACTGTTTCTGCCTGAGTCACTTTGACATCATCTTTTGCATTTTTGTATTTCTTAGCAAGAACCTATTCGCAAGCTTTCCTAGAAGCTAGGCTAGAATATCTTTTATGATCGGCTCCATTTTCATTGTGTCTTATGGTTGAGAAGTTACTGTAAAGCCTTATGGTAGTTACTGTTATCTTCATAGATCTGTGCAGAATCACTTCTCTGCACCTTCTGGGAAGAACAGTATCTCCTTTAAAGGGGCTGGTTCGAGCTGCTGTGGCAGATTAGGGACTGTTACAGTCAAGATGCACACACAGATCCACAGAATAACTTGAAAATATGTAAGTAGAACTTATGTTTATCATTAGGTCATTCTCACTCTGTCCTCTACATTTAGCATATCAGACTAATACTGGCTTAATATTAGCAGTATATAAATAAGGATAAATATATGGGATATAACTAACCTGAGATGCTGAAAGGTGGAATTGTACAAGCTAATCCTTGGAGATTTGTTTTAGTCAGGCAGCAACTACTTGAAAGATGCTTTTCAGATATGGGTTATAGGGGGTTTGGGTGGGGTATTTTTGTCTGGTTGATTTTTTGTTTGGTTAGTTTGGTTTTGTTTTGTGGGCTGGTTTTTTTGGGGGGGTTGTTTGGGGTTTTGTTGTTGTTGTTGTTGTTTGGGTGTGGGGTTTTTTTTGTTTGTTTGGTTTGGGTTTTTTTCAGATTGAAGTTATTTCTGTACAAAGTATGCCCTTAGCTATTTGTGATCCTGGCACCATCCTTGGCTGAAGCTCACCAGAGATGTCTGCCCCAAATTTGTCTTTGCAGCCCAGTGTGTAGTAACACAGCAGTGTAACAGGACAGTGATGCAATTCAGAGAACCTCTGTGGCTTCAGCTTTTCTCTGCTCTTTGGCTGCTGCACCTGGGCAAACATTTGCACTGACCTCTGGGAAAGTATCCCTGAAAGCTTTTGAGCCTGCTGGAAGCAACTGGCTTGCAGCAGTGTTCACAGTCTTGCCTGGCAGCCTTCTCTCTGAGTCATTTTGACTGAGTGCCCATACCCACAAACCCCTGGTACTTACAGTGACCCATCCTTAAGTCTTCATCTCTGTATACCTTTCCACTATGAGCATCACAGATGGCAAAGCAGTGGGTCAATGTCTTAATAACCAAAATCTCAAATATGCAGTTTTCATTTCAGATGTAGCTCTGCTCTGAGAATCATTTTCTTGTCAGTGAAGAAATTGAAATATATATCCTAAGAAATAAATCAAAGAAATCTGAAACAGTCACCCAAGACTAGGGATGACTCATTTGCCAATGGAAGATCAGCTTAAAATACTTCAGGCCAAGAAAAATTCAAACTGAGGGAGTTTTATATAGTTTTATGAGTTTTGGATGCATCATTAATGTCTTCAAATGGACCTTTGGAGTGTTGTTTTTTTTTTGTGTGTGTGTGAAATTCAAAACCAACTATGTTTAGCATGTGGTAAGAAATACAAGCAAAAACATTTAATGATAATTATTTCTGTACAGAAGTAGTGTTTGGCAAAAGTTAATAGGTCTTCTAAATATTTGACATCTGTAAGAATACAAGCTGATTCTTTGTATGGTAGAAATACTGAATGAAGCACTGAGAAATGTTTCTACAGGAAGTCTTTATACAGAGGCTTTGTGCAGAGAACCATATAGTCAGTTTGAGCATTTCTATGTAATCAGATACATTAATAAAGACATTCAGTTTTGTTGAACTACTCCGATTATTACACATTTTCGTCAGTAGGATTGCTAGTGTTAAATTCTCAAGTATCGAAGAAACTGTGATTCTGTTACTGCACATTTTTCAAATTCCTGCATAGCTGAAGATCGATGTACAGTGAATATGCTCACACATTTTCTGTCAGTCACGTGTCGAAGGTAAGCATCTTGTAACAACTACATTGCTAATAACATGGGTTACCATTTGGTTACCTAGTTAAGCTACTAAAGTAGCTTCAGTTGAAAAGGACTTTCCATGTTGACTAATATCTTGAAAATAATCTGCTTGTTGAGAAATTGCATGCTGGGATGGACAAACTTTCAGGACAAAGAAGAATTTACTGACTCGGTATATAGTTACTAATGTGAGCATGTTAAATATGTAAAAAAAAATCTAAGTTGGTTTTGCATTTTTTTTTCTCATACATGTTTGGAAGAGAAGATTGGAAATTGTGATAGTGGAAGAGTTGTTGATTTAATCCAGTATTCAGCAATAATGTGTGTCTTTGAGACACACATGAAAAGGTTTTAAATGGGCAATCATAGATTAACCTTTCCAGAAAAGAAGTTTCTTTATAATCCCACTTGATAGGAAACTGGCATGTGTACTGAATAATGAAAGCTTATATCATTGTCAAAACTCATGGCTCCTTAAATTAAATGCTTTACTGTAATGGTAATTCACAATATAATTCAGTTATTGTTTCAAATCCTGCAAAGCTCTGTCCGTTTTTGGTGGAGGAACATGTAGCTCCTGGATAATGCCTTTTTGCAGTAATTTTCAAACCAGTTCTAATGGAGGTCAATGTAATTAACTCTCCTTTTTAAACTTAAGCTACATAGTGAATTTCATTAACTAAACTGTGTTTGAGAAATGGCTTCACAATTAAAAGTATGTCATTCTTCATACAAGCATATGGGTGGAGAAGTACAATATCTACCCTCCTTTCTTTTCAGCTTTCCTGCGGTTCTTTCTTATCATCCATCAGTTGTTTCCAGTTATTTTTCATAAGGTTTTCATCATGATCTTATATAAAACATAGAGAATATATTTGCTGTCACAGGCATCCACAGAAGTATCAGAGTCCATGCGTTATTGACAAGTTTGTGTCTCTCTTGTGGATGATCACTCTGTATTTCATGTTCTGATAATCTGGAGTTGGGTAGATACAAGCAGTGTTTCACTCCTTCTCAGTCTTGGGGCCCCAAGACACCCTATTATTTCGAAGTGTACCCTGAGCTAGGCGTCTGCCTTTTTGGACTTTCCTGTTGTTTGCTGACAAGGAACAGAAGTGTGTTATTCTTCCTATTCTGTACCTGTCTGATGAGCTTTGGGATATCTGCTCAGGGGACAGCTGGGCAACTCAAAACCCTCAGGCATTGCATGGCAACACCATCTTCCCTTTTTCCAGCTCCAGCAGTCCCACTTAATTCATCAAGTGGAGGTTCTAAGGGTGGGGGGCAGTGATAGCCAGGTTATGGGGCTTTGAATTGAGCTGATTCTGAGCAGCACTGTTGGCTCTGAAAATGTAGGTTATGCTCTGCACTGGAGAAGTGCAGGGATTATGTCCATGATTTGCAATGATTTGGGAAACTTTGGTGTTTTTGAAATTATTAAATGAATGAATTTGCTACAGCAATCCGAGTCTAAAACTTGTCATGGCCAAAGCAATGATTTGTGCTCATTACCCAGATGAAACAGAGCAAAACAATTTTGAACTGCAAACAGCTGTTTGTGAGAACAAAGATATTTTGCAGAAATTACTTTATGAGTTATTTCTGAATAACACATATTATAGATGACTTCTGGACCTCTTGTCAACAGCATTAAAGAGAAGTGGTATTTGTGAAACACTTAGCTGTATGATTTATGTATTCTCAAACTGAAGGTATCCCTAATATATTCTTCTTCATCCTTTTTTCCTGGTATGAAAAATCTTTGGTGACACATGCCAAGCAATTATATATTCCCATCAAACATGACTTCGTATTTCTCAATTCTTTTGTGTTACTGAGCTGTATATTTAGCTTTCAAGTGTCTTTCTTGCCTTCAGGGAGCATGTAAGTATAAAAAAGTATAAGCTCTCACTTTAAATTTTTAAGTAAATCTCTGAGATGCATTTGCTCCTGTTTGTCCATGGGGAAACTCCAGCAATGAATGGTATGAGAGAAATATCTTGCATTGCCCACACTGGGGAGGCAGTAGTGCCTGTACCCTGGAACAGACTGGTCCATTACTGAACATTCAGCGCAGGTGTCATTCCCTGGCCAGAACTTGCCCTTGGGATTAATAAATGCTACTGGAGACATGAGCCATTAGCAGCAGGAAGGGTCACTGGGGCAATGCATCAATCCTGTTGATGTCATCATGTCTGATTATGCAGTGATAGGTGTGTTTTCTTTGCCCTCACCTCTTTGCCAGAGTAATGCAAGTCTCTGCATTAAAATAGCAACAAGAAGAGTATGAGACCATTTTCCAATAATAAAAATGCTGAATTAGGCAAACTATGAATGAAAGGAGAAGTGCTGTAGAAAGAAATCTTGTGAGAAATCAGTGCTCTGCTCTGATAGCAATCAGATGGTTAACTTGTATTATATTTCATTCTCCAGACAACTCTGCTCCAGCACTATGATGCTCACTGAATGTCTGGTATCTAATGTTTTATTAATTTTAATTTTTTTTTCACTCACTTCAATGTAAAAACTGAGCTATCTAAGGAAAAAAATAGAAAATTCTTTCTGTTGCCTCACAATTTTTTTTAAACTTCCCTCTGCCCTTTGACACTTCTGCCATCAAAAAATTTCTTTCTGAGGCTCTGTTGCATGTCAGGCAATTTTTATTTTCTTTTTATGAAGAAAAAAGCATATTTAAAATACAACACTTCCAAAGTGTATGTGTTCAAGTACATCCAGACAAGAGATACCTAGACACTATGGCTCCATGGTACAACACAGTTTGGGAGACTGTTAAGATCTAGTAGCCAAGCCAAGCAATTATGGGCAATTGTAGACTTGTGTATGAGTATCAAAAATTATTTCCATAGCTGAGCCTAAGCATAAAAAGTCTGTAACAGGCCAGATTTCTGGAAGACAGTCTTTTCCCCTGCCTCTTCTTTCCTTTTTCTTATCTTGAGAAAGGCAACGTTTAAGAATAGAGATAAAGGAAAGAAAATTGGGACAGATATTACAGTACCCTCTGAGATGAAGGCCTAATCATACAGTTTCTCTATGTCTATGTGTCCTCATTATCAATCTGTTGTTGAAGGCAGCACATGCAGAGGGAAATACATAGATGATTGATTTGTGTGGAAAAGGTTAATACGGGTCATTGCACTTGACAGGACAAAAATACAGTGACTTGGGATTTTTGAAAATGTAAATGGAAATAATAACCAAACACAATAGACTTCTCAGTGAAAAATTCTTTCACTGTCTACAGTGGGAAGCCTGTATTGCTACTCTTGGGGGCTTGTTCAAAATGCAGTGGAATGGATGAGGACCAATAGTCCTGGGTATGGCACTGGAGGAGACCTATGGAAGAGGCTGGGTATCTGGCCTTCCTGTTGGACCTGTATTATGGTTTAATCCCAGCCAGGAACAAAGCCCCATGTAGCACCTTGCTCACTCCTTCACCAGTGGGACTGGGGAAAGAATTGAAAGGATAAAAGCCAGAAAGCTTGTTGGTTGAGATAAAATCAGTTTAATAGGGAAAGCAAAAGATGAGCACACAGGCAAAGCAAAACAAAGAATTAATTCACTGTTTCCCATGGACAGACAGGTGTTCATCCATCTCCAGGAGAGCAGGGCCCCATCACATGTAATGGTTACTTGGGAAGACAAACATGATCACTCTCCCTCCTTTCCCCTGAAATTTATATACTAAGCCATAAGGTCTGGAATATCATTTTTGTCAGTTGGGATCACCTGTCCTGGCTGTGTCTCCTCTCAGCCTTTCATGCACCCCAACTTCCTTGCCAGTGTGGCAGTAAGAAAAGCATAAAATCCAGCTGAGCAGACTGAGTATTGCTCAGCAACAACAAAAACATCCTTATATTAGCAACCTGTATTCAGCACAAAACAAAAACATAGCCCCACTGTGAAGAAAGTTAACTCTACCCCAGTCAAAACCAGCATACCCAAGATGAAGGCATTATTTTTGTGGCAATATGGAGGAGCAAAAGTCATAAAGATGGCTTTCAGCTTGGGAAAACGGTGATAAAATTTTCATACAGCCAAGGTATAAAATGCTCTCCGTGCTTCTACGGTGGTGTACTAACTTCATTACTCAGTGGCTGATTGAACATCCCTGAGTTATGAGTCCCTTGTGCCATTAATTCTCTCCTTCCTCTACCAGCCACAGCACCATGCCATGATGGTGGATCTGGTGAAACTGTGCAGACTGTTCTGTCCAAGGCCTGCTTTGGCTGCTGATGGTTCCAGCAAGGGACTGCATTGGAGGCCACACAGCAGAGTCTTTAAACTGTAGAGAAGTTGTGGGAATAGAGCAGGACCAGACACTGTCTTTGCTTTTACAGCAAAACAGTTGTTAAAAGGTGTGGCAATTGGGGGGAAAACATTATTCTTGAAGATGATTAGGAAAAAGCATTTCTCTATCCTGGAGCCCTCTACCCTGCCTAGAGAACTGGGTACATTGTAGCTTTGGCCTGACAGGTCTGTGTGGCTCAATAACAGATCTCCTCTGGGTTTGGTTTCATCTTATGGTGAACAATCTGATCCTTCATTTCAGTTAGGACAGGCCAAAGATGGGAAAACCTGTGCTAGGACACCACCCATGGCACTACTATGGTCCATCCAAAAGCCAGTGCTCATTCCTGAGCAAGCGAAATTTCAGAGTCTCATGAGGGTAATTCTTGTGTTGAAGTGTCTCTGAGGCAATGAGTAACACCCTCTTCTTCCCAGTGGTAGTCTGCAGAAAGGCAGATCTCATCCTTTCTTGGCAGGCTTGAACTGCTACTTCTGGCCTCTTTATTTTGCCCAGGTGTCAATACACTTTTATTTGACTTCCTATTTCCACCCATTGAGGACCCCCACCTAGCACTACAAATGTGCAGAAACTTTTGCTGGGGATGGGTATATAGATGTGAGGCTGTGATTGTCTTTTATGAAGGTAGAAGATTATATAGGCAAACATATTAGGAGGCAATGACATATTAACCTGCACTAAGAGGTTATGATACCTTTATCCATTTGTACCTAATTCTTCTTGACTGCCATTAAAGAGAGAGATGCAAATTTTACTTTCACAACTGTCACTGATCAGGAGACATCCATGCTCCTATGCCACAGGGTAAGGCATCAGTAGTCTGTTTCCTCAGAAATATTGAATCATAAAGCAGAGGCACAAAACCTAAAATTATAAGTACCAAGGTTCCCCTGGATGCTCCTTACTGTGCATATCCAATGCTATTCCCTTCCTCAGAAAAGCCACCCGTGCAATGCAACTTAGACCATTGCAATATATAGATATAAAAGAAGAGATGCTGATATGAAAAATTCATAGGAAAAGGGATGTTTATTCCATAATGGTTCTTTCCTACACCCTAATGTGTTCTAAATACACCATGTCACCCTGATCAAACATTATGTCTGGAACAGAGAAGTTTTTTTTTTATTTTGATTAAGCCAGGCTTAAAAGAAATTGCTGCTTACTATGCTGTTTTCAGTGATTAGTTCATGTTTGCTGTTGTTCAGTTCTGCAAGTCTGCTCTTATCTGTCCCTGAACTTTTTAGTGTATCTAAGGAAAAAGCTGCAGCATGAAGTGTAAAGATCACTGTCACTCTTGTGAGTAAACTTTTGAACGTTTTGGAGCAGCTAGAATGTTTGATCTCTTTGCAGTTGGAGGTATTGCATGGTGCCTAGGGATGGGGAAGGAAAGACAATATTGGAAGGTGGTATGTGTAACTTACATGGATAGGTTATTAACTTTGTGGGAGGTAAACTGTAATACAGTGGATGAATATGAATATTTGATTTCTTGACTGGGGAAAGGTTTTCTGTCTCCCAGTAATTCACTATTTCAAAACTGAAGCTGCTTGCAAGTATTAAGCATGAAGTAAAGGTGAGTGGTGATGCAGGGGGTTGATGAGGAGTTTGCAGAGTACAAGAAGATAGAGGTACCCTAAGGCTTATTTCTGAACAAATTGACTGTAAGATGTTTTATAAGGTTTGACCTGCTTGATTTTGTTTAGTCTGGCAAAAAAATAGCAAGCTATTTTTTTCAAGTTTTGTTTTCTGGGGCTGAGCATCTGAGCAAGTGGGAAGTGCTTATGGACTAAGACTGTCTTGTCCAGAGATGATTTTACACTTCAGCTGTGCTAGGGTCTGCACTCTCTCCAAGTGCAGCACTTGGCAAACCAAATCTTCAGTGAAGCTTGCAGGGAAAATTCTCAACGTACTGTATGTTTGCTTTGGGACTTGTTGGGGGATGGGGATGTGCGTGAGTCCGCAGCTGAAAGCACAGACCGTGGGTTGACCAGTAACTGGCTGGGAGCTGCGGCTGCTCTACAGTCCCCTGGCACGTCTTCCAGTCCAGTTTTAATTGGCCGCAGCTCGAATTTGCATTCCGCTTTTCTGACATTCATTATGTGGGTAATAAATGTGCACACAGTCTATCCTCATACAACAAAGATGGTGCAGAGCTAATTTAAAAGCAGTCATGAAAATTCCAATGTCAGAGAGCTTATTAAAACAAAAGCCCCCAAACTGCTGTGCATACTTCACTGCAGCGAACATGGTTGTTACTGAGATTCACTCATCTTACCACAAGCTGGCTTTTGTCTTTCTCCTTAACATACATACTTTTGTAAGGGAAATACTGCCATAGCATTTCCCAAGCTTTCCAAATGTTTTGCGTACACAGAAATACGTGTTCTATATTTTGGGTTTTAACCTATCCTTTCATACAGTTATTCTTTCAGTTGTTGAGTATACTTTCTCCATGGCAAAATACTTGTTTAGTTTCTTTCTTTCAGCTGATGGGTTATTTGTGCTTCTGTTTTTTATTGCAAAAGTCAATACAGTAGACCAAATTCAGCTTTGGTGTAACTGTGTTGGATTAAATGTGCAGCATTGTCACATTTTTATATTGCCTTCAATATTAATTATTAATGTGTGTACCTAGCACATTGATTTAAAGGGCACTGCATAAGTTAAATGCTCATCTATGAGACGAAAACCATTCCTGCCCACACAGGGTGACATTGCAGAAGCATTGTGCTGCTCTCACCAGAATCCTTGGCAACTGCAACACTGTTTGTCAGACACTGATACAAAAAAAACTGCAAAACAAACAAACCAAACTCAGCAAAGAGCAGTGTGGAAAAATGCAGCTTTCCTTGCACTGTGAAGTTTGTTATGTGTGTGTAACTACTAAGCAATGGGAAGGAAATCAAAACCATGAGACACACATGGACAGAAATAAATGTTTTCAAATATGAAATAACATTCTTCAATGTAACTTTTTACTTTTGTTGTACTTCTCAGTGACCCTATCTGATTTTATAATCTGCAGAAAAATAATTGCATGGAATCATAGAAGGGCTTAGGTTGGAAGGGAACTTAAAGATCACCTTGCTCCAATCCCCCACTATAGACAAGGACACCTTCCACTATACCAGGTTCCTGAAAGCCCTATTCAGCATGACCTTGAACACTTCCAAGAATGGGGCAGTCGCAACTTCTCTGGGCAATCCCTTTCAGTATCTCACTGCACTCACAGTAAAGAGTTTCTTCCTAATATCTAATCTAAAGCTACTTCCCTTCAGTTTGAAGCTGTTCCTTCTTGTCCAGTCACTACATGCCCTTGTGAAAAGTCCCTCTCAAGCTTTCTTGTAGCTCCCTGAAGGTACTGTAAGGCTGTTAGAAGACCTCCCTAAAGCCTGGTCTCCTCCAGGCTAAACAACTCCATCTTTCTCAGCCTGTCCTCTTAGGAGAGGTCCCCTGTCCCTCTGATCATCTTCATGGCCCTTCTCTGGACTCCTCCAACAGGTCCATAACCTTTTATGCAAGAGGCCCCAGAATATGCTAAATACAGTGCTCCAGGTGGGGTCTCTCCACAGTGGACTAGAGGGAATCACTTCCCTTGACCTGCTGGCCACTCTTTGTGTGATGCAGCTCAGGATACAATTGGTTTTCTTGTTAGATGTTCTTCTACAATGTGGAGAAACCTGCATACTCATGAGAGGGCTTTTCCCCACATGTGTTTCGTGAAGGGCTGCATGTGAAATGCATGAACCAAATCCCTTGCTTTACTGCAGCTCCACTGTGTACTCAGCAAACCTTGCCCCCCAGGGATGACACATATTTGAGGCCAGTCTTTCTGAGGGCTATTCTGCAAGGTTCAATATTCACTCTCTCTGTTTGGGTGACAGACCCTGAGATCTGTCAATTGAATTGCCTGAAAGGGAAAAAGGCATTAATTCCTCAGTGAAATGCTGCAATGGTGTTGGCAGCTCTTGGTGCAGCCACGCTGGAGGAGCAAAGTCCCCATCCCTTGTGCCAGCTCCAGGCTCCTGAATTATATCCTTTAGCAGTCTGTGGCAATCCTAGTAATTTGTTGTCAACATGAATTATTCCTGAGATGCTCAGCATCTTTCTGATGCTGGTGCTTGTATTAGTAATAGGGATATTGTCATTGGCATTAGAAATTAATATTATTGTTGGATTCTTTTTTGTGTTTATCAGTAAAGTGTCTGGGAATGTCTTAAGTGCTAAGGCTTAGCCAGCAGTATCAATATGGTGCTCCTCAGGAACTGATGGACTGAAACCGTAAGCTATGAGTAAAATAAAATGGTTGGGTTTTTTTCTATTTTCAGGCCTAGCAAACCTGTGGAATAAAGAGTTGGTTTAAAATTGCCCTTTGCCATTGTTGTCAAAACATTATTTAGCACTCTACCAATATCTATTCTGCAAGCTAAAAAAGAATCATGGCTGCATTTGTCAAAAAAAAACTTATTTTTCTACTGAATTGCCCAAAACATGAGACTTCTTTATATAGCTCAGCTGGAATGGGAATGATGCTTTGCCTGGACCCTTCAGCCTGTACACTAACATGTGCAGGGCCCAAATCATGTTCTTGTGAGCGGCAACAACAGTGGCTTGGGCCATTAAACCTGCAACTGTTGGCTCATGCTGTGTGATGTTGAGAAAAGTCCCTTTTGCAGATCAAAAAAACATGTGGTAAGTTGGCATAGAGTTCTGTGGAGTTTCTCTGTAGTAATTTCTCCCTAGGGTATTGTATGCAAAATACAGTTGTGCTGTTGCAATAATATAAAGATGTGAAATGACCTCTTGTTGTATCTTTTGTGAGACAGTAGAGGAAAAAAAGTTGCACTCATGCTTGTTTCTAATGCTGTGCTTTTCCTTTCCTTTCACTGCATTGCCGTAATTTCTTCGTGTTCAGTTTCAAAGAGTATATTTACATTGCCTTCTGCGATAAATAAAATAAGCCTCAAAAAACAAAGAGAAAAGTGTATTTTACATTCCTCTGTGATGAATAAAAATACCCAAGACCCAATACTTTCCTTCACAGAGACTAATTTATACCAGATGGATTGATTTACAGGAACACAGGATGTTTACTATGCATAAAATATGGGACTGTCACAGCTTGTGCTCCATCAGAAAATAACTGATCTACAGATTATATGCTACATTGCAGAAAATGTTTTTAAAGTTTTGTGCTTATGGCTGACCAGTTAAAGCAGTTCTATAGCTCTCTGAAAGGCTGCCAGGGATGCCACAGCATGCTTTACTCCCAAATTGCTTGTGGTTCTTTAAAGCTGTTTCTCTTTTCCTTATATGTCTGCATATAGTGGATAAGTTACATATAAGACTTTTTCTCCAGAAGAGTATATGGAGCAAAGCCTGTGAAAGAGATGAAGACAAATAAGATTTTATTGACATACAGATGTAAAGTTTGGTATCCAACCTGTGCTGAGTCTAGATATGCATTTACCTTGTTACACCTATGTGCTCTTTTATGTGTGCTTAGGTACACCCATGTACACATACACTTTTCTGTGTGGATATAGGGCAATGTGCACTCTACGCTGCCAGTATACCCTCAACACATTGCCTGATTCATCAGAGCATGATATGAATTTCATACTTTTCCATCTAGGTTTTCTGAACAGGAATGTGTAAAAAAGAAACTCTCATTAAACTGTTAGGTAGGGTCTTGCTTTTTATAGCATTAATTTTGTTTCAACAAGTTTTAGAATGGCAGTAGCAGCTTTGTGTGCTATTAGTGGCTTCATCCAAGAGACTTTGAGCTCTTTAAAATCAATTACATTTCTAAACAATGCATTGAGTACAATACTTGCATTTCACTACTGGGCATAAAATAGTTTACAGAGGTCAGGCTCTTGTCCACAGTCTCAGATCAATGCAGTGACCCAGGCATGACCTGAGCTGGAGATTTCTGACCCTTAGGCCATTTTTCTAGGTATTAAACCCCTCAGTCACCAAAAACTGGGACTCAGACAAATGCTATCAGCTGTAAAACAGACATTTTGAAAAGAAAGGAAGGGGGTGTGTGGACTAAAGCAGTATTCTGCTGCCTTCAAATATTTGCAAATTCAAACAGCTGTTTAAGACTGATTTCTTACATCACTGTGAGCAAGGCACTGATGATAACATTTTAAAAGAGTACCTACATTTCCATTTTCCAAAGAGCTGGCTTCCAGTGAGACAAAGATCTTGTTAGAAAGGATGTAACTCTTTGAATTTAAATCTGCTGTCTGAAGTCAAAGCTTCCTACATGATACTCACTTTTCACTGCGGGTCTTCTATGTCTAAGTTCCTCTGGTGGTAGAAGACAATTAAGTCATGGCACAATAAAGCAAGTGTTTCCAGATGCCAAGGTGACAGTGACTGTGCATACATCTTAGGCAGGGAAGAGAACATTTATGTCATCATCCCCAACACAGAGGATGTTGATCTGTTGGACAGAATTCTAAGGAGGGTCACTAAGTTGATTAGGTGGACAGAGCACCTCTCCTATGAAGAAAGGTTGAGAGAACTGGGTTTGTTCAGCCTGGAAAAGAGAAGTCCTTGTCGTGACCTAATTGTGGCCTTCAGTATGCAAAGGGAGCCTACAAGAAAGCTGGAGATAATCTATTTAAAAGGGCATGAGTGACAGGACAAGGGGGAATAATTCCAAACTGACAGAGAGTAGGTTTAGATTAGATATTACAAAAAAATTCTTTACTGAGAGTGTGGTGAGACAGTGGAACACATTGCCTGGAGACACTGTGGATGCCTCATGCCTGGAAGTGTTCAGTGCCAGGTTAGATAGAGCTCTTAACAATCTGGTCTAGTGGAAGCTGTCCCAACCCATGACAGAGGGATTAGAACTAAGTGATGTATAAGGTCCCTTCCAACCCAAACCATTCAATGGTTTAGGAGACACGTAGTGGACACTGTTCTTAACATTGTATTGGCTGTGATGAACGTTCTTAGTGAGAAATTCTGTTCTGTTGACTTAACAGATAGAATCATCGCATCATTAAAGTTGAAAAAGGTCTCTAAGATCACTAAGTATTTTCACACATACTAACCTAACAGGCTGATATCATCCAAATAAACATCATTCTCAAATGTGCTTTCTGTGGCAGATGTGTGTCTAGATTTTCCACACTTCCATGTACATCAGGCAATATCTACTGAAGAAGCCTCTGCTTTGGCCTTTGTCTTCACTTCAATGGGGTAAGGCTTGCAATCCACATACCTTGATCTGTTCTACTGGTATAGTAGCACAGCAATACCAGGGAAAGTGACTGTTTTCTATGCTGTACCTCATCCCTTCCTGAATCACTAAAACAATATATGTGACTTTATTGTTCTTTGCTGCTGCTGCAAGGCACAGCATGTCTTTTTCAGGGCATAGAACTTTTCAAATGATCTACATATAATGCAAAGTGATTCATACATTTCTGTTTTTCTAAAGCATGTACTTGAACTAGGGCTTCCAGTCTAGGACTTCACATGTATTTAAAATGGGAGAGTCCTGTGTGTCCATAAAGACCTAAGCACTCACTGCCGAGCACCTGTGGATTTTCTGGGTGACACAGGGGTGTTAAAGTGCTCCGCAATCTTCTGTGAACTTGAGTCTTGCATTGAACAGCGAAATCTGTGCTTAAGCACTGTCATGTGCTTCAAGTTAGGCAAGCTTGAGCATTAGCTTCATACACTTTCTCTTTCCCAAGCAAAAATATTAAGAGCAAATACCCTCCTATGCAAATCTTCACTCATCCTTACAGAAAGGCAGCACAAAGACAATTGGGTCTATGTTTATGATCTGTACTGGTGAGGTACACAAGGAGGTATGCAGGCACCTTCATCAAGGTAATATTGATGTTGATGTTGTAGTGGAGCTACTGTGAACACAGATGGGGACCTCAGCTACCCACAGGCTTGGCCCAGAGCCTGTTGGACAGAGCTGCACAGAAGGACCTGGAGCTCTGTCTTGGGGAGAATTATGAAGTTGAGAATTTCATGTGGTAGGATTAAAGGGAAGACTAGCAAAGCTGGCACTGCTGTGAGTGTTTGTAACAGGCCACCTGATTAGGAGGAGAAAGTGGATGAACCCTTTTACAGACATCTGGAAGTAGCCTCATAGTCACAAGCCTCATTTCTTGGGGGGAACTTCAAACACCCTGACATCTGCAAAAGGAACAATACAGCAAGGCATAAACAGTCCGTGAGGTTTCTGAAAAGAAATAACAGGAACTTTCTCATATAGACTGTGGAGAAACCAATGAGGAAAGGTGTGCTGTTGGACTTTTCCTAATGAGAAAAGTTGGAAGTAGCCTTGGCTGCAGTGACTACAAGATTGTGGAGTTCAGTATCCTGCAAGAGTGAAGGATGGCAGCAAGTAAGATTGCAACTCTAGACTTCAGAAGAGCTAAGTTTTGCCTCTTCAGGAAACTTTATGGAAGAATCCCATGGGAACTGGCCCTGCAGGGAAGAGAGTCCAACAAGCTCATCAATATTTGAGGATTGCTTCCTCCAGGTGCATCTCCATGGGCTAGCAAAGGAGCAAAATGCACAGAAGACCTGCATGGATGAAAAAGGAACACCTACCAAAAGTCAGACCTGAGGTGGAAGCAGCAACAGGTCACCTAGGGAAAATATGGTGATATTGTCAGAATATGCAGAAATACAATCAGGAAGGTCAAGGTGTAGCTGGAACTGAATCTGACTAAGGACAGCAAGAAGGGCTTCTTCAAATACATCAGTAACAAAAGGAATACTAGGTAAAAGGCAGGTCTGCTACTAAATAGAACAGGAACTGAAGTTGTAGAAAAGGCTGAGATACTGAATGCCGCCTTTGCTTCATTCTCTACTGCCAAGTCCATCCCTCAAGAAACCCTGATCCAGGAGACCAGGGAGAAGACCTGGAGAAAGGAAAACTTCCCTTTGGCTGAGAAGGATTGGGTTAGAGACCATTTAGTCAAATTTGGCATCAACAAATCCATGGGCCCTGATGGGATGCATACATGAGTGCTGAGGCAACAGCACATTGCTAGGCCACTCACTATAATCTTTGAAGGTCACAGCAGTCAGAAGAGGTGCCTGAGGACTGAAAGAAAGGAAATGGCACCCAGTCTTCAAAGATGGCAAGAAGGAAGACCCAGGGAACTATCATCCAGGCAACCTTACCTCTATCCCCAGAAAGGTGAAGGAATGGCTCATCCTGGAGGCTGTCTCTAAATATGTGGGAGAAGAGAAGATGACCAGGAGTAGTCATCATGGATTCATCAAAAGGAAATCATGATTAAGCAACTTGGTTGCCTTCTACAATGAAACACCTGCATAAATGGAGGAAGGGAGAGCAGTGGATAAACATCTACCTGGACTTCTGAAAGGCTTTTATTCTCTTTCCTGTGATATCCTCATAGCAAGCTCAGGAAGTGTGCACTGGATGAGTGGACAGTGAGGTGGATTGAGAACTGGTTGAATGGCAGATTCCAAAGTTTTGTAATCAGTGGCACAGGGTCAAGTTGGAGGCCTGTCACTAGTGGGGTCTCCCAAGGGTCAATACTGGGGCCAATATTGTTTAACTTGTTCATCAGTTTCTTGGATGAAGGGCCAGATGCCTTCTCAGTGATTTTACAGATGACACAGAGCTGGGAGGAGTTGCTGATAGCCCAAAGGGCTGTGCAGCCCTTCAGCAGGACCTCAACAGGTTGGAGAGATGGGCAGAGAGGAACTGTCTGAAATTCAACATGGGAAAGTGCAGGATCCTGTATCTGGGGAGGAATAATCCCCTGCACCAGTACAGGCTGAGGCTGACCTGCTGGAAAGCAGCTATGCAGAGAAGGACCTGCGGGTTCTGATGGATACCAAGGTGTCCATGAGTCAACAGTGTGCCCTGGAGGCCAAGAAGCCAATGGTATCCCTAGGTGCACTGGGAAGAGCACTGATGGCAGGTGAGGGAGATGATCCTGTCTGTCTGCTCAGCCCTGGAAAGGCCTGACCTGGAATGCTGAGTCCAGTTCTGAGCTCCTCAGGACAAGAGAGACATGGACCTCTGGGAGCAGGTCCAGTGGAGAGCTATGAAGATGATAAGGAGACTGAAGCATCTCTATTACAAGAAAGTCTGAGGGAGCTGGGCCTGTTCAGCCTGGAGAAGACAGAGGATTTCTTATCCCTGTATATAAGTATGTGAGAAGAGGGTGCCAATAGGGATGGGGTGGATCGAGGTTTTTCAGTAATGCTGAGCAACAGGATAATAGGCAATGGGCAGAAGCTGATGCAGAAGAAGTTCCACCTGAACATGAGGAAGACCTTCTTTACCATGCAAGTGACCAAGCACTGGAACAGAGTGACCAGAGAGGAGGTAAAGCTTTTCCCTGGAGATACTCAAAAGCCTCCTGAACACAATACTGAGTAATGTGTTACAGAGGACCCTGCTTGAGCAGGGAGATGTGACCATATGATCTCCAGTGGTCCTTTCCTATCTTGACTGCTCTGTGTTTCTGTAATTCTGTGAATGGAAGTCCTAGCCCTCAACCCCTACCTCAGCATGTAGCCTTTGGGTTTCTGTTGCTATTTGACACATTCTGGTGCCTCACATGGCAGTGCTGCCCACATCTCCCAGAGAAGATCAACATCTTTCCCTGGAAATCATTTAGCTGCATGACTGTGGAGATCTGCTGAACTGGACTGTCTTCCCTGGTATTGCAGTTTTGAAGATTTGCAGCTGGTGAGGAACTTGTTCACAGCAGTTCCTGTACCTGTTTGTCTTCCAGAGGTTACCACTATGAGCTTGGCAGCTTCCTGCCTTAAGAAAAATATGTAGTCTTTGGATTTCACAAATTTTCAATGTGCTTTATTACACTGTCTGATTCTGCAGGCTGATAAAATGGCAGCATTTGTTTTGAAGGGCCATAATGGTGGGTTTGTATCCTGCATGCTATCTTTGGATGAGATGTTCCAATGTCAGGAAACCTAGACATTTGTCTTGAAATTTAAGCTTTTAGAAGAGATGTAATGAATGCTTCAGTGTCTCATTGCAAATAATTGAAAAAAAAAAAATGGCAGTTGGTGTCAAGAAATGGAAACTTTTGAATGCAACTGAGATGATCAATCATGTGTTTGCTTCCAAAGCAAGGCTGGAATTACGTAAGAACAATACAAAGTACATTAAATATGCAGACATTATAAACTGCTCAGACATAAAATTGAAGAACACTGTCTTTTTTTTTTTCCCTCTACCTTCAAGCAAATTCTTTGCCAGAGCTTCCTGCTTTAGTATCACACACAATTGGCAAAATCCTGGCGCTGTAAAAATTTGATAGTGCGGGGAAAAAAATTGAAGGCCATAAAAACACATAAAAGTGACTGTTTAAGTCTTCTGCCTGGTTTTGAACAACACTGTCAGGCATTGAGTCACACATCGTTTTTTTTTTTTTTTTTTTTTTTTTTATGTGGAAGAAGAATTCAGGTCCTCACTTTCTCCCTTGGGTGCCATGTAGCTCAGAGCTCCAGATGACTTAGGACTGCAGCAGCAAGAGACAGGACATTTTCCCACAGCCAGGGCTCAGTGGTCAAAAATCATGGGGAATGATTCTGCATCTGCAGCATAAATGTAGAATTGATCTGTTTTGTAATGTGGCCACTTAGACTTTTGGCATATTTTACCAATCACATCTACTCCAATTACTAATTCTTAAGCTTTGTTTTCTCTGCATTTCTCTGCCCCTGAAAGCTGTCAGCCCTTCAGATGGCTAGTACTGTAGGGGCTAGGCAGTAGATTTCATTCTTCCTTTTGATATCTTTTAGATAACTAAGTAAAAATACATTTTAAAAGTATATACTGTTTCTCTCTTTCAGTATCAGGAGACAGTGGCAACTTTGTAAAGTAAGGACCATGAAGTAAGGTGATTTAAAAATAGAACCAATGCTTTCAGTAGAGCTCCTGTGATAGAAGTGGTTTTTATCAAAAATGTAGAAGTGGTTTTTATCAAATCTTTATTACGTGTCTTCCACCTGCTCTGATAATTCACTGCTGGACATTTTTTATTAATTTAGGTAAATTCTGCAAAAAACACTTCCATATAACTGGAGCTGAGCGCTCATTTACCAGAAGGGCAAAATGGAACCCATTCCTGGGCCCAGCTTTGTCTCTGCTTCTGCAGCATGCTCCTTGCCAGTTGCCATGAGACCAGAGGAAGGCTGTGCCAGCAATCGCCCCCAGGCCTCCAGTGCCTGCCTTGCCCCAGGAGTAGGGGCATTATCACTGCCCTCCTCCTCTTGACTGTGGATGGGCTCCAAAGTCAGATACAGAAGCTGTGAGAGCCTTTGCCTCATCTTGGCTCTTGCATTGTAAATGACTAATCATAAAAGAGCTGCTTGGGAGGAAAGAGGATAACTGAATTATAGACTCACTTGAACAGCGTTAGCAAACACTTGCCTTTCAAATGATATGTTTTGGCCTGAGAAAATAGACCAATTCTGCTTGTCTGACAAATAATAAATATGATTGACAGGAGGACCCTCCATCTAGGCTGTGCCATTAGCACCTGGGAAGCAGTCCTCTGGAGAGGCTGTGTTTCCCTCATCCTGACAGGCTGGAGATGGTGCAGACCCAGAATGTGGAAGCTGGCTCTGCAGCCTTCTCCAGGGAACCTGGGGCAAATGGAAAATGATTGAGGCAGAAACAAAACTCTTCTGATGCCTTCTAATATGACTTGAAAGGTGCTATTTTTCAGACCAAGGTGATTCATAAAACTCCCAGTAATATACTTGTGCTGAGAGAGGATGAAGATGGTGGCACTGGCAGCCTTGTGAGAAGTCAAGAGGCCAAAGAGGCTACCTAGATCTTGAAGTATTGCTACCTGCCCCAGGCAGGGAGCAGGAATCATCCTGTCACCACACACCTTCACAGCTTTTTCAGAAAGCTTGCTGTGAGAGTGCATACACTACATCTGCAGCAGCAGCTGTGGGGCAAGTGGAGCTACTGTACCAGAAGATGCTGCTCAATGATACATAGCATTCTTTGCCACTCTGGTCAACAGGTATAAAGCAAAGCTGCAAAAGCTCTTTCAAGGAGAATAAAAAAGAGGGGGGATCTGTATATAAGCATATAGATGAGACCAACTGACATGGCAGACATAGCAATAAATTCAGTACAATTTCTGAGAAACAGTGCCACTGGATTAAATTCTTATTATAATCAAATGTCTTTGGCTAGAGCCAAACCTGATTTCAGAAAATATTAAAAATGTTAAAGTCATATATGGATTTAATAGTAAAAAAGGAGTAGGGAAACGGGTTTTCATGGTGCCTTTTGTTTCTACTTATCAGAAAGGCACCAAATCCCTAAGAGCTACAGACTGTAAGATCAGTTGCATTTCTGTGTCTGTGTGATACATAATTGCCCATCTGGAAGAAAAATTACCAGCTATGTAGGTGCTGTCAAAGTAACAGAACAAAAATCAGCCATGTAATTTTTCTGTAATTTTTTGGAAAATGACCTTTTGATTTCACTTGAAAATTTGGCTTATTATGTTTAAAGTGGAAAATACGGAATGATATTATTTCTGGGTGTTTGGTTTAGCAGAAGAAAGAAATAAGTACAAGACAATACATTTCACAGACTTGCATTAACAGCATAATAATCTTTCTGCAAAGATGTGTTAGAGCAAAAGCAACATTTAGATCACATTCCAATTCTTTGTGGTTTAGGAGGTCAAACAGGTTTTGTAATTTGACATTTGCTTCTAGAACTATTTGCTCAAATTTACTCTTATCTCAGGCTCTACCTGTTAGTCTTCTTATAAACTAGCAAGAAATCTGCAATCTCTAGGCATGATGGGACCAATATTAAATCCACCACACATCACCTACCCTTTTTCAGTCTTCACATCAGTAGCGGCTAATAAATACTGCTTGTAGACTAGAGAAAAAGTACATCACAGTGATTGTAGTAATGAAAAATCTGGCACTGAAAAGCACTGGCATACTCTTCAGAGTTGTATACTTTCTCACACGCAGATAGAGAAAAGGCCTTGAAGACCATCCTACCAACCTTATCAGTGGGCTTAGTGCTGAACATTTATTGACAGTGTTTAATCTTTACACAAGCTCAAACTTTTAAGATTCCCACTTGTCTCAAAGGCTGAGAACAAAAAAACAAGGAAAATTTTTGGTGTGCAGCTGCGACTCTAACCATACACTATAGTGCCACGAAATCTTTCTCCTTTGCTCCCCTTCCTTTCTGTGCTTTCTGACCCTTCTCTGTCCCACCTCCACAAACTGGGTCCTTCCCCCTTGCCCTTAAACTGCACTGTCTTATTTTCACCTTGACCATAATCACCTTTCCTTTGTTACTCTGGTGCAGCCTGGCATATTTGCTTTCACCTGGTGTATCTCCTGCTTTTTCTCTTGCTGTGGTTCTCCTGGGGACTGAGCTGTCTTGTTTTATCATCTTCCTGTACTTGTGAGCAGCACTCAGTCTGTTGCAGTTGGAGTGTGCTGTGGGATACTTAGCTATTCCTTAAAAAGAAGGAATAGAGTCTTGGGGTACATTAACTGATGGCACCATGTGATGCATAGGTATGTATCTTCAGAAGGAATATTTGCATGAATAACAGAACAATCAGTGATCATGGGGTGTGTGTTCCTGTCTGTGGCTTTCTCTGATTGTTTTAGGTTTTTGGTTTTTTTATCATTTGCATTCTGCTCATTTTTCCATCTTAAATCTGTGCATTAAGTTCGTTGGCAAGGGCAGCAATGATAACAAATTCTGGCCTTCCAGCTAATTTTTTTTCTCCCAACAATTCATGGCTTTTGCCTGATTTCCCACTCTATTGTTCTCTCCCTGTCACTAGTTGTTGTCCATCTGCCCTGTAATCCTATGGAGAAAGTAAGTTCTGGATTATTGAATAGAACAGAATGTGCTCATGGCTGACACTGACCACCAGAAACATGGGCTAGGGTCGGTATCTGTGTCTGCTCACTGAATCATAGGATCATGTCATAGGAATCAGCCTGGCACAGAGCTGGCCTGCAAAGAGTGATGATGGTGAGGCAGAGTATTATGGGCTTGTAAAATCATGTAGTCAGTTTAGCAGCTAAATAGGTAAACACTTGCCTACAGACAGTCAAAAAAAAAAAAAAAAAAAAGAGAGAGACTTGTGATGATGAAGATAGTATAAATATAAGTCAGAAATGGATCTTAGCTTTCCTCCTACCATTTTATAGTGAAACACAGGACAGAAAATCTATAAGCATATGCATGGAGATCACAAACCATTTCTATAGGAGGTACATTTAAATTAGCCTTAGAACTGAAAAACTCTATCTGCTTTCTATGTATAGATGCATTGCCTCCAGTCCTGAAATCTGATCCAAGAACTAATGTTTTATTACCATTACACAGCAACAGAAGAGGTCTAGAAGTAAGACTATGCATTTCCTTACTGGGACACAAGTATCCTTCCAATGACAAATGTTGATAATTTGTAACTTTCTTTACCTTCTTGATACACTAAGGAATACCAATATTCTATTAGTTTTTCCAACAGTGTCACTCATTTGAATCTATTTCAGTATATATTGTAGCTGGCTGATCTTTGAATCCTTGTTCTTTCAGTTAAATGAAGCATTTTGAGGTCACAGCCAGTTTTTACACATGGCTAGTTTTTGGGGGTTTTTGCTTGTTTCTGGGTGTGTGTGTATGTGTGTGTGTGTGGGGGAGGGTGTTAGGGCTTTTTGCATTGGACAAAACTATGTAACAAATATGAGAAAACTATATTTCTCTGCCAGAAATATTTTTAAATGCATACTATAAAAGATAAAGATCTGTAATGCAAGATTTCTAATGCAGCTCCTTGTAAAAGTAATTCCCTTTCAGAAAGAGGGGAGTTTGAGATTATTGTGATACCTAGCTTAATGAAAACCTAACTGGAAGCTTAAGTTTTGAGGAACATCCTCTGTGGAGTACGGATCACCTATCACGGCAAGGCATGACCAGAGATAGTTAGAAATTTCTACCTTGGATTTTCATTTCTGCCTAATAGAGCTGTGGAAAAATGTTATTGGTTTGAATGATTTTTTTGTTTTGCTTTGTTTTTTAGGAAAAATATCATTTAGGGCAATAAAAGAAAATGGACATGGATAACACTTGATAATCTGTCATCTTTAGAATTTTTGCATCTGTTTAATGTATTGCTACTAGAATTTATTAATAAATTAAGAATAACTTCTAGAATTTCAAGGAAGTGGAAAAAATATATAGATTGTGCATCTAACTTGCATGGGGACTGGATGGATTGTCAGTGATTGTTTTAATTTCTTTGGTAATCATAAAGTGGACTCATTATTTATGTGATCTGATTTAGAAATGTGAATAAATTAATTTAGAGTACTACTCACATATTTGAAGTTAGTCTTTTGTCAGGGTGTCGTATAGAACCACAGCAGTAAATCTAAACCTGTGACCTAGTATTTCTTTCTCACTAGTAAGGTATTTTCATTGGGGGATAAAAAAATTGTGCAGAAATACTTCTTTACATCCACCATTTGAATGACATACAAAAGTTTGAAACAGGATTGTTTGTTTCATTTCCAAAAGCTTTCTCCAAGAATTTGTACTCATCTCATTTCAATGTAGAGATGATAGAGTGCACCAAGGAAATAAAGCTCCAGTATTTCTGTATTTCCAGAAACTAAGAAAATGAGATATTTAATTAAAACAAAAAACAATTTTTTGAGCAGTGGCAGACAAAAGGTGCACATTAGTATCCAAACTGACCATCCAAAGTTCCTGTGACATGCATTTAATGGAACATATCAAAGTTCCATTTTATTAGTAAGATTCATTATTTTCCTTTGTCTAATTTCTAAGGAGGTTGTAATGAGGAAGCTCAGATCTGAATCCACAGCATGCTCTTCTATTAATTTCCTGGATTACATCAATAGTAAATGGAACAATGATGGTATGAGGTTTTGTTAGGACTTTTTGTTGTTGTTATTGTTGTTGTTTTGTTGGGGTTTTTTAATCAGAAAAAAATAGCATTTTAGTAATCTTCTTCCATAATCTATTCTGTAAATTAATACCTATACCTACATCCATGAGATTTAGAAATTCATGTTTTTCTAATACCTGCTCAGTTTGCACAAAAACACTGTCAGCACATATGTCACATATAGACACAATGTAAACACTACTTTGATAACTTTGATAATTTGATAACACTGTATCAATTAACTATTCTAAATTAAGTGACCAGGTGACTATGACCCCACAGTACTTTCCTCATTCAAATAATTGCTATTGGTAACAAAATCTCTGTCTTTTGAAATACTTCTTCATTATTTCCCGTTGCTGTCAGACGTCTTCAGGTTGACTTTGAAGTACTCTTTTAAGCTCCTAGCAATTTAGATTGGATATAACCAGACGTGTCAGACCTTAAATTTCAAAGCTGATTGAGCGACTAGCTTTTTATAGCACTGGAAGAACACAGAAGCACAAGTTACAGATATGTGACTCCATTTTTTACAAGATCTCTGTTCAGCAAGAACTCCTTTTATTTTTTGACATATTATTCTCAAGATCTTATTTATTGTACTAGTACATTAATTGAAACTAAATACTGTCAGATACTAAGTCTTCTGCCCTATTTTCATGGTTGTCTGCAGTTCTTCCTTACTCAGTTGGTTTTGTTTTGTCTTTTTTCACAATTTTAAATGGCTGTTTTTAGCTTTATCCCCTTCAGCTTGTGTTTGAAGAAAATGATATGGCACATTGACCTATCTAGCCTCCCTGGTGTATTTAAAATACCATTCCTTTGGTTTCTCAAGTAGTGTTTTAATAGTTCCAGTTGCAGGAAGAAATAGAAACCATAGTGCAGTCCTGCCTCAGTCACGTCCTACAAAGAGTTTCAAACACTTGCATATTTGAATGCATCTTTGAGAAATGATGACTCTTTATGTATATCTGGTTTGTGTGGCAACGTTTTGGGAGTGCGAGGCGCTACATTTTTGGCTTCTGTGAGAAGATGCCAGAAGGGTTTCTCATGTCCAACAGAGCCAATGCCAGCTGGTTCTAAGATGGACTTGCTGCTGGCCAAGGCTCAGCCCATCAGCAATGGTGATAGCACCTTTTAGATGACATATTTTAGGAGTAGATAGAAAAGTATTGTGCAACTGCAGGCAGAGAGAGGAGTGAGACTGTGTGAGGGAAACCATTCTACAGGTGCTGATGTTAGGGAAGAAGGAAGGGGAGGAGGTCCTCTAGGTGCTGGAGCAGAGATTCCCCTGCAGCCCATGGTGAAGACCATGATGAGGCAGCTGTGTCCCTGCACCCCACTGAGGTACATGGGAGTGCAGAGATTCACCTGCAGCCTGTGGAGGACTTCATGCCAAAGCTGGTGGATGCTGGAAGGAGACTGCCACTCTCTGGGAATTGTGGGATGATGACAAAAGAGCCAGGCCAGGGCTAAGACTTATTATCTGCAGCCTACACTGCGTACCCTCTACACTATCTTTGAAGATGAAGATTTCTGTGGTTTTTGTCAAGAACTATACAACTGAAATTAATTTCTCTTTCTGATAATGCTGCATTATATCACAGTACTATTCAAAGTAAGTGACTACTGTATGCTGGTGTCAGTGGTGAGTTTTTCTGCCATTACATGTGTCAGTGTTTGCTTCCAGATGGCAAACAAAAAAACACTGTCCAGTGTAGAACTGCTATCCTCTTTCTTGGTGTGGATCCTGAG
Organism: Xenops minutus; assembly: GCA_035221455.1. Taxonomy (NCBI): domain Eukaryota; kingdom Metazoa; phylum Chordata; class Aves; order Passeriformes; family Furnariidae; genus Xenops; species Xenops minutus. Next base: position 46,924,340 of record JAWWEE010000085.1, read on the forward strand.
TTCATGTGATCCCTTACATTTGGCAGCCAGTAAAAAGGGAAACATATGATGAATTATTGATGAATAGAAGAATATAGTCCTTCTTTTAAAGCAGAAAAATGTGTTGCCTGCTTTTCCCTGTTAAAAAATAAGATAGTCACACAGAGGTAGATAATAATTGTCTTATTACTAGGACCTCACATTGAGTCCTAGATGTTTTGATGGCAGGAGCATCCTTTCAGGATCAGCTGCCTCTCCTTTGTCTTTACCCTCTGCAGCCCTTGCTCCTGCCAAACAGCCAATGTCTCAGAGCTTGGTGGGGCTGGGGCTGCTTACCATCTGGCATTCCCACTGAGCAGCTGGGTGCCTTTGCCCATGGCTTGGCAGCTCTGGTGGCATTCAGCTACTAGAAGGAACTGGCAGAGGAAAGTTTTCTCATCTTCAAAAAGAAGATGAGGAGTTTTGCCAATGCCCATTCCTCAGCTGCACCTTCCAGCCCAGGATTCACCAGTGAACCAGGAGCACAGCTGGTGATGGGAACATCCAGGAAGTGCCCACATCTTTTCCTTTGTGTCCATTGCACTGTGAGATATCATTGCCTTTGGCAACAGTAGTAGACTCTGGTTTTGGCTTTAGAGTTTTTGGCTTTTGGTATTTGGACCAGCTACCAGCCATTTTTTTGCAAGGCTTGTAATGATTCAATTACATTAGATCTTCAAAAAACACTGGAAATACATTGTCAAAATTGTAGTATCTAATGTTTATGTCTCAGTGGACAATAATTCCATATTTGACAACTTATCATTCCAATGATTATTAATCTGGTTATTACAAGCTCTCTGATACAATATCAGTAATCAACACTATATAATTCTTGCCATTTAGTCTGTAAGTTTCTAATGTGTAGTTAACTTTATCTACAGCATCACTGTGATGTTTTGTCTTTGTGTTACTAAGTGAATTACTTACAGCCTACATGTAAGGGAAGTTAATGTTATCTATGGAAATAATTGCAAAGGAGGAAGAGGGAAACAGTATTTGTGGTATAGTGTTCAGAAGGAATAGAGCTAGGGGTGATAAAACACTCCACTCATCTCTTATGTCCGTAGAAGCTGTGCAGTTGCTGTTGCACTGCTGGCAGAATAGCCAGTCCTGGCAAGAATATTGCAATTGAAGCCTCACTTTTACAAAAAGTAAATTCAATCTGTGTGTATCAGTTTTTTATTCACCTGATGGTCTGTTTCTCTCCTATGAAATCTCCAGACTGAAACACTTACTGTAGACAGTCTCACCCAGTGTTATCTACATGCCAGGCTTTCTTGCTTTCAAACTTATATTGGCAACTAATTGTCAATCAATTGTCAACTAATCAATCCTTCTTTAGTTTTGCATCATTTGGGAGATGTGGTAATCTTCTGTGTGAAAAAAATATAAGCAGGGTAAATAAAAGACTACAGATATTCAACAGCGTAGTTACATTTATGAGAATGCTTGTAAATTTAGGGTTAATATTGAATGAATAAGAGATATCAAGGGAAGTTTTTAACAGGTGAAGTCATTAAGATATCAGTGGTACCTGTGCATAAAACCCAGCCAGCTGGAACCTTAAAAGCATCTGAAAACTGCCTTCTGCAAGTTACCATAGGAAACATGTCTGGGGGTGGTTGAGCTTCTGGCCACATTTCTTGTTTCTGTCTTGATCCAAATACTGTGGGAGCAAATGAGTCAGCACCAGTATGAAATCTGACAAATGGCTTGTGAATTTGGGTGTCTCGAGTGGCCCAACTCCACAGGTTGCAGAGGTCTGAATTTGCATAGGATGGTTATGTCATGACTCAGTTTTGAGTGAGACATCCAAAATGATGCCTGCTCCTAGAAGAACAAGGTGAGCATTCTCTATTTCCTTAGAGAAAATAGATGTGGACTTGTCCCTGCAAGACAGAATACACTCAACATCACTGCCACAAAAGTTCACATAGCTGGGGAAGTGGGTTCCTGCCCTTCCAGGAAGCATCACTCCTCCGCAGCATGAGGTCTTACAGCTACTGCAGGGTAAGGTGAGTGAGGGAAGGCACATTGGAGAAGACCACAAATGGTGAAGCCAAAAAAGGAGAACAGCCCTTCTTCTGCTGAACCACAATGTGTGTATTCACACTTTCATCCTGGGAGCTCTATGCACCCATATGATTAATAGCTGAGTGTTACAGCTATCATGTAGGTCACATACATTCCTTCTGTATTTACATGTAAAATGCGGAGTGACAGGACTTTGGCAGTGCCATATGACCTGCAGTCTTGACAGCTTTTGAGTCGGACAGTCCTGAAACACATCTGATTGTGCCCAGCCAGTGCGCCTTGGTGAGCACAGCAGAGTGGTTATTTCTTCTGAGGAAGTTCATAGTGCATCATTGCCATGCCACAACACTGCATTTTTTTGCTGCAGGCTGTACACATGTAAATATCTTGATAGCATCATTTTGAATATTACTATCTGCAGCAGCCCTGGGTCTTTCTGTTCAGACCCTGAGATGGAAACATTCATTAGAGAAAAGGTGCTGTGATGTAGCATCTCAGGTTGGTGAGGATTTCTTCTGGAACAGCATGTTGTTGGCTGCCAGTACAAATGACTGATTGGCTGTGTGTCAGAGTACATGGCTTTGACCACATGTAGTATGATCGTGTGTTGTTGACATTTACTGCATACCCCACCCCCCCCAACCCTGTTTCTCATGCACCTAGCACCCTGTGCTGGGAACTGTTGTATTTCTCTTCCTTCGGCCTAGCTAGAGAATAGCAATATAGTTAAACGGTCTGAAAAAGAGGCACTTAAATAATGATACCAGTGCTCAGTTCCAAGCAGGACTGAAAAGTGCTTGCATATCCTTAGGTGAGAGATTCGCTTTCCTTTGCTCAATGCTCTGTTTGCAAATCAATGCCTGATGTTTCTGTGCCCTAATAGGATTATAAGGATGCATGTGCGTTACTTGGAAGCTATTTCTCAGTATGAAAAAAATTTAACTTCTAGCAGCCCACCTGAGACACAGATACAATGAGTCTTGTTGCAGAGACATGAGGATGCAGTAAAGGTGCAAGAATTTTCTGGTAGGATCAGGCTGGCAGACCCTGTCCTGAAGTATGCCTCCTGCCACAGCAATGGGAGAAGTTTTTTTGGGGCACAAATATAAGCCTCAGCCTCCCTGGCACCGCTTTTCCTCCTATGACTCTACAGTCATAGCTCTTGCACAAGACATGTTGGTGATTACATCTCTGAGCTATTCTGTCCAGATCCTTGTGTAGAACTGTGGTCTATGTGTTCATCTAAAACATTGCCAACCATGGTAGCATCAAATTACAGAAGTAACTACTTGCTGGGTGCACTGGTAAAGAATAACTGTATTTCATTTACTTTAAGCTTACCTCCTACTGATTCTACCGCATGCCCCTCAATTTTCTGGTTGCCTGGAACTCACAGGGAAAGGTCATGCTGTGGTGAGACCTGTCCACCAGGAAACTAGGGACCAGAGATCAAGTGCCTTCCAACTAAAGGAGCCTCTGGCCACCTGAGTGGGGTTTGAGATCAAGTGGCCAATACATTCTTTCTGTCCCTTCTGCAGGTGGCCACGGGCATCTCCTAGGAGACACAGCAGCAACCTAGTTTCCTTGGTGCTGCTCAGATGGTGTTTTTGCAAAGGCACAAGGACGTCTCCTGAAGATGCCTGGGCAAGCAGAAAGCACATGATGGGTTTCCCCATGGGCATGGTGGTTGGATTTTTTCATCTCCCACATGAAAGAACTGAGGTAGTTGGTGAGTGCTCCATGATCAAGACTGAGCTAGGAAATCCTCATCAATACTTTCATTTTCAGGCTCTTACTTTGACTGGTCTTTCTGCTTCACTGAGAACTGTGGGAACTCCATTTAAATTTTTCTGTCACCTTTTTTTTTTTCCCCAGCAGCTTATACTAACTGAAGTATAATGTAGAAGGGCTTAGCAAGACTTTCTAACCTGTTCGTTCAGCATTTTAGCCAATACAAGAAATACAGTTTCCTTAAAGTTCCAGAACATCCCTTGGGCATGGGTCAAAGATGTCCAAGGTTTCTAGAAAGCCTTATTTTTCCACTCTGCCTGACAGTATCTTGTTCATTTCTGAAATACATTTTTCTTAATTGGCCTTCCCATCATGTAACTCTGTTTCGCAAATGATCTGGTCCTTCCTTGCTGCCTCTGGAGATTTGGAGTAGGAAACTGCTTTGAACATCACTATCACAAGAAACTGGAAGTCCACCAAACTCAGCATGCTGTAGGAGGAGCAGGTCTGAAATTTGAAAATGACAGCATCTGTGCTCCCACTGCTCTACCAGGAGATAGGCCAAGAATCACCATGTCACCCCTCTTCTTACCTCTTTTAATTTGAGCAAATTAAAGGAAACATGAAAGCAAATTTGTCAAGCAACAGTGCATGAATTCTGCGAGCTTTGTACATACTTGCTTTTCTCATCTCAGTTAATTCACCTAAGGAGAACCACCTGAACTCAAAGTGAGGCTTGCCCCATGTGTTGGCACTAGTTCAACTACCATGAAGTTTTGCTGACTCCACAGTCCTGGTGACACCAGGAGTTTATCACTGCAGTACAAGAGGGGTTTCCCTGAGTTTTAACATAGCTTTATATTTGGCACAGTTTAAACACATATTTACTCTTGTTTGAAACAGCCGCTTTTATTCTGCTTTCCTGTAGCTGTGGTTTTCCTACTTCTCTCTGCTGCTACAGGGGTTTGTATGGCTTGCGATGACATTGCCAAATGAGATTATGAAACATGTATTTATAGGGCTGCTTCAGATTGCACACAGAGCAGTGTGAATCTTGCCATGCTCACTGGTGATCATCTTGTTATTAGCAATGGAAAGCTGCATTTAAAATACAATAAATTAGTTTATATTTCTTCAGTACCAAACTCATTAGAAATTTGGAGTGAAAGCCTTGCTGCCCTTGTTTCAGAATCAAGGATACTCGTTTTCAAATGTGATCTTTTCTGTTATGGCAAGAGGTTAAATTTTATCTTCTGATTCATAGAAAATGTATTACAACAATGTATTTCCAAGACATCTGGCCTTTTGCTAATGTCCTGGTGACCTGGAGTCACCATAGTCAGTTCCAGCTGGACTCACACCTGAGGAAAAAGGGTTTTTGGAGATGAAAGGTGTAAGTGTGCTTTTGAGAGTTTTTTCTTCATGGATATCGATTCTGTTATTTGCCACACTCTGTAGTGGAAGCAGTGACATGGTCATCAGAAGCAGCTGTAGCTACAGCAAGAGATGTCTGTAAACTGTAGGAAAAAGCTCCCGGAAACATACTGTTGCAATAAGCTCTTCTTTCTCTAAAGAGATATGAGCAGGGAAGCAGAAAACATTGGGGAGTTTGCTGTGCATCTCCAAAGAGTGTTTGCAATATTTTATTTTCCAATTTTCAGGTTTGATGATATCTTGATTTCTTTTTGGCCTATAGGGGAACAATTTATAAGCATTCAACAGGTAGTTCTATAAGCAGTGTTTAGCCTCTGACTATTCTTAGGGCTCAGACTGCTTGTACACCCCAATCCTTATGAGTTTCAAGGAAATTTTTCTGCTACACTTAGTACCATAGTACAAGATATTTCAAATCAGTTTCCTTTATTGTGAATTGAATTCTGCATGTGCAAATTCCTTAGTCATGAAAGATACGCTCATGATCCCTTGCATCCCAGAGTGCAGCAGCCCAGCCTGTAGTGATCAGCTTGATCCTTGACTCATGCACACTTATGGTCAGAGGATTCTGCAAACTCTGGTCTTCTTCTTCTAGGTGTACGACTGCACCCAGCAACACCCAGATCATGTGTTAATAGAAAGTAATATGCAGAAATCTGATCCCATGAAAGCTAGAATTATTTTGGCTGGATTAAGAAATGAACATTATGCATAATTGCAGAGTAAACTCTAGCTGTTCTAAGAGGTGCTGAATTGTATGAACAGCCTGATACAAAACAGATGAATAAGGCAGTCATAGTAGATGAGGAATGAATGAAACCACAGACAGCAGTAACAGCAGGTCTTTTGTAAAGAGCTATAGCAGTATCCCTTAGACTGGCTTCATTGGACTACAAGCAGAGCAATAGCCCTAAAAATCTACAGCAATGAAATTTGTATGGAAATTTTCAGCAAGCCATTCAATAACTGTACCATGTTGCAAATAGACTGTTCATTATGTTCAGACTGGTAGCTCTCTCAACACAATCCTGAAGCTTGCTGGGTGTCTCAAAGGAGATGTCCATGCATCATTGTGTCTCACTGTCAGGCAAAGGGCAAAGGCTAGAGCAGAATGTCAGCTGTCAGGGTTGCTTCTGGGGACTGTCAGGATCTGAATCCACTGGGAAGAAGTATATGGGAGCTGTTGGTGGCAACCACATCTGCACTGATACACAGAGATGTCAGGGTTGGGCAGCAGATGGAGAGACCAGATGTGTTTTTATCTCTGCCACCTCCAAACTTCAGCAAGTTTTGAACTTTCCACTACATCTCAGAAGAAAGTCCCATACTGTAACACCTCTGTCTGGAGTGATGTGGGAATGAACCAATTCAGGATGACTGATTTCTGTCATGTGGAGGGCATGGGTACTATGCCTGAACTATAGACACAGACTTCTCATCTTTAAATGCTGCTGGTTGCCCATTCCTTCCCTTCAGATACTAAGAAATAAAATGTAATTCAAGCTTGAATGCATAAATGACAGGTGAGATAAGGCAAATGAAAGCTGTCTTTCATCAGGCAAATCTGAGCTACTACTAATTCAAACAATGTAAAAAGATGTTCCCAAAGTATTCTGGCAGTTAAGGGCAACAATTCAGCTTGACTGCTTTGTGTGTGATTACCATAAGCACAGTACGCTGTGGTGCTGTATTCTTGGGCATGTCTGTGGAACAGAGAAGTGTTACAAGGCCAAGAACAAGTAACATCCATTTGAAAATTCATACCCAAATGTCCCTTATTTTCACTTTCAGACTTATGATTAGTCAATAACCAGTTCTAAAGTTTGCTGTTCAGCCAGAGCAAGGAAGCCAGATCCTGTGACTACACGAGCAATCACATCCTGGGAAATGAAGGCTTGGCATAGACTGATCTTGTATCCAGAAGATCAGAGAAGCAGAATTTGGTGGCACTCAGCAGCTGGCTGTTCCTTCAGGACTGCAGAGTGTTAATGACCTTCATTGTTGCCTTGCTCAGAGAGCACAGAAGGGAGAACTTTTTCTGTTTCTCCAGAAAACTGGAAGCTGTTTTCTCCTTTAGAAAGGATGTTTGTCATCAATTGAATCTTCAAGTGAAAAAGAATGTATTTTCTTTTTTGTTTTGAAACATAGTCTCATTTGTGCAGCAATGTTAATTGCAGTAAAAAGGGTAAAGCACACAGATTATCTGAAATACAAATAGAAAATATGTACAATGATGTAAAAGGAAAATGTTTCAGTTGACGTAGATCAAAATTGGTTTTGGAGTTCCAGTTTGGGGAAGCTCATGAAATTTTAATTTTTGGCTTGGAGAAAGCTATAGCATCACCAAGGTTTAAGAGACTGGAAGAATTATTCCTTTTCCTTCTATCCTAGTGTCCCATGCACTTAAGAACAAAGGTGGCTCTGGAACCAAGTAGTGTGACATGTCCCAAATCTCCTATTCCAGTGAGCAGGAGAGAGAAGTAGCCTTCTGCTGCAAGCATTCCCTGTGTTCCTGTGGTGACCTGTTTGGTAATAATGCCAGGATGCAGACAGGGAAGAAGGATTGTGCTGGCCTCACTTGTTTCCACAACTCAGAGCAGAATCCAAGTAATACGAAGCCTCTTTGCATTTTGATGCTTATAAAACCGTATTTGATAAGAAAGAAGATCATAACTAGTTTTACAGACAGAAAAGAAACTTACTGAAACTCAGCCTTTTTCTTTCTTGTTTATCACAGGTGGCAAGATCTGTGCTACGTGGGAATGATAAGAACCAGAGCTGCTCCTTTGTTCGGTAGATGAACTTTATGCGGAAAGTGTATTTTTTCTGCAGCCAGTTCGACACTGGCAAAACAACAGGCTGTTTGTTTAACAAGACTAAAACCATGTCTGTTTCCCTGCCCAAAAATATCTCTCACAACTTATCTTGTGACTAAGGTCAGAGTCAGATAACTGAGTCCTTGTCTGTGCCCTGCTATGACACAAATGAGCAGGCAGGGAGGAAGGTTTGCATTTATTCCCTAAGTTCCCACTAGGCTCCCTGTGGCCCAGGCTAAGCAAATGTGCTTTGTGTCCCCAAACGCAATGGCGAAATTCTGCACTACCTAAGACCCCACTTTATTTCAAACATCACTCACACTGACTTCAACAAAAACCAAATGCAGGAAATCTCTAGCTCATGCCTTCTAACAGTGCTGCAGTGCTGTATTAAAAGCATAGTAAAAAATAAGGTACAAAGAAAATATATTGGCTGCTTTAGCTCATAATTTTCAAGAAGTTTCACCTCTGAATTTTTACATGGGCTTTTTTACCATTATACTGAATAGTAAGTGACTTCAGAGTACATGCTGTAGAGATGTAAAACCAGAATTTTCTTTTGAACACAAGCATCTAAGCAGAATACATATGTAGATAAGGCTCCCTAATAAAATTCCTCCACTGAGATACAGAAGTGAAAATAATTATACAGTTTTGAAGCCACTATAAGCTGAATAGTGGTTATCTTTTCTCATGTTGCAATAGCAGTAGCAGTATAGAATAAGGTGATGTATGGCTCTTGGCTCCTGTTTAAAGAAATCCTGTTTCAGGCAGCATGTTTTGCCTAACCACAAAAAGTTTGCAAACTTAGGACAGGATTGTAAGTAATTTAGTAGAGTGCTCTAAGTCTTTGGAAGCTTGAAAATAGCTTGAAAGAGCACTGAAGTTTTGAAATTTCATGCCTTTCTTATTCTTAATATCATATCCGGTCATGTAATTTGATGGCAGTCATGTGTTTGTTATGTCTTTGAGACAGTCACCAAAGACATTGCCTGGTATGCTTTAGTTGTCTGTACATTTTTGTTGAAATCTGGAGGTAACTGTAGAGATGAGACATCTTGAAGCTGGATCAATAAACAGGAGGAGTTGCATCCTGTAAGAGACAGTAAGCAAGTCATGTCTTGGCATATAGCATAAAGCGGCAGCAGCTGGAGAGGTCTTTGGCCCAGTTATTAGCTCTTTCCAGCTGCAGAGAGACGTAAAATAATTGCAACAGAGATGCCCTGGCATACCTTAGACTACTCTCCTCATTCACTTTTGCATGTAGGTAGTGGCATCTGCATTTTGCTCATGGTGAAGCAAATATGACTGCAACCTAGCACCTTGGCCCTTGCAGACATGCTGGCAGGATGCAGTCCTTGGGACCTCACAGTCTTATTTTTCAGTTGAATGTGATCAGACTCCAACTTGAATTACTGATTACATGTTATCTGAAACACTGGTACAGTGCTGGGCTGTGTTCACTGCTTGACAACAAAAAGTGCAGGACAGTTCCTTTTAATAGTATATGTACTGATCTTCTCCTAACTAGCACACATGTTCAGACAATATGTTTCTTGTACTGTATGATTCAGTTTGGCCCAGCTTCTGATGTCCTCGTTTGTTTTGTGATATGGTGTTCACTCTTACAAGGATGGAAATTTTTCTAAGGAGATGGAATTTTTCAGAAAGGCACAAGACTATTCCTGGAATTTAAAGGGCCATCTAGAGCTTAGGTCACTCTCTTTCATTTCAGAAATAAAAGCAATTGGTGATTTTTATGAAGCCATTTCAACCTTCTTTTTGAACCAACATTTCTTTTGCACAGCAACTGTTGAGAACACAACTTTTAATTCTGCACAAGGTGGAAATTGCTCTAAAATTCTTTAAAGACTTCTGTACCAGAATTTTCTTCCCCAAAAGGTTATTGAAAATTCTATAAAGGCCTCAGAGTTTAATCCCTTATTTCTTAATGCACTGGAAATGATAAGCAGAGGACCTTTTAATGGTCCCTCAATTCTATTCACAGATAGTTTGGAAAGATAAGTACATAGTGGCTTGCTATCTAGAAGGCCACATGCCCTTGATTCTCTTGTAAATTTGCCCAGGGAGCATTTCACAGGACACCAGCCTGAATTATATTGTTCCTGACAGTGATGTCAGAATGAGCAAATGCTGAGGTCATCTACAAGAAGTGCTGTCAGCATGGCACAGCAGTCTTCAGCCTGTAGACCCATGTTTTCCTTGTCTTAAAAAAAGAAAACAAAACCACAAAGACAGCAGAATAACTGCCTTTCAGCTGCACAGGCTGATTTCATGAGCTTTTCCCTCTGACTGCAAAAAGGCAAGGCTCCCTGGATGCCTGCCCAGGCCTGGGGCTGCTTCCTCTTGTCTCTGCCAAAAGTGTCAGCTGCCTGTGGGGACAAGTGGCAGGGATGGAGGCAGCCCATGGCTCTGATGAGGCTGTCTGCAGCCCTGCTGCCTGCCCTGCCTTTCCTGGGGTTTCCTCCTGATCCTGCTGATGTCTTACATCTGCAGCAACTGAACCCATGGTGACCTGCTTTGGTATTTTCTGTATTTCCCATGTATTCTGACTACCCTGAATTTCAAAGAAATGCCTTCTTTGATTTTTCTTTGACATGGACGTTTCGACTACTGGAAGATTCCAGTGAACACAGTTACACTTTTTCTAATATTTTACAGAGTTACTTTTTACACTTGAGAGATCGTATCTTCCTCCTATAGTTCTTTGCATTCCAACCTTTCCAATATTTCCTTGCAGCTTCCATAGCACCAGGGCAAAATTAATCCTTATTTCCCCTAATGCAAAGCTGGTCCCTGAGCATCCCTGTGTCTCTCTCTGATTCTGCTGTGTAGTTCTGCATCATGACAGGGTGTTGTTAGTTTGATGTAGGGAAAGTTAGAAGCTTTGTTCTCCTTGGCGAGTCTGGCACTGCCTGCTGTGAGTTTGAGATGGACCTAGGGATGTTCTGAAGAAAAAAATTCTCATATATTGCATTTACAAGTAATGTAAAAATGCTCTCGGGGAAAATAATTTCTAGAATTTGTAAAAGAAACAAGAGTGGATGCATCCCTACATTTGTTTCATGCTATCAGAGGTATGAGAGCAACACAGGTTTAGGGACCAAAGTCCACTCTGGCCTGGTGATATTAGACATTTATCACAGCAAAGAAGAAGCAGCGCTTAACTCAGGCATGCTGTCTGCAGGACTCTGCAGACTCTGCATTTGAGAAGCGGGTTTGCTACCTGTGCTGATGAGCACAGCGTTGTACCACTTTAATAAAAGGTCAGAATTTAAGGCATTTATGTGCGTTTACATGGCAGCACTCACTATGCAGTGCTGGAACTTGCTTTTCTGGAGCTGTAAACCACTCTGCCACCAACTGTCTCACTGTTGTCCTCTGCTGGAAGTCACGCATTGCCTCCATTCTCAGGTGAACTAACAGATACAGGCATGGTAATATTCTACTTTATACGGGGATTTTTATTTTCTGCCTTTCACAAGACAGTGACACTGCAGTATCAAATATCCTCTCTAAATTTAGCACAAGGACCTGGAATATAGTGTTTTACAGCTCTTTGAACTGAGACAAGTAATGTAATTGAGGATTCCTGCCAAATTGAATCTGCTGCAGAAACAGAAGTATTGGGCGTAATAAACAACCCCATATGGTGGAGCAGTCAAATCCACTGTCTTCCATTTTCTATGTTAGAGGTAAATGCAGAAAGTCATGGAGAAAAACATGCTGTCCATGCATATTTAAAGTGTTGTTGAATTATTTTGTAGGAGTGTTTCAATTCAATTATTGCAGAGACATGAGACAAGAGAGAGATAAACATTTTTGTTTCTGTTGATAAGATACACACTGAGGCCCTTAGTTTCTCACAACATAGTGGGTCACCTGTGACCTCCAGCCAAGGTCAGGCTCTCTGTTTGCTACCTGCTGTACAAACACATAGTAAGTAACAGCATCTGTTCTGAAAAATATATAGTATAAATAAACAAGGTAAATAAAAGATTTAGAATGAGAGCACAATTTTATGGGCAGCTATCTGAAGCACAGAGGAATTAAGTCACTTGTTCAAGGTCACACTAGAAGTCAGATGGAAGGTGAGGACTAATTGCAGCCCTCTGCGGTACATATCCAAATTCTTGGGGGAGCACCCAACCAAGGCAACTGGTCAGTTTTGACACATCTGCAGTCCCTACTGGAATTTGTGATTCTACATGCAGAAACTGCTTATTAAATGCATGATTCTTATGTACTGTGAACAATATAGCTTTGGCTGTTTGTATATTGTTGGGGGTGGGGTTAGGGTTTTTTGGGGGTTTATTTTATTTTGTTTGTTTGGGAGGGGTTTGTTTGTTTTCTTGGGGGTTTTGTTTTTTGGTGTATGTGTTTGCATTCTGAACTGCATTGTGTAGTATAAGGAAAACTTTCAGGTTTGCTTTTAAACCCCAGAGACCATTAGCAATGTAAAGTCAAGTTTTACTTCTGTTGGTAACTGTGATGAGTATGGAGTTATTGATGAACCTCAAGATCTCTTTAGTTATTGATGAACCTCAATATCTCCTTACAGCCTTGGGATTTGCTGTTGTCAGCTCATAACCAGGGCCTTGCAAGTTAGTTGATGACCTGCAGAGTTGTTGAGTCTCCCAAATCTGCAAATAGTGCATAGCACTTCATCCAACTCTTGCTGACACATTTGGCACCTTCTCAATGCAGAGTAGTCTGTATTCAGTTTTCTGGGGTCAAATGAAAGAAAATACCATGTATGTTATTTTCTACCAAAGAGGGTCAAATATTAAGCTAGCAAACACAGAAACAGTTATGAAAACAGAAAATCATGAGTACTGGAATTATCAAGAAGTGTCTTCTTCACCACACTGTCTACTCCCTGTCCCAGAAGTTCAGGGGGTAGGCAGCGGTACCTCTACATCACTTTTCCTGTCTTGTTTCCAAACAAACTCTCTTCACTCAAGATAGCATTTCTCATTCCTATTTTCCTTCTCACTGGTTGTGCTGTCTGGGTGCTGGACAGGCATTTCTGCTTAATTTCTTTGGGTTTGCTTAGTGAATACATCTATTGCTTTGCTTACATGTTTTGTTTCTCCTTGGCCTCTCCTAGGACTATCATCTGATGTCAGAGACCTGATTTGTACATTTAAACATTTCTTTTATAAACCCTGCAGGTTTCATTCTTATACGAACTTCACATAGAGACGTAATGTGAAATACCTGATGGTGATTTTGGGCAGCTGCTGTATGCACAGTACTTATCTTAACAGGAAGGCTTCCTCTGGGGCCATGACCAAGCACACTGGGAAGAAACTTTTCATGGGAACACTTCTGTTCAGGCTGAAAGACTATTTCTGAAGTACATCTAAAGCAGCCTGACTGCAAACTATACCTACAGGGTTAAGATCCGTCTCCCTCCTCATCAAGCCTGAAGGCCTGCTGCCACAAATGAGTCTGCTTATCAACAATGCAGCAAAGCTTGGACCAATGATGGCACACTTGGTAATCTTTTCCAAAGTGGCATAAATTCAAAGCCAACACTATCATGTAGCCCCAAAGGACCTTGGTCTTCCAGGCTGAGGGTTGGGTTGCTGGCACAATAGCTTTCCCTCTCTCTTATCTTGATGACATCTCTGCAAAATGAATTACTTTGTTCAGGATGTTCAACAGGTGAAGCTGAGAACAATCTTTCTTGCTCATGTTATGCAACTAGTCAATGGAATTATCTACAAAAAAGCAGAATCAATCACTTCTCTCCTTTCCACTGCATGTTGATTAAAGAAAGGAGATAAATGATCTGACTCTATCTAGTGTGGATATTGCTTCTCTTTTTCACTCAGGTTCACCATGTAAGACAAATACAAATTTTTTAGGAGGTAAGTGCAAAAAATGGACTATTTCAAAGTAATTTTGCAGTTCATCTTGGCTCTGTGACATGTGAGGAAGTTCCTTTGGATCCAAGATGAAGCTATGTCTTACAAAACTGTCAGTGTCAGGTTCTATTTTAATGTTCTGTATACTAATTTCCTTCACCATTACTGCTTTGGCATGCCTGATCTGTTGCACTGATGTATGTCAGGAAGAATTTTACTTAGTGGTGCTACTGTTATTAATTCATAATTGTATTCTAGAAGCAGTAGGCATTTCCAGACATCTTTCAGGGGCCACCTCTAATCGAGAAAATCTGCCAGGTTAAGGGAAGAAAGTCAAGTTTATAACACCAGGTGAATGATGCCCTCACTCAGCAGATAATACATATAGTGTATAAGCTGGCACATTTCACAAATATGTTCAGCAGTATAGAAATACCTGTGTGTGCTGAACAACATATACCCATTAGCATAGGCACAGTAGATAACACTATCAAAAATGTGCATTTCAATGCATCTTAAAATTCACAGTCAGGGAGGTCTTACTGAAAAATAATTGTGCATTTCAGTATGAGTTTAGTGCATAAAGCATCACTCTGGGAGAAATTTAGCCATGGTCAGTAGACTTCCTGCTCTACCCATAAAAAAAAAGGGTATATTCAGTGAAGTATATATTAAACATACACATTAATGGGGTAAATATTGAAATATCAATCCTTTGGGATCCACAAGGATCATGAAGGAAAGATATTGTCTACTGCTCTAGATGAGTTTGGACAAAGGGGACAAATCAGAGAAAATATAGGTATCAGAAGCATATGTACTACACATATGCATAAAAATCAATAGAATTTTAGTATTCAGTCTTTGTGAGAGGTATTTACTTAATAAACTATATATTTTGTATCTGATACAGCATTCAGAAATGTGTTTAGACATGTAAAATTACCTGTGCAAGCTGGATCACATTCATGATGCATATCAATATAAACACAGACACAGAGCTAAGTAGTTAAATGTAATAAGGCAGAATGACCACAACAACAAACTATTACAGAAATATCAAAAGCATGATATGAAACAAAGCAAACATGTAAATGAGACATTATAGGAAACTCATTAATGCCTTCTATTTCTGCCTTTGGAAGCTGAATGCTGCATTGCTCTGGGTCTGTTTTTCCCAAAGGTTAGCAAAGTGCTAATTACAAATTGTCAGGAGCAATCAATTTTCTAACAGGTTTTATTTTGAAACCATTTTTAATCTGAGACTCCTTTCTACTGTCTCTATAATTTATAATCTTTAGTGTTGTTCCTTCATGCTTTTTGAAAACAGGTTTTTAAAGACTAAGAAAGCTTCAGCAAAAGAAATCCTTTCAGAGAAATGGTATTTCTGAAGTAAGAAAGAAACAAAACATTTCTGTTCAAAGAAACAATCAATTAATGGGTATGAAAAGCATGGTAAAAATAGCCTAAAAAATAAATGTGTTTTAAAATAAACTTTTGGGAATTGAACCCATCCTTATTCATTTAGGCAGCAGATTTTGGTGACTGAAATAGGAGCAGAAACAGGCACAGTAAATAAAACCAAAATGGTAAATGAAGGAAATATCTATTTCTACAGATCATAGGTGACACATTTTTAACCTGAAATGAAAGGTCTAATATAGAAAAGTTCTCCCTCAAAATCTCTAAGTTTAAAAAGTGATGTTTTGCAAGCAGACTAGTAAACTTTTCTAGTTTTTGTTTGTTTGGTTTTTGTTTGCTTGTTTGTTTTGTTTTGTATTGTATTGGGTGTGTGTGTGGGTGTGTGTGTGTGTGTGGGTGTGGGTTTGGTTTGGGTTTGGGTTTGGGTTTGGGTTTCAATAGGTCATAGAATATAAAGTGAGGTTAGTGAATCAGAGGCAGTCTGATCTCATGAAGGATGCTACCTATATTATATGTCACCTTAGCATTAGGGAAGTGGTGCTCTGTGGCACCCAGAGGGGCAGGTTGAATTCTTCAAGGACAATAAGTACACACTAACTAAAAGGAAGGAAGAAACTGTGGTCTTAAATCCTAATCCTGATTAAAACACTGAATGCTGTAATCATGTTACTTATTACTGCTAACAGCAGTTACTAGAGGCAATTCATACGGCAATTCATATATGATGTGGAAAATGGCGAGTACTAGATAAACAACAATGGAGAAGCATGTATAGAGGAAATCATGTTATCTCAAGGTTAACTGGGAATACTGTGGAAATTACTGAAAATATGGAACAAGACACTTGGAGAAAAAAATTACTCAATTATTGAAGACATGCTAAAAGAAGACAGGATAATATCAAAAAACTTTCAATTATTTACACTTCACTGCACTGAATCTGTAAGCAATGTGTCATGCTTTGTCTCATACCCAGGCTAAGTAGAGAGAACAACCACCAGAATAATGCTCCTGGAAATTTGTCTCCCATCAAATTTATGGTTATATAGATCCAATTCCTCATTTACAAATGAGATTTCACACAGGAACACCTTACTGAGAAGTCACCTGCTGGGAAAATAGCTTCATGATAACTGGTCTGAGTGTGCATAGGCACAGCAAGCAGATAAAAGGGTGTTATTCAGAAATATCCTTGATTATTGAAAGCAAGTAAGTTTTATGAAATCTTTGTAATTGTGAAAAATGGTACTGTTTGCCTGACTTTTTATTTTTAGGGAGTATTCTGGTATCTTAGTAGGTATACTTCATTCTGTTGAATTGAGCTATAATTTATTGGACATAGACAAAATGTCTAATTTTTTTCCACTGATAGGTCTTACACATGCTCTCTCCTCCCCCACAAATTGTGAGGTAAGCCCTACATAATTGCAGCAAGGCAGTGATGTTTGACTTTGCACGAAGAATGGCATACCTCATTTGTAGTATGGAGATTTTTCTCACTTTAATCATCTGCATTTTACTTATATATTTACATGTATGTTTAGTTTAGACCAGAGAGCATATTTTATTAATTATAGAGAAATCAGAGCCCAGGTGTAACATTTCACTTCTTGCCTGGAGTCAAGGTGTGTCTGTTGGCTATTTGCTTCTAGTAAGGTGGATGCTAGCCTTGGGGAAATCCTGCCAAAAAGTCAGCACCTACAGGTATTCCTCCTCCAGTCCTTTACTCTTTACCAAATCTCAGGTCCTACCCCTTCCACACCCTGAATGTATTTTGGGGATTGTGTGGCTTCACTGTCCTGATGGAGGCAGAGTACACAGAATGTGGTCCTTCCAGCTTGGTACATCTTTTACCAGGGACTCCAGATGGGAATGCTGGTCCTTTCTTTGATAAAAGAAAAAATCAAAGCTTTTAGTTGAAAGTGTAGCAACAAAAAAGTACTAGTAAAATAAAATTTAAATCACAATTCTAGATTAAATTTAAAATGTGTTTAACAGTCTATTTACTAATGCTTGGCAATGCATGGCGGGCTGGACCTTATGGCTGTGTGAGACTACACACTGTTGCTCTTTTGTGAGTCCACCAGCAATCTGCCTGACAGCATAATGCTTGTCACAGAAGCTAAAAGGCTGAGATTATACATATAGATCAGTAAAGCCATGATTTCTGAGAGGTAACCTGCAGGGTATAGAGTCCACAACTGATACATAAATTATGCTGATGACAGTCTGAGTAACAACTTATTTTACATTAGCATGTTGCATCTTCTAACTTGAAAATATTGTGAACTCAGAATGAGGGTTTTTTAGAACCTGAGTGTTTATGTAGAATTCTCTTTTCAATAAAGTGCAAACACTAGGACTTTTTTCCTTTTACCATATCAGAATCACAGAATTTGATATTTCACTTGCCTATTTCCCTTGTCACAAAAATCCCATTAATTTTTAAAGCCCCAAGAGATTTCACTCTAAACATGCTTTTCATTCAAGCAGATGATCACTTTCTTCCATGCAGTGGAGAACAGAGATTCAGGCTGTTGGACTCACCACCTTTTGCGAGCAGCTCGAGGTATGTCTGCAGAAAGGCAAACACCTACTGCCATCAGATGTTTACAATTTCCCTCAGCTGGTGACAGTGGAAGCTCCTGATCACTGGCCATGTCTTGCGCCTTCCTCATTGCTGCCCCTTTCCCTTTCCCTTTCCCTTTCCCTTTGCCTAATTTATCCTCAGTGACCAAGGTACATTTGTCTCTTGGAAAGGAAGTGACAATATAAGTCAATAGGAAGAATGATTTGAAGAGACTGCTTAAATGGTGCAAGCTCATTTCCTGAATTGTGCAAAATCTTAATGTCATGTCTGAGGAATAAAGAAACCATGGATATGAGATTCTGAATGTGAAACATTCTTAAAATTATATTTCATTCAGAAAGAGGCAAACACATGAAGACAAGGGTTTTAAGTAAAAGTGGCTTTCTTTCTCTCTTTCTCTCTTTCTCTCTTTCTCTCTTTCTCTCTCTCTTTCTCTCTTTCTTTCTTTCTTTCTTTCTTTCTTTCTTTCTTTCTTTCTTTCTTTCTTTCTTTCTTTCTTT
>JAWWEE010000085.1:46942824-46955964 GCA_035221455.1 Xenops minutus
TTCTTTCTTTCTTTCTTTCTTTCTTTCTTTCTTTCTTTCTTTCTTTCTTTCTTTCTGTCTTTCTTTCTTTCTTTCTTTCTGTCTTTCTTTCTTTCTTTCTTTCTTTCTTTTCTTTCTTCCTTTCTTTCTTTCTTTTCTTTCTTCCTTTCTTCCTTTCTTTGTTTCTTTCTTCCCTGGAAACATTTCCGGTGGACATATAAACTTGATGTGTCCATGTATCCAGCAAAACTTTGCATATGTGTGCATACACACACACCACTCACAAACACCTGCTCAAATCAGTACTTGACAGCCTTTCATTTCTGATAGGTAATATCAGTCTGGATACAGAGCAATTGTGACATGTTCACATCTGGCATGCAGGTCTGGGCAGCTGACATGACATCCAAATTCTGCTGGAATGAGGAAAGAAGGAAGTGATTTTTTTTTTTCTGTATTGAGGAATTACTTTTTCTGGGGAGGCTTTTCTTGTGTGCACTCTCTATAACTCTCAGGATGAGTTCATACCTGAAAAATACTGTAAAATGTTTTGTATCTTGCTATTGCTGCTCAGGTTTTCCATAAACACAATGGGACTATATCTCATTTGAATACCACCTATACAACAATCATAGCTGCTGTTTCTGCCAAGTAAACAAAAAGGTCAATCAACAATGCACAGGAATTGCAGAATTATCACAGAACTCTTCATGAGCTCTTGTTGAAAATAATGATACACCATTATCTTTTCCTATCATGTTTGCTCTATTAGTTGGAGAGTTGGAGAGATGCATGTCCAATGTTGATGAATGCATGAGATAACCTCCTTCTGACTTTGGGAACAACAGCCTACTGCACCTTCAGGAGCCCTGTGGCTATGCATTTCAAACAGTACTTTCCAATCTCCCTCTATTCTTTTCCAAAGCTCCCAGTTTCTGCAGCTGAAGTAAGTCATCAGTTAGGGATCATTCACTAGTAAAAATACATCAATACTTTGATAAACCAAACATTTTAAAACAATTGTAGCCAGTATTTTTACTTCTGCTGTGCTCATAATTCTCATGCCCTTGAAATCTGGACTCTCCTGAGCACTGCCTGGCTGAAGAATTTTGTTTTTTAGAAGTCATGTCAATGCATGCACCACGATAGTTTAAAAATACAACAGAAAGATATCTATGAATGGCTTTATCTATGTTCTCACAAGTCTTAGAGGACTGTGTACATTCCCACAGTCCTAATCACTTCTGTAAAAGCAGTTTGTTGTTTTTATCCTGTGTCTGTTGAACTTTGGGAAGAAAGTAAGAAACTGCAGCAGAAAACATACTTGTCAGCAAGTACTGCTTGCATGAAAATAACTCTTAATCCTGCCAAAAAAATTCCATTCTCTGTTTTTTTCTACTACATTTTCCAGGGGTCATTAAATGATGAAAACATATCATGTACTGGGTATCATGGCCAATGCATGATGGGGAGTTGTGAACTCCATCTCCGTGGTGCTGGGTGAGGCTGCATTTGGGGTGCTGTGCAAGGAGTTTATTCCACAGTACAGTCTAAGAGTTGTCTGCAGTTGTGCAAGGGGTGACTGCCAAGGTGGTGTGATTGAGACTATCTGGGTAGCAGCAGCTAGTGAGAGGAGGCTGCAGCATTGCAGCTTGCAAGCTCAAGACAGCCATCCTACCACACAGGAGGTGGTGCAGCACCCCACGGAAGGGTCACCAACCTTAGAGGCTTTAAAGGTTTGGCTAAGCAAAGCCCCATCAACCTGCCTGAGGGATGGAGAAAATCCTGCCTGAAATGGGAGGTCAGAGGAAAGATCTCCAGGGCACCATCTCAGCCAACAGTTCTGTGATTCGCTATTTGAACCTATGAACCATACCAGTGTTTCAGACCTTAAGTGCACAACATATTTCACTTTCTTATTTAAAAGTTAAATTCACACATGCTTTCTGCTTAAATTCACAAATGTTTTCTACAGTTCTCAGTGTGTGTGTATGTTCCAATTCCCTGACAGAGGCTTCCTGGGGGTGAGGTTTGCTGTCCATTCAGGGCTCACCCTCTCTGATTTGTTAGCTCATAACTGCGGAGATGGATTTTAACAGTTTGAAGGCAGCTGAAGCCACTGCATTATACAGTGTAGGTATAATTTTTGCTTCAGAGCAATAAGATACCTGCAGCAGCTAGATGCCTCAGCAGCAGAATTCAATCTGATAGTTCATGGGGATGTGATGCAAAGGTGATGAGCCTGAGTTTCTAAAGCAAGAGTGAATCATTTATGTGTATTAGGAAAGATTTCCTTATGAGAGTAAGGAAAAAGGATCACAAAACCATGTCTGCAAAAGTCTTCTGAGATGTAGAAATAAATTTGCAGGGAAAGTGGTGAAGCAAGGTCACGTTGACCACAGATGAAAATACCAAAAATACTAGCACAGAAAGGGTATCTATATGTCTCTTTATATCCATCTATTTATCTATCAATCATCTAACCATAATACTTTCATAGCAACATCAGAATTACATCTGAAATCAGCCTACTTAATGCCTGTACCTTGTCTGCTAAGCATTATGCTCACTTCAATCAATAAGCTTTTGTGACTACCACTGGCATGAACCATGTAATGAAGACAAGTCATCATGGTTGTTCATGTGTGTCCATCTCACTATTTGTTTATTTTCATCATTTTTATGGTGTTTTTTTTTGTTTTTTTTTTTTTTTTTGTTTGGTTGGGGTTTTTTTGTTGGTTTGTTCGTTTGTTTGGTTTGGTTTTGGTTTTTTTGTTTTTTGGTTTTTTTTTTTTTTTTTCACCATGTAATAGTCCTCTGTGAAGACATGTTGGCTAAGCTTACAGCAGAGAGAGGAAAAATTAAACTAATCACCAGTGGACAATATTTCAGTTTCTGCTGTAAAAAGAGATTTATTGATTTATTCAATTACATTAAATATATGGCATACAAGAATAGAGGTCAGGATCAGTGACAAGAACAAAGTGATGGGAGATGCTGTCTCAGTAGCATAGAAGGAGTGACAGAGAGAAGAAAAACCTACTAGGAAAGACACAGGAAGTAAAATTTCCCCCTTCAGAGAAGTGTTTGGGTCTGCCCTACCTTTAGGATTGCCACTGTGTAACCTTCTAAAGTGGTTTTCTAATCACTGAAGGATCTCCCACCTTTCTTAACTTCTGTTTTTTATGCTGCTTTTCAGTTACCTCCTAAACTGATATGGCTGTTTGCTGCCCTTCTTATTTGGTAGTGTTCCCAGTTTATGTCTTCTTTAGCATAACTTCTTTTCTTAATAATTGTTAATAAACACAAAGGTTTCAAATTAGATCCATGTAATCTATTGACTTGCATACTTTTCAGTAGCAGTAAATTAAAATCCTGTACTACTCTTAAAACCTCCCAGTACCTACAAGTACACAAAGGAAGGTAAAAATAACCCATCATAATTAATATTCATGCACTTTTCATGTACAATATATGTGAACTTTAGCAACTCCACCTGCATTTAAACAGGTAACTGTCATCACAAATTTTAGTCAATTCTGCAGGAAACTCCAGAAGAAACAAAAAAGTCCTTTTTCCCATACTTAACCTCTACTAACTTCTCTTGTCTTTTTCTTTCTTGTAATTAGCTCTGACACAGTGTTAGAAAATTCTGGACTGCTGTTTAGAACTCACGCCTTTCTCAGAAAAACCATGGTATTAACTTTCACAGACTAACACATGTGGATTCACAGTATCAGACTTTTGCTACAAAATTTACCGTAGCAATTTTTTTCTTAGTAAGAAGTACCCCAGATGTGACACAAAGACACCATAGCTTTAACCTTGGTTTTACCTGAAGTTACTCTCTATCCACCAGATAGGTTTCTCTCCAGCTTTAGGTTGCACTTCTTGTCCACCCGTCCCTTCAAAGTAGGAGTCATCACATTCTTTACAGGGATGTGATTGTAATGAGACACCTGCGTTTTCTGCATAGCCTGTGGCCTTGAGATGGAATTTCAGTATGTGCAAAAAACACTGTATCAGTTGAGGGGTATGGAAAAAACTCCCTTACTTTTTAAGTGCATGGCTATTTTAGCTCTGGCTGCTGCCAGTAAAAAGGGTCAAGCAAGTGTGTCTCTAAAAATATGGAGATTATTTTCCAGCTATAAATAGATGCTTTGAGAAATTAATACAAACCTCAGAGAGATTTCAACCATTGCAGACACTTGTAATGGCTTGCCTGTGGTAGATGTAAGCCACCTTGCTCTTAGACTGAGCAGTAAGAATGTGCAGCTGAGTGATGGATAACACTGATGAGCTGCATACTCAGCTCTTTTGCTCAATATCACTTGTCTGTGTATCTGGCCTGAGTCTTTTTAATAAAATAGAGTTACAAGCTTCCAGTTAAAGATGTCACATTAGCCCAGCTGGTGAGATGATCAGGGTTAACTGCACCAGCCTAAGAGGGTTCAGGCCCAGCCTTGCAAAAACTACATGAAAGCCTGGAGGAAGCACAAGGCCAGTGTTTATTTCCTGCTCTTGACATGTCCTTTACAGAAGATGTGAAATAAATCAACCAATCACAACCTGAACTGTATTTATCATCTCTACCGTGGTTTAGAAACATGCACAAGCTTTTGTAAGCATGTATCTCCAAGTAATGAGCAGTATTATCTCTTGAGCATGACACAGACCCCACATGGCAGCTTAGTATTTGTTTATTCCTTTTTTATTTCTCTAAGAGCAGTAACAAAATTGCCAAGGAAATAATAATTTTCCTCATTAGAGAAACTGAGATAACTACCATTCAAATAATGCTGATGGTCTGCTACCTTAACATGAAAATAAAGATGTGGCAAAAACTCCTGAAAGTGCATGCAGAATTTTGCTAAAACCTGTTGATTTATGTAGAAAGCATTGAAATGGCAGGGCCTTGAAAATGCCTCAGATCAATACAAAACTTGGCTTGCTGAAGCCCACAGGATGCTGCTAACTCTTCTGTCTGTTGCTAAACTGTTAGCTCATATCTTTCTATTAACATCAGTGGTATTTTTAGTAATGCTCTGTGTTGCTCTTTTTACTTACCAATTCAAACATATTTGTTTCCTCTTGACCTATTGGCTGAACTGTAGTTACTGTTTTCAATTTTTACAGAAAAAGTGACTGACTTGTGGAGATACTGCAGCTTTCCCCTGGATGTCTCCTGAACGAAAACTAAGGGCAGGCTACCATAAAAATGGCATCTGCTGTCCTTTCTTCTGGTTATCGCTGTTTCTTAATCCTTAACTTTTACTAGGCCAATTAATTTTCTGTATCTTTTCTGGTGCAGTGTGTTAAGAGAGGATGTTTTGTGCTTATAAATATTTTAATTAAAGGTTAACTTACATGTCAGCTTTTAACAGCCTCCAGAACTTAATTATAATATGCTGATCTGTCTGACCTGACTAATTGTGCTGTGGGCTAATTAGCACCATGATGGGCACAGTGCTAGTTGGGGGCATGATGGAAGAGACAGAAGCTGCACCCTGTGTAGGGAACCCATTTTGCTCAGAGATACCGGGAGAAGCACAACTTTGTGTGCAGTAGAAGGTAGTGTTGTGAAAGACCAGATGACAGCGAATCTCATAGCTTAGCGTGATGCCTGTGGAAGTTTCTTCCCTGAACCACCTGGGATTTTTTTGTTTGTTTGTTTTTAACAAAGCTTCCACTTTTTTGTGAACATCTGTCATATTGACAAAAATCTAAACATTTGATAGGGAACAGGCTGCTTTCCTTAGTTTCTGGACTGAAGACACAACTGCTATATCCACTTGGAAATGAGATAGTGGTATTATACTCAGTCTGTGAAAGCATAAAAACCCAGAAGCAATGCAGAAAACAAACTGAATTACTAGAAAGGAGGATAGGAGGTATCAGCTTGTGATGCTGTGCAAATCCCTGATGTGCCCAGTTGCGGGACAGCCTGTGGACTTCTATTTCCATGTCTCAAATGGAATGTGGCAGAAGTCAGAAGAGTGCAGCCATGGGCAGCATATGACAAGAGGGAAGGCACAGTCTCTGTCCAAGGAATGGAGGGGCTTTACTTTGGAGAGGAACTGATGGAGTGAAAGGACTCTGTACACACCTGAAAGCTGCAGGTATGTGGTTAGAGGAAAAATGACTCAATGCCTTTTTCATAATATGCTGTGCTGCAGGAAAATTGATGTTCATGTGACCTGCAGCTGAGTATGGGAGCTCCTGGGCACAGGCATAGCAGCAAACTAGTGCTGAAATTCCACCATAACGTAAGGGGCAGTGAGCTTCTCAAAGCAAAAGTCACTGAAAACTGCTAATGACAAACCCGGCTGCCCTGGCTGAGGACATCCTGATCTGCCAGCTGCTGCCAGGACAGTGTTCAGGGTCATGTTCACAACACACTTGCTCTGCCCTGCCCCAAGCACTGGATTTTGGCAGTTGCCAGTGATGGGACACAAGATGAGATCAAGATTTGGTCTAACCTGGTACAGCACTTCCTATGCAATAACTTCTTGAAAGTCTTTACCTGCTTAGTTTTCATGCTTTCCTGGCATCTTTCCAGAAAGAAAGATTTTGTTTCAAAGAATAGGACAGTTTCAAAGGACAAAACCAAATAATAGCTGAAACCTCAATGAAATCTTTAGAATTTATTCTTTGCACATTTTTCCTCTCCTTCATCAGGGAGATGCTTTGTAACCCAACTGAGCAGGGTTGTCATTGTGAGAGCCCTCATTGCCTGATCAGTCAGGCAAGTTGGAGGTTTTTCAGTTCCTAAACGCTTATGTTTTAAAAGCCTATTAAAAACTGTTCTAGCACTTCTTAGTAAGAAACGTTTCTGCACAAAGGGCTGTAGTTTGTTTCAATGGGAAATAGAAACGAACAATTCTCCCTTAAAAGTGCTTTTTCAATGCAACCTTTTTTCTACATGCACAGTATTAACTGCTACTGGCTGAATTGCCCCTCAGACATACAAGCGTAAAACATAAGAAGCATTTTTCAACAGTTGTGTAAACTGTAGAATACAAGGTCTGTAGTTTTCTTTAAAAATTGAACTTATAAGATAGACAGTCATGAATTTTACACTGATTGTAAAAGGGAAAAGATAGAAATCTGCCAAAATGGGGAATCCTGTACAGATCATTGAATCAGTCTTTTCTTGAATTCAGTATACATGGAGAATGTAAGGCTCTAAACTGCTGTTACACTGGGGTGAAGAGAGTTTAAAGGACACTAATGAAGCTATCAAAGGTGCAGCCTCATAAAGCCACATGGGGCTACCTTTGTGGCAATGGGCACAGCTCAGGATCTGACATGAAGTGCAATCAGGAAAGCCTGTTGGAAGCAGCTGTTGGAAGCTACCTGTAAAATGTGACTTGCTAGATTCAGCTAAAACATCTCTCAAATTAATATGAGAAAAGAGAAGAGATCGGACCAAATGCTCATATCCTCATCAACATGTTGTCTACTGGCCTGGTTCAAGTAGGCTGCTATTTTCCTTTTGGAAAATTCCTGAGGGAGGGTGAGCATGGTAAACAGCACCTGCTTCACCATGGGGACAGGCAAGACAATCCCTGTGGAGTACAGTCTGCAATTAAAAGCCTCTGTGACTGGTGAAGGGGAACTGAAATTGCACTATCATGTGCCTCCCATCGTCTCTCCATACAGAGTCCCCTGCTTTCACAGACTACAAGAAACAGGACCACCTATCTTTTAATGTCTGAAAGATACTGCGTGGCTTTTAGCTTCAGGGATGTGAACAGCTGAGGCTGTTGATTGTCACTCACGTTGGGGTAGGCTTTGGTGGGGCATACTGACAGTAGCATAGGAGCTGGCCAGAGAAGCAGGAGGCTATAGTCCAGTCACTGAGCTGTATGGTCTTAACACAATGTGCTTCTGAACCAAAAAGTGATAGCTGCCAATTGCATAGGGGAGGTAAAAGCCGTCCTTCCTAGGGCAGAAGTTTCTTCTGAGAACATTTTGCAAGAATTAATGATGTTTTTTTAGACAAACCTCTGGTGCAGCTACCTGTTCTTTTGGGACCTGTGCAGAACATTTTGTTACTCGATTTAATGACTGAGTCCTGATGGTCTTTCATGTTTGCATGCATGGAGTCTTTGCTCCAAAGAGCTTAGGGCTTATATATGGAAAATGTAAACATTTAGCCTTCCTAGTGAAGAAGAACACTCAGCTATAATGTTTCCCAGGTATGTTGTGTGACCAGGTTTGTAATCCTGGTAACTACTAACTGTTGTTATCTATGACATCCATTTTCCTTTAATTGTAATTCACACTTCCCCCTTTTGCTGGCTTGTTAAATGTTACTTTTTTAACATAGCACTTGCTTTGAAACTTTTTTCCCCTTGTGATTTTATTTTTTACAGCACTGGATAATTTCTAGTTTCTCAGCCCAGGCATTGACTATACTTTCCTTTTTACATATTTCCATGACATTTGTTATGTTGGGTTTTTGGAAGCTGTGTGCTCAAGTTTTACCTTTGCCAAAAACCCCTGCTGAGAAGACTCTGGTTGGAAACACTTCAGCTTCTTGAAGAAATGTGGCTTTTTCCAACAGGCAAACTCCTGGTGGCCACACAACAGGGACAGATTGTGCTTAAGGACTTGCATACTGGAGTCTCCATCACATTGCACATTGCTAAAAGGTGTGGGGAAAGGAAGAAAACTAGGAAGAGGGACAGTGCTAACAAGTAGGAGGAGGTCTTATGAAGGACAGCTGATGGGTGATAGCATCTGGTATTATTAGAGCATGAATGAGGGAAGACCGAGGAAATGAAGGACCATCTGGAGAAGATCTGGTATCTTTGTAGCAGCTGGTTGTCTGGAGTGATGCTAGTGTGGTGCATAGAGGCTAAAAGCTTGCTCCACTCTCTTCAGTGCAGCTCTTTTCAGGCTGGTTTCTGGCACTGTCAAGAGAGAAGACTTGTGAGGTTGTCCTGTGGAAGCACTGTGCTGTGCTCAGCCCCTCTCACAGCCTTTCCTGGTCACTGGCACTGGCCTGTCTTGGAGAGAGATGTGTTACTTGGACCTGGAAGTCAGATTTGCAACTGCTGTTGTCATGGTTTGTAACTAGGTCATAGGAATTAACTGAGTTATTCCCACCTCAAGAGCTTAATGCTCCTGACACATTTTGAAATAAACCAGGGAGTTTTGATATAAAACATTGAGGTGAGAACACTGGCCTAGAAAATTGCTTTATTGGTTACTGTTTTTATAAACAGCAGGGCTGGGGGTTTTTGCTATGAATTCAGCTAGCTTCTGCTCTATCCATTTGATCTTGTTAAGCCCCTGCATGCTGAAGAGGTTTCTGCTAGTAGTAATCACCTGCCCGTGCATCTAGTCCTGGATAGGGAGCAAGTCACCTCTTCACCTTTCCTATGCTAAACTGACTAGATTGTGCTTCTTTGTAAACAGCTTTTCCTGGACTTCTTGTCTTTCTTTTTGTTTTCCTCTGAGCTTTTTCCAGTGCTGCATTTTGTCCATCACAGTGGTACTCAGCAGAGGTGTGGGATTCCATAGTGGGCATATAAATGCCACATATAGCTATGGCATAATACTTCCTTTCTTCATCTGCTCATAGTTCTATTTTTATTATTTGTTTTATTAGGCATGCTGGCAGGGCAGGGTCAGTGGGTTCATCTTTTTATATTCTGGGTTTCCAAATTATGACTGTATTCATGTGTCCTATACCCTTCACTCCTACACGTATATCTATAGACACAACACAATACGTTAATATGAAGTTGTCTTACCATTGGGATACAAATCTGACAGTAGCCATGACCTGATCTATTCATCATTCCACAAGTTCTGCCTCATCTTCCAACTTTTCCAGATATATGTTTGTCATCTAAATGAAAATATATCAAATAACATTGGACTGTGAACATACTCCTTTAGCCCATCAGAAATGCCTGCATTTATCATCTCTCTTTGTAATTTTAAGATCAAGCAGCAGGCAGACATTTCAAAATGAATATGCCAAGCTGACACACAAAGGTATCAACTGGCCAAGTTTATACTGGTGGATAGGTTTTATCCAGTGTTTTGTTCAAAACTGGCCTGAAAACTGTTGAAGTAATGCTTGGCAGAGATCCAGAATCTGTGTACTTCATAATTCATTCCAGTCTTCAGACCATGGCCAGCCCCTGTGGTGGATTAGTAGTAGTTTTCCAAGAGTTAAACTATGAACTATGTTATGAAGGCATGATAAAAAGCTCTATTTAAAAAAAAAAAAAAAAAAAAAAAAAAAAAAAATCAAAAAGAGCCCGTTATGGTTTGGTAGCAGCAAAGTAAGAGCTGTGGTGGCTCCAAGGAAGGCATGCAAGTAGAAATACAAGCTTGATAGACTTGCATCTCTGTATAGGACAGATACACAGTTTAGGCCAATTGGTCAGATCACCTACAATGCTGAACTCCTGGCCCAGCTCTTGGGACTGCTGTGACCCATGTAGCTGGGACCAGTCATGGTAGTTAGTTTTGTCCCTGCTGCCCTTCAGTCCAGCAATGTGGGCATTAAACATCCGGCCTGGCCCCAGGCACGCAGTTTCTTCTGCCTGCTGCTTTCTGCACCAGGCACAGACAATACAGAGGGCAGCCTGCAGATTTGGGTGAAAGTAAAGGCTTGTTTGCTCTGGCAGAACTAAGCAGGTAAAAGCCTACTTTGAGGTAAGAAGAATAGCTGGCATCCTGGAGAATTTCAGGTTAGAGAGGGGCTGGAAAAAATAAACAGGTAGCAATATACATCATGACAGTGACCCTCTGAGGATAAGCAAGAATGCTTGAGTCTGTGTGGTGGAGCAGGAGGACACCAGGCTGAGTGAGCAGGCTGGGGTTGGTACAACAGGAAGTTTTAAGCTGGAGCCTGTGCTGAAACAGTGGAAAGCATCCAGAGCACCTCATAAAATAATCCCGCATCTCTGAATATGTAATTCTTTATTCATGCAAATGTCCCAAGAAACACTTGACCAAAAAAGAGGCTTTCACTGTGGGAAAACAGGGAGCCTAGGCAGCACATCACAAACTTCTGACAAAAGTCCTCCATTCCTTTCAGTGTGGAGAAATAAAAGAAAAGCTAGACCTGGGAACTGAGAGGTGAGAATTGGAACAAAGGCGGAGTTCAGTGGGTTTGTGCCATTGAATGATTTATAACTTCTCAGCTCTATCATGGTGAAGATAATAAAATAGAAATAGGCCACCATGGATTACAGGTAAATGATCACTGGGAGGTTACATGTACTGTGTTTTTCTTAATGTATTTACTGATAACTTGACTGACTCGAGCTATTTGACACGTATCAGTGCTTTTTGTGAGATTTTACCTTTCATGTGACAGCTCAATTATCTATAAAGTCAGTGCAAAGAACTAGTGCTTTTTTCTCCATAGACACTTAGTTTTGAATTACTGGCCATCAAACTGGGACCTACTGGACTTTTATGCTTAAGATCTCTTCACCTCTCCTTCCCAATGAGCTGCAGATTGACTGCTATTTTTGTCCTCAGTTTTACTATACCTATCCTGCGCTGTCAGTTCTTCTACAGTGGTAAGAACTCATGTTGCTACTAAAATGAAGCTCAGACAGTCTGAAATGACTGATAATTTATCATTTGTGGAAATTAATTTCCAAATAAACCCCTTTATATTGTATTCCATTCCATGGTGAAGAAGCAAACCTGAAGAAATAATAATAATTTAAAAAAATCTTCCAAAACCACACAATTACACACTAGCTATTTATCACAGAGTGTTTTTTAATGACAGAAAAAAAAAAATTAAAAAATACCGCATATCTCAGAAGAACACAAACAACAATATGATGTGACTGTTTCTATAGTGACTACTCACTTTCCTTTGGAAGTTCACTAAGCAGTCAGACAGAACCAGAGCAACTGGCTGTGGTGGTGTGCAATTATTTCCTTTCATCCTCCCCTCCCAAAATACTGAATACACAGATTTTCTGCCCTTGAATGGAAAAGCCCCTCCTTGTAAGAGAGCTTTTGTTGCATGAGAGAAAGGAGGGGGAGGTATCACAAACAGCTGAACAGTGGTGTTGAGTGCAGAAAATTAGTCATCTAACTGAAATGGCTTCTGGCTTGTGGTCTGGCATCTGGCTGGCCCCAATGGGACCTTCTGCAGGACCACTGCCCATCAGGCATGCCATCCCTGTCCATGAGGTATCATAACCCATCTTAGTCTCTTTGTTGTTGGAAGCATATTACCAAGCAGAATAATATAAAGAACATCAACAGAAGCACAGTGTTACACGTGGGCTTCCTGAAAATCAATGGTCTATGCTGTGGAGTGGCACGGAACACAGTTACAGACCTTGAGAGAGAGATACATGGTAGTAGTTTCAAGGAAAAATAAAAGAAGTGCTGGTGTTTTTTTTCATTTTGTTATCTTTTTTTTTTTTTCTTTCTCTCCTTAAGCTCTTTGTTCTCTTCCAGTATCTTTGTCCTATTTTTCTTTGATAGGCATTTAACAGCAACACTCTTCTGTTTTGCGCTATGAGCACTTTTATGGTAAAGAACTGAGTGAAATCACATGCTTGACTCCTGCTGTAAGTTTTCCTCTAAATTTTATGAATGCCTGGTTGAGTACTAATTCCTAGGGAACAGAGAATCAAAGATGGGCTCAGCAGAAGTTTAATTTTTTCCCCTCATGGCTGCTTCTACTGTATTAGTAGAGTTTCCTTTGACATTGTCACTCAACACTGAGACCTGACAGATAATCCCCTGTGGCTGATTGACAAGAAGGGAATATAAGCACTTCAGTTCTGGGGGACAAAAACCCAAACCTCTTGGTGTCCAAAGAAATATGGCTCACCTGACAGTACAGAATGCAGTAACATTGAGTTTAACCTTGCCTCTAAAGCAATACTGTTCCAAATATGTCCTGGCTAGCTCTGAGTAAATAATTCAGAGGTGTTGATTTATTTGATTTGTTTCAATGCTCACTTTTCTTGGAGAATGGTAGTGAGACAATCTTGATTTCATATCCTCGAGTTTCTCCACAAAATTTTCCCCTAAAATAAAATCCTGAACCCTGGATTTATGGCAAACATTTTGCTATTGTTATCGACGATGAAGCGAAGAGTGAAATCAGCATTAATTTACTAACTTTATTTATTATAAAAGGGAAAAAAAAAG
>JAWWEE010000085.1:46958647-46970765 GCA_035221455.1 Xenops minutus
ACAGGGCCCAAGATGGAGCCCTGTGGAGCCCCAGTAGTGACAGGTCACCAGTCTGATGTCACCCCATTCACTATTACTCTCTGTGCTCAACCTGTGAGCCAATTCCTCACCTACCACAGGGGTGTTTATCCAGCTGTGCTGGACACTTTGTCCAGTAAGACACTGTGAGAGACAGTATTGAAAGCTTTACTTTTATTAAAAGTTTACATCAGCTCTTCCGGAGGAGACTTGAGAGGAGACCTCACTGCAGTCTACAGCTTCGTCATGATGGGAAGAGGAGGGGCAGGCACTGATCTTGTCTCTGTGGTGACCAGTGACAGGACCCAAGGGAATGGCCTAAAGTTGTGCCAGCAGAGGTTTAGGCTGGATATTAGAAAAAGATTCTTCACCCAGAATGTGATTGGGCCCTGGAAAAGACTCCCTGGGAAGTGGTCATAGCACCAAGCCTGACAGAAGTCAAGAAGCTTTGGAAGATATTCTCAGGCACATGGTGTGACTCTTGGGGATTGTCCTGTGCAGGGCTAAGGGTTGGACTTCATGACCCTTGCAGATTCTGCTCCAACTCAGCATATTCTGTGATCCTGTGATTACGTGAAGATCTTGCTTGTTGCAAAGAATAGTCTGAACCAAAACCTGAGATGACAGTGGTTGTGAGTGAAGAGGAAATGTGGAACAAAAGGTTGTGACTAACGCATCAGTGGTAGTGTAGGATGTAGGTTATCGGACCAGACTGCAGGCACAGGTACCCAAAGATGTCATCCAAAGATCTCTTTCCTGAAGTACCATAAGAAACTGATATACCTGGTATTAAAGAAATACCCACTATCATAAGACACCCTGGTTACAATGACATTTGCATCATGCAAGTGGTTAGAATGCCCTGTTCATAGAACAAATTAATTTTTACCATCAGAAAACAGGTAAGCAGAAGTATTTTTCTTGGATTTGATGGAAAGATGCATCTGAAAATATTCTGTTAATAAAGGAGGAAGTTCCCAAATTGTTGATGAGAGATCATTTGTCTCAGACAATAATACTGCCAAAAGTTTTTTACACACTGAATTAGCAAGATAGCTAACTCTGCCTCTCTGTAGATACTTTAATTTTCCTCACAATGAAACAATATCATTCTCTTCTTTTAGAGATACTGAAAGCTGGACTGGACTGCTGCCCTTGACCCTGTTTGGGCATGGGGTGGGACTAGAAGATCTCCAGAGGTGCCAACCAGTTCCTAGAACTTTGTGATTCTACTTTGCCTAATGTTAAAGATGCTATTAATTATTCCAGTTGTCTGTCCATCCCCATGCCTCCCCACACTGCAACAGATTTGATTGTTGCATCTGTTTTCTGGTTCTAGTAAGCAATTATAAATCAAATAGAAAATTTGAAGAGGAATAAATTGCATTTTTAACTTAAAAATATAGGATCAAAAAAGAAAACCAAGGCTGAGAACGGGTTAAAGCAAAAAGACCTTGAAAACCACATCAGAACATTTGAACAGTAAGTCGAGGGAAACTGAAACAGCCCAAGATAGGCCTAGTTGGTAAAGCTGAGGCCAGAGGTTTGTTCTTCTAAAAAAAGGCAATGTTTTTATGTAGACAGAGGGCATCCTACTGAGCCCCAGCCATCTGCTTTGTTTGTTACCATCCTAATTTTTGAGATGCTCACCCTACTGTCTAGTTTGTTCTTTTCCATCAGCTTGTCAGATTGGCCAAAGTCATATGTGGAAAAACCCTGATGGCAGGTTACGACTTGAGGTCTACAACAGGTTGACGTTGACGTGACAAAAGTTCTGTTGGTTGTAGGGATCTGTCCTTCAGCAAAGGCATCAGTCAGATGGCTGGAGAAAGGGAGGATGAGTCCCACTGGGCCATCAGTTAATGTGAGTTAATTATGTTGCTGTTTTGCTCAACGTTGCTGAAAATGCTCAGCTAGCATTGATTGGGACTGTACTATGTCAGATCTTAGCCCAGGTAAGAAAGGCAACTAAGAGTAAAAGCAGACATTGCTTTTAGTTCAGCATTTTCAGCCATCAAAATAAATGTATTAGCAATTCTTCTTGGGCAGATACTGATTACAGGACTTGCAAAAAAAAATATGGTGCAAGATTTCCCAGCAATTTTCCTGATCATTAGAGAGGCAAATTCTCACAGAACCACTTCTGATGTCACTGGGACCAAATGAGCAGAGGTTGAATATGTAACTCTTCTTGCTAATGGCACTGGTAGAACTCAAGATCTGTCATTTTCTTTGTGGTATGAATAAAAGACAAGTGGCTTTGGCAGTCATGATTAAAATAGTACCCTGAAGCAAAAAAAGTAGGATTCAGACATTTGAATTTCTGTTTTCACCCTGTTCAATCTGTCTGAAAGGCTAACAGCTCTTTTATAATTTCTCAGTTACTCAGGATATTTTGGCTGTGTTGACCAGATGAGAAATGTCTTTATATGAATCTTCTGTATAGTGAAAAGATGCAGAACTGAAGTAGCTATAGTAACTGTAATAAAACTTCATCTCCTATTGTTGGAAATAGATCCACGACCTGGAATAAATGCTGCACAGTATAAAATTTCTGTGAGCAGCTGTCCCTGGTAAAACAGCCAGCAACAAGTCTTGCAATGTGTCTTGCAATGACATTTTGTTGTGACCAGATGTCCATGGTAATGTTTTTACAATGAAAAATATGCAGGAAAAGGACAAAAATCTAAATGGCATTCTGTTGTTCTTGATATTTAAAGGATATTTGCAAGAAAAAAAATACTTTGTGGGAATTTAAATAGGAAACACTGACATGCATCATTAAATTTTAACAATCAACACTAATAAAAATTGGAATACTAAGGGATTGTGCAAGCAATTGATGCAGGCCTGGCACATCCAAGTTCTATTAAGACAGCAAGATGCCTGCTAAGCCTGAAGTGTTCTTTCAACACTGCTTCAAAAAACTTGCCAGCTCTAGTCGCTCTCTTCCTATGGCATCTGTGCCTAATCCAACGACCAGAGCTACGATGTTACTGTTATGGAAAGAACAACGCTGGTGAGTAATGTGAGGACTTGGTTTGTGACCATTCCTCTTGCACACCCAGATGTCCTGCTTCCCTCTGAAGGGGTGACTGGGAAGTGGAGGGGGGCACTGAAAACTCTCATCCATTCTGATAGCAAGATTTATTGATTCCTGAGAATATTGCATTTTGCAGTGATCTGCCTTTTCCAGTTAATGCAACTTGAATCTGAACCTGGAAAATTTATGATGGCTTTATAGATCAATACAAGCCTGCCCAGAAGTACATTATTTATTCAGTGATGAAAAGAAAGAGAAAAAACACAAGGTTAGGTGTTTCAGCTGTAGAGCAAGGAATAATAAATAGACTTTGGAGATGAAACCTAATTTTGCTATGAAGCAATCCAGCTGTTTGAGAAATAAAAAAGAGAGAACAAAATATTCCATAGCCTACAAGTAATCTTGTTTAACTGCAAACAAAAATTTTCA
Source organism: Xenops minutus (assembly GCA_035221455.1). Classification (NCBI taxonomy): domain Eukaryota; kingdom Metazoa; phylum Chordata; class Aves; order Passeriformes; family Furnariidae; genus Xenops; species Xenops minutus. Next base: position 46,962,138 of record JAWWEE010000085.1, read on the forward strand.
CTGAGGACAACATTGACATAACACACTATTTTTTCTTTTTTTAATATAAAAAAAGAGCATCTCATTTCTCTCATGCAGTGCCAGAAACAATCTGCATGGCTTTCTAAAGGAAGAGAAGCATTGGTTCTAATAGCACAGCTCGTTTCTGAGAATGAAGTTGCCACATAAACATGCAGTTTACACTTTTAAGAAACCCTGTCTACTACTTAGACCTCAATCCTTCTTTGGCAATGGGCCAGTCTAGGTGACTTGCCTAGGTCTATACCAGACCTCCATTTATATTTAAGGCTGTAGCTCAGGATCTGAGACGTAAGGGTACATGTCCCTTTAGGGCAAGTTATATCATAAGTGTCTATTATGTTTTGTGGTGTTTTCTTATTTTAGGGCATGGGGTTTAGATCACAGTGTTGCCTGAGGTAGCCACTCAGCTTCTTCATTGTGGTTCTTGGGTTTGGTTTGTTTGGTTGGTTGTTTTGTTTTTTTTTTTTGTTTTGGTTCGCTTTTTTGTTGGTTTGGGTTGATTTGGTTTTTGTTTTGGTTTTTGGTTTTGTTTTTTTTTCCCCCAAAAATGTGATCCAAACATACTATCACAGAATCTCAAAGCCCTCTGATGTCAGACTTTCATGTTTCAAAAAAGGTGTTTGTGTTCTGACCAGTGCCAAGGTCATTAGAACTTGTATGAGTTGTCAATACCTGGCACGTAGCTAGCAGGACAGCCTAAACACCAGTTCAATAGTCACATAATAAAGGAAAGCATGTGCCACTGACCTCTGGTCCGTTTTTCATGCCCTTTGTCACTCTTGAAGGCTGTGCCCATTTAGGGCAGGCCACCACAAGGTTTTGATTTTGCTGCACACAGAGGAATGAAGATATCCACCTCTGGTCTGTGATGGGGGCAACTGCACATGACCTTGCCACTACACACTTTCAGACCATTACCAGTGGGGTGGTGGGCAGCAGGGAAAAGATTTGCTAAACCTATGATTCCCTTCTACAAATTACTTAATCCAATGTCATCTTCCACCTAAAATCCAGGAAAAATTATGCAGTCTCCTGAATGGTGAGTCTCAGCTCAAGAACTTCCTTAGCTCCAAGTCTGGGTGTGAAGAGGCTTTTCTTAAAGGAATATCTGCAGTAACAGCACACAGGTACACAGGTACACAAGTAGTCTCATGCCTATCCCATCCTCCTACTGCTAAATCCCTCCCCTTGTCAGGTGCATTCATGCAGAGCTCACACTGCTCCTCTCTGAACGCAACATGCACACATTTCTTTAACAGAAGGGCTGCTGGGAAACAATGTAGACATAAGATACTGAGTGGCTGGTGTTTAATGAATTGTTGAAACGAAAGCAAAATGGCTTTTTGCCTCTGTTTTGTAACATGCCATGTCTCAGTACTGCAGTTTGGACCTTGCTGCCACAAACACTGCTGAGTTCTGGAATTCACCCAGTCCCCACTTGGCTTCTGAAGCACTTCATGCAAGCATCTGGGATCCACTGAGGAAGACTGTGAGATATGTGAGTAGTAAAGACATAAAGAAAATGACAGAAATGCTCATAAAAGACTCCACCAAAAAAAAAAAAAAAAAAACAAAAAAAAAAAAAAGTGCTAGAGAAGCATCAAGTAGGTTCGTTCCCAACAGGCTTTTCTTTTTATTTCACTCAGTGAAATGTACTTGGTAATCCAAAGGAATGTCAGGGTCCTCCAGAATAAGCTAATCACATGCAGTTTATAGTTTTTCATCAGAACTTCCCCAATACAGCTGCAGTGGATTGCAAAGCATTTCACAGATGCCAAGCACCTGTGATTCAACCCTTTCGCCCAGCAGTCTGCAAACAAATGCATTCATTTTCAATAAAGGTCATAAGTTAAAGGGAAGCAGGAGAGCTACAAAATGAAAATGTATGCTATCTAAAACACTGTGACAGAAACAATATAGAGCAGATATTGGTAATACAATGTAAACATTGGATGCAAGCCCAGTAACAAAGATAGAATAACAGCATTTCAGCTAGGAAAACCCTGAAAGAAGAACTGGAACTATGAAAAAGGGTTTTAAGCTTGTCAGCCTCTGTTTTGCCCTAGTGGTTTGAAATTGCAGCAGCAGGGGTTCTTGTTTACAAAGGACGTCTTTCATCTCCATGCTGCCAGGGACAGTGAAAGGCAACACACACTCATTTTTTAACATGGCCATTTTGAAAAGTGAGGCAAATCAGAAGGGAAGATGTAGCAAGGGCCTTTGTGCAAGTAAGGGTGAAATGATGTGGGATAATAGACAGTGAGATGAAAATGAGCTTGCAGGCTACTCCCTACGGAGCCAGACCTGCTGCATTTGTTGCTGCTTTGTGCTGGAGGGGCATCTCCCCAGGGAAATGTCACATGTATGTGTGTGTGTGCGTCGTTGCTTTTCTTATTCAACTTTCTCAGGAGTCGTCCGCAGATGACAGCTGAAAGCCCTTGGTGAAGACTCTGATTGGTGCTCCCTATTTTAATTGGGGATTCTCACTCACCAAGTTCAGAATTTATTTAAAATTTGATCTAGACATTATTTGCTGTTTATTAGAGGTTATTTGTGGGTTATTACAGGCTAGACACTATGAAGTGAGCATTTGGACTCAGCTGCAAAAGTTTAGTGTAGAATTATTAATTGGCCTTGGTTTGTAAAAGAATGCTGGCAAATCTTCAATTTCATTTCTTCAAATGAATGGTAATTGTGTTTGCTGTGTTTCAGTTGGGATTAGTAACACTTTGTGCTTTCAACCAAAATCAATATGAATTAGCTTCATTCTCTCAATGACTAAACGATTGCCCAATTTCAGCAGTGTAACTTATGGCTCATATTTTGGATGAAAGCAGAGCTTCTGCCTCTTTTTTTTTTTCCCCACATTTCTGTGTTTGAGCTGGTGAGTGAAAAAGGTCAAAGTGCCAGCAAGATACAAACCATTATTTGAGTTCACATGTACATATCCTGAATCGTCCTCTATATTTGCTTTCAGAATTAGCATTTCTGTCATCATGCAAAGGCTAGCTAGGAAGTATTTAACAAGAAATGTATGAATTTGAGTGAATGAATGTATGAATACCCACTTTCATGTCTTATATGTTTCACATACAATTTTAGAGGCAGGACTTTAAAAACTAGTACTGAAAATAGAACACTAAGGTAGGCAGAAGTGGCAAGAGAATAAAGACAACTTAATGTGATGACTATAAAGAACTGCAGAGCTGTCATGAAACAACATCTATGGTACCAAACTGACTTACATCAGGGTGAGTGATAGCAAAATTACCATGGGTGGTTCAGGGTGTAATGAATTCAAGTTTTTAATGCTGTGTCAGTGATGGAATATACTATTACATGGCCAAAGGGGGTTGATATGAACAGTGATTAAACCTCATGATGCTTTAAGCAAATTCAATATTAGATTTGCAATGTGCCAAATCTGTCACTGAGTGTTATGCTTATCTCCCATAGACTTTTGCAGCAGTTCCCCTTTCAAAGTGACGGCAAATGGCCAGGGGTTCTGAGGCAGGTGGCAGTGTCCCAAAATATATTAGAAACAGAAAAATAAGAATATTTTGTTATCACACAACTTAAGGCATGTTGAGATTCAAATTGTGCTGTTATCTTTTAATGGGTCTTTGTGAGGGATACTCTAGGAAGTAGTTCAGTTTTAAGACTTTCTAGCAATGGGAAGTGACCAAACCAAAGATTCTGGGAGAGGACACTAAATACTTTCATGGAAAAGAGACCAGGACATCGAAAGGTAAGTGCAATGCTTCCGAAAGGGAGAAAACTTCAGGCACTTTGTGAGAGATGCCTGGGCAGTGTCTGCCCTGAAGCCCTACAGTATGAAGGGCCTTACCTTGGAAAATGCTGCAGCAACATAATTAAGCAACACACCTCTCTTTTATTGTTTTGTTTTTGCAGCTTGCCCTGAGATCCTATTTATCTATTGATTTTGTTTCATGCAAGTAGGGCCTCCATTGCCTTGAGTAGCTGATTTAGCAGACCTCAGGTGCTCCTCTCACTCAGCATGCAAGGGTGCAGGGTCTTGTTTCATTACAGATCCACTGTGACTTGCAGTTTCCTGTTTTTCTGCATTGCACCTGAGGGCTGTGTAGCTAATTATTCCAATGCCCTCTTATTAGCAAACATTCTCTTGTGTTGAGCAAACATATATAAGTTTTACTAAACATAAAATCTTCTATTTTTGTAATTAGAAAGTCATTAGAAAGCATAGACAGCAAAACTTAAGTTAAAAAGCTCATTTAGTAAAATGGAACTATTATGTTAATTGTTATGGAATGAGATGTTTGATCAATTTTGAAAGTCACTGATTGATTGAAAAAAAATGTTTTGTGCTCACATTCTCCCCACAGTAAACATGCAAAGAACTAGACTGCTTGGAAATTACAGTGAGGACACTTGGAAGTGTCTAGTTAGGAAAGAGAAAAGGGAGGGAGAGAGGAAAATGGCACTGAGAGGATGAGAAATATAGATTGAACAAAATTAAAAAATCCAACACAGTCAGCCAGAAGAAAACAGCAGAGATGAGGGAGGTAGTACCTGAGACCTTCCTGCAGGCAGAGGTGATCTAGTAGGTTACTGAAGTAGAGTGGATCATGCCTGCAATCTATCACAGAGCTCACCTACTTATTTATATGCAAGCGATGAATTCTGCTCCTCTCTTGTTAAGTGATGAACAAGAGGACCAGCTCCTAACTCTCACCTGAAATCCACACAGGTCTGTGCAAGTATTGTATTCCCTGTAGTCTTTCAGATCTTGATTTTTTTTTCCCACCCTGGCTTTTGAATGAAATTTTTTCAACATGGAAAAATAGCTTGGGGAGAGAATAGTTTCAGGGGCAGGACATCCTCAATTGCTTATAACAGAAAAACTGGAAGGAGCATCTTTGTGACCTTACATTTTGTGGGACCTTTTTGAAGCCAAAAGGGTTTTGTGGAGTCTAAATTCACAGTCAAAAATACAGATGGCATCATTTCTGAAATGTAATAATAAACATATGGGACTTGAATTATTCGGCTCTGTGTTTTGTTTTCAAAACTCATAGCAAAGCATCATGTTTACTTACAAAAACCCTAAAGCTATAAGAGTGTAAATGGGGAGCTGGGATATCATGCACTCTTGAAGACAATTCACTTTCAGTGCTGATCAGCCCATACAACTGGAAGCAAACCTGGGCTACTGAGTTTGGCATCTGCAGAACTGAGGGACCCTAATACGCCCTTCCAGCTTATTCATGTTTTAGAGATTAGTGGATGCTTGGAAAAGAACAGCCTTTATAAAAGCTTGGTGGGGTAATAGAGATGTGTGGGTGAAAAAATGGGAACTGGCATTTCAGGGTAGGAAAAGAGCAGTTCAGGCCCTTGCCTGCCTTTTATCTCCTGCCTCCCAGGTTCCCAGGATGCTTCACTCCAGGGACCCACTCTTCCAGCAGGTCTTGAGACAGCCAGGAACAACCTTCCTCAGATCCAGCTCAGATGGGGGTGGCCCCCATGCTCCAAAATTACATGGTGGTATAAAATATTAATCACTGAAAATCCTTTCCATTTAATTAAAACTGCAACAAACATGCAGGTTAGGAGGAGGCAGGTGGTGAGTTAAAATTTGCCCAGCTAATCTACATGAACACACCCTCAGGTTACCCTTTCTTTATTCCCCTCCTTGTGTATTTATTTGTTTGGGGCAATTGTTTAATTCTATTATGGGTGGAAAAATGTTGCCCTTGAATACTACACAGTTCACTGTTTCGTAGGAAAAGCCATGACTGAGCCAGAGCTTTTTTTGCAATACCCACCACAAAACTGTTCACCCTGGAATTGAGCTAGTGGGTAATGAAAAATGAATAATGATAATAATGACAGAGTATACCTAGGTGTAGAAGAAGCAAAACTGAATAACTCAACAAGAAAATATTTTTTTTTCCAAGGAAACAAAGAAACTTTTTCTAAGAAAGCTTCAAGCCAGGTGGAGAGTAAGTAAGGCCTCTGCATGAATGTCTTTCAGCTGTATATGGCACAATATGCTGGTTTCTTACATCAGTAAATCATATCTTCTTTACCCTGGCAGACTTTCTTGAAGAATGGGAAATTAAGAGGTTTGTGCCTTTGGCGTGGCTGTGAAAGTAGGCTGAACTTCACTGGGAATTTTTCTTCCCAGTCTTTTGCCATATATTGGGTAGATGGGTTCTCTGAGCTTTCCCAGGACATTGGATGGGCAGCATCCACACACACATACACATTAGACTGGGAACTGGTCTCATGTTCCAAAAAATCCCCCAGGAATACCCTTCATGGAGGTATTACTCTAGCTTCCAAACTCCCACTGATGCCCTGGGTACACAATACAGGGAGTTCACAATATACAACATGTATCAGGCATCACTTCATCCTCATGTCCGATACTCTATTGTTGCCACTGTTGAAGCTTCAGTAGGGATCATGTGGGGGAATAAAGGCTATTGTCCAGTCTGGCTGCAGCTGCACAACGAATACAAGGGGGATGGACAGGAGGCTGCACAGCCACTGGGGTCTTCCATGCTCCCTGACATGTGTGGGGTTAGCATATATGGACTGCACAGATGTGAGGTAACTTAGAGCATGTTTCCATACCTCCCCCTCGTCAGCCTGTACAACAAAGGACCAGCCCAAGTTCAGACACATAGCAAATCAGACGGTGGGGAGAAAAGGGATATTCTTGAAAGACGGTGGAATAAAACATGTCTAATATAGAAGATCAATGTCCAGTGGGAAAAAAGTGCATATAGAGCTGTTATTTTTCTTATCTTTAGAACCACACTAAACTATTATATGTTAGTATACAGCATATAAGATCCAGGCAAGTAATCCTGCTCCTGAAGTTGCACTTTTTTTTTTTTTCCTCATAAATGAAATGGTTTCTGTGTTATAGAAGGCACTTTGAAGTTAATCATACTGTATATAAAAGGCTGGCATGTGTATCGTTTTAATATGTTATGCTATTCTATATTTACAATACTTCACATACAGCAGGCAGGATGCTGATCTCATTTCTACCAGTACAAATCCAAAATAGCTTCATCAGCTGTGGCACTGAAAATCTGACAGTGCAGTGTGCTCATCTATTAACCAGCCATCACCTACTATTTGTTGGTCACATACTTTCTAAAATAATTCCTAGCCTTAAGAGCAGCAAAGCCATTGTAATCAATCCTATGTCCCTGGGCCCATGCTTTGCACATTGCAATGTCCTATACATGTAGTAGTACCTCTGATGGGACATCTGTGCCTACACGTAGCTCCTCAGTCAGCTTCTCTGCAACAGCTGGTTCTGGGTAGCACAACAGGCTGAGCTGCTCTGCCCATACCAGGCTCATCAGCCCTGTCTGCTGTGGGAGGTGCAACCATCATCATAGCAAATGCTAGGTGCTTGCTCCATTGAACTTTCAGACTGTTGGGTGGGGTTTTGCTTTTATGGTAGTTTTTTTTTTTGGGGGGGGGGGCAGGGGGAAGCAGTGCACAGAGGTAAGAAGGCATAGAGTAGAAAAGGCTACTTACCAAAGAAGACATTTAAACAGAGCAGACAGCTAAATGCATGACATCTTGGTTCAAAAGGCCATTCTTGTCTGAAGTCCTTTAATTGTGAAGAGCAGGGATCCGTCAGCTCTTCAGAAATCTCAAAGTCAGTTCAGAGCCCTTGAGACCCCCTTTTTAAAGATCCTGGCAGATAGATTTTCTCTGCCCTGCATCCTGAACTTTTATGAACCTCTTTTGGCAGCTCAGTATAGTCTTAGAATAGCATCACAAAGTGGAAATTCAGCACTGTTTCTTATTTCATGAATCAGAATTTGAGAAGCGATGTAGATAATAGGATGAAATTCAGTCTCATCATGATTCTTTCATGAATTTTCTGATCTGATTGTTAGTAAACTTTGTCTCAGTGTGCAATTAAATAATGCCTGTTCAAGTGATTAATAAATTAGTATAGAGCACGGCAATGTCTTTTGAAAGCAGTGCCCAGTCTCACACTAATGCAATTGGCTCTGGATGATAAAACAGTGGAAATGGTTTTTTTTTCTGACTGAATCACAGAATATACTGAATTGGAAGGAATCCAGAAGGATTGTCAAGTCCAACCCTTAGTCTTGCACAGGACCATCCCCAAAAGTCATACCATGTGCCTGAGAGTATCATCCAAATACCTCTTGAATTCTGGAGTGGTGCTATGACCACTTCCCTGGGGAGCCTGTTCCAGTGCCCAACCACCCTCTGTTTGAGAAACATTTTCTAATATCCAACCTAAACCTCCCCTGACATAACTTCATGACATTCCCTCATGTCCTCTCGCTGGTCACCACAGAGAGGAGAGATCAGTGCCTCCCCCTCCTCTTCCCCTCACGAGAAAGTTATAGTTTGCAATGAGGTCTCCCCTCAGTCTCCTCCAAGCTGAACTCAAGTGCCCTCAGCTGCTCCTCATGTGGCTTTCCCTCAAGGTCCTTCATCATCTTCATTGCCCCACTTTGGATGATGTTTAACAGCTTATTATCTTCCTTATACTGTGGTGCCCAAAACTGCCCACAATATTCAAGGTGAGGCCACCCCAGTGCAGAGCAGAGTGGGACA
>JAWWEE010000085.1:46970865-46991758 GCA_035221455.1 Xenops minutus
ACAGGGCCCAAGATGGAGCCCTGTGGAGCCCCAGTAGTGACAGGTCACCAGTCTGATGTCACCCCATTCACTATTACCCTCTGTGTTCAACCCGTGAGCCAATTGCTCACCTACCACATGGTGTGTTTATCCAGCTGTGCTTTGTCCAGAAGGATCCTGTGACAGACAGTATTGAAAGCTTTATTGAAAAGCAAAAAGATTATGTCAACTGGCTTCCCTTGATCAACTAGGTGGGATACCTTGTGATAAAAGGAAATCAGGTTTGATAAGCATGCCTTTCCTCTCAGGAAGCTGTGCTGGCTGTGATCAAAGCTTGCATTGCCCTTCAGATGTTTTTCAATACCTTCCAGAATATTCTTCTCCATAACTTTACCAGGCAACAAAATGAGACTGACAATCCATTAGTTTACAGGGTCCTGTTCCTTGCCCTTCCTGAAAACTGGGACAATTTTTGCTAGCTTCCAGTCAGCTGGGACCTCTCCAGATTCCCAAGATTGCTCAAAAATCACTGAGAGAGGTTTTGTTATGACCTAATTTGTGATGATTCTGGGATGGATCCCATCAAGCCCCATAGATTTGTAGGGATCCAGCTTGAGCAGCAGATCCCTCACAATTGCAGGGTCAAGTGGGAGTTGATCACTCTTGCAGTCATGCTCAGCTCAGGGAACTGAGATCCCTTTGGTCCATTATCTGTTTTGAAGATAGAGGCAAAGATAGCATCAGTCACCTCTGGAAGAAAGACTGCTCTGTGATTTTGCTCCTGGTGTTTCACACTGGTGCATTCAAATGTTCCCTGTCTCCTTCTGCATCCACTGAAAAGCAAGGTTTTTTACATAGCTCAATAAATAAAATATTTGGCCAATACTTTTGAACCAAACCATTTCATTTATTTTCTGTTACTTTAATCAAGAAGCATGGTACAGAAGCTGTACCTGCTGTGCATCAGTGTGTTACTACTGAGATACGAAGCATATGTGCCTGTGCTTTGAATGAAAGCACCACTTCTTTTAATGTTGTCCTTTTGTGAGTGAAAGTATTAAAAAACTATTTTAAATGCATTTAAATATGAAAGATAAACATTATGTATCAGTAAACCACAATATGATCATCCATTTTGACGGCCAAATAATATATCTTATTTATAGGAAGATCTCTGTATACATCCAACTTTTTTTTATTATTGCATTCCCAGCATTGCCAGCTGAGGTAGGAATGTGAACCACAGGGAAATGAAGATGTCTGGCTTTTGGCAAATCACATGGAAGACTTTACTACTTTGATGCTGAATAAGAAATCATACCATTGAAGAGTTTGTGTTAAAGTCTTCCTTTCAGTGAAGGAAAACAAAGTCCATAAGAAAAGAAATAAGGAAAAGGAACAAATACTATGGTCTTACAATGGTTCAAATTTATCATGAAAAATGAACAAATAGTCTGTCTTCTTTCATAAAAAGAAACTAAAAAAGGCACTCATAAAAGCAGGAGTATGCAAATAGTCCTTTCCAGGATCTTAGATCATAAGCTTGTGAATGCAGGGTATAGACATCAAAACTGCAAGGAGTAACATGCCACAAACGTAAGAAACTCCAGCATTAGCCTCCATGGATATTATTACACTGATTGTGGACAAGATCAAAATGGTCTGGGTAGTCTTTTTCAGAGCTGTACTGATGACATCTGTTCCAACAGCTCCAGAATCACCCAAGTTGCATATTAAAAAGGAACTGTCAGAAAACATCTTACGGAATTGAATGATTGTTTTGTGTAAAAACCTCTACGTATACATAGTAAACTATATGTCACTTTATTTTGTTCAAATTATGAATGCTGTTGTACATATATATCAAGCATGAAGACAGCCTTAAACCATATTATAGCTCATCGATCACTAAATAATCCTATTCTTTTTTATTTCTGTGGAAAGAAAGAATAATGAAGTATTTAAGTGAAAGCAAAATTATGCCCATGGCATGTGTCCCTTGTTTGGCAAATGCAGTCTTAACAAAAGAAGGAAAAGGCTATTTCTTCTATATTTACACTGCTACTTTAACATAAATTCTATAGTGTATGTTCTCTAATACATTAACAATGAAAGGAGTTCTAAGAAGAATCTCTACCCTTTATTGGATGTGGGGGGAAACAATCACTCCTCGAAGCCTGTGTTCAGGTTTGGGCCACTCACTACAAGAAAGACACTGAGGTGCTGGAGCATGTCCAAAGAAAGGCAGTGAAGCTGGTGAAGGATCTGAATCACAAGTCCTGTGAGGAGCAGCTGAGGGAGCTGGTGTTATTTAGCCTGGAGGAAAGGAGACTCAGGATTGAGGTGGGGGATGGAGGGTGGCTTATCACACTCTACAACTACCTGAAAGGAGGCTGTAGCAAGGCAGGTGTCTATAGCTTCTCACAAGTATCAAGTGATAAAACAAGAGGAAATGGCCTCAATTTGTACTAGGCAAGGTTTAGATTGGATACCAGGAAAAATTTCTCCACTGAAAGTGTGGTCAAGAATTGGAACAGGCTGTCCAGGGTGGTGGATGAGTCACCATCCCTGAAGGTATTTAAGATGTGTAGATGTGGCACTTAGGGAGGGGCATGGTTCAGCTGAGGACTTTGCAGTATTGGATTAACAATTGGGTTTAATAATCTTAAAGATTGTTTTCAACCTAACCAATTCTATGATGATTCTGTGTATTCTTCAGTTCCAGGTATATTTTTCAGGAACTAGATGTACACTACTGAATCACTATTCTGGATATCATGTGTCCTGATTTCCAAATACTGTGCTTGGGCAAGTGATTACAAAGGTATACACTGGGGATCACAATGGAAAACAGAAGTGAGCAAACATGCATTTAAAACAATACAGGAACCATCTAGATCATTTATCTAATAAAAAACCATTTCAGTTAGGTCCCTTTGCAATGTCCCTGCCAAGCCATTTCCATCTGAAGCAAAATAATTGCATTGATCACCATGGCATCACTCTTGTTCTCACTAATGGACCTGGAAATAGCTCTGGTCCTTGCCTACAATTGTGCTTACTCAAGTCTGCAATAACTGTTTCAGAAACTCAGATCTGTTACTTCACCAAAGCTAATTGTTAGATGAAATTTAATTCATGAGAGAGATTGCTGTGCTTTGATTAGGAAAAAGTAATAACCAGTAACTGAAATAATTCAGGATAAGAGATTAGAGTCAAAAACATTATTCCTTCTCTTTGGGGGATGAAGAGTTCATAACAATACAAAACAAACAAACAAACAAAAAGAGGTTGTATGGCTCTTCCTTTATGTCTAGTCTCATTCTCCTGTTTATTTTAGTGGAATTTGGCAGGTAGTTCCCCTTTAAGATGCTACAGGACCACTAACAAAGAGAGATATTTGGACTCAAATAGATGGAATATTCCCAAGTGAAGGGTTTGGGACTTTATGCACTGATTTTTTGGATGGGGGTGCATAGATTTGAGAATTTTTAGGATGTTGGATAATTGAACATAACCCATAGCTTCATTTGGATTATTCATCATCATAGAATGGCTGGGCTTGGAAAGGTCCTTAAAGATCAAGTTTAGTTCTAACCCTTCTGCCCTGGGCAGGGACACCTCTCACTAGACCTGGTTGCTCAAAGCCCCATCTAGCCTTGAACTTGAACAGTTCCTTGAGCACATGCTATTTATTGCTGCTGAGTAGCGTATGGCATCATGCAGTGTGAAAGCTGTGCAGTGTCTCCTTAGGTATAGAGTGAGGGTTACATCCTGTTGTGGAGCTATTCCATGTGAGATAGTCCAAGAGCAATGATATTGTTGTGTGTGTTGTACAGGCTTTGTGCTTCATCAAGAAGGTATTATAGTGACTCTTTCTATTCTAGTTGCAATAATCTAAATAAAACCAGTCAGGCTAAAATTATGTGTGAGTTGTGAAGATGTATAACACTGGGTTTCAGGGGATAATATGACAATGTTGGGCTGGGAATTCTAACACAGCTGGGGACTGTTGAAAATCAGAGAATAAACTATTTTCAGTGAAGTAGTGCAATAAATCATGGGAATGGTTCTAGCTATTGAGCAATCAAGGAACAAACTTTACTATCAGGTGCTGTGAATGTTCTTTGTCAAAATCTACATAGTTTGAATTAAAAGGCAAGCCTCTTTTTATGGTGACCCTGATGCCACGATTTCTTTGATTTTTCTCATGTGTTGAAACAAACAGATAATATTCCTCTCTGCTTGTGACTGTGATGGAGCTGTAAGTTCCTTGTATAAGTCTTCTCAAAAAGCCCTTTGTCTAAGTTCTACCATGAAAATTACACTGAATAATACAAAAAATTAATAAAAAAGTTACTGTTTAAGTTGGTAATCTTTAGTCTTTCCTCAAAATTTATGCTAATTATTTGGCTTTTATTATTTTTGCATTACTCTGAAAGTAGTATTTCTATTCTCACAATCTTACCCTTGAAGTTAACCGTGATTTCAATTTTGCCAGCTTGACCATCTGCTGTGTTCAGAAGTAACTGGGGGTACTTGTCCAATCTCAGATCAATATTCCTCTGGAGGTGATAAGATTTACCACAATTGTAACACTTCTAAGAGTTTTTTCCAATGTTGAATTAAACAGATAGCACGAAAAATTTATGACATTTGAAAAACCTAAGAGAAAAGGCTAAAGATAATGGGACTTAAACTATCATCTAGGATACACCTAAATGCATTTTCCTTCACAGTTAATTTCACAGGGGTGGATATGTTATCTTTATATGGAGATGGATTTAAAGTTGGTTCCTATGTGATAAATATGCACAAGAAAAAGAGTCAGAAAGCAATGATAATCTGTAGTTCATCAACTATTTATATTTTTCAAGACTACAAAACCAGTGACTCACTCTATTGTACCTCAGAAAAGGGCTGAGAATTGGCTTCCTATTACACCTTCCAGGCCGTAAGTGGATGCTGACAGTAATCAGCAGTCGGTGGGTGCATTTTCTGAGCATGCCTAGTGGAGAGGCTTATTTATTTCAAAGCACAGTTTCTATCTTGAGAGAAGGAGGAAGCTGAGTTGTGCTGCATCACCCTCCTTGCAATCTGTTCTGGCACAGCTCCCTGTACTGTGCGAGGGAGTTCTGCCATCCTCCAGCATTGCCTTCGGGTAAGAGATAGAACTAATGGAAGACTGAAGACTCAAAGCACTATAGCAGAAAAAACGAAAATACTGACATGTTTTTAGGAGGTGAAGGATAGAAATTCTGTAATGTATAGCCTCGTGTTTTGTATGAGACTGATGCTAGAATGCAATACTAACCTACTTTCCTAACAAGGTACATGTCAGAAGTCTCAAGGCTCCCCATTTCTCTGGTCCAGATAAAACTGCAAGGAAAGCAAACAATGCAAAGAAAAGCTTAAATGCTGCTGTTTGAGACAAGCAACCTTCTTTGACTACATCAGAGACTACTCACTGTCTAGCTTAGCTGGTTGTTAGCTTTGCTTTATCATCACTGCTGAGACTTCAGTTGGATGAGGTCCTAGAGCTAAAAGCCTGAAGCTTCCAGAGAAGGAGCACATTTGGCAGCAGTTGCTGATGGTGTAGCACCTTTAAGGGCTACTTGCTTCTAAGCAAACAAATTGGAAATTCCTTTAGAGACAGGTGGTACAGATTGTGCTTGTCTTCTGTAACCACCTGCAGAGCTCTGGTTTTAAACTAGCTTTTGAGCTCATCAGACCACCAAGGACAGCACCACAGGGGAAAAATCTTTGCCTGTCTTATTTTTTGTCCATCCCATTCCCCACTTGTGTTTCATAGAAAACTTCATGGATAGCATTTTCTCTTGGGCTTACAACAGTAAATTAAAACTTGAAGCCAGGGTTTTGCTGTGTTTGTCTGTGCTCTCCACTGACACATTGTGAGGAACGTTTTGATAACAAAGAGAAGTCTTGTTGGGCTGGCAGCAGTATAGTCACAGGCTGCATTTCTTTTAAGCTGTCAGGGAAGTCAGAAGCAGCATAGCTATTCATGGCAGGGCTAAAGATGGGAAAAGGAGAGCTGTGATAGCTCCACTTATCTTGTGTGGCTCTGCTCTTGGAAACACAGTTCATAAGCCTCTGGTGATGGTGTTACTATAGAGATGATGCCCTGTTCCATTCACCCTTTCACTGCTGTCATCAACTTGCATGAATGAAGTTTGCCAAAAGATTTCTGCTAAGTGTTTTCTCTAATATGGTGGGTTTATATGACATGTAAATGTACATCAGATACTCTACTTATTAGTTGTTATACAGAAGTTATTCAGATTCCTGATTTCTCAAACCTCTTCCATAATTTTTTCTTTCACAAGGTTTATTTCAATGATAGGTTAACTGCATACCCCCAAGCTGTGTATAGGCTCACAACTCTATGCTTGCAGCACTTGCCTATTTTTCTTGCAGCCCAGATACTGATCTGTTATGTCATTTTTTTTAATTTATTTTTTTCTTTTTTATGACAGACCATATGGTCACAGGTGAGAATTCAAAGGGACTCTTCTGTCCCCAGGTGGTTCCTCTGCTGTAATCCACCCAAGCAGAGCATGTGCAAGTGCAAGCCATTGTTAGACAGCCACCTAAACCAGTCTGCCACTCAGCCAGGCAAATGAAAATACCATTGGATGTTATAAATTCCCTTCTGTGTTACAGCAAATTTCAAAGACTTGTGGAATCTGTGTTTCCAAATGTGTTTCAAAGGGCATGGGACTGTTGTGATCACATCTGTCTGTCTCTCTGTCTGTCTGTCTGTAGACTTCCCCCCCCCACCCCCCCCGGGGACTTATGGACAGGTTTTAACCAAACTGGAGAGAATGTGTGGTGTCACATATACAATTAAGTTCTTGCACATATTATGAGCATTAGGAACAAATTAGCACCCTGTTTCAGAGAAAGGCAGTAAAATGTGACATTATGTGGTGTTTGGCAGTAATCTGTGGCAAGCCTTTGGCTGTATCAACTCAGCTGTATGTGTAACACTTGGCTATGCTCGGGTGGAAGTACTGCAGAAAACAAAGCTAGGAAAAGCCACTCTCAGAATAGCAGTATTGAAATAAAGGAGGCAAGAGATGCCAGTAGGGGCTGAAATCACCCTTCTTAGAATATTTAGCATCCTGTAAAGTGCCTGTTTCCTGCAATCCTATAAACAAGAGACTCCACTTTCATTTAACAACAGTTTCTATCTTACTTGTTTTTTGAAGAAGCCTTATAAATAAAATATCAGCCTGATAATTATGGTTACCAAATACTACATATAGATGTAATAATGAACTTACAGACTAGCAGTTTTGGATTTAAAAATGGAAAGAATATTCTACAATATTTAAGCTTCATTTAACTGCATGTTTAGAAACAGTATTTTTCTTAGATGTAGGGTGTTTTTGAATTAGAAAATTGAGTTACAATAGTGTGTTAAATGAAAACTGAAGTGCTGAAAAGTGTATGTCTTCTTTATAATTTTAAGTATGCTTAGAAATATGAAGTAATAAAAGTAAAGTACAGGAAAGTTCAGAATCAGCAAAAAAAAAAATTACTTTTAACATTCATATTGAAGTGTGAAGTTCTTATTAGTATCTTGAAGATGGTTGAGTCAGATTCCCAAATCACTGCAAGTGCACAAACCCCAAAGACACAAACCTGCTGCCTTGTTGTTTACTGATGCTCCCTTCACAGCGATGGTTATGCAGAGCTTTGTCAGTGACTGCCCATACTGTATGGTGGGTTTCTCCCTTGAGCTCACTGACAATGCAGACAGCAAAACACACTGAGAATATATTAGAATATATTAGGGCTGCAGGCAGCAATCTTTCATAGGTTTTCATATTATCAGTTAAACATCAGGGAAGGTGTACCCCAATGGGATGACAACTGCAAAAATGCTCTGATGCTTGGGTTGAATATGCAGCCAAGAAAGTGCTTGGATATGAGTGGGTTCAAAATTTGTTGTGCATATCAGCTGCATTGAATTGTGTAGTGAGTGGGAATTTGTATTTCTCTACTATCTGTCCAGGAATTATGTCAGAACCATAGAACAATTTAGGTCAGAAAAGACCTTTAAGATCATAGAGTCTAACTGTTAACCTGAAACTGCAAAGTCCATAGCTCAAGCATGATCCTAATCACCACATGTTGGGGTCTTCTAAACCCCTCTAGGGACGTTGACTTAACCACTTCCCTGGGCAGCCTGTTCCAATGCTTGGCAACCCCTAGCAAAGAGAATTTTTTTAATATCTGTTCCAGGGAGAAATAGGGGTCCGAAGGGATGTGGAAGCCGAAACTGAGACACCGCAGAATACTCAACCCAAGCAGCAGTTTTATTACCCAAGGTGGCCAAGTAAACAGGAAAGAAACCCGAGAGAGAGAACATAAGCCCCCAGATGCAAACACCTAAATTGCCCAGGTGTCCCCCATGGAGTTGTCTCACTGACCCCTGGAATGCCCAGACCTCCCTAGCAGTGGCTGCATCCTCAGGGGTCAGCTGGATCACTGGTAACAGCAGGCGTCCCTGCCAATGAAACTTTGTCCTGTCATGTGAAGCAAGCCCCCCAAAACACGAGCCATCTGCCTTTTTAACTACTTGGCCAAAAATGACGTTTACCTGAGCGGCTTGGCCAGTGTCGCCAAGGCAAAGGTATTTGGCATGGCCCCTTACATTACATACCAATTAATTTTAGTTTACAGAGAAATCTCTCTCTCAAGGCTACAGACCATCTTTATCAGCCTGTTTAACTTCTAGTTGCAGGGCCCGCAAAGCATCTAGAGTTGAGATTTCTACTTGTTCAGTTGTAGCAGATATATTTACTATTGCTTTTTCTAATTCACTCACCCCTAAATAGGGTACAAGCCATCTAGCAAAACTGTGAAATCTGCTTCCTCTTTTTACCAAAGGATTTTCTATGTTTCTGACCTTTCTCCAGAGAGTTCTCAAGGTCCCTGAGGGAATGATGATGTGTTTATATACTTTATCTTGACTAGTCAGATATCCTATAGTACACATTCCTTTCCAACACAGTGGGAGTTGTTTTCTGCTATACCCATCTCCATACAGCTCCAATATCCTGAAGGCAATTTGCAGGGGCCGTATGTAGCTGTAAGATTAGCTCTCAGAAAATCTCCAACTCTATAGAATTTAAAAAATCTTTGTATTTCACCTTCCCATTCAGTATGTTTATATGCTTGAAGCTGGCTTTTATTACAGAAGTCAATGATTGTGACATTTGTGTCAGTTATGTTTCATTCTCCCACAGGAACTGCCGTTTTGTTTATCCAATCTCGGGTCCATCCCCAAACAATTGTTCCATAATTTATTGGCCCAGAATTTCGAGATCCTGTTTCCCAGTTACAGCTGTTATTGCTCACCAAGACTGCAAAGCTGCCATTCTGCAGTATTTTTAAATCGAATCTAGGATCTGAAGGATAATCTGTCTTTCTATCTTTTTCACAATATCCATTGTCAGGTTTCCCTCGTTTTGCTCAGAATCATGGCCAGGTGTCATTAACTACGCTCCAGTTAGTTACTATAATCCCAAACATTAGGTAGTTTCATTTCTCCTCTAGGTAGTACTTTTAAGAGTTTCCAGAGTTTCTAAGTTTCTCACATACTTGTTTTCTACCCAAGCTTCAAGTTTTACTGGTGACCAGAACAGTGATAGGACCCAAAAGTATGTTTCAGTCCTCATCTTTATGTTTGGTAGAAGCTGGGTCACCTTCTACGGGGACTTGCAAGCTTTCTTTATTCTGGAGTGATGAATCCAAGCATCATGCTCTCAGATCCTGACGGTGGTGAAAGATGCAAGCAGCACCTGGAAAGGTCATTTCCACTGAGGTTCTAAGGTTTTTCCTGTAAGAGACTTAACATATACATAATTTGTAGGCTGGATGTTGTGAACCAGACTATCCAGGCCCCTACTCCTAGTTCCATATACCTGTTTCTCAATTTTGTGAAGTTGTTTATTCAGCTCTATTATATATGCAGTCATGATTTCTTCCCCAACCCGTCCAGATACCCCTTTTTGCACAGCATAAGGTCTGCCATATAGAATTTCAAATGGGCTCAGTTTTTCTGCTCCTCTTGGTTTTGTCCAAATATGTAAAAGAGCAAAGGGCAAGGACTGAGGCCATGGCAAATCACATTCTTGCCCCAGTTTAACAATTTGTTGTTTGATCAGATGATTCATCTTTTCTACTTGATCACTGTATTGAGGACTTTATGGAGTATGTAGCTGCCAATCTATTCCCAGGTGTGAACTGACCCCTTGCACCACTTTTGAAGCAAAATGGGGTCCCTATCAGAAGATATTGTGGCTGGAACCTCATATCTTGGTATTTTTTCTTGCAGCAACACTTTGAATACTTCTCAAGCTTTATTGGGTCTAGTGGAAAATGCCTCTGGCCAACCTGAAAAAGTATCTGTTGCCACCAATAGGTAGCGATACCTCCCTTTTCTTGGCAATTCTGAAAAATCAATTTGCCATTGCTGCCCTGGTCCATTACTTTTACTGATGTGACCTATTTTAGGTCTCAGAACAACTTTTGGGCTCGTCTGAAGATATAGGTCACATTGTTGAGTGACCTGTCTGACTGTGGTATACGGATTCCTTCCTATTAATTTTCTTGTTAGGTCTTTATATAAGGCCTCTGCCCCCCAGTGTCCTTTCTTGTGTTCCTCTCTGACCAGAGGCCATAAGATTGGGGATGGAATTATCAATTTTCCCTGTGGAGTGTGGGCCCACCCCTCATTGTATTGCCCTTCTAAATCTGCAGTGAGTTTCTGATCTTCCTTTGTATGTACAGGCTTACCTTCGAGAGAAATCTGTCCATCCAGGACAGAGGCAGGACTAAGGCATTCTGGTTTTCCTTCAGATTTTGCTGCTTGTTTTGCCTCTCTGTCCACCAGCTGATTGCCTTTCTCTGCATCTGAATTCACTTTCTGGTGTGCCTTAACATGGACTATTGCCACCTTCTCCAGGAGTTGTACCACCTCTAATAATTTCAGGATCTCTTCTGCATGTTTTATGTGCTTCCCTTGAGCACTCAGCAGTCCTCTTCCTTTCAAAATTGCTCCATGGGCATGTACAACTCCAAATGCATATTTAGAGTCTGTGTATGTTTACACACTTTCCTTGAGATAATTCCAATCCTCGAGTGAGGGCGATTATCTCTGCTTTCTGTGCAGATGTGTTGTGGGGGAGGGGACCAGATTCTATTACCTCTTGCATTGTGGTCACTGCATAACTGGCCAACCTCTTGTCATTCAGGACGTAACTACTTCCATCTGTAAACCAGTCCCCTGCACCTTCCATCAGAGTCTCCTTGAGGTTGGGTCGGCTCATAGGTTACTTTGATTTTTTCCAAACAATCATGATGAACTTGTTCCCCTGTATTTTTGCTGAGGAAAGATGCTGGATTGACAATGTTAGCTACTACTATGGCTACATCATCCTGTTCTACCATTATGGCTTGGTATTTTAGGAACCTCTGTGGAGAAAGCCAATGTCCACCTTTGGCTTCCAGGACAGCCGAGACTGTATGGGACACTAGTACTGTTATTTTCTGGACCAACATGAACTTTCGTGCTTCTTGGATGTTCAGCACCACAGCTGCCACTGCCCTCAGGCATCCTGGCCAACTTCTTGCTGTAGCATCCAGTTGCTTAGAGAAGTATGCCACTGGTCTTCTATATGGGCTTAAATCCTGGGCTAGTATCCCTTGCTTTTGGTGTGAGAATAGAAAAAATGGCTTACTTACACCTGGAAGTCTAAGCGTCAGGGCTTTCATCCGTGCCTTTTTCAGTCTCTTGAAGGCGTTTGGTGATTCTTTGTCCCACTGTAATTGCTTCTGCCCTGCATTGGTGAGTGCATACAGTGGTTTAACAAGCATTCCATAGTTATAAATCCAGAGTCTACACCATCCTGTCATTCCTAAGAATGTACACAGTTCTTTAATGGTTTGGGGTTTAGGTGTCTGACAAATAGCCTCTTTCTGGGCCTGTCCTAGAGTTCTCTGGCATGCACTGATTTCATACCCCAGGTAGATTACCTGTTGCTGAACCATCTGGGCTTTCTTCTGAGATACCCGATAACCCTGGAGGCCTAGAAAGTTTAGCATACTCACAGTCCATGTTATGCACACCTCTCTGGTTTCAGTGGCTATAAAGATGTCATCCACGTAATGCAATAGACGGCTCTTTCCAGGTGGCATCTCCCAGGATTCCAGGTCCTTAGCAAGTTGGTTACCAAATATAGTAGGAGAATACTTGAAACCTTGAGGCAGCATAGTCCATGTTATTTGGGTTTTTTGACCACTTATGGGGTTTTCCCCTTCAAAGGCAAATAATTTCTGGCTGGCATCTCGGAGAGGGAGGCAAAAGAAGGCATCTTTCAAATCTAGAACAGTAAACCAAGCTATTTCTGGAGCTAATACAGTGAGAAGTGTATATGGGTTTGCTACTAATGGGTAAAGATTCTCTGTAATTTTATTTATAGCTCTCAGGTCTTGTACCAGTCGATACGACCCATCCAGCTTTCAGACTGGGAGTATAGGGGTATTGTAACTGGATTCACACTTCTTCAGAAAACTTAATTGTAAAAATTTTTCTATAATTGGTTGGATCCCTTCCCTATCTTCCTTTCTTAAGGGATACTGTTTAATTCTTACAGATTGCTGCCCCTCTTTTAATTTCACCTCCACTGGTGGGGCATTCTTTGCCCTTCCAGGTACATCTGTGGCCCAAACTCATGGATAAACCTGTTCTATAATTGCTTCATCAATTTTAGACTCTATGGGGGTAGTTGCTAATAACAAACTCATTATCTGAATATACTGTTTGTCATTTACTTCAAGAATAATTTCCCCTCTTTTGAATTTTATTGCTTCTTCTAATTGTTCCAATAAGTCCCTTCCCAAAAGAGCTTTTGGGGAGTTAGGCATATATAAGAGTTTGTGTGTGCCCACCTGCTTACCCAATTTATATTTTAATGGTTCACAGAAATACACTTTTTCAGCTTGGCCAGTGGCTCCTTTTACTGCGAGATAATAATTTCCTAATGGTATTAATGCTTAATTTAAAACAGAGTATGTAGCCCCTGTATCCAGTAAAAATTCCAACTTCCTCTGCTTTCCCCCAGCTCCATTAAAACCAGCGGATCTGCTAGGGATGATCCCTCAGCTCCCAGTCAAGCTTCTATTTTTGCTATCACCTTTCTCCCCCTAGGTCTCCTCCTTTCCCTATTCTGCTCTGGGCATTCATTTTTCCAATGACCTCTTTTCTTGAAAATAGCGCACTAGTCTTTCTCCAGTTTCTCTCGGGGTCCTCTAGATGGCTCCCTTTCCTGTCTTTTGCTCACTACCATTACGTTTTTGAGTCCCTTCTTAGAAGCTTCCTCTGTTTCTAAAAATTATCCACGCCTCCTCCAATAGCACCTCCAAACTTCTACTTTCCGTAGTCCATAGTTTTTGCAATTTTCGTCTTATATCCCCCGTAGATTGTTGTAAAAACAGGGAGACTAACTGCTGAATCCCTGTCTCTGATCCTGGGTCTAGCGGGGTGTTCTGATGTAATCTATCCAGAAATTCAGATGGAGAATCAGAAGGACCCTGCTGCACAGCATATAATGCAGACCAATTAATGGTCTTTGGTATGGCCTTCTCCATTCCTCTGATAATCCACTCCTGATGAGCCTTCAAACTTTGCTTATGTGCTGTTCTATTTCGTCCCACTCAGGGTCTTGGAGTGGGAAAAGTTCTTTTATATCACCTCCAGTTGTTCTACAGTGGTTCCCGGCCAGATCCCCTGCTGTTTTTAACACCAGTTGTCTTTCAGTTTCTGTTAAATACTCCAGGCAACAGCTGTATATCACTCCAATCAGGATTATGTTGTCTGCTAATAAATTTGAAATGTTTACTGACTTCCGTAGGATCTCTCTGGTAGCTCTTAGCTACTGCTTTCCATGTTTCTAAATCAGAAGTGGAAAAAGGCACTTTGATTAGCACTGGGTCCCCCTTGGGTCCTACTGCCTGCCAAACTGGTGCCTGTATAGTAGTTGGGGTTCTTTTCTGTCTGATCTGGGAGGCCACCAGGCTATCAGAGGGCATGCTAGTGTCCTCCGAGTCAGCACCTCGGAATCAGGGAGGAGACTTAAACAAATCCACGTCTTCCTCTGATTTATGCACCTGTCCCTCTTTTATGCACCTCTGCCCAGTGCTACAAGCTGAACAACAATGCCTTAACTTTCCACGTTTTTTCATCTTATTCTCCTTCTCCAAAGTAAGCACTAAAAGATCTTGCGGCAGGACAATCCCACAGTCCCTTTGCCACTCAGGGTAATTTTTAAGAGTAAAGAACATATCTGCATAGCATGCTTCATCCCGCTTCCCTTCTCTCCTCAATAAAAACATCAACTGTAAAATAGTGTTGTAATCAAGTCCCATTCAGTGGCCATTTACTTCCTTCATCTAATTTATAAAGTGGCCACCACTGATTGCAATATTTAATGAGACTTTTCTTATTCTCTGTACCGCCCATCCCCATTATATCTTTCCAGTGTGCTATAATACATCCTAAAGGACTCTTCTTCAGTATCTCTCCACTCTGTTTATTACCCATCTCTTATTCCTCTAAGTTTCTCTTTTCCACACAAACCACCTCCTACACTTAGCAACAGTTCTCTCCCCCCAACTCTCCAGTACTGTCCACAACTCAGGCACCAGCAACTCCCACCCACAAAGAAATTACTTCAGTCTTGTCAATCAACACTAGACAATTTTCATAATATGGATAGTAACCACAAGAATGTCAATAATAAATCTTTTTACATCCAACACACCAGAATTTGATCCAAGCCCCGTGCCTGGACCAAGGGTGCTTTATGCAAAGAATTACACTGAGTAATCATGGCTGAGGCTTCCCACTCTCTCTATTAAACAAATCACATGCAAGAAAATTAAATGTCTCACAAATTCTTATATAACCCTGAGCCCCGCAGTTGGGCTGGGAATTTGGAACCACTGATATAGAGAGAGGATCTTCTCTTGTATCAACAAGTATGTTCATTAAAACACACAAGATGCAGGTCACTTAGACACAAATAAGTATAACAACGATTACTACTACCACACAAACAGCTCTCACAGGTGTTATCCAGGAGATCGTTACCTAGGTCACGTGTTGTGTTATTTTTATTAAGAGTGTTACCCCTGCAATTGCCTTTCCCCATTCCCTTCTCCTGCTTGTTATACAATCATTAGCAGGTCTGTCGGGATTCCCCTGCAATCGCTTTGTTGGTACCGGTACCCCCCCTTCACCTCCTGGGGAGTCTCATGGCAGACGTCTCTGCGTGTTTCCAGGCAGTCCAGACCTGGCATGGGAGTCCCCAGTGACTTACAGGGTCCCCCCTTTACCCTTGAGGATTATACATACCTTGTCCACAGCTTGTAGGCAGGTCTTGTCCACCCCTGCAGTGAGCGGCCGGGAGAGGAGAACCTCTGAGAAAAGATCTCGGGGGGCACCCAGGTCATCCGTTCCTCAGTCAGTCCTCCGGCCAGGTGGAGAAGCCATCCTGCCGCGGTCGCCAAAAATGACTTGCGGAATAATAGCCCCACAACCAGATGGTTATGGAAAGGTATGTTTATTCCGTGCCGGGTGCAGGGGGGATCATTCCACCACAAACATGCATCCCCGAAAAACCCTGAGCAGTGGTTTTATGCATTGTATGTATTACATATTTATAACCCCTTTGTACATATTCACACTATTCCCGAAAAATAGTAAATTTATTATAATCAGTTCTTGGAAGTTATTTCCATGTCCCCTCCTTCCGCTCCTCCTTCTTGCACCTGCGTGTTGTTCTCTGGTGCTCTTCTGTGGTGGTTGTGGGGATGAAGGCCATATGTCTTCCTCCCCATGTCCTTTTCACCCCTGGTCCAAATCTTGTTCAGTCAGGTTTTTCTGGCAAGCACTAGAAGAGCCTTTCGTCTCTCATAGCATATTTCTTACTCATCTATCTTTTTGTAACTATTCTATGGGCTCATCTATGCAGTTTGTCCTTGTTGCTTCAGAAAAAGTTCTTGCAATTATTTCTATTAACCCCTTCAGTGTTAGTTCCCTTACCCTCTTGGTGTTAGTTCCCTTACCCTTTTAGTGTTAGTTCCCTTTATTATTAGTAACTTATCTTTATTATCATCTTTATTATTAGTAACTTATACTTATTATCCTCTTTATTAGTAATAACTTTTGAATTCTGTGTATCATCGAGGTAGAAAAATGGGCACTTTTGGGCTGCAGCTGATTCACCACCAAATCCTTTCCTGATGCTGGCTATTGAATCACATCTCTGCCTGGATCTCTGCTCACCAACTATGAGGGAACATCCCAGACTGTCTCAAATGGAGGAAGTTATGATGAAGATGAATTAGCTCTTGATGCCTGTAATGAGCTGGGCAGAACCTGAGCATGTTCAATATCTACTCTTTCACAGAACAGGATAAAGAAATGAAGAGAGAAACAAACTTCTGTATTTAACAACTAGTATTCTCCCCCAGCCTATCCTTAGGCTAGCTTAAATTCAAAATGGATTTCATTTAAGGCTTTGAAGATACGGTCCAAGAGAGAAGACAGAAAAACTCCAGAATTTTTTTTAAAAAAAGAAAAGAATATATTTGGTTCATTCAATTTCCAGTGCAGGTTGTTACAGCTTTGCCAGAGAAAGACAGTTCTTTCCATGGCTGCAAAAACTCTTGCATCAACCATCGGTCTATACACTGGCTCTTCATGCCTTTGCACACAAGTTTCTCCATTCCTCTCCTCTCCATGCCTTTTAGAATGCAATTTAATGGTCTATTTTTAATCTATTGACTGAAAGGAATGGATCTGTGCTGTGCTCTTCACTCAGTCCAAGAGCACGAGTGGATGAGGTGGTGTTACGTAATTTCTTTGCCCAAGCCCCTGGAATCAATGTCTGCTGAGAATTGCACTCTTCTCCAATTATGGTGTCCTGAAATCAGGGAATGCACTTGTGCTACCCGTGGGAATGAAGAAATTTTCCACTTCACTCCTCTAAGTGCTGGTGTGCTGCCTTTTTTTTTTTTTCAGGGCATCTCCGTCCAGGGCATTTCCAGGAACGTGCGAAGTGGTACGCTGCTTTTCAGGATTTCCCATCTCTGCCAGGGACTGGGAACTGAAGTCATTACATATTTCAGATTTGACAAAGTTGTAGAGAATAATTTTGCAAAATTGCAGTAAGATTACAGAGCTTAATGGAAGGCCTTTTAGAAGAGAACGTAGCTTTGCGCTAAAACTAATCTGAAGGGAAAACAGTTTCCCTCATCCATGTTCTTTCTGCCTTCCTCCCTAGTCCCAGGGCAGTTGTCTCCAAGGAACGTGAACAATAGCCAGTCCCCATGGTGCCAGCATTCACGTCTGTGAGGCTTCCAGATGCCTTGTGAGGATATCCAAGGCGAGGAACACTAGGTGTTCCATCACTCCCACACTTCCCAGTTTCTTTCTAGGCTGGCAGTCATCTGCTGGTTTTTGGGCCTCCCTTCTTGTAGCTCTCAGGTGTAGGTACCTCTCACAGAGCTCCTGGTCTCCATTTGTCTCTACATCCTCTCAGATGGGCCAGCTTTGTCTTCTTCTCTGGGTGTCTCATAATTCCTGCCCTGTTCTTTGGTTTCACAACCTCAACACTTAGTGGCTTGAGGATTTCTTCCAGTCTGAAACCAAACTGTGTTTTTAACCCTATTTACCCTTCCCTTTTGGCTGTCTGTTCCCTTATCTGGATGACCTGAGAAGCTGCACTTGATATGCAAGGGTCTTTTGCTGGGCTGCTATGCTGGGTGCCATCAGCATATGCTGCTTTTGGAGCTATTCTTCTGCTCTTTGTTTCTCCTGTTGCTTCCACAACTGTACATGACTATTTCTTCAATCCTAAGAGAGGCAAGCAAGACAAATAAAGAAGCACCACCCTGCTGTTTAAGAAAAGAGATTTTGGCTCACTTGTTTAACTGTCTAGTCATAGCAGCTTAAAATGATCCATTTTGAGGGTTCTCGTCATGATTTTGGGTAGATTTCATTGTGAAAACAGGTTGCTGATGTGAAGGGCTGTTAAACAGACAGAGTGAGTATGAGACAGGCTGAGGATGGGGCTCATCTCTTGTTTCTTTCTCATGTCATCTCATGTCATCTCACGTCATGTCACGTCACGTCACGTCATGTCATGTCATGTCATGTCATGTCATGTCATGTCATGTCATGTCATGTCATCTCATCTCATCTCATCTCATCTCATCTCATCTCATCATCTCAATCTATTTAACCATCAAGACCTGATGCTGATTGACTTTACAGCAACATGGTCGTTTCCATGACTTGAAAGCACTGTTCCACTTCTGGAAACCTTACAGCAGAGACAGAACCTGGAGAAAAGGTGTTTACAGCTGTAAATATGCAGGTATTCCTCAAAAATGATGAAGCACTGGAAAGAAATCAAAAAGGTTTATTTCAAAGGCAAGAACACTAAAAGCTTACAAAGAAAAAACTAGCAGTGCTGTGAGCAGCACTGGGCCTGAGAAAAGACAAACCTCTTGTTCATTCCCCAGTTTTATCATTACTTCCCCCTTCAGCTTCCCTGCGGGCTGCTGAGGCCTGGAACAGTCTATGAGCGTTGTCTCTCTCATACCCAAGAGTCGACTTCTGTGGAAGGCATGTGGAGAAACATCTAAAACTGTCTCTGGGAAAGATGCCTCATTCCAGGCAGAAAAGCTTCCTTAAGTGGAGATAACTGCCTCCTTTGTAGCAATGTCTTCCAGGAAAGAGTTATTTACCCCTACAGCAGGCCAGAAAAACCTCTGGCGAGGAAAGGTTCAGGAATAAAAGGGACAGATGTCAGGAATTTCCAGTTGAGAAGCACCACTCCAGCTCTGGGTAGGGATAGGCTTCCACACAAAAGGGCTGTGAATCTTTTCTTTGGGCTAGACTTCTGGGGACCTGCAAAGGGAGTCCCTTGGGACTGACAGGCACTGATCGTTCCTGGGAGCAATGTGTAGGGACCCTCTGAGGGCCAAGGTTGTCAAGGTCTGTAGGTTCTACTGAGCTGCATCCCCAGCAGTTCCTGGGAGTGCTGTCCTAAGGGAAAGGGCTGTTGGGGTGCAATGTGCAAGGGAGGCCTGACATGTTCACTCCAGAGGAGGGAGAGCTGCTTCCATGTGGCAACCATTGGTGCTGGTGATATAAGGTATTAATAAGGTACTAACACTAAATAGAGATAAGTTACTAATAATAGGGGAACTAACACTGAAAGTCTAAGGGAACTAACACTGAAGGCATTAATAGAAATAATAGCAAGAACTTTTGCTGAAGTTACAAGGACAGACTGCATAGTTGAGGCCAAAAATGGCTACAAGAACAGATAAGATGCTATAAGAAAAAGTTCTTCCAGTGCCTGCCAAGGAAACTGGCCTAAGCAAGTTTTGGACCAGAGGTGAAAAGGACAAAGAGAGGAAGACATAGAGCCTTCATCCCCACGACCACCACAAACAACCACCAGAGAGCAACATGCAGGCGAAAGAAGGAGGAGCGAAGGGAGGGGACATAAAAATAACTGCCAAGAACTGATTATAATACATTTGCCTTTTCTTGGGAATAGTGTAAATATGTATAAGAGGGTTATGAATATGTAACATGTACAGTGCATAAAACCACTGCTCAGGGTTTTGCAGATGTGCACGTCTGTGGTGGAACCATCCCCTGTGCACCTGGCGCCGTATAAACATACCTTTCTATAACCATCTGGTTGTGGGGCTGTTATTCCGCAAGTCATTGTGTCAGTGCCATCCTCTGTGCCCACCACATTCATGCTGACCAGAGGGATCCTCTGGCTGGGGGATGGCAGAATGGGTCATGCTTCAGGGATGGTACTGGCACCTGAGGCAACTGGCCCTGGTCTGTCCCTGTCTACCTCCATTCTTTGTCATCCTGAATTTTGCGTCTCTGGTCTTCTGTTCCAACCAGGCTGTGGGGACATCTGTGTTCTGAAATGGCTTCATGACCATCAGCTCTTAGCAGACCCTATTAAACCACCCTTGCCACACCTCACCCTCTGCATGGTATGTGACTTACCCTCAGGAGAGCTGCAGTGTGCAGGAACCACTATGAGCTCATTACCGCCTGAGATTCTCCATGCAGCAAGAGACTGGCTGGTAGGAGAGGCTGTCCTCTGGGAAGGGCTATGGAAATCACAGCTTTAATTGAGCACAAGAAGCCCAAGAAGTTAAATTGGTCGGCTTCAAATGAGTGTGACCTATGCCTGCCTCTGCTAGAGAATCAGTCGCTGTCCCACATGAGGCAGCACCACAGTCTCTGAGGCCCAGCATGTTCTGGGCAAGTTGGAGCTGGTTATTTTCCTGCTCAAACACCAAGGACTAACCTGTACATGGTGAGATCTTCCCTGTCACTGACCCCTGCCAGAGCATGACAGAACACAATCTGGCAATGTCCTGTGAGGGCTTCAGGTCTGTCCAGTGCCTTTCCCGTAAGCTCACCTGCAGTCAAGGTGTCCTGATTCTGGCCAGGACAGGGCTCATTTTTGCAATAGCTGGGAGGGGGTATGGCCAGGACCTGGAGACTATTCTATAACCACCTCATGTCATTGCTGGGAGTGGGAGGAGGACCTTCCAAGAAGGGATTTTCCTTCTGGTCGAGAAAACACGACTGAGGGAGCCGTTTGATATTGTCTAATATTGGAGAGTTTTTCCCTGTGAATAATTTCTTTTCTTATACCTTTTGTTATTAATATTGTTGCTGCTACTATCTTTCCTTTCCCTTTCCTTTCCTTTCCTTTCCTTTCCTTTCCTTTCCTTTCCTTTCCTTTCCTTTCCTTTCCTTTCCTTTCCT
>JAWWEE010000085.1:46991858-47019342 GCA_035221455.1 Xenops minutus
AAGAGGAGCCCCGAAGAGGAGATACAAGGACTCCTTGAAACAACACCTCAGCCTTGGCCATATTGACCACCATCAATAGTCCACTCTGGCCTCCAGTTGGGAGAAATGGAGACACATCATCCATAACGCTGCTGCTTCCTTTGAGAACACACAAAGAATCAGTCTGGAGCTAAAAAGGCAACAGAAAGAACTGTGCCTTGCCAGTAGGGCCAATGCAGATTTTCCACTGTGCCTTTTGCAATTGGACTTTCCTATCTCACATTGGCCTTTTTAGCCACCAGCGTGCTTGTAGCAAGTGTGGGTAGAGCTCTTGTAAATCTTCATTCAAGAAGCGTAGCCATGATGATGACGATGATGAATATCCAAGGACAGACCACTACGTTCTTAAGGTTGTAATGAAGACAAGAGATGCAGTTATTGTGGTCTGGACTAGAGAAATGCTAAAATTTTAACCTGGTAGTATCTTGAAGTTGTAAAACAGCCACAAGATTCTAATCCCATGAAAACAATTGAGATTTTTGCAGTAACTTCATTATGCCTCACATTAGATCCAGTGTGAGCAAAGACTTGGGAAGCTACACAAATGAATTTGAACATCAAGGCAATAATTGACTAAACTGGACATCAGAGGATGAGACATCCAGAATGAAGATATCTCATTTTCTGGAAATGCAGCCTTTTAAGCTTGACTGGGGAAAAAAAAAAAGAAAAAAAAAAAAAAGAATAGAAGCTACTCAGATTAATTTACACATATTTACACCTATGAAATGTTAAGCACACATTTACAACATGTAGCTTATGCACACTGTATTCATTAGGCATACCCTATGCTTATCCAAGTATTCTTTTTCTTGCCCTTCCTCCAAACCTGAAACACCTGCAGTCAGTCTCAGCTTATAATAACATCCACAGCTGCATTTGCGACTCTGCCTGGTGACTAAGGCCCTGTTTTTATTCCTTGGGCCATGTGTATAGCCCTATCAGTCATCAAACCAGCAACAACATCATTATCACTTAAGCTGGTATCAGTCTAGTTACTGAGGAGATGAAATATTACCAGTGTGATTAGAGTGTGATAACTGCAGATCTGCAAGCCCATCAGATCATTTGCTACCATCCACAGTATGTGTAAAAATAATTCTTCCAGGTGGTTCAAAGCAGTTGGCCATGTGCCTAACAACTCACCAAGGCATTCTGGGATTGCATAATAAAACACTACTTGTCATGTAGTATTTTAATTATTGGTATCAGCTTCCAGAATTTCAGTAAACTGGGCGTACTGTATAATGAGTTTATAATAAGCCAGAGGCATTGTATCACAAGTAAAGAGAGAGAGCTATGCTACTATATTGTACCAGATATACTGTACTGTTACTCCAACACAGTAAGCTTTTCAGTCTCTCCAGAAAACAAAACAAAACAACAACAACAAAATCAGTTAACTGTAAACTTTTCCTCAACATGCCTGGATCTTGAACCCTGTGAGAATGATAAACTCTCAATATGACACTCTCCTTTTTTTAATATTATTACAGCATGCTCAAAGGGTATGTGGAAAGTAGATGAGAAAGCCCCTCAGGCTAGGAGATGCAAAAGGACAACGGTCATCCTCTCATGTTATGTAAACTCACCTTCACTTTCTTGCATATGGACATCTCCCTGTTTTTGAATCAATGACATCAAGAGCATAAATGCTTGAGGCAAAAAAACCCCAAACAACTGAGTCACATTAGCAGAAAATTCCTTAAAAGCAAAATATACATGCAGCAAATTGAGCAGAAGAAAATGGATGTAAGCAAAAATCCAGAGAAGAAATACATCTTACTTTGTTGTTCTCTAAGAACGCATATTTACCTTTTCTCCTGTGTATTTCAAACTGCTTTCCAAGCCAAGCAAACCTGTGATTTATAAATGAGAAAACAGAAGAACAATGAAGGTCAACTACATGATTTAATGTAAAGACATGTATGTGACAAATGGAAAATACATGGTTTCCCTTGGCAGATGGGCTTCTCTCATTCTTTCAGAATTATCTAAGCTTACTCTGCACACTAAAATAGTATTTTATTAGTTTTTACTGTCATTAGCAGTAGAGAACAAATTCAGCTCTTGGAAGATGAGCTCGATTTTATTCTGCTTTATTTATCATCAAAAGAACTGTTAATTAAATTCTTAGTGCAAAATATCATTGTAAAAGCATCTACCCAAATTAACACAGCTTGGCTTTCAGTGTTTATTAGATTCTCGTGTATGTTTTCCTATTTATGCTCAGAAAAAAACCAAACCAAAACAAAACAAAACCCCTCACCAAAACAAAACAAAAAACTCCAAACACACACAAAACAATACCCATCAAAACAAAATGAACAAAGAAAGAAAACCCAGAAAAACAGAACAAAAACCCTGAGAGAAGATTTTCAATTGAAATTTATGTAGAAGACACTGGAGAACAATTCTTTTGGAGTGAAAATGTTAGTGACTACCCTGTCAGACAGCAAGGCAACACCAGTTTGGAGGTATGTTAGTTGCCTCTCATTAGTCCTTCTATACTTGCTGCTGCTGCAACAGTGGATGGACAGGCCAAGCCCCGAGTGGCACAATGTCGAGATAGAGGGAGGAACGGGTCTGCAAGCAATCCGGAGAAATTCCCCCCCAAAGATGTGCAGTTCAGAGAGATCATGGGGAACTCAGTCCAGAAAATGCTTACTCATGAGAGCATCCCATTAGCTTTTGGACTTGGAGTCAGAGCATGTTGGCACTGCTTGAAAAGAATTTTAGGAGCATGTTGTACAGCAATCCTGTGACGTGATGCTGTGCCCTTGGTTTGGACAAACAGTTCTGTTGGCTACATCAAGGGCTTCAGTGTCCTCTGTAGGTGCACCTCTTCAGGTGCCCTCTGAGGAGCTGTAGGAGGCAACCTGGAAAATCTATTCTGTTGTCAATAGACTGAAATTCTCACTGTGGTAATCTGAAACTCCACAGCGTGGACAATGCATTTGAAAAAGGTTGAAATTATATGAAAATAATGAATTGTTTGCTCAGTCTTAAAATCCTGGAGGCAGTTGGTGAGTGTAATCAGTATTGTTCACCTATTGTAAGTGTCCAGAGGAGAAAATGAGAGTTGTAGGTATCCTGAGAGCCAGGGGACACCAGAAGTGTTGACTTCTTTGCCAGTGCTCTGCTCCATGGGGAATGTAGACAACCATTGCTGCAAGAAATCATTCTGCTTGTCTGAAGGGATGAAATGACTCCTTTGGCCAGCACGCAACTTGACTCACCCTTTGTGCAATGCCTTGGGTTTTGCAGGGTTAAGGCTGAAGGGGAATTGTGACACAACCTACCCTTTCTGTCTTCTTCCCCACATGATGAATTACCATGCTGATACTTCTAAGGAGAATGCATGGGAAGAGAAGTGATCGTGTTTAACGTTTGTTTCAATTCCTACCACATCTGTCCAAATCTCTCCCTACATCTGCTCATCCTTTATTTATGTAATTATTTTCCAATTTCAACTGACAATACCATGGCCCTCTTGCTCATCACCTCTTTGCTCTTACTCTGCTTTTCCTCCAGTGCCAACAGCCTGAAAGCACATACTAATATGTATTTTAACGGAAAGTTGCACAGCATCTGGGGCATCTTTATCAGACAAAATAAACATGACTCTTTCTTGAGTTCATGTTGCTCTTATTCAGAAACTTTTTCTCTTAAAAGTATTTCACAGTCCTTGATGTTACCCTTTCTCTGTGCTGCATGCTAACAGAATATGGGCTTTGCCAGACAGCAATTCCCTTTGGAGCCAGACCACCTTGCTAACCACCTAATTGAACTTTCTGAAAAGGTTTATCATCAACCCTGACAGTATTTGGAGCATAAAAGAAAAACCCACACTTCAAAAAATATTTCTGAGAGAGAAAATAACTCCTTGTCCATTTTTTTATAATTTCACCAATGTCCTTTGCACTTCATCTCTATTGTGGTTTCACCCTGCCTGGCAACTAAGACCCACACACATGCTCCCTCACTCCCTCACCAGCAGGATGGAGGAGAGAATCCGAAAGATAGAAGTGAGAAAACTCATGCATTGAGAGAAAGACAATTTAGTAAGTAAAACAAAAGCCTTATGAACAAGCAAAGCCAAATAAGGAATTAATTCACTGGTTCTCATGGCCAGGCTGCCTCCACGAAAACAGGGCTTTGTCATGCATAACAGTGATTTGGGAAGACAAATACCATCATTCCAAACAGCCCCCCATTCCTTCCTCGTCCCCCAGCTTTATATGCTGAGCATGATGCCATATGGTCTGGGATATCCCTGTGGTCACCTGGGATCAGCTGTCCCAGCTGCACCCCCTCCCAACTCCTTGTCCATCCCCAGCCTCCTCGCTGGTGTGGTGGTGAGAGGGCAGAAAAGTCCCTGGCAGTAAGCACTGCTTAGCAATAATGAAAACATCCCTGTATTATCAACACTGTTTTCAGCACAAATCTAAAACATGGCCTCATATTAGCTACTGTAAAGAAAATTAACTCTATCCCTGCCAAAACTCTCACAGTCTCCCAATCTTTTCTTCTATTTATCCCTCTTCTCAGTACTTTACACCATAAGGTGGTTTTAGCAGTTTTGTTCTAGATACAGTTTTACTGGTCCTTCTACCACAGTCTTAATTTAGTTTTCTATAAAAGGGGCCATGGACAGCTGCTTTATACTCCCTACTGTATTTGTTACTATCACATGAGGTTGAGACACTAATTGAGCCCAAGAAAAATGCTGTGGCCAAAGTTAAAGACTGAGCCTACAGGCTTCAGATATGGAAAAAATGAAAGGGTAATCAGAAACTCCACTGGAGATAAGAAAATCTTTTCATTGCATGAATCATCTATAATGATTTTATTACTGTTAAAAATACAATGTGTAAATGCTGGAATATAGCAATGAACATTTTTATGACCCATAGGTCATAAGGAATTGAGTGCTTTCTTTCAGTGATCACAAAATTTACTGTGACTGAACCTACTTAGTGCAAATCCT
Source organism: Xenops minutus (assembly GCA_035221455.1). NCBI lineage: Eukaryota > Metazoa > Chordata > Aves > Passeriformes > Furnariidae > Xenops > Xenops minutus. The sequence continues at coordinate 46,996,888 of JAWWEE010000085.1, forward strand.
CCAAAGAAAATATGCACAGCTCATGGTAAGGATATTCAGAGAAATAATTTCCTCAATTTATTAGTAAACCTATTTCCTATTAAAAATTTGATACATTACAGTTTGTGGAAATGCGATTTTCTCAGGGAAATCTGAAAAAAAGCTCTGTGTTGCTAAAATCCAGTGCCTTTGTATCAGCCAAAAAAAGGAGATTACATTCTATCTATGCAATGTATTTCCATGCCTTTGCCTGGGAAGGATATATTCATTCACACCTTTTCATAAAATTGAGTGCAACTGCACTTTGTGTTATCTCAGAAATAGCAGCATTTCAGTACTGAAAAAATATTCCTGCATGTAAAAAATAGTAGTTGCAGAATTACTGGGAGGAGAAAGAGGGTTTTCCTATATCATTTACATGATATACACATTCTATTGTTACACAGTAAAGTAATATAATAGCTGCTATCTCTAATGTATGTATGCAGGGTGACTGCAGTAAAATGTCAGTAAAATAAAATAAAATAATTTTAATACAACTCTTGCCTTGCTTGAGTTTTGAAGACTAAACCATACCCTTTTAAATGTGGAATTCAAAAAGAGTTTGGAACCAGCATAAAGAGAAGTTGGAAAAAAACCACAATCAAAGAAGATCAAGCTATCTTGAGTAAAACTGAATGGAATATTTAATAGAATTATAGAATATCCTGACTTGTAAGCTTCTCACAAGATTCATTGAATCCAACTCCTGGCCCTGCACAGGACAACCCCAAAAATCAGACCACGAATGTTTAGAAAAGAACATTAAAAATATGCTCCTTTCCTGCATTTTCTAATGTGCTCAATCTATATTTTTTCATTGGAAATCATACTTTTCAGCAACATTGCTGCTCTCCTGCCTTTGCAAGTACTGAAAGAGAACAAAATTTCTCTGTATTTCAGAAATTTGGTAACACCTTTCTAGCATTACCCAAAGAGGTTATAATGCAAATTGTGGCAAGCAGGATATGTGACAAAAAATCAGGGCAATTCTTCGGAGGAAATCATGGCAGACCATTGTCAGTCTCATGGCATGGTTCCATCTCCACAAGGACTCTTGGTGCACTGCCATGTCAGGACTAGAAGGCACTCACACAGGCACAAGGCAAATACTGACAGTGATCCCTTATATGTCAGAATGCACAGTAGTGGCAGTCTCTACCCATTCCAAAACTGGGGCCCTTTAGCAAAATGCTTAGCTTACCACCCTTTTTGGGCCCCCCTGCTGCATGCTCTCCACTCAGGTATTTCACTAAATTCTGCAGTGCAACTCTTAGTCAGCATATCCCAACCCACTTCAAAATACCAATGACAAAGAATAACTTACTAAATTAGAGAGCATATAAAGTAGAAAGAGATAAAAGACCAGAGGAAAAACATCCTTAAATCATCTTTACTTTGTGTCAGCCTACTAGAGTGCATGGAACAGAAAAACAAACAGTAGACAGAAAACATAGGGAAACAAGAAAAAGCCAAAATGATGTTGCAAAATTGCACCAATAGTAATGCTGCCATTAAGCCAAAATAATCAAGTGCACAAAAGGGGAAAGGAACCAGATGGTCAGTCTTCTAGGTGCTCTGAATGAGCAACCCTGAAATTTGTTTTGAGAGACATAAAATGAAGTTAATCATTCCTATTGTTTATGCTGTTCGAGTATCAAGTACTGTGCAAAACCAATGAAATTTTTTGGTAGCTGAAGCAGTTAGAGAACCAGATGACTGCGGCAGTAAGACTAAAGGCCACATCAGTAGAATGGCTAGACCCTGCTTAGGCAGTATCAGAGCCACAAACTAATTTCTCAGAATAGGATGCACTGTAACTTTCTACATAACAAGAGAACTAGAATGAAAGGCCCCATCAAAACCCTTGCAAGAATATAGTTTGCTTGTACAAAAAATCCTGGGCAAGGGTGCAAAATGGTGCATTACTCTAGTTGCAGCTAAGAAATACATGAAATTGCTGTAGCCTTGAAGACTTGTGATGTTCCCAGTACAGAACCAGGGTCTGTTGGACCTTTGCAGTATGAAGATTGAACAGTCTGCCAGATTCTGTGTTCGGAAGCAGAAGCCTGTCATTGCAGTGTATGAATAATTCTTGCCTGGATTTCTTCCTATTCTCTATGCAGTAGCAATATGCAATTCCTATTGTAGTGTGTTCAAGAGAACAGGAGAATGGACCCTTGTAAAATAATAATAAGCAATTTTAAATGCTACAGAACTAGCAGAGCTAGCGGTCAACCTCAGCAAAGTATTTTAAGGCATATCTTAAGACTAGATGAGAATATGTTGTGAAATACCTGCTTGCTGTTGGGTTCCCGGAACTAGTTTTAGACAGTTCAGCTTGGAGAGAAAACAAAACAAAAAACCCCAAACCAAACAAACAAAAAGTGCCCTTTGCTTTAGAGCATTTCAGTGTGCTTTCGCCACCAGAGTAGCTAGATATGAGTAGCAGCATGTGACCAACAGCCCATCAATATTTTTCTCCTCTGTGCTTGTAGTGAGCTACAAGACTAACATCTGGCATACAAGGTGGCTGATGGTCTGCCAGCAGGGCCATGGACAGGGTGTGCCACCAGGGCAGACAGATTTGAGGCAGCCTGTGGCCAGGCTCAACATGAGTGTCACAGTAGCCAAAAGCACAGTGCAGGAATTCTCAGCTTTCTGCTGCCCCCCAAATTAAGCAGATGATGGTGTACATATACATATTCAAAATCCATGGCTTGATTTGCCGCCTGTCTTAAATCAAGAGTGAGCTATAAAACCAGCTTGAAAGGAGGCATATGTGGAGACTATGGACTGCAGGGCTGCTCAAATTGGTGTGATAGGACATAAATTATATTTTACTTCTAGAAGCCCAGTGAAATTCTGTAACATGCAGTTCTTCAATAAGAATTAAAAACCTGCCAAACCCACCTCCTGAAACACAAACTATATCCCATATCAAGAGACCATTCTCTCTCTTCTTCAGCAGGGTTCAAAACTGAACCCTTAGCTCAAAGGAAGTTCATAACTACTGTCTGATGCCAATTACTTTCTCTTACCATTGGTTTTGCATTTGATGATGTTTTATTTATCCATCCAGATTTGTGGTACAATGGGTAACATTGCCTTCAGTGTTTTTATAATCATTTATTGCTGAATTTTAAGTGTCATCCTAATTAGTAAACATGATGTAAAAGCTCTCTGTTTTCCCTTCAACAGTGGAGAAGCAATCATTTTATTTTCATGTAAACCTATGTGTTCTTTTCATAGCAAATTTTAGGATAAAATTAAGCAAAAATCATTATTTTCTAATTTGTCTCTTTTTAATAGCCAAAAGGAAATATTTTTTCAATTAATTCTCATTGTACTTAAACAAAGTATTTTTTCCTTTTTTTACTTCTAACTTCTTTTTCCACAAAACAGAAGCAAATTACTCTGTTAAGAAAATAATTAACTTTTTCCACTGGGAACTAAAGCAAAATGTTACTTGGTGTTATTTTTCTCTCACTCCAAGAGAGAAAGCTGAAAGTGAGAGAAAATGCTATTTTTAAAAGCAATAGTGTTGCTTTCTTCACTTTTTTTTTTTTTTTTAAATATTTAACTCCCCTTTTTCTGTGGGGAAAGTGGGAGGAGTAGGAATCAGATGAAATACCAATTTAAATGGGTATTTCACCATGAACAAATAAAAATTTTCTCTCCTTTGCAATTTAAAAAGTAATCATTAAAACTGAAGTACATGAACAATGAGTAATTTTTATTTCCTATGTAGTTCAAAATAAAGCCTGTCATCTTAAAACATAATTTTGCTCTTAAAGTGTGTCTCTTGGAGCCCAGATCTCTGGCTGCTCATTCAGGTATAGCTCTATCGGGCCATTCTGGCTTTTGCCATATCACTGCTGCAGGAGAAGTTCATCTGGCAGTGCTAGCTTGAGGACATTAGACATGAGGATGCTTGTCTGCCTTAAAAAACAAATGGAGGAAGGCAAGAGGAATTGTCTTTATGCACCTCATGCCCAGATGTTTGCAGGGACATGAAGGGCTTATGACTAATCACATCATGGCCAGTGGCTGCAAGGTGACACTTCTGCTCTGGTGGGATCAGCGTGACACCCTGACAGACCCTCTGAACCTATGCTGCTCCTGCGTGCTCTGCTGAGTTGCCATAAAAGAGAATCACGTGGAAGAGATTGTCAGAGGTAGGGCATGGACCATGTGGGGAAGCGTAGAGCTGCTCATGGCAGGAAATGGGGAGTGTGGGGTCACACATGGGAGAATGGGAAGTTGAGAGCGTTGGTCACATTGGGAAGACATCAGGTAAGGTACAAAATATAGGTATTATCTGCTGTAATGCTGATGGCATATTCTTGACTTCATCATGCATCAGGAAACACAGTGAGAGTGATGGAGCACTGGCACAGGTTGTCAAGAGATGTGGTGGAATCTCCATGAGTGGAGATACTCAAACCCCACTGAACACAGCTCTCAGAAATGTACTCTAAGTGGCTCTGCTTGAGCAGGATGACCTCCACAAGTCCCTTATGCTGCCAGCTATCCTGTGACTCTGTTACCTCTGGTGTAGGCTGGCAAAGCTCCATCTCTAGAAGTTAGGCCTTCCTCCCTATCCTTATGAAACCCTACCCACTTTAGGAACACTTTATGACACGTTGGCATTTCTCTCAGTGAAGACAGCCTTCTGAGACACTTCACTTTCTGTAAAGTTTTTAAATTCAAAGAACAACAGAATATCCTGAGTTGGAAGCGACCTGCAAGGATCATGAAGTCCAACTCCTGGCTCTGCCAGGACCATCCCCAAGAGTGACACCATGGGCCCGAGAGTATCAGCCAAACACTTCTCGAACTCTCTTGGTGCTGTGATCACTTCCCTGAGGAGCCTGTTCCAGTGCCAGCCACCCTCTGGGTGAAGAACCTTTTCCCACTAGCCAATCTAAACCTGCTCTGTCTGACACAATGTCATGCCATTCCCTCAGGTCCTGACACTGGTCAGCAGAGATCACTATCTGCCCCTCCTGTTCCCCTTCTGAGGAAGGTGTAGACTGTAATGAGGTCTCTCCTCAATCTCCTCCAGACTGAATAAACTAAGAGACCTCAGCCGCTCCTCATACGGCTTCCCCTCAGGGCCCTTCACCATCTTTGTTGCCCTCCTTTGGACACTCTTTAAGACCTTAATATCTTTCTTATATTGCACTACCCAAAACCGCCCACAATATTCCAGGTGAGGCCACCCCAGCACAGAGCAGCGCAGGACAATCCCCTCCCTCGCCCAGCTGTCGATGCTTTCCCTGATGCCCCCCCAGGACAGGGTTGGCCCTCCTGGCTGCCAGGGCATTGCTGACTCTTGTTCAACCCCCAGTCCTTTTCTGCAGTGCTGCTCTCTGCCCTCTCATTCCCCCATCTGAATGTCAATTGGTCTGAAGTAATCCATATAGGTATGTATTTCTATTATGCTGGGGCTGACATTTGGCCTCAGACCATGGGCCAGCCTAAGGGTTTGTATATTACTGACATCTCATTTAAAACTTGAGGCCAGGACTTGACTGAAACCTGAATATTATTGAGTAACAAATGACACATACCCCCAAGACGAATGTTTTAGTCTTCAATCACTTTATTTAAAGCCGCCTCCTTGCTTTAAAAAATACTACATCTAAAAAATACAGCTCTACACGTAATGTTTGATCATATTCAACTGGGAGACTTCAATATGAACACACCAAAACAATAAAACCAAACCAAACAGAAGTCAGACAGGTGCCAGTCTCAATATCTGCCTCTTTGAAACAGCAAGACATATTCCATAGTCCACAAATTGTGCTGTGTCTTCTACCAAAGGGGCCTATCTATGTGATCTAGCTGCAGCTAGTCAGCTGGTATTGCTTTCAAACAGCAACAGTCACATCACAGGACATTAAGTCAGCTTTATGCAGCACATCTCGACATTTCACCCAGCAGTGGACCTGATGTTTTGCTCCATATTGCAGTATATAAATGGGTTTCCAGATAAGGAAAGATGACGACAAACAGATCAAGCTGACTGAGATACCAACAGAGGAAGTCACAGTGTGAACTCTGGCCATGGAGTTGGGACCCTGCAGCATCCTCAGAGACATGTTCAGGAGGTTAAAGTTCTTTTTCTTGTCTACCTTACATCTCAGATGATGTGGCATATGGTTGTGAATAGACAAAGGCAGAGGTCTGCATCCCTTAAAGAGTTTAGCACATGCCCATTGTCTTCCAAAGAAAACCTCTTGTTTTTACGGTTTTAATGTGTAACACATCCCCCATCACAAGACAGTCTGATTGTCACAGTTCACATATTTTCATACCATGTTCTAGCTGCATAATATTTTACAGCTCTGTAAAAAATAGAGGACTACCTGAGAAGGCTATTTCAAGCACAACTGTACTACCTATCTGTATAGGTAAGCATTTTCTTCCCTGTTAAAATACATTCTTTTCACCTCTTACTTTTCAAGTTCACAGGCACCTTTCCAGTTATGGATGTCTTCCTTTTTCCTTAAAATAAGAAAGTGCTTAAAAGCACATATAATGCCTTCTAAATACTGGTCTGAATTTCTCAGATTTAACCTGCTGTGCTTTTGAGACAAGTAATCATTTATCTACCTGTCCAGAAACCACTGTCAGTCTATTCTGCAACCAGTTGGCAAGGCCCCTTGGCAAGCCTCTTCCATGCTTCAGAGATTAGCTGCTCTTGTTGGTGATTGAAATAAAGGCATATGCCAAAGATATGTATTGTAGCAGGAGAAGCCTGAAGCTGGCTTTCTCCCGTGGGAACCATGTGGCAAGTCTTGAGGGTATCTATAATTAGAATAGATTATTAGGGAGGGGTTCATACAGGACATGGCCAGAGAGGATGGACATTATTTCTAAGTAGGCACTTTTACCACCCCATGGAAGCTGACAGGATCAGCAAGGAAACAGCAAAGTCACAGCTGGGGCTCAGATGAACAGGAGAACTCAAAAAGCAACACTCTGTTCCTTTGAATACCTTGCAAACTTTAAAACTACTGAGAGTTCTTCATCTCTGTCACTGCATTTGTTCTATCAGCAGTGTCAGCTGTAGGGAAGAAGGAGCTCCGATGCCCTTTACTGCTGTGTCATCTTAGCCACTTGACATGGCTGTGAAAAAGCTTGTCTGTACTCTATAACCTTCAGACTAACGCCAGTTCAGATGCATACTTGGGATGCAACATCCAATTGCATCATGCCATATAAGCCAAGGCTCTTAGTTCTGTAGTTATGCAGAGGAACTAGTCATATTAACACCACCAGATGCTATAGACAGATACAATGTTATAGACCAGCACCTCTAATGTTGATGTTTCAACCTCTGTGGGTTAAAACTTTAGCCTCTACGCTAGTAAGAGAATAAAACTTATGACAACCTGAAATGCGTGTTAATGAGTCCAGTGTGCCCTGGAACTAAGTACGATGAAAACAAGGCTGATGTATTGGTTCACCCAGGCAAGCACACCGTTTCTGAGCAGCAGGAGGTGAACTTGAGCACCCAGCACTGGAAGAAGCTTCAAACAGAGGAAGTGCCTTCTCAGTCAGGGACCAGAGGCTACCTTAAAAATCAGGCTGTAAAAGTTTATATCCTTTCCTAGGTTACAATGAAATTTGCCCCATATCACTTCAGTCATAAAAACAACAGGCTTAGTGTAAACCAGTGCCTTGCTTATGTCAGTAAAGTGAGAGGAACATCTTAAGAGCAGATGATTTGACTGCTCTAACCCATTTTAAGAGAGGATAAAACACTTTTAGGAGGTGGTTATCTCTTCATTGGGTCTCACGGCGTATAGGGAAGCAGAAACGTAACATCCATGTGAAGAGCAATGAAACCTTTGGTTTTGCCATTGTAGAGGTTTTCTGATACCATTGCTCCATGCAGTTGCTTGAGCCTGATTAAAATTAGTTACCCAAACCCCTCTGAACTTCCAGAGGTATAAGATGGGTTTCAGCAGCTTGTCCAAAACTAGTTTTTCTCTGGTGTATGTCATATATCCATGGGCACCGAGTATGTGCAGAACAGCTATGTTTGAAATATTTTATTAAGTGAACTGCTTTCAAGTGAAAAAAGTTAGTGAGAATATTCATATTGCTCTTTGTGTGTGTGTGTGCGTGTGTGTGTGTTTGTGTTTAAATATGATGCAAATTTCACTGTAGTGCTACAGCAAGACGCAGGGCAGAGGACCTTTGGCCGTGGGCAGTGGCACCGCTTTTCATCCGTCTGCTGGAGTCCCGACGCTGACCTTTCCAGATGAGCTCCCCAGGTCTGCCAGTGCATCACCTGCGGCTCCTCACCGCCCTCCTTCAAGGCTGGGACCCCCGACGGGCCCCGGGCTCCCGGCCCGGCAGGGTGACGCCCCAGAAGGCACAGGGAGCCCGGGGGCGAGGGGCGCGGTGCGGGGTCCCGAGGGGCGCAGCTCTCGGCGTCCCCTGGGGGCGTTGTTCGCCCCCCGCGTCCTTCCTGCTTCCGGGGGCCGCCGCGGGGAGGATTTGCCGCAGATGACATCAGCTGTGGATGCTGGCAACGCGGCGGCGACGGCGCGGAGGATGCGCCGGCTCCCCCCCTTCCTCCTCCTCCTCCTCCTCCTCCTTCTCCTCACCAGGTCCCTGCCCTGCACCGTCTCCGTATAAAAGCGCCGCCACCTCCCCGCCCGCCTTCACTCCCTCCCTGCTGCCTGCGGAGCCGTCGCCGAGCGGCCCCTGTCCCCGCAGCGCCCCGGAGCCGCGGGGCGGAGGCGATGGCCACCGTCGTGGTGGAAGTGGACTCGGAGCCCTCCTGCAGCATCCCCAACCCCACCTCCACCTCGCCCAGCCTGTCCCACCGCTTCCTGGACAGCAAGTTTTACCTGCTGGTGGTCATCGGTGAGCTGGTGACCGAGGAGCACCTGCGGCGGGCCATCGCCAACATCGAGCGAGGTGAGGCGGCGGCAGCCGGGGCGCCGCAGGCAGGACCGCGACACCCCCGCCGTGCCCTGCCCCTCCCTGGGCGCGGCTCGCATCGCCCCCCGGGCACCCATCCCACGCCAGCCGCTGGCCGCGGTCTCCGGCTCGTCGTGCCCGGGGGTCCCGCCGCAGCCCCCCCCGCGCCGTTCCCGGGTGCGGGCGCTGCGCTGCAGCCCCGGCCCCGCCGCCCAGCCCGTCTGCCCGGAGACACCGCGGGTGGGCGTGGCGCGGTCCGCACTGCGGTCCCGGTGGCAGCCCGGGGCGGACAAAGGGCGGCGGGCGCTGGGGTGGATGCGCTGCGATGGGAATGCGGGGCGGCTGCCGCCCGCAGCCCCCCGGTCCCCGCCGCCACGCCAGAGCGCCGGGGTTCAGGGCGTTTTCCCCCTGGGCGGCAGAGACTGCGCGGGCGGGAGCGCAGCCGCGCCTTTGTGTCTAACTTCGGGCGGTGGGACTTTTCTCTCGTCTGGAGAATTTTTCATGACCCAAGCTCTATATACTCAGATATATATTCCAATAAAGAAAAGCCATGAGTAACAAGGCTGTTACCTGAGTGCTCAGCCTCCTTATTGTCCGGCTGAGGGCTGCTCTGTCTCGGCATTTATTTGTTCTTTTCTTTAAACAGCGGTGGAGGATGCATCACCAGTGAAATAACAGTTTTATAAGTTTTCTTTGTGGTTTCTGGTACAACAGATTGCAGTGTATATGCAGAGAGGGAAAAAAAAAACAAAAAACCAAAACGTTGCAGTGTTAGTGGAATGAAGCACAAAGAAAATTTTTGCCAGACCCTACAGTTTGTTAAACTCAGTTGATAACTGATTTTATATCCTGCATTTTTTGTTCCAGGCTGGAGAAAGCAAAGATTTCAGAAACCTGCTATTGTTAGAGGGGAGGAAGAAACCCCGGAACGGGGAATTGTAGCAGCCTTGTCATGTAGGTGTGGTTCAGCAGTACAGCTAGGACTTCATCTGTCTCTATTGTTGCTTTCTCAACCATTGTTGCTTTAGTTGGCCATTTCTCTGGATTCTTTTTCACCACTGCTTGTGGTAAAAGGCTTCCTCATCTCAGCTAATTAGTCTCTCCATGACCTGTTCATCTTTATTGCTACCATTGTCTCCTAAGGAGAACTACTGAGGCAGGTGCTTTGTCATTCAGAGCCTCTTCAGCATTGCACTTTCTTAATTCTATCTAATTTTCAGTTGTGTCAGAAGTGAATTGGCTGTATTTTAAATAAATTTTTAAAAACTATAGAGCAAATTGTTAAAATTTCTTCCCTCAAAACAGCTGATACCCTTCCTCTGAAGAAATGCTCTTCAATCTCTTGAATCTTCTATTGTACAGTTGCTGCTACATAGCTCAGTGGCTGCTACCTTCTGCCACTAAGCGTAACGCCCACCTACAGGTTTAGATGTTCAGAGGGAACATTTTTTGCCTTTTAATTTGTAATTTTGGATTTGAAGTCTCCTTGCTGCTTCTAATATCAGACCACCTGATCGAGATTTTTGCTTACTAGGAGGAATCCTTGATGAAATTTTGAGGTACATTGTTCTGGATGAGTGAACTGAGAGCCTAAAGCTCTATCTACGTGAGGCAAATACGAGCTCAGCTAATATCTTTCTCTTTGGAGAGTCTGCTGTAGTCTGGAAAAAACCCACCTCTTTCAACCTTTATGCTCAACAGAGCTTTAAATGCATTTTAGTTCTCGATAACTCTGCCTCACTGTCTTCTCTGGTACATCTCCTGAGTACCATCACTGAAAAGTGTGGATTCATGCGCCAAACTGCAGAGCAACGTGTCCAAGAAAACATCTGCTGATAACACATCAGTGGCGTGATGCTACGCAACCTGGTGGAATGCAGAGTCATTTCTTAATATATCATGAGGAAGGAATGGCATGGCAAGATGCATTTTCAGTAGTTACATTTGGGATGTGACTTTGGTAAGAGGGCAGTACTCCTACCTGCTGTCCACCAAAAGAGAAGAAGGCAGGAAAGAGAAAGCTTCAAGATTTTTCTACCCATTTAGCAGATGATACTGGGTGTGCCCTGCCTGCTGTCTGGTTAATCCCGTGTCTACTGGCATTGCACCCTTAAGACTGCAGAAAGAAAGAAATAGGTCCAGTTCAGCCATGTTTACAGCAGTTACGTCCATGATGTTAATGATCTACATCATTGGATTGACCTTGGATTTTAGTTCCAGGTTTACCGTCATTCTACCCCAAAGTTTATTTTGTTATATCATATATTTAATACATTATGCTACTCTGTAATGTACGTGCATGATTTTTACACCCAGACTGCTGAATCATGCAGTTGCAAATTGGGGATATTCTGTCCAAATATCAGCTTTGGCTTCTCAGACTTCTGTGTGCATAGAGCATATAGGCTTTTTTCCCCACTTTTTTTATTTTCTTTTTTTTTTTCCCTTCCTGTTTATTTTGTATTGAGTCCTATATTTTGGACATTGCCTGGTGCAGCATTTTTGACTATATCTAATCAGAATATTATTCTCTCTAGCAAATTTGGATTCATGACAATAACAGCTAGGGATGGTGAACAGGTCCTGTCGCTGGCAGCATTGCTGAATCATGGTCCATGTTGCTTAACTGACCTGCAGAAAGCTTTGTATTCTCTCCACACAAGGTTGGTGTCATAGGCCAGTGAGCTGTTTATCTTCAAGCCTCTTGAAGTTCAGCACTCATTCATTCAGCATACTTCAGCTTTGTGATCCATGTTGGTTTAATAGTTAAAGTTTACATATGCGCTCTCTATATGGTATTATATCATCTTTGCTTTCTTGCTCTCAGATATTCCAACACCTGGAAAATATTAAAGTCTGTTGAGCTGTATTGTCTGCCAAAACTTCCCCCAAAAATGCACCATATGTCCAAGACTTTTTTGATAAAAGAAAATAAGGAGACTTGCAGAAGAAGCTTGCTGCTTATGCCTCGGAACAATGATGCATCAGTCTGAAAGTGTAGGTGGCTGGTTATAGCCGAGTTATTTTTCTCAAGTGGTTATGAAACACGCAATACTGTGTTTTCAAATTTTTGTAGGGATTCAAATGGCAGGTCCTTAATAGCTGGTAGCATATTACAGTAGTCAGCATGGTTCTACCTGGACTTGGATGCTGATGAGGAAAAGCCCTGGATGCATTCTTCTTGAAGAGACTTCAGGTTGTCGAAATGCAGATGTTCATATTTGCATGGAGAACCTACTCAGAGCTGCAGTGGGAAAGTCGCACTGCAGTTCTGGTTTCTCTGCTATTCCCCCTCTTCTCATCCTTCAGCCTTCTAACATGGCTTCTGCCTATCTAAGTCCTGGTGTTTCTACTGCCTTGAAACAGAATATATAGCATGGGGAGTAGCTTTGACAGTAACATCCTGAAACCCTAACAGAGTTACCAGAAGTGTCAGTGCTAGACTTGTGGTGAGGGGTTGTCCATGCACCTCTCCAGGCATCTCCTTGTGAAAACCCAAAGTGGTTCAACTCAACAATTTCTTGCAAAGGCGTGGTCAAGAATGGGGGGAGGGACCACCAGACACTTCCTCACCAGCAATCTCTTTTAGGTTTGCCAGTTAATTTGCATAAATTTAATGATGTTCCTTTAGAACAAAGGAAAATCAGTAACGTTGGTTTTCAAAATTGCAGCAGTGCTTGGACTTACCTGTAGTGCTGCTGCCTGATCATTTTTTCAAAGCTAGAAGATTTTTCAGAACAATTTTGAAACATGAAAATGATAGACAAATCTAAAGCATGTTCTGGGTAGGGTTTTTTTGTTTGTTTTGGTTTTGGTTTTGTTTTGTTTTATGTTTGCGTTGTTTTTTTTTTTTTTTTTTTTTTTAAATTAAGTCACCAAAATCTTACAGAAGAAAACTAGAAACTTGTATTTTTGCTGCAATGACTTTTTTTTCCTGGTCAGGTATCAATCATTAAAAATATATTTTGGCATAATACAGTTTTTGGTCATATATGTGTCAAGTGTCTCACTTTCTAAGTAGCTGGGAGGAAAAACCAGTATGGATCAGAGATGTTCTGTTTAGTTTTTAAAAGAAAAAAGATCAAGCATAGCATCTTTAAATCTCAAAACTAGAGTTTTGACACTTCATAAATAAAAGATCACTTAAATTTTAATTTAAAATATGGGATGCTTCAAAGCTTTTGAATAAAGTCAGCAATTTAATACTTTATGTTTAAATATTAATTAGCAACAGGCTAGGTGATGCTGTTTTTCTTTTTTTTCCGAAAGGGCAATGCACAATGTGACTAAAATGTCCTCTGAGTGATTCACTTTTTCAATGTTGTAACCCTCTGTATTCCTATTTTGAAGTCAAGTCAGAGACATCGGTAACTTCGTGTATAGTGGCTACTATGGGACCAGCAGTCCTAAAGCTGGGGCCTTAGAGAATGGTAATGCTTTGGAAAGACAGATTTGGTCTTTCTGCTTCCTGTCAGAGTCCTGAGAACTCAGCACATTCTAAAAAATAGCTGTGTGCCTTGAAAGGAAGTGAGGCTGCGTTTGGCATTTAGAAATATGCAAATAGCATGAAAACAAATGGAGACATAATTAAAACTTCCACTGCTCGTGTTTCAAGCTAGATGTGTTTTGTATTTTGAATTTTAGGAATCCGATCATGGGACACAAACTTGGTCGAGTGCAACTTGGATCAAGAACTGAAACTTTTTGTGTCTCGCCATTCAGCTCGATTCTCTCCTGACGTTCGAGGTGAGTTTAAGAGCAGAACTAAGAAATTATGCTTTGAAATTGCCTAGCCCATTGGTTTTAGGGACTTATTAAAATTAAGAAAACTCATCTTTTGACTGAACAGTTTCTTTACGTCTCACCAATTCTTTATGTAGCCTCAGAGACTGAGGCTTATTGTAGTAGGTGTGAAGTACCTACAAAAAGGTAATCTGAAAGGTTTGCTCTACATTTTGGTAGAGTCAGAACTGTTGTCACATCTGTTGCACAAGTACAGCTCAAGCCACATGTTTTTTCCCAAAATACATGGACTTTTCCTTGATATGAAAAGCTGAGTTGTCTACCTTCACTCACAGGAACTTTCTTTGGCTTGCATAAGGAAATCAGAAATTTGTAGGGCTCATAAGACTAAAACTCTTTTGCTGCCTTTTTTTCAAGCCTATCTTTCCTGTAGATGATTCATACAATAAAGTGAAATATTTGTTTTCCAATTTGGTGAAGTGTAAAATTTGGGTTTTTTCTGGTTGTATGGGAACCAAGTGTTTGGTAAGTTTTCTAAGATCTCATTACTCTAACACAAGTGCTAAGTGAGTATGGATGAAATTAATCAGACTTCTCATGTAAAGATATATGATCTGCAAAGAGTGGAAGAGGTTGCTCTCATTGGTGACATCTTTGTGGCCATGTTGACATTTAGAACCTACTACTGATGAGTTTTACTAATTCCAGCTTCAGGGGTATCTCTTCAGTGGTAAAAAATGGCTATGAAATCTTGTATCTTTCTACTACATCACATTCCTAAAGTCAGTTGCTATACATTGTTGACAAAGAGGTCCCAATCCCATGCTAGTATGACAGCATTGACCTGATGGTTTTGAATTATGTGCAAAAATCTCTTGTGTAACTAATTTTTCTTCTCACAGCATAAGTTAAAGCATTTTTTTTCTCTTATCTCCTCATATCTATAGAGAGTAAAACATTGCTAGAGTTAAGAAAATGATTTCATACTGCTATGATTCTTCCTCTGGTTTGAAAACGAACAGAACTAACACAACATTACACAGCACAAGGATTTTCAGTCAAAGCATGTAGTTCCTTTATTTACATGAAAGTAAACTGGGGCCTAGAATACATGTCTTACATTTCGGTTTAAATATCATGAAGCCAATTCATCTTCTCAGTCACACTAGTTGCTTTATTTTTACAGAGAGGGAATTTATACTTAAGGCATGCAAAATGCAGTGCATCCCATTTTTAGCATGTATGTGTTTTACTTTAAAAATTCAGGGAGACAAAAAGATCCTATATCTCATGTAGTGAAAATATTACAGCATGTCTGATATTTTCACTGTCTTGTTTAGATGACACATTCTGATACCACTGCATGAATTAAAATAAAGCGAATACTTTGCTTTCATATGATAAATAAGATTATGTATCCCCTTTTCAACAGAAAGAATGTAGAATCGTCTGGGATTTTTTCTCTACGATTTTTTTCTCTATTTTTGGTTGATTTTTTCCCCCTCTGTTTGTCTAGACTTGGCTGTTTAGTCTGTCATTGTGTTGAATTACAGCTTAATTGTGTGTGACTGGAATTCATCAACATCTCTGACAAGCAGAAATGAATGTGTTTCACCACTGCTCAATCTTTAAACAATAAACTGCCAAAATCCGTGTTTAAAGAGCATTAAGGCAGCCTGAAACTCGAATAAAGGCAATATCCAGGCATAAAGCTATCCCTCTTTACCAACTTCGTGTCTAAAATTTTGTGAAGAAGCCCCACCTTCAAAATCTCACTGTACCAATCAGAGGATCATTTATTTTGGTGTCTTTGCTGTTCTCTGATGTTGAAATAGAGAAGCATGAAGCTCCTTTGTATCCTCTCTACTATTTGTCAGAGAGAAGGGTTTTTTTTGTGGCCATTTTTTAGTAATGTTTCAGAATGTTTGATTTCTGTTACAGTACCCAGATGTTGAATTCTGGGTGTTTAACTGCTGAAATGGTCAACTTTCATACTAGAGAGATAATTGTAAGTATGTATTCCTTTATGGTAGCAAACTTAGAAATTCTGTGAAATTTAGGTAACTAGGTGACCTTTTGTCCAAGGAAAGTATTCATCCAAGGTGATGGGGTTGTCTGTGGAATGTAATTAAAAAACCTTTTTCTCAGCCCTTTGAGACTGAAGTCTTTGTGCAACTCGCATGTAGGGACAGTTTACTCTTGAGGAAGGCTCCTAGCATAGTCAGGTCTGACTGCTGACTGAAGCCTTTTTGATTATCATGTTTAATTATGGTAATTGCAGTGCCAGCTCTGTACATGGTTATCTCCTTTTCAGAACAGCTCGAGGATACGCGCATAAGCAATGTGAAGGGTAGGACTTGTTCACCAAAAGGAAGCTTGGAGAAAATGTGGCCAATTAATTCTGCCCTCATGCTATATGCCCATGATGCTGAAGGAGAGACATGCCAGAGATTATCTCTGTCAAAGCATTCCTGTGTTTTCACTTTAAGAATTTAGGGTCTAATCCTTCTCCCTGTGTAATGAATAGCAACGTATATACTAATACTGCAGGGAGCATGACTGGATCCAAACACTCTTTTTGTGTTCTTTTCAAGGGAGTGGATTGTCACAGTGGTATTTGTGCACATTATATTCAGCTGTTGGGCAATTTATGGGTGATTTATGATTCCTGAAAAATAGGATTCAGATTGGAAATGCCAGCAGATCTTTTCTGCTATCTTGTAAGGAAGTTGAGTTAGCAGACTCCTTAATAATAAAAAATCTTGGAGAGATGATGTCAGGTGCTGGTGAAAAATGAGTAGCACAACTAATTAAGTGGTTGCCAAGACAACAGGCAACATGACTTTAAAAGGGGTACTCCAGTGGGTGCCTCTGTTTTCTCTGTCATATAATGATAACTTCCATCTTATGTTAATATCAAAAGGACAAAAAATGCAAACAATGAATTGTAACATGTAAAAGCTGAAGGAGGAACTGTGCATCTGGTAGTGAGGCAGAGCAAGTGGAGAGTCTTGGAAAGAGCTCCATTGAAATTGCAGCTGTACCTACCAATCTTTTCTTAATTAATGAGAAAGTTTCAGCTGCATAAAGCAGCTTCACAAAAGACTGAGTAAATGGGTTTAGGGCTGGAGGATCATGAAGCCATTGCAGGCCCTTCTGTAAGACTTCCATACTGCCATTTTCTCTCTCAGTTTCTACTTGAGGGTATTTGACTGTTTCTTTGGTGCATATTCAAACCCTTGTCGAGATGAAATCCATTTAATTTAAATAGCTGTTCAGTAGCTAGCCACCCCTAACCTTCTAATAAATACTGCTCAAGCTTTGTACTTTGTACTTGGTCCTGTGGTTACCAAAAACATACATATGTGTTTCCTATCTGACCAGTACCAGGAGGCCTTCTGTTGCCCATAAATCAGTGCAGACACCAACTGCTGACTTAAGTGAGTCCTTCCTTACCTGTGCCTAAGACTTTATTTCTGGCAGCCTGCCTGTGGCCGGGGGGAACCTTGGCGAAGTTTAAGACATGTTCAATTTCCTTCTGGCAGCCACGCCTGCATCAGGAGCAGCAGTGGGCTTGCTTCTTTCAGGCTTCCTAAAGAAAGGTCATTGTTCTCTGAAGCTGTCATTAGCCCAGAAAGCCTTAACAAGTTCCATTCTGAAAAGTTACTGTTTAGGACTGCTAGTAACCTGTGGAAAATAACCTGTGGAGAATTTTTGGATCTGGGAATTTTGGTCATTAGGGCCTACAGCTCCATATTTTGCCAAAGTGGTGTATTATCCCATTGCCTATGAGAAAGCAGATCTACACCCAGTTAGCATCACACTTAGTAGCTTGCAATGTGAGCTCATGGAATCACTCATAAAATCCTAAAGGGCATGGCTTTCATGCTGATTTACTGAAAACTGCAGTTTGCCAAAATTCATCAAGTCAGAGGACATAGGTACTTGAGCAAAACCTATTACTTAAAATGAAAGAAAGAGAAAAGAGACAATCAGGACCAGACTCCTCAGGTGGTATCAGAGTGCCATCACTAAGTGTCTAGGAGTTAGTTTTGCTTAAGATCTCAAGTAGTCTGGTATATACATTTAGGGACATGCTATAAATATGATTCTTCAGGTATTAGAGATTGGGATAGCTGAAATATCTGTCGAATGGCATCATTTTAGCTCATTATACATTTAGAGAGATTAATTTTAGCTGGCTACTAGACTTGTTTTGTGTCTTTTAAGGATTTGTGCCTTAGAAGAAAGAAAATGGAGGCAGACTAGGACATGAAAAGTGAATTGAGCTGACTCATGCTGCAGTGGCTGCGAGTGGTATCCCTGCAGGGTGACCTGCAGCTGCCAGTGGTCCAGGCCTGCAGCAGTGGAGCTGCCCAAGGCCAGGGAGCCCCTGGGTCCTTGTAGAGGCTTTGGGCTGGGGAGCACATGCGGTGCTTTGGACTGCTCCTGAGCTTTTTTTGGGGTGATACTAGCATTTTGGTGGGTCAAGAGAGGATTACAATGCAACAGCCTATGTATTTGGATACAAGAACTGATAAAACCTTGTTTTCTTAGCAGTAATCAAAATTCCAGAGATGGGTTAATAAGTGACTTTATCACCTCTTATCCAGTGAGTAAGTTGTTGCACTTATGTGACAATCATTCTGGCACTGACTTCCATTTCTGCTTTTTTTAGGCAAGATCTCAAAGAAAATTAGCATGAATTTACATTGCTGCCAAAACACCAGTACCTGCTGATGTTAGCTAAGCTGAGTCAGCAAAATTACTGAGAAGTTATTTTTAAATGCCTTGTATCATGAGTATATGCAATGAGTTCAATGGTCTTAGAACAGCCCATGCTTGCTGGGGAACAGGTTTTTGACCTGTGTGAGGCAGCTACTGGAGGCACAGGATTAAGCTAGTTACAAATAATGATAGAATTTTAAACACATTGTGAAATTTGAATCCCCGTTCCTCCTTATAAGAATGAAAATTAAGCATCCCTAATGGTATATTTGCAAAGGTAATTTCGTTAGGGGTTATCTTACAGAATTATAATTCTTAATTTGCCCCTTTTGAGATTCCTCAATCTTTCTTTCCTAACATCTTGTTTATGAGGGATTTCTGAAATGGAAAACTCCAACATGATTTTATTTTTGACCCCTGCCTACCATGATTTAGATGACATACCTCTTCTCTCTTCCATCATGGGTTTATACTAAATGTATAACCAGAATATCACTGTCACTTTTAAAATCTAATTTCTGTTTGTCTTGTGCAACATTTTTCTCAGATGTCTTTTTTTCTTAATTGTGTTAAGACTTTTCTGTTTTGTCTGGATTTTCTGTTACTTACTTGTCGAGTTTATCAGTTATTGAGAGAAACATAAAATGTTTTAATTGGACTTTATAATAGGAAGAGACTTGATCCAAAGGCTGCTGAAATAATTGGATTGGACTTCAGATTAGAGAAAATATTGTCTAGAATTTTGAAGGTAAAACAAGGACCAAATTATCACATAATGAGGGAGAAAGTGAGCATTTAAACTTCTTTATTGCCAGACAAAAATGTTACTTTATTTGTAATGAATTGCATACCGCTACATTTGGAAATATGACCAGACGCAGGTAAGACAAGCTGAGGTACTCCTTGGTTACATACTATGTGGAATGGGGAGCACATGGTTATCCCTTGTTGCCAGCTGTAGAATGAGAGTTGCTGCTGTGGTTGCTGCTCTCAGCCTTGCAGCAGCATGAAGAGTTCCAGCTGTCATCTGCCTTAAGAGACATGCAAGAGATTCATTAGTGCTGGCTGCAAATCCAAGTGAATCCTCAGTGTAGACTACTGGGAGCATCCCGTAGTATTTCACAGTCCCTATGAGTTTGTAGGGAAGTTAAGGACTTTTATCAGTAATAGTCACAAATACAAGAAGCTGAATAGTTCTGTAATAAAAGTTCTTGCTTTTACTTTAAACCCTTAGATGGTCCTGCCAAAAAGACAAGGTGGTTAGTTTTGGCTTGTAATTGCTGTTGTAGCTATTCTTATACTTGAGAAGAAAAGCAGTGCTCCTGGTAACCTGGATTTGCAGCACAGACTCTTATGTCTAAGGACATAACTATTCTGGTTCCTGGCTTTTCAACTGGTTGGAAATTAGTCTGTTTGATTCAAAACTATTTGCTGATACAAGCAAAAATGAAGTGTAAAAAAAAATTAAAATACTAACCAATTCAGAAACAAACTTAAGTGAATTTCAGTAAATTTGATACTGCAATTTTATGTATTTCAGTACTTGAAAAGTTGTCTGCGATGGTAAGATGAGTCACTGTCCTGTGTCCCTGTGCCCCTGTCTCCTGCATGGCTGTATGTGGGACATTCTGCTCATCAGAACTCTGGAAAGCTTGGGGTTTTATTTTAAGCAAACAAAAAACTTCACAACCCATCATGAAAACCAAGCAGAAAAACCTCTTTCAATGAGATTAACCACATTCTTAGGCTGTGTAGTCTCTGAGTGATTCCAGTGAGCTATGGAGACGTTCATCTGGAAGTCAACTCCTCACTGCCAAAGGCAGCCTGTGGAAGCTGTACCAGTTTTATGGCAGTTCTCTAGCTCTTCTGGGGAAAAGACTGATCCCAGCTTTGGCTCCTCTGTCCTGCGTCAAAAATAAGCTTTTCTAGGTCTTGTAAACCCTTTATGGTGGATTGAGTATCCCACTCACCCCTGAGAGACTGGGAAGAGCAAAAGTAAGCAAACTCATGAATCCAGATAAAGGTGAATTAACAGGTGAAGAAAAAAAGACAAAACAAAAAAAAACCCAACCAAAGCCAAAACAAAACCAACAAGCACAGTGAAGGAAATTGCTCAGCACTTCACCCAGGCAGATTAATGTCCAGCCAGTCTCTGAACAGCCACCACCTTGGTAATTAAAACCCCCACCTTCTTCCTCTACTCCCATTTTTGTTGCTGAGAATGATATTATATGGTGTGGAACATGCCTTTGGCCAACTTACGTTAGCTGTCCTGGCTTTGTCTCCTCTCAAATTCTTGTCCACCCCCAGCCTACTCACTTGTGGAGTGGAGCAAAAGAAAGTTTTGATACTATGTGGGCACTGCTCGTCAGTAGCCAGAACGTTGGTGTGTTATCAACACTGTTCTGGACTCAAATCCAAAATATGGCACTTTGCTGTCAAGAAAGTTCATCACAATCAGAAACACTAAACTCTTCTAGAAAAGGTTTTTTATTAACATTCATCTCTCTATCTATTAACTGGAGCACTACTCCAGTCTTTGATGAGTCCTTTCAAAAGACCATCAGGAAAGGACTGAAGTTTCCTGAATCACTGTGAGGAAACCAGCTTAATGAAAACTGTCCCAGACACAGACACTGATAAGATAGACTAGAAAAATATTGCAAGAGGGAGGAGGGAAGCCTTGCTTTCATCTTTTTTTGTGTGTTCATGTCATGTTTTTTTGCTGGCATCCGTGTTGAACCTCAGGGAAATAAGTGGGATGAAGTTTGACAGAGCCCTAAGAAAGTCCAACTAGAGGGGTTTTGCTTCTGATATTAAGGCTTTGGAACATCCAACTCACATCCTGTCATGGGTATTGTGGCCATCCAGCATGCTTTCTTACCTCAGGCTGTGTCTGAAGTTTTCTTGATCTTCCAGAACTTGCATGACACTTTAAAAAAAATTAATAGAAAATTTATTTTCTATGTAGCCAGTACTTTAAATAGATATAAAAGGCAAGCCTTCATGAATATCTCGGATAGGATTTAATGCTTGTGTCAAACTAATAATTTACGGACATTATTCATAATAATTTGTTTAATTCTATTGTTTTTTTCCAAACTTACCATTACTTGCTGCAAAGCTCAAATTCGAAAAGTTCATTAGACATGGAAGATTTAAATATTTTTCAATACTAATTAGGTTTTTTTATATTTAACATTTTCAAGCATCTTCATAAGTTTTAATCTTCCTGTCCTCTCTTAATAATTCCGGTTTTATTACATTTCAATCTGCTCTATATTAGAAAAAAAAACAACTGGAAATGGTATTTAATTTGATTTTTATAATGTTCGACAATGTGAATTGCTGAATCAGATGAAAACATGTCACAGTTCAACATAACACATGAAAGACATTGAAGTCACCAAAAAGAAATCCAAGTGGAGATGGTGTATTATTTAAGCAACTCTTTACAATGTAGGGATTGGCTTCTTTGATTGTAGCACCATCTGCATAAATAGTTTGACAGCACCAGTTTTATTCCTCAACAGTCCCTAGCAGGA
The DNA here is from genome assembly GCA_035221455.1 of Xenops minutus. Taxonomy (NCBI): domain Eukaryota; kingdom Metazoa; phylum Chordata; class Aves; order Passeriformes; family Furnariidae; genus Xenops; species Xenops minutus. Next base: position 47,018,871 of record JAWWEE010000085.1, read on the forward strand.
ATAGTTGCTCTGCACCTAACAACTCTCTCTACCTATTAAAGCCTGTAATTATAACAAGAATCACATTTTATGTTCAGCTTTGCTGGGTTAATGTCATTGTGTATCAAGTAGGGAATTGTCATGTGTAAAGAGACCTTGCTAACATTCTCATTTTATATTGAATAGGAGGATCTGATAGTATTAATCTGATAGGAGCTGTTGAGTGGGGAATACCTGTTTACTGGGCTGTCCTGATTGATGTGGGTTGTGGGTTCTCCATAACCATTTATAAACAGTAATCACAGGAAAGAGGCAATACAAAGCATTCTGAATTCCTTAAACGGTATAGTCTTACTGTTCAGTCCATTGAAAAGTATAACACCATCATGTGTTAGAGCTGAACTTACTAAAAAGGTATTGTTTTGGCTTCTGGACTGTTTCATGGCCTGTGTGCTCTCTTTGTAATTTAATTGCTTTAAACTCAAAGGAATCT
>JAWWEE010000085.1:47019352-47114544 GCA_035221455.1 Xenops minutus
AATCTTTTTTTTTTTTTTTTTTTTTTTTTTTTTTTTGCAGAGAATCTGGAAAAAAGATATTTACTTTATTTTATGGGTCTCTGCTTTTTTGAGTTTTACATACTTTGAGTTTAACACAGCATGTTATATACTGGCAGAGTTGATGCTCCTCCAACTTTCAATCCATTCCTAAGTAGAGTCTGTTTCCCTGCTGGTGTTGGAGACATCTGGGAATCTCTGAAATCACCTGTGTACCTTTCAGGTGTTCCTAGAGTGCTCTGAGAATCAAATGAGTTTTTAACACAGTGCCTGCCACTCTCCAGGGGAGCAGTAGTGTGGTGTATTCAGCACAGGGCCATATTTCAGTCCTGACAGAGTTAACACTTTTTTTCTTCTTGTCTCAACTCGTAGTCACAAAAAAATAAGGACAATATTAAAAGAAAGGGCCACTTTAAAAGCTTTCCTTCGCTATAGGAACTGAAAGAGTGGTGGTGCAAGGCATCCCTGTGAGAGCTACCCTGGCAGCTGCAGATGAGCTGGTACCTCTACCCAGTACTGGGCAGCCCCATGCAGGTGCAGCCTCAGACTTCAGTCCCTCAGAGCAGAATGATCTCATCAGTGATGCGCCTCTCAGAAGACCATCAGGAGGGACTCACAATATCAGTATTTAACTTCACCACAGCTCTGGGTTAGCAGGGCTTTACTACCACTTCTCAGAGACAGCTTTGGTGACTCTGCAAGGTCAGTTTTTGCATGGACAAAGCATAGATCAGAGGCTTTTTTTCTGTGACATTAACATCTGAAACTATTTTTCCCATTTTCCTCAGTTTTTTTATTTCTTGAGGTTACTTTAAACATTGTGTCCTGTTCCCTTCTGCTTTCCTGAAGTGAGTGAAATGCTAAGTTTGCAAATTAGCATGCAAATTAGCAGATGTTTTCAAGACTTTAGAGAAGCTTTTGTTCATCCTAGATGAACTTTTCTTCCTTTTCTTCCTTTACCCGTGCTGTTCCTACTAGAGTCTTCCTATGTATCATGGTAATTTAGTGGTAAAATGTGAATGTCATCTTGTTAATATTGGCTCTTCCAGATTTGCAGTCTTTCTTGGAGCCACACCACAGCTGACAACACTTAAATATTTACTTTCTAAGAGATGAGTTTAAGAAGAATTGTGATCAGGGATGACTCTTCTCACAAATGATGTTTTGTAATTTTTCCTTTCAATTCTGGCTTCCCTCTGCTATTAAATATATTGCAGACAACTTTTGTCAGTTCCAACTTCTTTGTTGTTCTTACTTTTGACCAGACTGATGTCTCTTTGTCAGTGATTGTTAACTTAACCTAAGCTATATGCAAATTATCGTTAGACTAAGGTCCTTGCTGAACCCGACCAAATGTTATTCCCTATACTATCCCATGTTTGTGACTCACTTGAAAAGATGAGACACTCTTAAAAAATATTAGAGCAATATTAGACCAGGGTTTTTTTGTTAGATAATCTAGGTAATGTGGTTGGTTGTTGGCTCTGGACTGGACACAATGAAACATTTCATCAGTAATCATCGAGGGGAAAAAAGAGATGTTTTCAAAGCAGGACAATCACTTCAGAAACCAGCAGAGATGTAACTTCTGTGGATCTGCCTTGCTACAGTACTATGGAAACAGTCATTATTTTGTAGGTGGAGTGGCAGGACAGATACTGTCCACTATTTATGATCAAATGGCACATGGCTGCATAAAGCTTGGAATCACAGTTGGCATAGCTGATGGCACAATAACAAACAGAGTTTGATTTTTTTCAATTTTTTGTGTCAGAAGTATTCTCATGAAATATTTTTAAAAATCCTGATAGTAATTTTTAAAATAAGAGAATCATAAAATATGCTGAATTAGAAGTGACCCATCAGGGTTGTTGAGTCCAACTCTTGGCCCTATGCAGGACACCCCAAGAGTCACACCATGTGCCTGGGTGTGTTTTCCAAATGCTTTCTGAACTCCGTCGGGCTTGGTGCTGTGACCACTGCCCTGCGGAGCCTGTTCCAGTGCCCAACCACCCTCTGAGTGAAGAACCTTTTCCTAATATCCAGCCTAAACCTCCCCTGACTCAGCTTTGTGCCATTCCCTTTGGTCCTGTCACTGATCAGGACCATGCAGAGATCAGTGCCTGCCCCTTCTCTTCCCCTCACATGGAAGTTGTAACTGCAATGAGGTCTCCCCTCAGTTTGCTCCCGGCTGAACAAACCAAGGGACCTCAGCTGCTCCTCATAAGGCTTACCCTCCGTAAGAATAGGAAAGTACAAGAAATCTCAGTCTTGCAGCTTCATTAGTATTTTTTGTTATTCCTGATGTCTTTTAAATTGTTATTATTTTCAAATGTTAGCCTTTTTCAATACAAAATCAAGGTGTAGTATACTTTTCCCATTCAAAATCCATTCTCACAAAAATTTCTACATAAAATTCAGCATCATAACATACAAAGCTATTGTATTGAAAAAAATTTGAATGAGCAATTAAGAAAAATCCAAACAAACCAAACACACTAAAAATCCACATTGTGTTTCTTACCCTTTCCCTTTTTTGGAAGTTACATGGTTTTTTAGGTCTTAGTTCTTAATGTTGGACATATGTTTCTATTTTGCTCTAAGATCTTACTTGGCATTTAAATTTCAGAGATTTCAGCTCTATTGACTGTGAAAAATGAATCCCTCAATGTGAAATGAACTCAGCAAACTTCAGATGTCTCACTGTCAGTGGAGGAAAAGCAGAGTATAGCTCATACAGGGCTAGAGCTTTCTCAGTTTGAAGACCACGGATAGTGGTCATTTTATGAAAATGATTAACAATACATTAACTCTGCAGAGCCAGTAGTGAGAAAAGCAAGATCATTACCCACACAGCTATATTTGTGCATAAATTAACACATCTGTAGATATAGTTAAGAAAATCAGCTTTACAGATCACGCATTCTGTGTTTTCAGGATGTCTGTATTTCAGGATGTTCCCTATTTTGAAGCTGCCATATAAACCACACCAAGACCTACAGTAGGGCCTCTCTCCCATGCTGCATTTAGAGCACAGCATGAAATAAAAGACCTGAGACCTAAGCAAGTAGAATCTGACTCACTTGTCAAGTTTAGTTTTTTTTCCCATGTCTCAGTTTGTGCTATGACTGTCTGTTAGGAATATGGGAGTACAGTAGCAGGTAGTTTGACAAAGCAGTTCAGTACTGTCTATTTAAAAATACTTTCTTGTGCAAATCAAATCCCACTGTGGCATTTTGCATTTCCTAGAGATGGGGAAAAAAGCCAGTCATGTCTTATAATGTGACTGTAAAGCACATGATGTATCATAAATCAAGAGACCTGAATTTTACTTCTTAACTTTGCCCCTCAACTGTGTGAAAACTGACCGTGGCAGTCACATTCAGATGCTGTGGACAACCCATTACCTGGATTACTCAATTGCAGTAATATAATGGCATTTAATTATTTTTGTCTTGCTTCAGCTTCTCATTGAGAACTGCTCTGCCATGTGTGCCAGTAGGGAATCTAACAACAGTGATTTATGCTGCGTGGGCTTCATTAAAATTCAAAATGAGGCCACCAACTCTCTTCGAGGAAGCTACTAGCCAGATGTTAAAAAGTGAATACTACAGGCATCACTCAAATTGATTTGAAAATAGCAGTAAAGATGAAAAGCTGAGATTAGCCCTTCACAAAATTGTGTAACTCGAGATTCTTGAGCTGTATTAAAAAAAAACCCCAAACACGTGAGGACCTTTTTATGAAAGGGAACACCTGCATACATCTTCATGGGCAAAATCTTTTCAAATATGCAAATCCTGGTAAATAGACAATCAAATACTTTTCAGTTGATTTAATTGTGGAGTAGAAGGCTTTGGGTGCTCACTGGAAGCAGCTGTCTGTTACCACTTATTTAAAAAAACCCAGCACAAACAACAACCAGAAAACTCATAAAATGCCCCAAACCATAGCCAGCAGTTTATTTTACATTGTGATTAACAAAACACTTAGACAAATTCTGCTTTGAACAAGTGTAAGGTATGAGGAAAATTTCAGTATTTTACTGAAAACAGAAGTTTCTCTCCAGATCTACCCTGTTACACGTTAGGACAGCACTGGAGTGCGGTTGAAGGATTGCAGTTTGTAGATCCCATCTCTAGACAGTTCAAGGGAAATGGCAACTATGGTTTGTAACAGTTTTCCACTATAATAACATGCAACACTGCCAGGTTGCTGTGGCACCACTTGAAATAAAACTTAGCAATTCTCTCCTATGGTTTCCGTGCAAGTCTGCCCAGTGCTGGAGTTGGCAATAAATCATTTGACTTCCATTAGACTTAAACCTCTGTAGGAAGCTTGAGTGTCTGTCCAAAGCATAAGCCAGGCTGGTGAAATACCGCCTGCCACGTCTAAGGAAGCTCCATCTCAAGTGGGAGCAAAATGTTTTTAAGTGTTGCCACCTGGCTGTGGAAATGTGTGTTTTGTGATTGCTAAAACATTGTTGCCAGTCCTAAATCCAGGAGTGCTTACCAGATAAAAGTTAAAATGCCATGGAGAGATGAAGTAAATGTCATTTTGATTACCCCTCTGAATTTGGCTTAGTTACTGACACAACCTTCAAATCCTGGGGGAAGAGAACTGGCAAGGAGTAGTCTTTTGCCTTTTGTCACTTCTGTAGTGCCATCCCTGCCTTTGCATGGCTCCTTATCTCATGGCTGAGGGTCAGTTAGAAGAATGTGAGGATGAAGATGTGGAAGGGAATTTAAATTACATCTGTATGGATTACGATCTGGTGGAGTTCATTAGCATGCAGCACAGTTCCTGTGCCTTTCTGCCTCTCTTCCTAGACCTCATGACTTCCAGGCATTTCCACACTCCCTCAGATCTGTTGTGCCTTAAGGGCTTCGCCTGCATTTTCCTATTAGCACAGATTAATTAGGCAAGGAGAAATTGCTTTGACTCCAGAATGATCTATGGCTATGATAGATCAATATTTATTACAGAGATTTTTTTCAAATAAATGTCTGCTCTGTTAAGCAGGTTTGCTAATTCAGATACCTTAGAGCCTTTTAAGAAACAATTAAATCTTCTCTGGTGTGAAGTGGAATACTAAAAAGGATTAACATTGACGTGACACACCGTGTATTCTCTCTAGTTTCACTGCATTACTATGTCTTGCTATTCTCATCTCATTCTTGGGTTGGGCAGAGGGAGTTGGGTTCAGGGACCACTGCCCTTCCCTTGCAGCAGTGTAGAGCCTAAGGGAGGATGTAAAATGGGTCAAGGCATTGGTAAAAAGTTATCAAGCCCAAATACAAATACGCAGTTGTGCTGGGAAGAACTTTCAATAGCTTAATTCCATTAAATTTATCCTGGTTATCCAAATTTGATGTGAAAGGTGACTGTGAAGTGATCTAGTCTTCTAAACACTTATCCAGGTGGCCAGGTTTACAGAGGCCATGCAGTAAACGCCACGTGAGGAGAGCTAGCATGATCAGGTCATTGTTGATTTTCTTTTCATGATTTTTCTTCTCAAATTAATTTTAGTGTTCTCTGCAAAGGAAGCAGTTTTCCGCTTAGGGAGCACGTTAGAATAATATGCAAAATATGCTTGTTTGCAAGCATTCACTAAGGTCTTGAAACAGAAGCCATAAATCAAAACTTTTTAACAAAGAAAGTCAAGGTGAAGGACTTATATTTAGTGCATTTTCCTTGTATATGGCTATATTTAATGTATGTTTATAATACTATATAGTATAAATATTTCTATTTTAAAATGTGCATTTTTCAGGTTAATGTCTTAGGAGCTACCTAGTAATCTAACATAACTTTGTAGAAGCAGAGCCATGTCCAAAACATACTGTAAAGACCACAATCACAAAGTTAAAAAGTATGCTTAAACTGGCAAATACAGCTGACTTAACTAGTTCAGCATAACCGAACCTCACTTTTCTTTACTGGAGTCTTCAAATATAAATTGAATTTCTAGCAAGTCATGTGTATAAAATTGTCTGTTTGGAAAGCAGTCAGTATTTTGCTCTTGATCCCAGTGAAAGCAGAGTCAATCCCTCCATTATTTATTATTTCTATTCTCCATGGGTAAGTACATTTTTTCCTTAAGAAAGAATATTTGTGCACTTGTATGACTTAAAACTGTCATCAGTCATAGGTCAGTACCTCAACATCTGCAAGAGTTCTCCTGTTAGTGTAATTTCTCTAGAAAAGTATGCCAGACTCACAGTTCATATGGGGAAAAGAAAAATGCTGCAACTCTGCCTATCATAAAAGACAGCAGAAGCTTCCAGTGTAAATCTTATGACAGTCTTCATATTTCTTTGTCAATATTAATAAATAAATAAATATTAAAAATAATGGTATTTCTGTTCCCAAAAAAGGAGAAAATAAATTAAATACTGTGTTGTTTTAAATTTTTTGGGGAAAAAATGCAACCATGTTGGTACTGTTTCCTTAAGCATCCCCCTGTGTTGTTTTTTTCAAAATATGATGATTCTAAAAGTGTACTTGAGTAGTGTTCATTTAATACTGGTAGGATTAAATGTCTCACCAGTGCCAACACTTTGTCATTATAATGAAGTACAGTTCACAAGTGTCTGTAATTACACAGCCTGTGTGCAATCAGCAAGATTTCCAAAGGGAGTCTATCACATCTTAAATAGCATTTTCTTCATTGCACAGTCTAATTTCACCTGAAATTTTGCCAGTCAGGGCACAGACTTTCTGCAGGGAACATCAGAGTACCCCTGGTCTCCTTTACAGAAAAGAAGATGGAAAATTAAGTTATTATAAATCTTCCTTAATTATGTTATTAAATTATTACATCATGTAGATGGACCTGCTGTAGATCTTAGATATTTTTTGATTGTTTAGTAATTTCCTCCATTTGTTATGCATGAAAAATGTTTTTAATAACCCGTGTTGATCATACTTGCTGATGAACGAATGCCTACAATTACTGCACTTAAGGATATATCTTCAGAACATAAAATGTTACGGGGTTACTATTGAGCACAACAGTAGTTGAAGACACTAATTAATTTAATCAGAGTTATTTTGCCTGCCAAAGTACACAAGAATAAATGATACCACCAGAAAATGCTGGAGCATTTAATCTGTGGCTTTGTATTTAAGGAAAAAATCAGTCAAGCTTTTTCAGAAGTATTGGTAATGCAAAATGTTTTCTCACTTGTAAAGGTAGTAGATATTTACTACCTTATTCATATCAATTTATTATGAAGCAGCATGACACTTGGTACTGTGAATCTTAATAATGCCCAGAGGCCTTCATATGAAAACTGCTCATTTAATTTTCACTGGATTACTTTTCTCATTTAAACAATAATAATAATGTAAAGCTAAGCGCAGAGCTCCAGTAACTTGGAAGAGTGCTTTCCCAATACTGTTAGCCTAATTTTGAAATACTGATCTTTCAAAATGCAGCTTCAGATTTCAAAAATCAATTTAATTTTATTTTTTGTTGACATTACATGGAGAGATGAACATTGTTATTAGTTCTCTTAATTCAGCCAAAGCAGTGTGCTTATCACCAAAGCATACAGGATGTTTTTTAAGGCAAAACTTCTCTCAATTCAGCTGCTTGAAAGAAAGTAGACGATAAACACATCTTGCACTAGGTCAGTGATTTCCATTGTCAGGAAAAGGGACCCAGCATAACATTTAGATCTATGTGGCTGGAAACCAGACATGTAAAAGATGTACTTTGTCATTGAGATGGATATTGATAATGGAATTGCCAGTGAGAGCCTTGTCTGCCAGATGATGAATAGATCAGCACTAGCACAGCTTCTCAGAGGCTGCAGATCTGTCCTCTAAGGCAGAGGAGGCATTATGTGTTAATGACAGCAGTTCTCAGGGGAGGAAGGGTAGAGACTGAGCAATATATCAAGGAGAAGATCAGTGGTAAACAGACAGACTGGATGGCTTTTACTCGCCTTCTGTGCAATCTCTGGATGTCCCCCATGGCTATAAGAGAATAAAATGGCAGAAATTTACTGTAGTATCATTCACTTCTACATGGGCTGAAAGAATGTCTTTCAATTCCTTTGGATTTACTTATGTCCAGTTTTTTAATATTTTCACATCTAAACACCATCAAGAGTTTTTTGGGTTTTTTTTTGGTTGGTTTTTTTTTCTTTTATTTTTTTTTGTGTGTTTTTTGTTTGTTGTTTGGTTTGGTTTGGTTTTTTCTTGTCACTCCTGCTAAAAGAAGCCCTGAAGAGGGAGAGGGGCATTTTTTTTTGCAATTTTTCCCCTTTCATTTTCTGTCCTTTAGTGTGCTCTTTCCAGCAAAACACCCTGGGGCTGTGGTCTTCTCAGAGTTCTTGTGGTACCTGCTCACATGTCATCTGGCAGGGTCAAGTGTTGAATGAGAATGGCCAAACACCTAAGTTGGAGTTGGTCAGAGACTGTCTCAAATTCCATCTACCAGCTACTTTTTGCTATGTTGGTGGTAAGTACAGAACACAGAAGCCAAAGGAGGCACAGGCATTGAGAGCCAAGTTTACCCACTACTTTCCTGCATTTTTTCATTGAAAATTATCCAGGCAAGGTGAGCTGGAATCAGCTTAAGAGTCACTCTGGATGTTTCAAAAAAAGGTGTGGATTTATTTCTTGTGCTGCTTTGAGATAGCTTTTGAAACAAGACCACCCCAAAGTTCCAGACTTGGTACATCCATCCACTCAGCAGCCAGCCCTAGAAGAGAATTGGTCTAATGCTGACTGAGAGAAAGAGAAGCAGGTGATGAGGAGACTAGAGGAAACTTGGAAACTTTCTTTTCCCCAGTGTTACTCAGAGGCTCACTGAATGGGCTTTATTCCTCACTAGTGAGAATGTTTTTTTGGTTATATCGAACTGGAATGTACCTAGTATTGCCTTAATTTTACTTCTTTTTTTTTTTTTTTTTTTTTTTTAAAGAAAAAAAGGCTAGTAAAAAAAAAATTCAGCCTAGATCTTTTAAAAGCCTGTTATTTCCCTATATCAGCCCAAGGGAAATCTTGTTGTTTCCAAAGTAATACATTTTTATCCCTGGAGGCAATACTTACTAAAAGCCTATACTGAAATTCAGACCTGGAAATTGCTTTTGTCTTCCCATTAAAAAAAAATAAGTGCAGTATATACTTGGTGTTACATGTGCTCTTCAAAAATCATTTTGAAGTTAATCAATGTTAAAGGATAATTCTTGGAAAGCTTAAACCTTTAAAATTTTACCAGGTGAATGGCACTTCACTCATCAGATGACCTGTTCAGATCACTCATCACCATAAAAATATTTGAGGGTAGAGATTCATCATTAATGTGTTTCTTTTTAGTTTTTGTGTTTTTTGTGATGTTATTCCTTTGCTAAAAGTCTCTTTCACTGTACATACTTGATAATTGAGGATAAGTTGCAGCAAATCTTGACATGGCCATATAATTCAGAACTTTAAATGGTCAGTTTAATTACAAAGAAAATCTGCATTTGTTAATAGAGTAATAATATGCAGAAGTAGGGAATCAGTCCCCAAGTGGGAGACCATATGTGCACAGGAATGCCTACTCCGCATAAGCAGTGAGCAGTTTATATGCATATATGTAATTTGCATAAACAGTGTAGAGGCCAAAGTTGGCACAACACCCTTTGAAAAAAGATTTTAGAATTATATTTTCTTTCCTTTCCTCTTTAACGAAACATCAGAAATGGGAAGCCAAATCTTTCCTTTGTGCCTTAAACAGTTTTCCATTCTGAATTTCTGTAGAAAGAAGGCTGAGAAAATTATCGTTAGTATTGAAGGAATTCGATATAGTCCATGTATTATCAAATACAACTAGTCAGTGCTGCTACAAACTGTAACATCTACAGATAATTGTGCTGATATCACATTGGTTAAATGTCCCTTATGGTTTTGTGGACCACAGCGTAGTGCACACTAACAGAAATGAAGGCATACATGAGAACTGACTCCCTCCATGGAGCATTCAGGTGTCCTGCATGCAAAGGTTGAGGAACCCCAGAGCCCGTAGTGTGTGTTTGACATCTTGAAAGCCGTTGGTACTTTCAGACTGTTGGATCATTCTCCTGGCAGCTGCCAACCCAGTTACTTTTCTGATGATAAGGATCCCCAGTCTGCTGTGCTCTCTCTCTGTTCCCTCTCTCACACTTCCTTGGACTTGCTTATATGCTTCTTATGTTACTCCACTTCTGTGGGTTTTCCATCTAGTTAGACTTGAAGCCCATCAGCATAGGAAATACATAATTTCCATAAAAGAAAAGACCACTGGTTTGCTATAAAAGCCAGAACTAGATGAGTCACAGCAAACTCTTAAGCTGAGAGAGGCAATTTTAAATGAGACTTTGTATTTTTCTGTATTTATAGAAGAAACAAAAATAATATGAGCACAGAAATGTAACAGAAACCCAATGTTTTTGTGGACTTTTATTACTCATTTCAAAATGATACAATAGACTTTTAGCTTCCCATGCTTTTTTTCTAAGGGAACAAAATTACAATAGTAAAATTATAAACCCCTTGAAACAAGTAGCTTATGAAAAAAATGCCCTGAAAATGTCTTATTTGTGTCTGTACTCCTGGGCCATTCTAGTGACATGGTTACAGCGTAGCTTTGACAGGTATACTACAAATGGTCTTATACTGTCAGATGAATTCTGAGTAGAAATATAGCCAGATCCCAGAATGAAATACAAGAAAACATTTTTTGTTTGTTGGAAATTAGATTATAATTATATCTCATTGTATTAATTTCCTTTGCTAGACCACTTCACGTATATTGCCATGGATCCAAATATTTCCTTATACTGCTTCACACAGAAAGTAGAGATGGCATCTCATGATAGGTCTACACTCAAGTCTTACTGAAATTATTTAATGTACTGTTATAAAAGGTAGCCAGAAGTTGTTAGAAGAATCGTGAAATAATGTGATATACAATGAACATGAAATAGCAGTGCAGGAAAGTCAGTTGATCCTCCCCAGATTTGTGCTCCAAACCTTTCACTAGTTCTGTGGCCCTTCTCTGTACTTGCTCCAGCACCTCAATGTCTTTCTTGGAGAGGGGTGCCCAGAATTGAACGCAGAACTCAAGGTGTGGCCTCAGCAGTGCCGAGGACAGGGGGATGATCACTTCCATGGTCCTGCTGACCACACTGTTTCTGATATAAGCCAGGATTCTGTTGGCCATCTTGTCTGCCTGGGCACACTGCTGGCTCGTATTCCTGTTGACCAACATCCCCATGTCCTTTTCTGCTGGGCAGCTTTCCAACCACTCCTCCTCCAGCCTGTAGCACTGCCTGGGTCTGTTGTGACCCAAGAACAGGATCTGGCAATTGGTCTTGTTGAACCTCACCCTGTTGGCTTCAGCCCATCAATCCAACCTGATCATATCCCTTTGAAGAGCCTTCCAAACCTTTAGCAGATTGACACTCTCCCTGAACCTGGTGTCTTCCACAAACTTACTGAGGGTGCACTGAATCCGCTTGTCCAGGTCAATGATAAATATGGAAAACAGAACTGGCCCCAGTACTGAGCCCTGGGGAGTACCGCTCGTGACCAGCCACCAGCTGGATGTAACTCCATTCATCACCACTCTCTGGGCCCAGCCTTCCAGCCAGTCTTTTACCCAGTGAATAGTGCATCCATCCAAGCCATGAGCAGCCAGTGAAGAGAATGCTGTAAGAAACTGTGTCAAAATCTTTACTGAAGTCTGCATAAACAACATCATTTGTTTGTAAACAACAAACAGCCTTTCTGTAATTCATTAAGTGAAGCGTTTTGTCATAGAAGGAGATCAGGTTGGTCAAGCAGGACGTGCCTTTCACAAACCCATTTTGGCAGAGCCTGATACCCTCATGTGTACCCTATATGGTGGCACTTGAGATGATCTGCTGCATGACCTTCCTTGGCACCAAGATCAGGCTGAGAGGCCTGTAGTTTGCTGAATACTCCTTCCTTCATATAGATGGTTGTCACATTTGTCAACCTCCAGTCAACTGAGACCTCCATGGTTTCCAGGACTGCCAATAAATGATGGAAAGTGACTCAGTGAGCACTTCCACCAGCTCCCATTGGGTGGATCCCATCCATCCCCATAGACTTGTGCAGTTCTGAGTGGTATAGGAGATTGCTGACCATTTCCCCTTGTATTAATGGTGTTTCATTCTGTTTCTTGTCTCTGCCTTTTAACTCAAGAATCTGGGTAGACAGACGACAGCTGGTCTTATCATTAAAGACTGAGGCAAAAAAGGCATTAAGTACATCAGTCTTTTCCTTACTCTTTGTTGCTATGTTTCCCCCCACATCCAATAAGGGATGGAGCTTTTCCTTAGCCCTCCTTTTGTTGCTCCTGTATTTATAAATACATTTTTACATCCGTGGCCAAATTAGGTTCTATCTGGGCTTTACTCCTCTAATTTTCTTGCTTCATAACATCATGGCATCCTTGTAGTCCTTCTGAGTTGTATGCCCCTTCTTCCAAAGATCATAAACTCTTTTTTTCCTGAGTTGCAGCCAAAACTCTGTTCAGACAGGATGGCCTTTTTCCCCCAACATCTTGTCATTTGGCACAGGACACACTGCCTATTCCTTTGCCTGTAGGATTTCCTTCTTGAAGACTGTCAAGCCATATGGAATCCTTGGACCTTCAGTACTGACTCCCAAGGGACTCTGTCAAGCAGTGTCCTAAACAGGCCAAAGGCTGTCCTAAGTCAAAGATACTGTACCAGTGCTGGTACCTCTCCCTGCTCCTCAGAACTGAGAACTCATTTCATGCGTGCTGTGCTCTAGACAGCCTCCAACCATCATGTCACCCACCAGTCTGTATCCATTCACAAGCAACAGGTCTAGTTGGGCACATTCCCTGGTTGGCTCCCCTGTCAGCTTTGCTGGGACACTATCCGCACACTGCAGGAACCTGCTAGGCTGTTGCATCTCTGCTGTGTTCCATTTCCAGCAGACATCCATTAATTTGAATTTCCACACATGAAAAAGGGCCAATGATCATGATACTTCTTCCAACTGCTTTCACTTGCCTCTTCATCCTGATAAAGTGGTTTGTAACAGACTCTCACCAGAATATGTGCTCTATTGGCCTTCCCCCTGATTATTACCCGTAAACCCTGAACCCTATCATGACCATGATTAAGCTCTAGATAATCAAAAATCCCTAACATGTGGGGCTACCCAAAAGCCTCTCTTTTATTGCCTATCCCTTCTGAAGAGTTTATAGCCTTTCATTGCTGCACTCCAGTTGTACAAGTTGATTTTAAGGTTATCTGTTTAGGCATTGTTGCTTTTTTTTTCTCTATTGACCCTCAAAGCATCTGAGAACTAGACTGATTACTAGTTGCTAGTAGTGCTTGAGACAGTGCTGCAAGAACTTGAGAGATGTCATAAGCAACAGTATTTATCCTCAGGGAAGAGGGCAGAAGTCTGACCAGGCAATTTCTTTATATTTAGTAAATCCCTCTGTCTGGTCTTGTAGAATGTTTGTTATGCATTTATTTTTGTGTCAGTTGATAACCCATGTGTGGTACAAAAGGAGATCACAAAAGACAGGCATGAATAAAATCAGACATGCTAGAAGGTAAGAGAGGGCAGTGAAGTAACTTTCCTTTTCATTTTTCACTTGTCCTTAAGTTGTCACTGGGTAAGTATCTGATATGATAGGATTTGTCTTCAACAGCAAAAGAAAGCATAAACTAGAAGGTACTGTTTGTGGACCAAAGAATGGTGGCAGTCTGGATGTTGATTTGCACATATACTTAGAGAAATAAACATCTGTGAGGATTTAGAGGTAATGATTTAAAATAATGAGCACCTTCACAAACATATTTTCTAAAAATACATTTTCAACGTTAACCTAAGGCACAACAAAAAGCTAATATATGCAATGAATAGATATGAAATCAAGAGATTGTCTTCTGAAATTTTTATAACTTTAATGTCACAAAACTCCACTACTACATTGCTACTTCTGAACTTCTCACTCAGATGACTCATTCAATGGACTTAGAGATTTGACTGGATCCTATCCTTCAAAGATTTAAACACTTGCTTGTATTTTTATGTTTTGGTTTTTTTAATAGGGATGTGAAAAATAGCTCTTTTGAATGTGGAGTTTTTTAAACTTTCCCTTTGTATTCCAGTTGTCCCCTTAGTCTGATTTTGTTGAGAAGAGCTTGAATGAGGTGGTAAAAAAGGACACACATATCTACAAGTCCTTGGACCTAAATTATTAAAATTAGACCAAGGCCTTCAATTTAAATTGGTTTTAATTGTTCTACTGAGATACTGGGTTTTTCTTTAAACTGTTTATTACAGCTTTTAATCCATCTGGTAGTTGAACCAGAGAGTTTATACTGGGACCACTGCTGTACACATATGTTGCGAAACTCAATCCACAGGAGCTCTTTACTTCCTGAATACATTCTCAAGTAGAATTTCTTAGGCCTCTTGCTAAGTGCATGCTAAACATAGGATAACTGTGAATCCACTGTTGCTGTGCCAATTTACATTAGATGGAATCTGTGCTGGGGGTGGAAGGGTAATTTCCATGTAACTTGCAGATGGGATATAGAATTATATGAGAGAGGATGAATATTTCATGTTGGAATTCACAATATTAAACCAACAACAAACTCACAATTAGCTTATTCTTGAATTCACAGGAAAATTCACATTGTGGTGCATGATGAATGTATTAATTAATTTAAAATCTGTCACTGTTAAGTTTCCTTGGGATTGCTAATTAGCAAGTTAAAACTTTTGACAGTGAGAAAAATCCTGTATTTTTATCTTGTAAAACACATTTTCTACACTGTTGTATTTAATTAATCTAGTGAGCATGTCCAATTCCCTCTGAAGTCAGTGGAAAAAGGTCTGTTGTCTGAAGGCCAGTTGGATCTGCCCTCAGTCTGTAACTTAGGATGTGTCCTCTGTTTCCAGCATTTGTGATAGATGTTGCATGAGAAGTGTACACAGTCAAGTTATTTCTGTACAGAGGAACAATACTGAAGGGAGGTGATTCTGCCCCTCTACTCTGCTGTCATGAGATCCCACCTGGAGTACTGCGTCCAGCTCTGGGGTCCTCAGCACAATAAATAAATGGATCTCTGCGACAGGTGGTGGGAGATGCTCCCCACCCTGCTCACAGCCCCCAAGAAGCCCCAGAGTGACACACAGAGTCCACAGAAGGGGAAGCAGAGAGAGAGTTTATTAACATAGCTGGTGTATATATATAGGTTTTAGGGGAATCCAAATTACTACCAATAGAAATCAAGGGATAAATTACCAATGGGAAAGGGTTAACTATGGGCCAATAGAGAAGTTTAAACAGACACCTTCAAGGACGAATTCCTTGGTGCTTAGCTACATAGATAAGGGCTGTTTCAAGGGGTCTTGGGAAGAAGGATGACTAAGTAAAAAAGACAAGGAAACCATTTTACAACACAGTAAAAGCGTCAGTTTTTAAGGCACTCTGGCTGGTTTCTTCATGTTCTTCAGAGATCCATCTCTGACATGATTTTTCCCATTTCTGATACTGCGCGTTCTCTGGAACAGACCTCTTGGAGCAAGTCCAGAGGGCGGCCACCTAAAGTGATGGAGCACCTATCGTACTAGGAAAGGCTGAGAGAATTAGATTTGTTCAGACTGGAAAAGAGGATGCTTTGGGATGACCTAATTGTAGCCTTCCAACTGGTCCTGAAGGGAGCCTTCAAGAAAGATGGGGAGGAACTTTTTACAAGAACATGTAGTGACAGTACAAGGGGGAATGTATTCAAACTAAAGAAGAGTAGGTTTAGATTAGATATTAGGAGGAAGTTCTTTGTTGTGAGAGTGGAGTTGGTTGCCTATAGAAGTTGTGTGTGCCCCATCCTTGGAGGTGTTCAGGGCAAGGCTGGATGGAGCTCTGAACAATCTGGTCTAGTGAAAGGTGCGCAGCAAGTTATAAAATGCAAGTATTTCCAAAACATTCATTAAACAACTTTACAAATGGAAATGTAAACACTAAACAGATATTGCCTTATTTGAAGTGCAGGTATGTGACAACTTTATTCACAGCACCCAGAAAGTTATAACAAAAACTAGCAAATGTATTAACCAGGGAGATACTGAGAAGGCAGAAAACAAACTACTTTTGAGTGGGAATTAATTTGTGACACACAAACTATTCTGCAAGATCTAAAGAAATGCCCTGTGGACAGAATCTTGATTTTCTGTCTAGCTGAGTCCCCACAGCTCCAAGTGCATCCAGACATCCACAAAGAGATGAGATGAGTCCTTGCAGGATCCGGCTATCCTTTGAACATTTTTACCATTAAGGACTGGAAGGTAAAAGAGTAACCTCGATTCTGCAACTTTTTGCGAAGATTGTTTATACAGCCCTATCTCAACTCTGAAAAGGAAAAAAAACTGGAAAGAGTTGAGGGAAGGATTGATGCCTATTTGCACTGCTAGTGCATTGAACAACCCAGAGGTCCATTAAGAAACAAAGTGCTCTCTCAATATTAATGTCCCAGGCATCAGCTTAAGAGATCTGATGTCACAGCCACAGCATCAGTGCAGCCAATTCAAGTCCTAAAGCTCTCTCTCTGCTCTGCTCCCCAGGGAACAGTTGTTGTGTGTGGGGAGGGTTTTTGCCAGAAATATTCTCCAGTATTCAAAGGCAATGATACCTATCATTTGGAGGTATAGCATGGGTGACAGTGCAATCTGGAAGTAGGGGAGAATGAACAGGATTAAATGACACTCAAGACTGCTACGAAGTGTATGATTAAATGCTGCCTTTACAGCAGGAGTGGCTGGAGTGTTAGTAGTGGTAAAGACGGGAGGGTGCTCTTCAGTTTGTTCCTTGCAGACATGCTAGTGCAGTAGGAACACCTTGCCAGAAGTGCTGCCATGCCACAGTGAAGCATATAAACTGGGGTTGTGGTTGACCATTGTTATAGACAATGTCCATCAAGTTTGCATAGGGATTTTGTGGCTTCTCTCTGACTTTCCTGCCTTTTCTATTTCCCTCCAGAATCTGGATTTATAACTGCCTTCAGTTTCTCTGTTATATCTGGCACTAGCCTCCAAAGGAAGTTTTCAAATTTTGGACCAATGTGAAAGAAAAATGACCTAAAGGACATGACACTAGGGCTGAGATAGGTATGAATCTGTGAATTGCAAATCAAACTTCCAGGCAGGAAATGGAGATTTCTATGTCACATGAAACATCGGTAGAGCAGCATAAAATACTTGCAGAAGAAAAGAGGAAAACTTCTTAAGCCTCTATTTGTTTTCTACTACACTACTTTTGAAATCATATTTTAAAGTATTTTAGCTGGACTTCATGCACATAGGTGATTACCTATTGAAAACTAGGTTACCACCAGCTGTGAAAGAAGTTTCCTTTTTAAATTACAGTTTTTGACATGTAACTACTGTTGGTCTCAACTTGAAATGGTACTCAGCATTAGGGACTGTGCAATCTTGCCAAGTTTTCCATCTTTCAGTACTCCAGCAGCTGAGTCAGATTAAAAAAAGGCATTTGTTTTCTGTGTAGAACTTCAATTTGTTTTGTAGTTCATTGATTCAGTTGCTTCTGTTTGAAATGCAAATAATGACAGAAACGATAGGCCAGCAGATGCAGCTGTGAGACACAGCACTCACTCCAAATGTAAATGTGGCACACACAGGACTCTAACCCCCTGTCCTTGTGGCCTGAAGGGGTTTTGTCAGGAATAAAGCAAGCAAGCTCTCCCAGGAGCTGGGGAGGTGAGCTGGAAGGAATGCTGAAAGGAAACCAAAAGTAGAATTTTGACCTTTGTCACTAAAAATAAAGATTACAAATCTCATCAAAGGTTTTAGCTAAGCAAATTTTTATTGAAAATACCCTTTCAATAGAATTCACATTCTGCTAAACTGTCTTGTTTTTTGTTATATGAAGGATTTTTCAGATACAAGTAGAATGTGCCAAATCTTACCTTACTTTTGCTGCCCCACAATTTCCAAATCAAACATGTCATAAAAAATTAGTTTCATTTAAAAACTCTTAAAACCATTGTTTCCCATACAATAAGACTGTCATTAGGAGGGACATTGTTACAAAGGTTTGCTTCACTTCAGCCTATTCACAAGTGGGGTAAAGGAGAAAGGTCTCCACAGTGGAGGCATGGGCATTTATTCTGGTCATAGCTAGTAGCACCAGCTGTGGCCTGATGCGCTGATAGTGCCCACATCCACTCCGCTATGGGACTTGCAGGCAGAGAATGTCGCAGACATCTCCTTTGCCTCAACACACCTAATACATGGTGGGCTCATGGGCAGTACATGTGGCTTTTGTGTTACTTGTTTATACTGCACATTTATTTCAGTTTACATACTTCTCATGTGAATTTTTGACCCTGAAAATTATGATTTAGACAGAAAGGAGACAACAAGAGGAGAAAGGAATGTGTGGAGAAGTGTTGACATTTTTGTAACTAATCGGCACAAACATTTGACATCTTGCACTGCTGGTGGTGTGAAGGAAATTAAAGTCAGTGATGTACAGTGGGGAGAAGATACTTCATCCTCATTGTAAGGTCAGAGAGCCAAACCCTCCCAGGGGATGTGGTTTCTTACTGCTTTCCTGTTTACTTCCCAGTCACCAGGAGCTGCAGGTAGCCAACAATGGATTTGGCCAAGTGAAGACATCTTTGCTAGCCTTCAGACTGTACCTTAGTGATGCAATTCATCTGATTGGTGTCCAAATCTTGGGTTTACAAACAGGAAGGAGTCAAACACTGGAATTAAGTTGTTCAAAGTCAGAATTAAGATCTTTTGTGTTTCAGAAAGTTTTAGAATTTACTACCATACAAACTGTGAAGATGCACTGCAATCTGTAAATTAAATGAATGTGTTGTTTAATGAATTTGATGCCAAAATGAGTAATGAATGTTTTCCTTGGAGATTAGAATAACAGAAAGAAGGGCACTATAGAAACTGTGAGTATGGAAATGAATGAAAAATGGTGCATACAGTAAGTCTGATAATAGCAGGGTGATAAGTTCTCAAATATTTGGTATGGATAGGGTAAATGTGGGCATATGAATATTGGCATAGACCAGCATTCAGACAAATGAGAACGAAGTATCATCTCATAACTATAGTAATACATAGAAATGTTAATACACAGAAGTCAAGTGAGGGAAAAGAGAACTATATTGGTGTAACTAGAACTTCAGATCAGACCTAGTAATTGATTTTATGCTCCTGAATATCCTTCCCACACACATAGTGTGCATACACAACTCATGTGGCTTGAAAACTGACACATGCTCTGAAGA
Organism: Xenops minutus; assembly: GCA_035221455.1. Taxonomy (NCBI): domain Eukaryota; kingdom Metazoa; phylum Chordata; class Aves; order Passeriformes; family Furnariidae; genus Xenops; species Xenops minutus. The sequence goes on from JAWWEE010000085.1 coordinate 47,038,696, forward strand.
TATAAATGAATCCTTAGTATTTTAAGAATTCTCTTATCTGACTTACTTGAATGTTTTAAGGCATTTCAGAGAGTTTTCTGCATTAAATTGTTAAAATGCCGGTTGAATTCTTAGCATCTCTAAGCAGATCATGAATGCAATTTTTTGCATTCAAAGGAAAACTATATGGGACATTTTATAAATATTTTGAAATTACATCACACATACTTGTCTTGATGATACAAAATATAAGTCCATCTGCTTTTACCTCAAGGAACAGCAGAAATGTGTTTACAGTTGCAGATCAAGATCTAATATTCACTAGCAGCAAATAGATTAAATCTCTATTCAATAAGAGCTATGTCAAAGAACTTGTGGTTTTGTTTTACAGCAGCCAGTCCAAGGACAGTTTATAAATAAGTATGCCAATTTTCTTAAGATTCTTTCATATTTTTTTTCTTTTGTTCTTTGGCATATGAAAGAGAAACCTTTTCCCTCAATCGTAACTATCTTTATGAGGGCTTTATTGATGAAAAATCAAATATTAGTCTAATATTTGGTCTAATACTCATACCAGACAATTTCTCTGCTTAGAATTTGATTGGACTCCACCCCACGCTTTGTTGTTATCTAAATTAAAAACAAAAGCACAGATACTGTCTCAGATTATTTGGAGAAAAAAGGCCAAAGAAGACTTGTTGGAAATCCATGGGTCTTGCTGAGACCTTGAATCTGGGAAGCAATGGCTGCTAGGGAAGGGGTCAGAGACATTGTTTTGAAGTCTAAATCTAATTTATTGCTACCCTGTTAGTGTTTACTTAAAGCACTGGGTAGTATGGGTCTGACCCACCTGGAAGTGTTGGGGAAATAAATTCGCCTGAGCAAATCTGCCCATCATTGCAGAGAATGGTTCCTAAAACTGGGATGCAATCTCCCTGTGGATTCTTAGTATGAACTATCCTGAGGGAGTGACAAGGCCCTCTCATGTCTGGGTGGTACCTGTTGTCATTGAGGGTGATCTTGATGTGTTTCTATAGTTCCCATGCCTTGCAGATAAATAAATGGGTCTTCTGGTTTTCTCCTTTAAGTGGGTGTAACAAGCAGCTTTAGGATCAAGGACGCTAAATGTTTCCAGTAGTGCAATGATAAACTTATGTATTTTTCATTTAATCTCTTATAGCTACATGCGAAGAATATATAAACCTCTTTACAGAAATATACAATCTTTTACCAAACACCTACCAGCAGTCATTTTAGGTTTTAACTTTAGCATTCATAAAAAATGAACGAAATCTTGCTCAATGGCCTATTAAAAATTGAGTAGCAGCATATGGGACTTAGTCACACTGCTAGGCTTATGTGGGGAAAGCCACTGTAAAGGAATAGCTCTTTTTATAATCATCAGGGATTTGTTTTTTCCAGGAGTTTAAAAATCAGCTATTTTGGTGCCCATTCTTTTTCAAATGAAGAAGGAAAAGGGTCTCTGGCATGGCTGAGGTTTTCATCAGTCTAGGTTAGGACTGTGTACCAATGAGGAAAGTGGGATATGGAGCACATCCTGTGGCACTCTGTGAGCTAGAAGCTGAATGAGAGTCATTTTATGTATCAGCTGGGGCAGGGGGAACTAAACCAAAAACCTGTGCACTGACTGTACTATGAAGAAGAGGTTTCCAGACATTACATTTAAGTTAAGAAATGAAGGCAATATAGAATACTCTTTTTCTTAGGAGAACACAATGAAATCTCAACCTTGGTGCAAAGGTGATGTTTCCTCGCTTCCTGCCACCTGTGCAGACTAAGTGCATACTGTTCACTCTAAGACAGGCGCATTCATTCTGAATTTGCACAGTGCTTGACTGCGTTAATGCTACTTTTAGACTTGACTTCATTTACTCTGTACACATCTGTTCTTAGACAACATATAGCATTACACCATTGTATCTGAATCAGGAAGATGTTTTACTTCTTCTAGAGGTCTCCTTCAAGGTATCTTGGAATGGGCCTCCTTTTTGTGTGTGGCCGTCTAAAGGCAAGCTATTAAAGTTTATTAATGTTTTCAGACAGTCTTGCCAAATGCTACAAAATTCCCAGTTTTGCCACATTAAATTTTGCAGAATTTTTGAGGGGAAACCCTGCAGGAATAGATAAATCAAAATGAAGATACTGGTTATAGATAGATAATTTGTACTTACAAATTTTCAACAAAATTACCCTTTATCTACTGAACTTACCACACTGTCTCATTCTCAGCTACGTGAGAGCTGAGGATTTTTTCCCTGTTATTCAAATCTTTTTTAAGAAACTTGCAAGACCTGTTCTTTTTTCTAGCTTTTGTGTTCCCCGGTTGTGTTACTTGGGGAAACACAGGATTAAGACAATTTCAACAATGTGACCCCTGGGGCTAAAGGTGAGATCCTCCAGACTTCAGAACTCCTGGAGCACATTTCCAAGGGCCATCCATAGAGAGAGGTAAAGGCAAAGCCTGGAGCTTGCTGGAGAGAGGGGCCTGTGACTTGGAGAGACCATCTTTATAAATGAGAAAGTGTACTGGCTCTCTTTAAAAATCTGAGCAGTTCTAGATCCCCTGATTTTAACAGAACCTTTATATCTCTAGGAACCACACTGTATTGCTTAAGAGGTACCACTTAAATAAATTGTCAGTGTTGTTATGAAATCCCTAGATGGAATATGGATGTCTTTTAAAACATATGAAATTAAAGTAGTGTATTTTAATTGCTGATCTCATTACTATATGTCTGTATCAACACATCAGCTCTATTAAAAATATTCTCCCGATGCATCTATAGATTTTAGTTTTGACACTTACAAATGTGTAATCATAGCAATCCATTGCTGGGGGCTACTTGGTGTCAAGTGCCAGAAGAAATTAGGAAAATGCAATTTCTTTAAAAGGTTGATGACCACTGTTCTCTGTGCTTTTACCCTAAAGCATCCCAACAGAATACAAGCCAAAGGAATTACTTGTAATACTGAGCCTAGTGTGAACAAGTTTCTTTTTTTAAGCTTTCTAGATTCAGATACAGGACCAGGGGTTGCCAGGGGTAATTTTTTTTTCACATCATGATGTGTCATCTCTATGATGAAACCAGCTTTAATTATTCACTTGGTGCCTGCAAACGTTTGCTTGGTGATTGTGTCCTTTCTGTTCAGATGTGAAGTAAAACTCATTTGTGTGCTGGGTCACTAGCTGGTTTAAGTCAGCAGAACCCAGCTGATTTAATTGGTATATAGTAAGAAAACCTAGTTAAAAATACCTCTGTACATTTAATGCTTATCTTCTATAATACCTATATAGGCAAGACAATGCTGACCAATACAAGACATGTCTCATTCGGTTTTCAGTGTACTAGTTTCTCATTTATGGATGTCTTTAATTTCACTGGTACCTGTCCTGAAGAGTACTTAAAATTAGCCCTGCAGCAGTTTTACTTTTGGAAAGTACTTGGTGAATCCAGTCAAATGGTAACTCAAGACTAACCTGTATGAAGTTTGCACTGAAAAACATCACAATATATTCATTCCTAACTAAACATCTTTACTTTTTTAGGGATTTGTGTAGTGAAAATTACTTTTAAAAGTTGTGTTATTTACTAAAAAAGATTCAAACTGAAAATAAAAAACACATGTTGTTCACAGTGGGAGAGAAAGTGTCAGGAGAATAGATCCATAGCAGCTTACAGATTAGTCTCCCAAGCAGAGCCTGGTCTGTGCATGTGTTGTGGAAACAGATTTCTACTAACAGGGCACCAGGTGGTCACCTATGGTTGATTTAAGAAGCAAACACAGCCACAAATGCTATTAGTAGTGTGTAATGAGATTAATTCCCCATAGTACTTGCAATATCCTTGAGGTTTTTTCCCAAAGCAGCAGAGGGCTGATGGTGCCCCTTAAACAATGAAGTTTAATCTTTCATTGTTGTATGCACATAACTCTCATCAGCATTAATAGGAGTTAAGCATGCATAGAAAGGAAAGAATAGACCTTGAAGTTTAAGCAGTCATAGTGTGGTAGAGGTTTCCAGCAATTTCACAAAGGACCAGACCAAAATTGTACTATTCCCACTGGGTGACATTAAGTGTTTTCAGAGATTTGTATTCTTGAGGCATAAAGGGTCATTAGGGGTTCCAAAATAACAATGGAGATTTAGTGAAAGGTAAAAAGACTTAGCTGCAAGAGACAGAACCTGAGGCAGAGCTCATATTTAATTAAATGTTTTGTCTTCTGTGACAGAGTGAGCTTTTGCTTTCTTTCATTTTAAAGTAAATAGTTTTGATACGTACTGAGCATTGCTGTGGGCTTTCTGGGAGTTTGGTGGATATTTATCCAGTTAGAGATGACACAGCTCTCCACAGCAGTTCTTGCATGTACAGGAGTAAACTGTTTCACTAGATGTGAGTTCTGTACCCTCCTGTAAAAGCTTGCTGTGACTACATAAAGCAGAAAGGATTCTTCTATTATGAGTCTGTAAGAGTAGTCCTCTGCTTCTCAGCTTAGAGACTGCCTGAACTATTTCTGGGGGCATCGGCTTCTTCCTAAAAGAAGACTTAACAATTTAAAAACTTGAAGATTAAAATAGCTGCTTTCAGAACTAGATCTGTTCCTCACTCAGTTTTTCGTGTGGAAGTTGGTGCAGAGAGAGGGGACTGGGCCAGTAAAGAAATAAAATAATCCAAGCTAGACTCTTGACTGGCCTCTGAAGTCTGCCCACTTTTCCATTCAGAGGGCAGGTTTTCGCTTTTTGTCACACTTGCTCATTCAGTAATTTCTGGTTTTCAAGTGTTTTTGACTTCTGTTGGTGGGTATTTTTTTCTGTGTATCAGCTGATATGAGCTATCACTGTTTTTCATATATTGCTTTTTGTTACTGCAGTTTCAACCACTGACAAGGGTAATTGTGCAATTTTAGAGTGTAGGTATTAAAAGACATTGCCTTTGCAAAATAATATTTGTATATGGATCTGTATTTCCTGAAGATACTTTCTGTTTTTCCCTTGCCTCCCTGTTTTTGATGTTCCAGTTACATGATAGTGTTGACTTTTTCAGTCTTAAAATATAGTCCAGTTGATTGTACTTATGCAAATCATCAGAAAATTAAAGGCCAAAGATTGGAGGGACTACTTTATGGCTTAATTCCAGAAAATGGGTGTTCCCTTAGTGCTGAAACAGGTGTGCCTACTTATTTTCTTCTGTGTAAAGCCTGGAATTAATAAATAGTACTTGCCTATTTTGTGTGCAGAGGCAATTGATTTCATATTACATTTGCAATTTGTATAAAACCATCACAATGGAGAACTACACACATCCAGTAAAGACTGGGAGGATGAAGGTGTTTTGAGGCTTCTAAGTGAGTTGTTCTCTTTGGCAGAGCAAGGTCTCTGCCTTGGGGTATAACAGTTGCTCTGCTCTTTCAGACAAGGAAAGCGGCTGCTGCTAGAAAGGGACAGCAAATTCACATCCAGAAATTGATTAGCAACACTACTTATATGTAAAAGCAGAATAAAAGCTTTGGGCAAGTTATGCTATGGAGCTGGGAAGCCAAATGGTTGCCAAGGGGAAAGCTTAAACCTGCTTCTCATTAAAGGCTTACAAACAGAGCATCTTGCTATGTTTTGCAGAGGCTCAGGGTTATTATTTGATAGTAATAATACGTTCAACAGAAGACAACTTTCTAAAACATGCAAAAGTAAACCTAAGTATTAAAAAATATAAATTCTTCACTGTAATCTAGCTGTGATGATTATGTGATTTGTTTGGGAAACAGCAATAAGGCTGTCATGTTACTTGAGAAAGAAGAACTTCACAGTTCTTCAAAGAGCATCACTAAGTAAATTATGTTAAGGAGATATTTTGGCAAACAATTTGACCATTTTCTTGTACATAATAAATATTACAGTACAAATATCAAAGGCAGGTTCTGAACTGTGGGTTGGGTTTTTTCCCAAGAAAATTTACTGATTGCCAAGCTGTAGGAAAATTCAACCATAAATAGTTTTATATACTGCAAAATGAAGTGTCTGATCTGCAGCACCAGGCTCCCTGTAGCAGCCTTAGTGCTTGCAAACAGAGATCTATCATTCATTAATCATGGGCTGCCAAGGTGAGAAAATCCTTTCTTATTTGAATTAGGAGGAAGGATAGAAATTATATCTAAACTAAGAAACTTTAATAAATACATGGCAAAGAAAATGTCCTCTAGGGAAAGAATTGGTTTCCTATGTGTGAAGCCCTTATAGGGTGTATTGACTTGTTGGATTTTCAACACGGATGGCAGATGAACTTAAAACTCAGTTGCATATGCAGTAATGGCAGCAAGACCAGAAATATCCTCCAGAGGATTTTAATTGGCACTTTGGGTTTGGCTTCAGCTGCTGTAGTGATGAAAGCCCATTAGTAAGAAGGCTGTGGCAATTTAGAAACATTAACAGAAACCTTCTGAAGGGATCAAAATTCAGATACTTCTCCCTAAAGATAAATAAAAGACTGAAAATGTATTCAGGTAGAGATGTCATGAAAGAGAAAAGGCAGACTTCTGAATTTTTTTTTTCTGAAATATTCATTTCAGTATTTACACCTTTGCTACACGTCTTAAATTTACATCAGCTTTTCGCTGATGCTGCTGTGCTCTATTTTCCATATGAAGGTAGGAGTTGCGGTGACGTGCAAGGAAGCATCTGCAGAGTGTGCTGCAGAGAAGAGGAAAAAATTCTGAGCAAGCTTCCCTTCCCTGCCAGTCAGAATGGTGGGGGCAGAACAGCTCAGCCAGGCACTGCAGCACAGGGAGGTAAAATAAAAGTATGTAATAAGAGGTTTTAGCAATAGCAACATTTAAAGGGAAGTGAAATAAATTTAACTGAGGTTGTTGGGTATTCTTTTAAATACAGGAAGGATTTTGGCTATTTGGCTAAATACCACTTAATGCTGATGTTCCCTATTTTGTTTTCAACAGCAGATATTTATAATCAAAGAAGCTTTTCCATTCCTCACTGAGCTCAGCGGCAATTTATCTATGGAGTACATTTAGATTTGAGTTAGATGCTATGCTAACTAATGGAGATTGACACAATTGCTTTTTTTATTTTAAGAAGTAATTAAAATAAACCTGATAGGGTTTTTTCCCCCATAAAGTTAGCCCTTGCAGAAAGTGCCAAGCATGTTTGATGTGCAAATTTTCTTAGCATCTGTAACAGCCCAGTACATGGTTTTGTAATGTGAGTATGTCAGTCACTTGGTATAACAAAGAACATTTAAGCTACAAGTTCTGTGACTTATGATATATAGGTATTTAATAAACAGTGAAATATGAGGTAATGCACCACAGAGGTATTGAGAAAGGAATAGCGTATTTTTCCAAGTAAGATTTTATTTGGCTGTTTGACAGTTGGGATATGGGAGATTTCTTTTCTGAATAACTGAGTAATGCTAAAATATCGCATTGCGGGAACTATTGTAAATAAATTATACTGGGAAGTGGTCTGTTCTGCTCAACATTATTTTAGTTTCTGGGTTTGAGATGTTTTCCAGAGGTAAAAGAAGACATTTCGTTTTCTCTAGACAGATAAAGTTGTTTTTTGTGGAAGCGGTCTGATGTTGCGCAGCTCTGCATCTCTCCCTGGTTAGTAACACTCCCAAATGCAGTTTCAGATGAGGACTTTTATTGACCTTCAGGACTGATGAGTCAGCTCTGCATCACTGCAGTCTCCCATCGTGGTGTGTGTTGGCTGCCAGTTTCTATGCAGTACCAGGGCAGTGTGCTGTGCAACTGAAAACTAAATTTCCAGGTTCATGAATTACTTCTGCAGTGCATCCTAGAGCAGTCCTTGCCAGTTTCTATGTAATTAAGATTTAAGGATAGGAGAGACAATGAGAGACAATGAAAGGGATTACAGCCTAAAAATATACGTCTGGACATAGTATTTATGCCATTAATTTGCTACCTTGCTCTTAAGAGCTCTTTGAGAGCTTGTAATGAAAATGTTTAACTCAAGAGAACTGCTTATTGAGAATCTTACATTTACCTACCTGCCTGCCTTGAGTTTATAGCATACAAAATCTCAGAGGAAAAGATGAAATTCCTTGTCTTTTGCCTAGATAGTCCCAGACAAATTTCCCACAAATTTCAGTGGTTGTTGATTTCTGGTTTTGTTGCCATATGAAGCTAGAATATCAAGGTCTGCAGTGATAATATTGTTATTGTAAAATAATATTGGTATCTTAACAGTCAAACAAACGGTTTGTGGAAGAATTTCAGCTCTGGGAAGTAGTTAAAGATGACTTAGGGGATCCATTAAAAAAAAATCCTTTGTGCATAGCTTAGCTTTTTAAGTATTCAGTATTTTCTAAAACACAAGGTAGTGAGGTACTTGCAGAACCAAAAGGATTTTGTAGCTGCAGCACTTTGTTTGGCTTCTAAAGATTCATGTTTCTGTTTCCATATGACCTTAGAAATTGTTTCCCTGACTGTATTTTATGGGATTAAAATTCTTTCACACCTCTCAAACATGTTTGAAAGATAAAATGAATTGTGAAAGTAGTTGTTCAGAGATCACAGTGTCTATAGAGTTTTAATCTACAAACCAACCTGTGGAGATATTCACAAAGAAGATTAAGGTACACATTTCAGGAAGCCACTCTGAAATGTGAATATTCTGAAGAAAGATCTTAAGTTCTAATTATATGGAGCATTAGTAAGTGCTATATGTTGCCTTGAAAATAATGGAAATACTCTATAATTTGTGTAAAAAGGATCTAAGGGCAGACCAGTTTATGAGTGCAGCAGTCTTCTTTTTCAATGCTGGAAATGTTCATGTTGATTCATGAGGGAAAAAGCCCATGCCAGACACTTGAGTTGGATGATGTGTTGTCTTCTCAAAGCTACACTGACTACAGCCATTCTGTTGTACAAGGCAATTCTCATGACTAGGGACATTATATGGCCCTCTAGTGAATAGCCATCACTCTTCCCTTACTTTCTGACTTTCTTTAAATTGCTCAGCTACCTAAGCACTTCTTTCCCCTCCCCACCCCAAGACCATTTCTTGGAGCAGAATCATAAAGCTGCACTTTTGTGTCTGGAAAGCATTCCAGCTGGGCAGATTTATGTTCTTTGCTTGCCATCCTCTCACTGAAATCACAGTGCTGCTAAATAGTGTTGTACAAGGCTTCTGAGATTTCAGTTTTACCCACCAGATGGATTGTAGATGAGGCAGATCAGTGAAAGAGCAGAAATTGCAGAGTTCGAAGACAGCCATGCCTGCCTGTGGCATCAAATGAGAAAACAAAGACTGCTGCCAGAGGCCTGCTATCTCTACAACAACTGGTTAGAATATTATATAGTTTCCTCAGAAAGACGAAATCTTACGTATTGAGAAAATTGGTTGTTGTGGGATGGATCAGGAATGTTTGATTTCTTAATCAAAAAAGTACTCCAACAATTAAATACTACTGCTCACTTCGCAAACAGGCTTGTCTTTTTTCCCACTAGTAGTGGATTATAATGCTTCAAAGCAATAACTTGCAGCTGAACTCATTGAGCAGATTGGTGCTGTTGACTGACTACTGGAATATATTTTTTTTTAAAAAAAGTCAAGGGTAAACTCACTTATCGGAAGCATTGGATTGCACTACTCTTGCAAGTTCAGTATATAAGCAGCAGGTATAATCTTGTTTTACTTGACTCTGATTTTATTGAGGTCTTCAGCAATCTCGGTTTCAAATTTCACTTGTGTCCAGAGCCTCAGTGAAATCAACAGTGAAATCCCTGCGGTATTTGGTTCAGTTTTTGTAGCATATTCCCTTTTTGGGAGATAAACCAATTTTAGTAGGAATTAAAACGGTAGTATATAAACTTTTCTTGTTATTGTGCTTTAGATGATTTGCTTCAACTTTTTTTCAGAGTACTTTTTGATTTTTAGTGCTTTAGCAGTCCTCCATAAGTCCTGAAATTGTTAAATATAAAGAGTTATGTGAAAAACAGAATTTTGTGAAGGTGAGAAATGAGACTTGGGAGTAAAATTTTGCTCCTGACAGTAACAGATAGGTGTGAAAGGCCAACAGTTTGTTTCCATTTGATAAATAATATTTTGACAGCAAATTAGATTTCACACAAAGTTGGCAAACATGCAAGAAATCAGTATTTAGGGTGAAAAGATAATATAAGAAGTCTATTGATGTGTAGGGTGACGCAGACCTGTTTGGGAAAACAGGAAGGACCACTCTTCACGAAACGAGGGTGAAGGTGAAATGGCCCTTTATTAAACAGGGTAAAAGTGTTTTATAGGGGCTAGCTAGAAGGGGCTAGAAACTAGGCGTGGTTCGGGGAGGAGATTAGCAGGTCTGTGACAATAAAGGGGAAAAAGGGATGGGCTACAACAAATAAGGAGAGGTATAGGAGGGGGGTAGCCATATATAGCACAGGTGCACTGTGCCAAGGGCTAGCCAGTAAGGAGAAGGGAAAAACGGCAACCAATCAAAGGGTAGTAACAGGGGGAAAACGAACCAATAGGAACATTTGAACAATTGAAAAGTAAAAGTAATTAATCCTATTCTAATACATTTAGCATGAACTACTTTATATTAACTTATAAAACCGGGGATGACTCGTCAGATAATGCGGTAATTCCTTAATTTGGTGGTGAGCTTCCTTTAGAATCGTTCCTGTCTTTGTTCTTATGCTTGCTTTTATTCTTATTATTTCTTCTCCAGTTCCGGTAGTCCCCTGACCGTACTCCCACAGGAGGGTATATAAAAACATGATGTAATGCCTTTAATTTATGTCAGGATATTTCAGTGGGAATGGTCACAGACCAGTGAGGTCCCTTGTAATTGCAGAGTCACAGAATCATAGAATTGCCTGATTTGGAAGGGCCCCCAGGGATCATGTGTTCCAACTCCTAGTGCTTGCTCAGGACCATCACCAATAGTCACACCATGTGCCCAAGACCATCATCCACATGCTTCGTGAACTCCGCCAGGCTTGGTGCTGTGACCACTGCCTTGGGGAGCCTGTTCCAGTGCCCAAGCACCCTCTGGGTGAAGAACCATTTTTTAATATCCAACGTGAGCATCCCCTGCCACAACTTAAGGCCATTCCCTCAGTTCCTGTCACTGGTCACCACAGAGAAGAGATCAGTGCCTGCCCCTCCTCATCCCCTCACAAGGAAGTTGTAACTGCAATGAGGTCTCCCCTCAATCTTCTCCAGGCTGAACACACCAAGCACCTTCAGCTGCTCCTCATACAGCTTCTCCTGAAGGCCCTTCACTATCTTCATTACCCTCCTTTGGATGCTCTCTAAGAGCTTAATAGCTTTCTTATATTGTGGTGCCTCAAACTGAACAATATCCAAGGTGAGGCTGCCCCAGTGCAGAGCAGAGCAGGACAATCCCCTCCAGCAGCTCCTTGCACAACTCAGTTCTTCAGTCTGCAAGTATTAGAGATTAAAGTTTGAGGCAGAAAATATGAATCCAGCTATGAGAATTATTGCAAACAGATCAGCTTGCTCACTGCTGTTTAAGAGTTCTGAGGAAGGATTGGTGAACTGGCTTCATGTACAGTAACTGGAGGCGGAATCTTGCAGTCACTGTTCAGACTGCATAATCATCTTCTGTCTAGCCCTCCACTTTCGGGGCTCTGTTATTACCTGGAGGTATAAATTTCAATGAGATCTGACAGATAAGGACTTACCCAAGAACAAAAATGAAATTGTATGCAACTAGCTTTGTTTCATTAAATAAATGGGAGCTTAAAAAATCAAAAAATACAATATGCTGCAGGACTTTGCCTCTCAGGACTTCTAGTTAATAAATTATTGAAAGTCAGATGTGGGTAGGAAAAACATTTAACTGTCACCAGGCTGCAGCTGAACTATATGAAACTTGACTATGAATTACATTTATTAAGGGAGAGGGAGAAAATAAAACAGGAATTTATGCTTTCTGGAGAGTCACAGCACAGTTTAGTATTCCTGCTGATCAGAAGCAGGAAAGGTTAGTCTAACTTTGTGGAGACAACACATAATTCTCTATAAAAAGCATATAATAATAAATATGAATCTGAACTGACCTTTGTGTCCAGAGGAAGTGGGTTTAAATGATGGCAAGGAAAGTAGTCACACTTAGCATTCAGTGTCATTCTTTCAAATCTTTGTCACCATCAGAGGGCTCAGCAATGTTAGTAGAGCTGACTCTTTGTTCATAGCTGTCAAGCCAAGTTGTCATTCTAGCTGGTATATGGATTTTATTTTTACCTAGAAATGTGTAAAGTATTCTGATATTCATAAATATATAGGAGTTCTTGGTGAAAAAAATTACTATGCCTTCCTTGCAGACATCTTAAATTTAGGAAACCTTTGGGCTGAATTGAGCCCTGCAGGCAGTGAATTTATATTCTCTGGCATAAATGAAGATACACCTGTGTTATGCACTCCCCATCATGTCAGCTAGTTACAAGACTGGGTGATTACCCTCTGTTGCCCCTGGCATCAACTACAGGGCTTTCAGACCATTCCTGGAAGGGGTTCTGAAGTCCTGTTCTCATAGTCCAGTGCCTGGACATTATACAGAATGTATTTCTCCAGCAAGTCTGCAAATTGTTTTCTTTTTACTTGCAGATACAGAACTCCAGATTTTTACAACATCAGAATTTGCTTCAATGACTCTGTAAAAAAAAACCCCAACACTCTCTTGCTTAATGCTGTATGCTTACCTATTTCTTTGGCTTGCAGTTTAGTTCAGCAGTAAGCCTAGCGTGCTTTGGTGGCCCTGCCTCCACAGAGAGGTGGAGATAATGGAGTGCTTCATATCATTTATGCAGTAGCTCTTCAGATAATTAATAATCTGCTGTAAAAGGGGAACTTGATTCTTTCCCTTTGGTCTGGAATTTTTTGTTGCCATGTAGTGCCTCCAGGCCGATAGTGTGGACATTTGGGGACTGGTCATGATTACAGCATTATTTGACAATTTATACTCATTGATCTTTGTATTGAAAACAAGGAAAATAGATTTATTGAGTTAGTATAAGACACAGCAGTCATCAGATGACCAGTCATCCTGACTCTGAGTACTTTGCTGATAATATAGAACAATCATGATGAGCACAAGGTTAACACATCTGGGTTGGGAGGACAAATTTGATGTCCTAGAAATAGAAGATGAAATAATGAGCAGTTTGAAGTTATTCAATTGAATATGTTATTCAATTACTGTTAGCTAGACAAAAGCTCCTCTTTTCCAAAGGAATTTATTGTTTTAAATGTATCATGTGCAAGGGGTATGATAACCTTCCAATAACCTTCATCAGACATGGTAAATCTGAAACAGATTTGAGTTGAGATGGTTCTTAAACATCAGTTATTGCATTCCAGCATGATGACTGACAAGCCTCAATACTGTCCTTCAGAGTCTTAGCAGTCCAAGGTCTATTTGGTCTATATGACCTCTTGGTCAGTGGTGAAGACCTCTGCTGTATTCCACAGGCTGTTTATTGCTTCAGGTTTTCATGAAGGTGTATTTTCTTCTACCAGTTTAATTGATTGTAAAACACTGCCTGATTTTTCCATGCCCTGACCTTTAGCTCTTGGGTACATAGAAATGGAGTGTAAAACCCCTCTTCTCTTCCCCCACTTCTCTATACCCCCTATACACTCATGTATATGATACCATTTTAGCTAGTGATATTTTTCAGTCATCCAGCTCTTGCTTACCATGGATGTAAAGGCAGAAAGGACAAAAGTTTTAAAATGTTATTATGGGTGGACACCAATAAACAGAGTATTGTCCCAAGTAGGAATTAAAATACACCAAGCTTTTTCTTCCATCTGTACTTATAAACATGAAGAAGTTTGCATGTTGGAGCCTTGCCCTTTACATTGGGAAAATGTTTTCTCTTCAGTGAGTGTATTTGTCTCCTAAAAATGTCTTCTCAGAGTTTAAGAGAGAACTCTAGAAATGAATGTTTTATGTTTAATTTTGGAGGATTTTTCTCCCCTTAATGTCCTCCACAAGACCAGGGCAGCTGGGGGGACTGAGCTACTCAAAAGTGCAGAGTTCTGAATGTTTCTGGCTGCAGAGTTCATTGCTTCTTCATGTCTTGTGGGAAATTTCATTAGCCAGCCTTGCAAGCTGTGCTATCCATCTGTTAATGCCACCCAGGACGGTGACTGATGTAACACAGCAGTCAGTAACACACCAGTCATGTCTTCTGGTGGTGAAGTGATGCTTAGAAGTTCTTTACAATGCAAAACAAGAGGTGTTTAAAGTTGCCAAAGAGATGTGTTTGAATGCTAGCTCAGATGTCAAGCCATCTTTAGAGAAAAGGGATACCTTCACCATTTCTACCAAGAATCACCACAGGAGAGATTTACTTGCTTCCTCTGTGTTGATGGGGAGCAGGTGAGTGTTAATGTCCACCTGGAGTGCAGGAGGAGCCTCTAGGAACCCCTCTGTTAAGTAGTTTGTTGCCTACAGCATGCAAAGCCATGGGCTGGGCTTGCACAGGCACGTCCAGTAAAAAGTGTGTCAGTAGTGATCCTTGGTTAAACAAGACTTGAAGGAGGACTTGATTTCTTTTCCTTGTCGTTCATTTGCATTTTGTGTTTGCACAAATTTAGCATAGCTAAAAGTGGGCCTCATGCTCACTCTGCCTAACTGGCCTGAAGAGATCAACTCTGTAAGTTAAGAAATCAGCTCAGTCACTCTTCTAGGAGTGTTACTGACACCATCTCCATCTCAATAATCCTACGATAAATGTTGTTCATACTTGGCTGAGTAGGGGAGCAGTAGCACCCTATGGCCATAGGAGCTGGTATAATGCATGCAGAAATCACCCTTTAAGCAATTGTTACATGCTGTTTATTTCTCTCTCTTCTGGTTCTGAATTAAACAGCTACGAAGACTCTTTATTCATATTGGGTTTTAATTTGAAGTTTTACTTAATAAAATCAAAAGATATTTCTTCCAAACATGAATAATATTTATATATGAAAATCTTTAGATAGGGCTTTGACTTGCTTCCCACTAACTATAAGTACGTAAAATCTATCCACCCAACTGCTTCTGTGCAAACTGGATTTTCCTTCCTTTCTTCCTGTCTCATCACAGAAGTGATCTGTCACATGTGTAGAGAGGGGCTGCAGAAATCCAGTAGAGTTAAAGCAACCCCAGATCTTTCACGCAAGTATCAGATTCTCTCACTCCATCTGTGATTTAGTAAGTCACAGTCTCTTGCTAGTTTGCAAAATGCTGTTGCTGAGTTTTCTGCTCCCACGTTATGATAATTTCTGTCTGATAAAACTGTTCCCATGGGAGACTTTCCTTCATTCCAGCTGAGCATCTCAGGGTACCAACCTGGGCAGCAAGCCTGTGTTTCTCTTACAAAATTTCAAATAGTTTTTAAGTTTTGTAGGTTTTTTTGTTTGGTTTTTTGGTTTTGGTTTTGTTTTGTTTTGTTGTTTTGGGTTTTTTTAACTTCTCAAGCAGTGACATGGGAACGTGTTACTACTATCAGAAAGTAACTTCAAACTTCCTGGGTGTTCTATGGGATCGGAGCCCTTGTAGTGACTCACACCCTGCCAGTGCTGGGTCCCCACCCTGTATGATAAGCAGTAACACTTGTTAATGCCAAGGACTTGAAAACGGAGACAGTCACACATGTGTCTCTGAATGGCACCACGTACATGGTGCAGGCCATCATGGTTGCCTCTAGAAATCAGTCTCAAGGCCCATGAACCCCATGCAAGCTCTGGAGCTGGGTGTCTGGCCCATGAGAGCATAGGATATAAGTAACCACCACTGGTGTTTGTCAGCAGGAGTTGTGACTGCTCAGGTTAAATCCCTCCCAGCAACACAGACACATGACTTGGAGAAGCTTCAGTTAACTCCAAAGTGTGTTCTTTGAGCCAGGTGCACACTGTGCATGTTTGTCTAACTTAGCATGTGGCTAACTGAATTTCTTTTCTACCTGTGTTTAAGGTGTTAATGTCTAATGGTATATGAGACTTAGTCTGGCCTGAAGCAAAGTATGTGCTCAATGTCACCATCTATTAAGCAAGGAATTTCTGTGTCAGATAAAGGGTGATGATTTCTTTTGTTACCCTAGCAGACAAGATTCGATAAACTCCACTTAATCTCTTAATTTAAGGGAAATCTGAAAAACAACTGAAATATCAGAGCATAGCACATCTTCTGTAGGAGTCTGCAGTAATGGAGCCATCTGGATGTGTTATTGAATATAGCTTTCTATGTTTATTCCCGTTAGGCAAGGAAGCAAAGCTATAAGAATAAATTAAATTGCCAGACCGCTCTCCTCCCCTCTTGTAATATGTAGTCTGTCTTCTTCTTTCAAGGAAGTATAGCAAAAAGGATGTATGTTAAAAAATCTAGGTTTCCTCAAACTAATTAGTCTGAGTCTCTAGGCGCTGTCATGAACAAGATAATGGATTACAACCTCATCTCACATTTTACTTCAGAACACTAATTTTTTTCCTTCTCCTTCACTTTCAGTCATTTGATTGTAAGCTCACATGCTTATAAATTTAGAGATTCCCCAGAGCAACAGCAACAGCAACAGACTTGAGCTCAGTGGGAGCTCAGTAGGCAGCAAGGAGGAAGGCAGGAGGGGTGCAGGCAGGTCAGTGAGGAGGAGGAGGGCATTACTGGGGCAGTAGGGCTCAAGGCCAGCAGAGGTGGGTCTGCCTGGGGCAGGGCTGGGGCAGCGCTGACCCTGCCCAAGCTGGGAATAGTGTGGGAATAGGTGGCTGCACATCCTCTCACACGATGCCCTCAGGCATGCAGAACTCCTTTCAGCCTGACCATCCTCAGCCTTGTTAGTTTACCTCTCTTGACAGGGGAGTTTTTCTGAGCTGGCAAATAGGCGACTTGTTCTCTGTCCCTCATACTCCCTTTTATTTTAATTATTTAATACTGCGCCAAGCAGCGAAGCAGTTTGCTCAGAAGGGACAGCTCTTCTGGTTTTTTAGACTAATTACCAGTCTGGATTTCTGAATGACAATATGGCTGCTAATTAATCTCACTGCAGTTCTCACAGAAAGAGGCCATGATAAGAACTTGTCAATTAACATAAGGAAGGAAAAATCAACAGTCCTGTTGTGTTCTTCTGGCATCCACTCCCAGATAAATACAGAGAAAGACTAAGTATGAAAGACCGTGGACTGCGAGACTGCTCCAAACATCCACAGACTTTATTTCAGAATCTATAAGTTATTTGTGTGCCCTTTTGCTCTGGTTGCCTGACATCACTTGCTATGGTTTTTGTAAGCAGAAGGAAGACAAAGCAGGACAGTGCAGCAAGTGTCCAGCCATTCCCACAGGGAACTTTGCACAGTGTCCCGGTGTTAATCAACACAAGTGGAAGGCTGAAAGGGGAGTTTTGGCAGGGTGGGTACCAGTGTTCGCATGGTTTGTCAGTGACAATCCATGGCCAGATGCTCAGCTGATGATGGTTACTCAGTCCCTTATCTGCACCTTCTTTGTGAGACCAGGATGAGTTATGGGTACTTTTCCAGCCAGGGGGAAAGGACAGGGCCTAGTGCTGTTGCCAGTTAGTTTTTATTACCTTGAATTTTACAGGGTGGCAGTTCTCTCCCACAGGACCACATGCCACAGGAGATGAGCGGTGCAGCAGTTGACGTGGCCAGTCTGCTGCCCTGGGTAACCAGGGATCTGTTGCACAGTGAAACATACAACAAACTTGTGGAAACTACTTGATTACACCATGATGGTTGAATTTAGTTTCTTTTTTTTCTCTCTGTCCTTGCAGGTCAGAAGATTCTTCACCACAGAAGTGATATCTTAGAAACTGTAGTCCTCATCAATCCCTCAGATGAAGCAGTTAGTACTGAGGTAAGTCAGAAATACTTAATTGAACATGTCATAAAAGCTCCCTTAGGTGGACATGATGAGAGTATTGAAGCAGCTGTAGTTGAGATGATTATAGAGCATCAGTCACTGCCTTCCAGCTCAGTTACTGACAAATTCCAATACTGTCTTGAGCAGGTCCTAACTGTGAATGAAAGGGGATATTAGGGGCAAGTATGAAAAACATGAGCCATCCCTGGATTTTCTCCCTGGCTCTTCAGACTCCTGACAAATTCTCGGAGTCATAGGAGAGAAACACACTTCTGATCCCAGCATTCCTTTTCTCATAACGCATCAAATTCTCTTCTTGATGCATTTGAGGCAGCTGTGATGAAACTTCGTATGCTTTTCTTCTACTTCTCCATTTTTTGTTAGTTCTGGATGCCTATTTTACTTACGAAGAAAGTGCCTGAAGATGCCCAGGGACAAATTTGGGTCTTTGAGAAGAATTACCAGCTGTATGGTAGAGACTCTAGGTTGATCTGTCTGACCTTCAAAAAGCATGTGACATGATTAATGGACTCTGTAGAGTGCCCACAACAAGATGGCCAATTCCTTATGTACTCAGCACAGTCGAAGAACTGATTGTGTAACTCAAAGGCAAAATTGATATATTTAGTTAGTGAGACTGAAAGTTGAAATAATAGGGGTAATTTCATTGCTGGCCTGTGCTGGAAAGCACTGCCACAATATAATTTTGGGGGGGAAATAAAGCAGCTCTGCTTGTGGTATGTGGTGAAAAATCTATTTTGTTACCAACTTTAAGTAATGTTAAATGCAAACAGCAGAAAAAATTCCAAAACAAATGAAATTTCTGAAGTCATAAAAGTTTAGAAGTCATCTTAGTTAACGGCAGCTCTTTCACTGAAAACCGATGCATGAAAATCTCTTAAAAGCCATTAGAGGTGCTTGGTAAGGACAAGGAGGTCACCTGGATAGCAGCTCTCAATACATACATTCAGAGTATAAACGTATAATGTGTTTGCATGTGTGGAGGAGCAGAAGAGCCAAAGAAACTGCCAAAAGCGGGGAACTGATATTTCTGTCTCTGTTGCTTGTCACTGTTTTGATGGATAAACACATGGAAGAACATGATCTGAGGCCCATTAATGACTTCTGAACCCTGGCCTTACTCCTTTGGCTCTGGGAAATGTTTGGCTATGTTACTCTTAATTTCATTGCACTAGACTGTGGGAGGCAATCTTTGCTTTGCTTTCATCTTGCCAAACTAGTCACAGTCAGAAGGTACAAGCTGAGATTTGAACTTGGCTGGCTAAACAAGGCTCTGACTGGACACAATCCAGAAAGAGACAGTTAGAAAGAGTCAGAAGAATTAAATCACAAGTTGAAGTAGACATGCTCTGCCCTGCATGGCAAACAGAACACTTAGTTTCCTGTATCAAGAGATTTCAAGGTTACACATGGGGACACAGTGATATACCATGAAACTCTGACTTGAAACTATTCATTCAGAGAAAAACCGAAACAACCAACCAACCAAAAAACCAAAACAACAACAAAACCCCAAAAGCCGCAAACAAAACAGAAAACCAGAAAGGAGTTTTATATTCTTGCTAATCTGGCTGCTAATAGCCATACTTAGTGGTAGTCGAAGCATACTTCTACCCAAAGCTCCTGTCGTGTTCTGTCAAATGCCAAAATACCTTCCAGAAGAGAGAGGCACAAAGGGTAAGATGTTGAAGTTTCCCAAAGAAAACAAGTTTCAGAAAGCCCATGAATTAACTTCCTTCTTAAGAAGTCCCTCTCTGTTGTTCCTGTGACTGTGCTGTAAGTCTGGGAAAACACTGATCTTCTACCTCACTCAGAAGGCTGTGCTCTTCTTTCAAGCAATGTGGGACTTTAACCAAGAGTTAGAATGAACAGAATCGTCACATTGCAGTATTTCTTCTGAAATTGAGTGGTCTTGAAATCAGGAGACAAATTCCTGGTAGTCCTTCAAGAAACCTTGCTTGTACCCAGACATAGAGTTTGTGTTTATCGTTAAGGTCTTCAATGTATATCATACATTATGCTCTGTACTTTGCAAGCATTTATTTACTTTTTTCCTTGCTGTGCATTGCTAGCTCTGTAGAATGTACTTTATCATCAATTAATTAATGGGTTGAAGGTGAATTATGTGACAGTCGCATATCAGTGATTCATAAGTCAGGAAATAGTTTTGCTATTGGAAAACATAGTGAGTTTACACAGAAGTTGCCAGAGTGTTGAGTACTGCTGCCAGCAACAACAGAAAACAAAGAAGAGGAAGCCAGTTCTGATATGGTTTTAGTACAGCTAAAACAGAGAAGATTTGAGCAATGCACATCGGATAGATGGCTGCACTTATCTGTATTTTTGTCTAAAATAGAAATAAATACACTTGATCCATTAAGCATATTTAAGAATTTATAATTAGAGCTATTAGTGACAGATGAGCATCAGTCCTACATTTAATTAAGGAAACTTTCTGCTGCCCAGCATCAGAGTCATGTGTTCAGTAAAATGACAAGGAAAATATGTTAGAGTTGGGATATTCTTTTAGATACTCTCCCCTGTCTCTTTTCTACTTCCACTGAAAATGTCAGTTGTTCAGCAGGGATTCAGGTTGAGCCTTCCTGGCTCAGCCTCCCAGGCATTAATGCTTGTTATTTAGAACAACTGATTGCTTAACAATCAATATAAAAAACTGAAAGAGTATCTTGATCGGAGGGATGAGGTGATTGTGTCATCTCTGTGGAGATGGAGCTTGTATGCAATATGATATGGAGTTGTTCCAAATGAACTCTGCTCATTTACTCATTTAGTTGTGTATGTGTATGTAGCCTTGTTGTAGGATCATTGTTCAAATTTAATTTAATTCCTCCTTAGCAGAGGAATTTGCATGTTTGAAATTGATACCTTTCCATAGGCTGAATTGATTTTTTAGTTTTTGTGAAGACTTTTGAAGTCTTCACAAAATACATATTTAACAGTACAGAACTTTACACAGGTTTTGTTTTAGTTTTGTTCATAAGTTGAATTCATCCAATAGAAGTATATATGGAGACATATATATGGATATATATGGAGTATATATATGGATTTCTCTTATCATGCAAGTAAATCTCCCCCTGGGGGCTGGTAAGTAAGAATTATTAGTAGATGTAGTGAGGGTCAAGTAAAGTAACAAGCATCTGCTTTTAAATAGTTTACAAGTTTGTCCTGATACCCTATTGAAGTGTTATACTCTTAACACTGAAAAAATTATTTTTTCATTCAAATTGTATTCTGTTCTGCTCCTTGCTGGTTTTGCATATCATTAGTTTGGTTTATTCTTCAGACCTTCTTTCTAATTGCATCTTGTCCCTCCTTTTTTCCCTTTTTCACCTTTCTCGTTGCTTTTTCTAAACAGCACTATAAGTTGATAATGTTTTGACAGTCCTGTTCCAAACCCTGGTTTTAAATTGGAAGGAATAATATATTCCACTGTATGCTCTCAGTGGAATATAAAAACACATGGTAACTCCCATTATTGATGTATTTCTTTCACTCTAGGTGCGCTTAATGATCACAGATGCTGCAAGACACAAACTCCTCGTTCTAACTGGACAGTGCTTTGAAAACACCGGAGAACTCATTCTTCAGTCAGGGTCCTTCTCCTTCCAGAACTTCATTGAGATCTTCACAGATCAAGAGGTGAGTTTAAAAAAGTGTCTTTCATACATTGTCATATGATGGCAGAGGTTTCTAGAATACTAAAAATGGCTCTCTGGTAGAGTTAACAGAGGCAGCCTGATGCTACTGCTCTTCACTCTTCATTATAGGATTTATTTCAAAAATAATTTATTTTTGAAATTTATTATTTATTAATTTTACTTTAGATTTCATGTAAATTGCTCAACAAAAGCATTCAATTTTAATTTGGGGAATTGAATTATCACTTCCAAAAAGAGCAAATCAAGGAATCTCTGACAATGAAAGGAGATAGTGCTGTGTTTGAAGTATAGAGATTGTTCATTTAAGGTGCACATACAAAGCAGTCAAATTGAACTTGACACCAGGTTCTTGCCTGGTGGCAGCTAAATAATAAGTGGTATTAATAAGACAGAAGGTGGCTGTTGGAATAGTTGTATTTTTTTGCACTATGTACCTTCTGTTAGTGTTTAAAATTTGGCCAGTGTGTCCGTATAACTTGTGATTTTTACATACCAAGAAGATAAGCATGAAATATACCAGTATTTAATGCCATTTGTTTCATGACTTGTTATTTTGCTGTCTTCTTTAATGTATTGTGTCTGAAAGCTCCCATAGGGCAGGAATCCATAGTAAACAAGCTGTCACACTTAATTTGGCTGCTGTGTAAAGTATATATTTAAGTAACTGTATGGCTGCATCCCTAGGAATTTAATTTCTAGTATTAATTAGTAGCATGTCAGTGGACTGAGATTTGAAAGTTCAGCAATGAGAAAGCAAAGTTTGCATGAGCTCCAGAGTGACCTTATTGTATCCATGTGATTTATTCACAAAGCCTTTTTGTTCAGCGTATGTTCAGATTGGGGAAAAAGCTGGATTCCTGTTCTCTTAACACATGCATGACACCTAAAACTCACTGGCAATGCTCAGAGTTACTTTTCTATGAAATTACAAACCCAAGCTCCGTCTAATTAGCGACACATAATTGTTATATGACTACATAGGTTGGAACTGAATGATCTCAGAGTTCTTTTCCAACTTGATTGGTTCTGTGATTGTGTGATACATGAAAAACTAAAGGCAAATGCTACCATTACTATTAGGAAACAAAACTGTTGGTTGAAAAGTGAAGGGATGGGAGTTGGCCATGAGTTACAGTCGCTGAGGGGTTGCCACAGTAGTGGGTGTGCAGGGCATACTACCATGGGCTATGAGTAAGGCTCATTTGACTCTGCCGCTGGCAGTGTGCTCACCAGCCAGCTGGCATGGCTCTTGGCAAGTGTTGGCATACAGCCTATTGTTTCTGAAGCCTCACAGTCTCACTGTTTCAACAGGTTTTCACAAAACCAAAGAAAGATCATGTTTGCCATACTGCAGTTTGTGTGTGTGACATTTTTTAAAAACTAGAAAAAAAAAAAAGAATAGGAAAAATATCTAGGAAAAAGGGGTTACTCGTTTTCTAAGTAGCCATGAGATGAAAGAATTCATATGCTCTGCTAATCCTGGTGGACTTGGCAGTGTCAAGGGTCTTTTGCAACCTAAGCTATTCTGTGATTCTATGGGCTTGTAAGGTTTGATGAGCACTGCGTAGAGTTAGCATTTCTGGCTTCTGCCCATTTGTACTTCACTGGGCCAAACCTGAACTATGGTCAAGGAATATGCCTACAAATAAGTAAATACCCTTTGGGAGATACTCGTATAAAGTCTTATTCAGAAATCCATCTCTAACATGCAGAACTCCCTTTAGGCAAAGCCTAAAAGTAGAGTTTTCGCTTTCTCCGATACTGGAATGTTGAAAATGTCACAGTCTCCTGCTTCTTCAACAACAGTTAGGAAAATCTTTGTGGTTCAGGATAGGAAACAATATTGTGTTTTCTCTGAGCAGCCAACTTGCTGTTTGTCTTCACCAGCTGTGACACCTTTAAAACTTACAGATTCCTCAACAGATGTCTCTCAGTGTTTGAAAAGACAATCAGGTTCACAGGTGCATTTCTTTGCTGCCTGAATGACTTTAAATTTGGAGAGGAGAAGTGGTTACATCTTCAGGTTACCAAATGAGTGCAACTGTCAATAATCCTCGTGTCACCATGAGAAATGCAAAGCCATCGAGACCTTTTCTGAGGCATTTCTGAACTTGCTATTCCTAACAGTTATAATCTATGTCTGGAACAATCCTAGTTCAACTTCTCATTGGCCTGGTCAATCATTGGCATAACACTGTCTGCATTATGCATGCCAACTTTTAGTAGCAAAGAATCAGAATTTAGAAGTATGAAGCATAAATTCAGATATACTATAATATAAACTGGAGAGGACTAGCCACAAACCTTAGTGCAGTATACTTGTTGGCACAGTATACTCATTATCCCTCTATATTAACATATGATTTTTTTATCTAGACAGAAAATTGGCTTTGTATGAGAAATAGTCCATACGCGAGTTATTTCCTTATGTATGTAACAGACTTGGATTTATTAATTCAGAGAAAGTGATTTTTTACTACATTTCACTCTCCCTAATAATGTGTTTTCAACCCTGGCCAGAGACATACCATCGAGATTCTAAATCCATTTCAGAACTGTAATCTGTACTGCCCCTCTTTTCTTAATGCTTCATTAGAAAACAGCAATGCTTACCTGATTGTCCTTACCTTTCAGCCTTTTCAACCTTTTCTCCATTTATTATTTTTGCTTTGTTTTTTCATTTGCTCAGTTTCAGAGAGAGTCATGTCTGTTATATGGGTGAGATTTATTTATACTCCTGTCAAATGGTTTGGGTACTCAGGAAAGGATGACGAAGGTAGAAAATATTTTTTCAGTTTTATTTATTTGTTGGTTGGACTATTTTTTTTTTTAACAGCCACTGCATCTTTGTTGAGTCCTCTTTTGGGGAAATGCTGAAAATAAGTTATGTAACACAAAGAAAGGAAGTGAGACCTACACACACAGAAGCCCAAACAGACCTAATACAATCAAACATCTTTAGCTTTTGATATATTTATTTCTATATATTATATTTTTTTTGATACAGCATGTGGTCCAAGAATTTCCAGTTATTCAGCTGTAGTACTATCCTTATGAAACTGTTCTTACAGCTTGAACTGACAATTGAGCCTCTGCAAAGAAAGTTATGGTATTCTCCATGATAATGGCTGGCATGTTTTTCACTGGCATTTTATATCTGAATTACTTCTTTAAAGAAGTTTGGTTGTCTCTTTGTTAAGAGCAAATAGAACAGAAATGGGCTACATTTAACTGAATTGTCAGTTAAAAAAAAAAAGTCAAATGAAAATATCTATGAAACTGGAATAAGGTATAAAATATGTAAAAGTCTACTTATCTGGGACCATTAAATACTGGTTTTTTTAGTTCAAACTGGAAAATAAAACAGCTCTTCATACTGTGGTATAGAACTTATTTTCTGTGCCTTTATTGCAGCAGTTGGTGTTGGTACTAGGATGTTAACAAATACTGCCAGAATTCATAGAGTTCTTCTAGATCTCAAATTTAGGTCCATGAATTTTAAAGCAAACTACTGACAAGAGCATTTTTAACCCTAATGTTCTGGGTTTTTTCCTGATTCTTTCTTTAGCCCTGTACTTTGTAGTCTCAGAAATACAAAACTTAGAATCATAGATTCATAGAATTGCTAGGGTTGGAAAAGACAGATTCACAGAATTTAGGTTGAAAGAGACCTCTAAGGTCATCAAGATTAACCCTTTCCTGACATGGCCAAGTCCACCGCTAAACCATGTCCCCAGCAACAACATCCACATGTCTTTTAAATCCCTCCAGGGATGGTGACTGCACTGCTTCCCTGAGCAGCCTGGTCCAGTGGTTGACAATGCATTTAGGGAACAAATTTTCTCTGATACCCAATCTAAACTTTCTCTGATGCCACTCAAAACCATTTCCTCTCATCCTGTCACTTTTTACTTGGGAGAAGAACCCCCACCTGTCTATAATCTCCTTTCAGGTAGTTGTAGAGAGTGGTAAGTTCCCCCCTTCAGCCTCCTTTTTTCCAGGCTAAACAACCCCAGTTTCCTCAGCTGCTCCTTATAGGACTTCCGCTTCCAACCCATCACCAGCTTTGTTGCCCTTCTCTGGATACATTCCAGCATCTCCAATGTCTTTCTTGGAGTGAGTGGCCCAGAAACTTGTAGCTGTTTCCATTTCTGAAATAATAGCTCATTTCTTAGTCACAGAATCATGGAATTATTAGGGATGGAAGGAACCTCTGGAGATCATTTAGTTCAACACCCCTTAAAAGGCAGGGTGTTGAGCAACCTAGAGTAGGTTACCACTGACTACAGGCCTGCAGCTGGATTCTAACTCACTGATCCTGACCCTCTGACCTTTGTCATTCAGCCAGTTCTTGATCCACTTCACTGTCCATTTATCTAACCCACATGTCCTGAGCTTACCTATGAAGATGTTGTGGAAGACAACGTTGAAATTCAAGCCTTGCTGAAGTTGAGGTAGACAACATCGATTGCTCTCTTCTCACTTACCCACCTTCCCATACCATCACAGATGACTATCAGATTGGTCAAAAATGATTTTGCCTTGGTGAATCCATGATGACAACTCCTGATGACCTTCTTTTCTCTTACATACTTAGTTATATCCTCCACAATGACTGTTCCATCACCCTTCCAGGGATAGAGGTGAAGCTGACTGGCTGGTAGTTTCCTGGGTTCTCTTTCTTGCCATTTTTGAAGACAGGAGTAACATTGGCTTTCCTCCAGTCATCAGGCATCATTCCTGTTCTGCGTGATTTTTCAAAGATGATGGAGAGTGGCTTAGCAACAACATCTGCCAGCTCCCTTAGCACCCATGGTTGCATCGCATCAAAGCCCATGGGTTTAAAGGTATTAAGTCTGTCTATCTGATCTCTAACCCAGTCCGCTATGACCAAGGGAAAGTTTTCATTCTTCAGCCTTCCTCCCTTACCTCCGAGGTGTGAGATTCCTAAGGGCCATGCTCAGTAGTAAAGACTAAGGAAAAAAGGTAGTTCCACCTGCTCTTCCACCTCTGTGTCTTCCATGATCAGGACACCCATCTGATTCAGCAGTGGCCTCACATTTTTTTTAGTCTTCCTTTTGCTGCTGATGTACTTGTAGAAGCCCTTCTTGTTGTCCTTGACATCCCTTGCCAAACTCAATTCCAAGTGGGCCTTGGCCTTGCTCATCACATCTCTTCATACTCTGACAATGTTCCTATAGTCTTCTCATGTGGCATGTCCCTTTTTCCACATCCCATAAATTTATTTCTTCTGTCTGAGAATTGCTAGAACCTTCTCTTGCTCATCCATGCAGGTCTCTTGCCCCTATTGCGACATTTCTTGCTCATGGGAATACACTAGTCCTGAGCTTGGGGGAAGTGATGCCTGAATACTGACCAGCAGTCTTGGGCCCTGTGTGTTCTAGAGCCTTAAGCCCTGGGATTCCTCTCAGTAGGTCTTCGAAGAGGGCAACATTCAGGACTCTCTCTAGTCCTGCTTACAGCTTTGCCTCCTCCACAGGATCCTGAGTTCCACCATCTCATGGTCAGTGTGATGAACAACTCTCCTGCAGCTGGTCTTGATAAATCTGGGAGTGGTACTGGCTTTTCAGGAGCTAGTCTGCAGAAAGAACTGCAGTAATTATGGTGTGGTGCAATATATCCCATGAGAAAAGGAGAAACTTCATGTTGCAGTTACTCCATGAATGTTAAGAGGTTTTACTTTGTTCTGTAGATGTGAGCCAATGATATATAGTGGCAGCTCAGTCTACATTAGTCTCATAATCCGTGTGCCCTCTTAATATAAATTTTTGTACCATCCTTCTCTAAGGGGTGGAGGAGGGATGAGAAAGCCTTGGGTACTGTTGTTCTTTGGGCAATAGTGACCAGGAATAAGATCCTCCATCGTGTTTTAGAAAATACAGCAGTAACTAATTGTGGTAATAGGTCACTTTGGCTTCTGGTTGGGTACTCACCAGTGCAGAAGAAAATGGAAAGGGTATTATCTAACTCATCAGGAAGTATATGTTCTGACATTAATTGTAATTTTAAAAATAAATTTGTGTGCATCTTCTTGTGTTTTTGTTTTACAACCCTAGATTGGTGAATTATTGAGTACCACACATCCTGCCAACAAAGCCAGCCTAACTCTTTTCTGCCCTGAGGAAGGGGATTGGAAAAACTCCAACCTTGACAGACACAACCTTCAAGACTTTATAAACATTAAGCTCAACTCATCTTCCATATTGCCTGAAATGGAAGGACTCTCTGAATTCACTGAGTATCTGTCAGAATCAGTAGAAGTGCCATCGCCTTTTGACATTTTGGAGCCTCCAACCTCAGGAGGATTCTTGAAACTCTCCAAACCCTGCTGTTACATTTTCCCAGGGGGAAGAGGGGACTCTGCATTGTTTGCAGTGAATGGATTCAATATGCTTATCAATGGAGGATCTGAAAGAAAATCTTGTTTTTGGAAACTTATCCGGCACTTGGACAGGGTAGATTCCATTCTGCTCACTCACATCGGAGATGACAATCTGCCAGGAATCAATAGCATGCTTCAGCGAAAGATAGCTGAACTAGAAGAAGAACAGTCCCAAGGGTCTACTACCAACAGTGACTGGATGAAAAATCTGATCTCACCTGATTTAGGAGTTGTATTTCTTAACGTACCTGAGAACCTGAGGAACCTGGATCCTAATTTTAGGGTAAAAAGGAGTGTAGAAGAAGCTTGTTTTACTCTCCAGTATTTAAACAAATTGTCTATGAAACCAGAACCTCTTTTCAGAAATACAGGAAACACCATTGACCCCATAATTTTATTTCAGAAAATGGGAGTTGGCAAACTTGAGATGTATGTGCTTAATCCTGTCAAAAGTAGCAAAGAGATGCAATATTTTATGCAGCAGTGGAGTGGTACTAACAGAGATAAAGCTGAATTCCTGCTACCAAATGGCCAAGAACTAGACATTCCATTATCCTATTTCACTTCTGTCTCATCCCTGATTGTGTGGCATCCAGCTAATCCTGCAGAAAAAATAATTCGAGTTCTGTTTCCTGGAAACAGCACTCAGTATAATATTTTAGAAGGACTAGAAAAACTCAAACACTTAGATTTCCTTAAACAACCAGTGGTTACACAAAAAGACTTAACTGGGAACATTGCTAGTCCAGCTGTGAAACAAGCCAAGTTGAAACAACGAACAGACAGCAAGGAGAGTCTCAAGCCTGCTGCAAAGACACCACCAAATAAGCCTGTCAGAAAGGAATCTAAAGAGGAAACACCAGAGCCTGTGAAGCCTAGTCCAGTACCAGAAAAGTCTCAGAAGCTGGAAAGCAAAGAAAAAGTTCCAATTAAAAAAGAAAAAACAGCAAAAGTAGAGACCAAACCAATAGTGGTGGAAAAAGACATAGCAAGTAAAGAAGAACAATTAGTAAAATCTGAAACTTCTGAAAAACAAAGTACAGATGTAAAACCAAAAGTGTCAAAGGAGAAGACAGTAAAAAAGGAAGTCAAAGCAAAACCTGAAGAAAAAAAAGAGGAAAAAGAAAAACCAAAGAAAGAGGTTTCTAAAAGAGAGGAGAAAACACCCATCAAAAAAGAAGAAAAACCAAAAAAAGAAGATATCAAGAAAGAAGTTAAGAAAGAGGTGAAGAAGGAAGAGAAGAAGGAAACTAAGAAGGAAATAAAGAAAGAAGCATCACCAAAAGAAGCTAAGAAAGAAGCTAAAAAAGAAGAGAAGAAGGAAATCAAGAAGGAAGACAAAGAAGCCAAAAAGGACATAAAAAAGATTCCTAAAGAAACAAAGAAGACCGCTTCTCCTTCAACTGAAGCCAAAAAGCCAGCGGCAAAGACTAAACCACAAAAGAAAGAGGAACCTGCTAAAAAAGAAACAATAACTGCTGGAAAGCCAAAGGAAAAAGGAAAAGTTAAAACTGTGAAGAAGGACCTCAAAATCAGTGGAACACAAGCTGCCCTTGCAGCAGTTGGAGCCACAACTGTAGCAGCTGCAGAAATTACAGCTGGTGGAAAGGAGCTTGAAGCAGAGAGATCCCTTATGTCTTCACCAGAGGATTTAACTAAAGATTTTGAGGAATTAAAAGCTGAAGAAGTAGAAACAATAAAAGAAAGAAAAGGTCAAGTTGCACTTATAAAGGATGAACTGAAACTCAATGACACAACACAAAAAGAGGCCTTTGAAGTACACAAAGAAAAATTGGATAATGAAGGGCCTGCTGAGTCCTCTGATGAAGGCATAACTACCACAGAGGCTGAGGGTGAGTGTGAACAGACACCTGAAGAATTGGAATCTGTGGAAAAGCACAGGGTTGATGACAATGAAAAGTTTGAAGATGAGGGAACTGGCTTGGAGGAATCATCTGAAGCAGGAGATTATGAAGAAAAGGCAGAGACAGAAGAAGCTGAAGAACGAGATGAAATTGAAGAAGAAAAGACACATCTGGATGCCACAAAACCATATATGGAAGAATCAAGAAAAATTGCGGGTGGCTCAGAAAAAATGACTGAAGTACATGCTAACATTAAAGATGAAAAGTATATTGAAAAGGCAGATTATGAGGCATCTGATGAACGGGCTGAAGAAGACAGGGAAGAAGCCATAGAAAAGGCGGAAACTGAAGAGACTGAAGAAGATGAGGAAGACAAAGCAGAAGACATCAGAGACGAAGAGGAAAATGAAAAAATAGAAGCTGAAGAAGACTATGTGATGGCTGTGGTAGACAAAGCTGCAGAATCGGGTGAAGCTGAAGATAAATATGGCTTACTGATAATTACACCAACTAAACGCTCGGAGTCACAGTCTCCAGTAATTGAACCAGCCTCTTCTATCCATGATGAGACACTACCTGGTGGTTCAGAAAGTGAAGCCACTGTTTCAGATGAAGAAAACAGAGAAGATCAACCTGAGGAATTCACTGCTACTTCAGGTTACACACAGTCCACCATTGAAATATCCAGTGAACCAACTCCAATGGATGAAATGTCAACACCCCGAGATGTCATGAGTGATGAAACTAACAATGAGGAAAGTGAGTCACCCTCTCAGGAGTATGTGAACATTACCAAGTATGAGACATCGCTGTACTCTCACGAGTTTGGCAAACCTAAACTTTCTCCACTTCCAGATGCTTTTAATGGACTATCTGAAGGATCCAAAACAGAGGCCACAGAAGGTAAGGATTATAATGCCTCAGCTTCCACCATCTCACCACCTTCTTCATTAGAGGAAGACAAATTCTGCAAATCTGCATTCCAAGATGTATACCGGCAGAAAGAAAGTGAAATCCACAGCACTGCCAAATTAGAAATCAAAGAACCCTGTCAAGAAGATGTCGGTGGAAAACATAGTTCAGCCAAGAGTCCAACTGACAGTTTGTCCCCTCTGTCACCTGTGGCCAAAACACCACTGGGTGAACGTAGTGTGAACTTTTCACTTACTCCCAACGAGATCAAGGTCCCTTCTGAGTCTGTCCCTGTTGCTAGATTGCCAGATGCACACCAAGAAATTGCTGAGGAGCACTGTGCAAGCCCTGAAGATAAAACATTAGAAGTAGCATCTCCCTCACAGTCTGCTGCTGGTAGTGCTGGCCACACACCTTATTATCAGTCTCCCACTGATGAAAAGTCCAGCCAGCTTCCCTCTGAAACCAGTGAAAAGTCAACAGAAGCACCTGTTAGCTTTGAGTTCAGTGAAGTCAAAGATGACTCTGAAAAATGCAGAATAAGCCCTATGGATGAGCCTGTGCCAGATTCAGAGTCTCCTATTGAAAAGGTACTCTCACCTCTACGGAGTCCACCACTGATAGGTTCAGAGACCACTTATGATACATTTTTGAGCGCTGATTTAAAGTCTCCTACCAGGGATTATGGAAGTCCTTCTGAGGGAAAACCTGAAAAAGAAAAATCACCTGTTCAGATTAGCCCAGCTTCAGAAGCCAGCTCTATGGGCCTTTTTCAAGAAAAACAAGATGACAAAAGCATGGAGTTTATGGTAATTAAAGAAAGCTTCAGCCTGGAAAGGAAAATGGAGGATACAGAACCCAGCAGTTCTCAGTCTTCACTGGTCTTGGATGAGCGGAAGTTAGCAGGTGATCTCTCACCGACTCAAATCGATATCAGTCAGTTTGGCTCTTTAAAAGAAGATACCAAAATGTCGATTTCTGAAGGCACTGTTTCTGACAAGTCTGCAACTCCTGTTGATGAGGTTGTTGCAGAAGACACCTATTCCCATATAGAAGGAGTAGCTTCTGTCTCTACAGCATCCGTTGCCACCAGTTCATTTCCAGAACCAACTACTGATGATGTATCTCCATCTTTGCATGCTGAGGTCGGTTCTCCCCATTCTACTGAAGTTGATGATTCCCTTTCAGTGTCAGTTGTACAAACACCAACAACTTTTCAGGAAACAGAAATGTCTCCATCTAAAGAAGAGTGCCCAAGGCCTATGTCAATTTCCCCACCAGATTTCTCACCTAAAACAGCAAAATCAAGAACACCAGTGCATGATCAGAGGTCACCTGAACAGTCAGCTATGTCAGTAGGATACAGTCAGGAGTCCCCTGATCAGTCTTTAGCAATGGACTTTAGCAGGCAGTCACCAGAATATCCTGCTCTAGGCACCAGTATACACCATATATCTGAAAATGGACCAACAGAAGTAGATTATAGCCCTTCAGATATACAGGAGCCTCCTTTTGCACGGAAGATTTCACCTGTGGAGCAGTCATCTTACTCTCAAGAGAAAGATATTTCAGAAATTATTTCAGTTTCTCAAATTGAAGCTTCATCCTCAACTTCATCAGCTCATACACCTTCCCAGGTAGCTTCACCACTGCCAGAGGAAACTTTCTCAGGTGCTGTTCCACACAGAGATATGTCACTATATTCTTCTTTTACCTCAGAAAAAGTGCAGAGCCTAGGAGAAAAGCTGTCACCAAAATCTGACCTATCTCCATTAACTCCAAGGGAATCTTCTCCTCTGTATTCTCCTACTTTTCCAGATTCACCTCCTGCAATCAAAGAAGCGGTATCATCTAGTCACTCACATTTGTTGCCACAGCAAGTGTCCTCTGTCAAAGCCTTTGGTTATCAGGAGCCCCTAACAAAGCACAGTCCAGAACCTTTACTCAGCCCAGAGAAAGAAGATTCAGAGAAAAGCAGCAGGTCACCCGAAGAACTTGGTTATTCATATGAGGCCAGAGAGAAAACGACTAGGTCACCAGAGAATATTAGCTATTCCTATGAGGCAGTTGGAAAATCTACTAGATCACCTCAAGCCATGGATTATTCCTATGAAACAACGAGAAAAACTACCAGGTCACCTGAAGGCACAGATTATTCCTATGAGATAACCAGGAACACTACTAGGTCACCTGAGGGTACAGATTATTCCTATGAGATAATTGCAAAAAATGTGAGATCATCTGAGGGCACAGACTATTCTTATCAGATAACAGGAAAAACCACCGCATCATCAGGGGCCCCAGATTATTCCTATGAGACAGTTGGGAAAACCACCAAGTCACCTGATGCCACAGATTATTCCTATGAGGTAACTGGGAAAGCTACCAGATCACCAGATACGATGGATTACTCCTATGAGACAAGGAAAACCTCTAAGTCACCAGAAGCTGTTGGCTACTGCTATGAGACAATTGGTAGAACCACCAGATCATCAGAGGCCATGGCTTACTCCTATGAGACAACTGGGAAGGCCTCAAGTTCACCTGAAGCCACAGATTACTCGTTTGAGACAACTGGGAGAGCCACCAGGTCACCTGAAGCTACTAGCTATTCCTATGAAGCAAGTGCGCATTTCACTCCAAGCAAATCGTTAGCAGAATCCCGTCAAGATGTTGACTTATGCCTTGTGTCCTCTTGTGAATATAAACATCCCAAAACTGAACTTTCACCCTCATTTATCAACCCAAACCCCCTTGAGTGGTTTGCAAATGAAGAACAGTCTCAAGACCAAGAGAAGCCTCTAACTCAGTCTGGGGGAGCTCAGCCGCCTTCTGGAGGAAAGCAGCAAGGGAGGCAGTGTGATGAAACCCCTCCCACATCTGTGAGTGAGTCTGCCCCATCTCAGACTGATTCGGATGTTCCTCCGGAGACCGAGGAATGTCCTTCCATCACTGCAGATGCTAACATTGACTCAGAAGACGAGTCAGAAACCATTCCAACTGACAAGACAATTACATACAAACACATTGACCCACCTCCTGTCCCAATGCAGGATCGCAGCCCTTCCCCTAGGCACCCTGATGTTACCATGGTTGATCCAGAAGCTCTGCCAGTTGATCAGAATTTAGGTAAACCTTTGAAGAAGGACCTCAAAGAAAAGACAAAGACAAAAAAGCAGGGTACAAAGGCCAAGTCATCTTCTCCTGTTAAAAAAAGTGATGGTAAATCAAAACAAGTGGCTTCACCAAAGCCAGCTATAAAAGAATCTTTAGACAAAATTTCCAGAACAGCTTCTCCAAAAAAGAAGGAGTCTGTGGAGAAGGCAACCAAAAATATCTCTAATCCAGAGGTAAAGTCTCGAGTGGAAGAGAAAGATAAAGACACCAAGAATGCAGCAAATACAACAGCATCCAAGTCAGCAAAGACTGCAACCACAGGTAAAGACAAACAGCAATTCCCTAGTGTTACAATTTTCTTACTGCAGTGCAGTTTAGCTTTGTATCAGCTGAGAATGTGGTCTGTAGCAAATCCTCAAAGAAAGTCCAGGTTTTAAGTATAAATCCAGTGTGTAAAGGCCACATTTAAATGCATGAAATTCACTAGTTTTACTTTTGAAATCGAAGTAAATTGATGTGTCACTTTGCCCAGAGAGTACATAAAATAGAAATAATTTAATACTAGCTGTCTAAATGGTAAATCACCTAATAGAATTAAAAGTGCCACTTTTTTAAGTGAAGTCGGTAGCAAAGTGAACCCCTTTATTCATTGTGAGAAATAAGTAGGCACAATTCTCTTTAACAGAAATTAATTCAGTTTAATATTGTGGAAGTCAAAGTCACTCTCAGCCTTTGGATGCTCTTATTACTTTGCTGGATTGATTTTAAAAGGAGCATTTTAAAGAAATTGTAACATTAGTAAAAGCACTTTTGGTGAACTAAACATGTACATCACATAATCCGGTTAAAGTCTTATGCCATCAGTGATGATTAAACATACAGAAAATTAATGTCATTTTGAATGACTGTTATATATTCTAAGTAGCAATAAAATATGAATTAGATTACTGAAGGAGGCACCTTGCTAATTTGTTGTTTCTGGCAGACCTTTTCAGGGAGTGTTTGGAGGATACTTTGATTTTGCTGCTGTGAGGACTAATAAACTGTTGAAAGCTTTTTTACAAGGAACAGGTCTATGATTCAGTACAAACAAAGCAGCATTCCACTGTCTTTAGCTTCCCCATTTTTAGTAGTCCACTGTTCCTTTCTTACACCATTATTTGCATATCTCCATTAGTAGATGCATTTCAGAGCAGCAGTATAGTTTCTCACGCTGTACGTTTCTCCACAGATGACTCTTCTTACTTAAGGCATACTTCTCAGGTACATGCTGAAATAAGACAGGGCTCTATGGGTAATGATATTTAAGTGTAAAGTGTAACAACTTATATCTTATTCAGTCTTGGTATGCATGATTCAAAAAGAAATATCACAGATTTTTTTTTGTCATCAAAGATGATAAAATGTTTTGTAACAAAAACCAATAGTAAAACTCTCTAATTCAGGAAATATTATCCTATCATTTGA
Organism: Xenops minutus; assembly: GCA_035221455.1. Taxonomy (NCBI): domain Eukaryota; kingdom Metazoa; phylum Chordata; class Aves; order Passeriformes; family Furnariidae; genus Xenops; species Xenops minutus. The sequence goes on from JAWWEE010000085.1 coordinate 47,074,022, forward strand.
CATATTGCCCTATGATGAATGACAGGGCATATTAGAAAACTGTAATGGACTTTGCTGATCGTACAGCATGTGACCCTAAATTGAGTGTATTGCTCAGATAATTGTTTATCAAGCTTTATCAATATGAAAAGGCTAATAGACTGTAAATGGTGATTATCTGAATAAAATTACTGCTTGAATCCCAATTTTCAGTTTACACCAAAATTTAGTTTGTAGGAAAAGACACTTTTTTTTGTGTAGTATTTTCAATGTGTTTAAATGTTGTACTTCCTTTTGACTGAAGCTCTTCTTAGAACAAGTTCTATATACACTATGTCCAGCAGCAAAGGCATGATTCCCCTTACCTTTTGTGACGAGGCTAATTAGTGTATGCAAATTAGGATACAGCCAGCAGACAAGGACTTGACTGTTCCCTCAATTGCTTTCCAAGTTTCTCTATCCTTTGAAGTTCCTCGTTGACCCTCTTTCAGCTCACATATAGTAGCTTCATAAATCACCCATAAGGCAGCCTGAGCATATCAATAGCTGTTATGTCTTGCTATCTACCTCAAATTCTCAAATTTCAGGACTGCTTCAGGTCTGCATGGGTCCCTGTGTGACCCTAGGTTTTATAATGCTGTATGCCTGAGACTTTCAAAAAGCTGCACTTCTTCACCTGGAAAATAATACCACCATGTATTGAATGATAATTCAGTAATCACAGCCCTACATAGTAATTGCTGAGTAACAGTATTTTACTGGGAAAGGTTAAGCTGAGTTTTTGTTTGTGGTAGTGATTTATTATTTTATTATATAGTTCCAGTTATTCAGGTTTTTCTCCTATTACAGTCACAATTGGGGTACAACAAAGCTGGAACATGTCATTATATGAAGGAGGGTAATGCCATAATTGGACACATTTCATCTCAATGGTTATAACAGTAGGTAATTAATACATGTTTTTAACCAGTCTGTGATAAAGACTTTTGTTATTTGGTTTCCAAAGGACCTGGGAATACAAAGGTGACAAAATCTACAGCAGTGCCTCCAGGACCTCCAGTGTATTTGGATCTGGTATACATTCCCAACCATAGCAATAGCAAGAATGTTGATGTTGAGTTTTTCAAGAGAGTGCGGTCATCCTACTATGTGGTGAGCGGGAATGATCCTGCAGCCGAGGAGCCAAGCAGGGCTGTTCTGGACTCCCTGCTGGAGGGCAAGGCGCAGTGGGAGAGTAACATGCAGGTAGGCTTTTCACTCATATCTCTACCTGGAAATTTAATTTTCTTTGGGAAACAGCTATTAGAAGCTAGAGCACGTCTGGCAAAGCTGGCAGCTGCCAGGGGATGCAGCCCCCAGGCTGGGTGCCTCGTTTCACTGTTGGTAAGACAGGATGCATGAGTGAAGCACAGAACTGAACTGCACTCACCTGCTCCCACATTTCTGGCCCTTCAGACCTGTTCCTGGTGAATAAAACAGTTGAGAACTGGCCTAAAGGGCCAGCTGGCTGTTCCGTCTTTTTACTATACCATATATATTATCTGAGTTTGTAAATGTTGCAGTTTGTAAGAAGGAAAGGGAAGAAAAGTGTATGTTTCACACTTTATATGGTAATTACATGCATTTGGAAACTTCATGTGCTTTTCTATCATGATGAATAAGTAAATGAAAAATTTTTCCATAATCTAAAGAGTATCAGTACAAATTACAACCTGGTACTTCTCTGGAAAGCTGCCTCTCAGCAGGTTTTATTTTTATAAACTACTTCCTTGCAATCATTTTACCTTACCTACATGTTATTTTCCTTTTATCCATGCATTTATTCAAGTATTTATGGAATAAAGACCCACTCTTTCCAAAAGGGAAATGTACTTGTTGGCTGAGTCTTCTTGCAAAGACATTTTGCTTATCAACTCTTTCTGTTGTCCATTCATCAGAACTTCTGTTTTGTGTCACAGGTGACATTAATCCCAACCCATGACTCAGAAGTGATGAGGGAATGGTACCAAGACACCCATGAGAAACAGCAGGACCTGAACATCATGGTTTTGGCAAGCAGCAGCACTGTTGTTATGCAAGATGAATCTTTTCCTGCATGCAAGATCGAACTGTAAGAACAAGACCATGCATCACAAGATTAAACTTTCAGAAATTCTTCAATTTGAAAACACCTTTTCTAAAAATTCAACTCATCTATTTCAACTGCTGAACTATTTACCTACCAAATGCTATACTGTGTCACAGTGATGCAAATCACTAATATTTTTCAGTCTTTGTTGATCGCTAAGGGAAATAACACTCTTCCCATAGTAGAGTACAAATTACGGCGAAAATACAGATCCAGTTGCATCTCTGCTGAACATTTGGAAACCATGCACTAGCAACCCCAATTGACTTCTGCCAGGTAGAGGCATTTGCCCTCTAAAAAAAAACACAAAAAGAGAGAGGGGTAGGAGGAGAAAGTAGTAAATAACTAGATCTGCATTAGTCTCATGGCAATAGATGTATCGCTTACTGCAGTCTGCTTATGTTCTTACATGAGAAGAAAGTTTTAAATTTGTATCAATCTGAGCTATCACTTATGGGGATCCTTTTTTTAAAGAATTAAGTTAGCTCAAAAAATAAAAAGAAACAGGACGTGTCTAGGAAGGGATGTACAGCCTAATCACTCATCAGCAGTTTTCCACTTTAATTTGAACTCTGCATACTGACATACTGTAACAATCACAGGCCAAATATGCATGTATTTTGCACCCCATCTAGAAGTCTAGAACCCTTTTTTTCAACATGCAGAATTTTGGTCTAAGGCATGCTTCCAGTGAAAGCCCACTCACTCCAGCCAGAACTGACCAGTCCACATGCTTGAACACCCATGTCCACTGTCGATTAACTGAAGCAAAATACCAAAGCAGTCGGGAGTACATACAGTAGACATTTTGCCTTAGAAAGTGACTTGAATGTACAAAGAAACTTGATGCACTTATTTTTTAATGCTGAGACAGCGAATTTATAAAACATCTGTGTAGGATCATAGTTACACCAGTAAAGAAGTGTGAGTGTGCATGTGTGGTATTAGGAACCTATCCGACTGGTTTGGTGCTATGAACTACGTATGTTAATTATGTGAACACTTCATTGATGCACTTGGACAGCTCAGCAAGGCAAGATGAGCATTTTTTTGTGAAAGTTTCTTTCGTACTGTGGAAGCAAGATTGAAGTGGTGTCCAGTATCAGAGTTACAAAACTTAGTGAAACATTCAGAATATGAAAAAGGTTACCTGCGAACCTGTACAGTATTCAATCTTCCTTTGTCTTACCTTATTTTATTTGTTTAATTTAAGAGTGAACATGGGAACAAATGTACAGAAAACCTTTTTTTTTAGTGCTGCATGAACTTTTAATACATGATTTTTAACAAACATTTTCATTTGCAGGTAAATGCAAAGAAAAACTTTTCAGGTGAAGGCAAATTTTTTAGTAGTTTTGTAAGATAAATGAATAATATTGTTTAAGATTCTAGTGAGAATGGATATTGAGGTACAATTTACTGAAAACAGTCAACTGCCAGTACCTTTTGGGGGGAGGGGAGTAGAAGGGCACCCTGGTTGTAAAATTATTCTATTGACGATGACAGAAAATTGAATTTGAGGAGTTGATTAGCCAGTACTTACAAGGGTGTAACCTGCATTCTCAACCTTCACAAGATCTTGAAAAAAGATAGAAAAAGCAATAAGCTAAATTAAGTACCTTCCCTTTCTCTTTCCCTTCCTTTCCTCTTTCTCTTCCCTTCCTCTTTTCCTTGCTTTCCTTTTTCCTTTCTTCATATCCTCTTTCCTCTTTTATTTCCTTATTGCTTTATTCTTTCATCTTTCCTTTACTCGTCTGTCCTTCTCTCATTTTCTTTTCTTTTACTCTTCTTTTCTCCTTCCTTTCCTCTTCCTTTCCCTGCCTTTTACTGTTGTTTTACTCTTCATTTCTTTCTTTCTTCCTGCATATCTCCTTTCCTTTTCTTCTCTAGACTGCTTGCAGAGGAACAGCACCACTGCTCTGTGATTTAAGACAGTTTGGATTTTTCAGTCTTGGAAGTTTTACCCCAATGAAAAAAAAGTTGTTGCATTGCAGAAGATGTGCAAATGTGACTTTAAAAAGGCATAAAGGCCTCCCGCATGGAGATAGGTGCTGGTCTGTAGGATTCACCATTATGGCTGATACTAAGTTTTACAATGTAGTGACCTATGACCTCATTTTATTTTCTTTACTTATAATTTATTTCAGTTTTACATTGTTAGGGTATTTTTGTTTAATAGATGTATGTTTGCACTCCTAATTTTTATGAGGGTTTTTTAATACCGCTTTAGGGTCTTCTAATTGTAGGCTCCTGAGGCCCATTTAATGCTGTGAATTACTGTTTGTCAGTTGTTGGGGTTTTATTTTTAATGCCTACTCTTTCTTTAGGTCTCTCTAGCAATGCTGTATAATTTATTGCTATACCTTTTAAGTAGTTAAGAATAACTCAGAACTACTATGGCACAAAAGGCAGATGGAAATGTAAAAGCACGCATGTTTGCTGGGCTCATATCACTCAAAACTGCTTTTGTAACATACAGCCTACAAAAATATGGGCAAAATGTTTGGCAGTATAGTTATACTATTTCTACAATTCTTTCTCATTTGTCTACTTTATTATATAGGTCAGAATTCAAACCTTTTGAGTGGGTGGGAACAGATTTTCTGATTTTCTGACAATACCTGAAATGGTTTGTATCACTGCTTTGGTAGAAAATGTTTCAAGTACAGCAGTGGTCTTGTGGCTAATCTCACTTACACCACTTATTCCTGTGAATTAGGAGCAATTTCACTACTGTCAGGGAAATTGCAGTCATCTGTTCCTACTGTACACTAAATTGGAATCAAGCCTTAAATATTCCCTTGCAAGTTTATGATCGCTGAAGCATTTGTTTTACTTCTGAAATAATAATGATAATTAGGTAGTTACAGATGACCTTAACATGTACATTTGCTTTTTCTGCTGCTACAAGAATATTAAAAGCCTGGTCTGGCTATTCTGAGGTATTGCAATGCCTGTTCCATCCATTCCCTTCCAAATGGCAATGGCACCTAGGTTCAACACAGCGATGAGCTCCTCCGTTAGCTCCTCTTGCCCTTAATGTCTTTCCTGCCTGTGGAACTAATCTACCTGTGCTAATCCTAGTACTACACAACTAGTTTAGTGTAACAGTCATCAAAATGTACTGTGTACATTAACGATGAGTGCTGTTGATCAGCATAGATTTCTAGGAGCATGGTTTATTATTGATTACTCTAATTGTAAAGATTCAATATCTGAGTGTAAAAGACACTCTGTTTCAATGATGGTATTACCCATAACAGCATTCCCAGTCATGATCTTTATGCTATTAATATAGTGCTTCATGTAATTCAATGAAGAATTAACTTTGGGGATCCCATCCCACTCCTGAACTTGGATAGGGCCTCTCTTGCATGCCTTTTCAAAGTCCTGTGGTGGGCCTGACTTCATTGACCTCTATTTTCACCTCATCTTTCATAGAAATCACTTTTGGATTTTTTTTTAATTACTTTACATAATGTGGTGAATGGAGATAACTGTGTATATGAATGTTGGGGTTTTTTTAATTGTCTATGATAGCTTATGCATTTTAGGAGAGTTCTGGTACTCTTTTACTAAGATTTAATAAATTTGTTAATTGAATTTTCAATCCCTCCCACCATAAGCAAATGACCTCCAAAGAGCGCTTACTGTGCATTTGGGACATTTCTGTCATACGCTTCTCTTTGTTCATCTGTCGCCAGAGGTTCTTGCTCAGTAATGATGTTTTTGAGAGAAATAGTAATTTTGTTGGTCTGGATTTACTAGGAGATGAAAAAAATATAATGTTTACACTTGAAAGAAACTGTAAGCTTTCATCTTTTCACTTAATAATTGAGAAAACACTAAAAGCATCTAGGGGTAAGCATTTCTTAGAACGCAATTATATTATTCACCTGATTTAAAAATATTGCTATTTAAAATTTTAAAAAAAAGTCTGTTTCTGGTGGCTTTACAAAAAAAAAAAACTGAAAAAATTAAGTAACTAAATAGAACAATGGCGTAAAATATAGAAAAAAAAATCCTGAAAGCAGCTTCTCTCTACTACACTAGCTAGGAGCTCCAGATGGCAGGAGCTACCTCTTCAAGACTGGGCTGTAATCACAACCATAAAAGACTAAATCTGATATATGCTTTCACGCATTTGCATGCAGCCATTATCTTCCAACTATGGAAAGAAAGTCTTGTTGCTGGCTGAGAAGCACCTCACACACCTCCTCTCTCTTGTTCTGAATGGTGTTTGTGTCAGTCTGCAGCTGTGTATGGTATTATGTCTTATAATCCTGCATCACTTCTATTCTATCCAGTCATATCTAATGTAGAAAATTAGTTTCCAGTGAAAGTAATATGTAGTGCTTTTATGATATTTGTGTGCAATATCCCCTCTTCCATTGAGGATATTTGATGTAAAGGAAACAAACTCAGTTCCACAATAAAATACAAAAGTGGTAAAGTGGTGTTGACATGTTTCTTGTCTTTGTGTATGAATGTATTTTTAAGTTTTTCCTTTCCTTTAGTCATGACCTACTATACGGGATTTTTTTTCTAAAGATCAGTGGCTGTTTAAATGCCAGATAAATGCCAATCTCTCTTTACAAATTCAAAAGTAAATGTGGAAGATTACTTTTGTCGTGTAAAACATTACCATGATATACCGTGACATCACTTCTCTTTGTTCTCATTTCTGTAATTCCTCAGCAGAATGAGAAAACACCTCATTTTCAGTAAGTACATGTCCAAGGGGCTGTGTCAAAGATGATACCCAATAAAATTACATCAAATTGAGCCCACCATGGTTTGGAAAAGAGGTCTTTTCCAAAGTTGAAACAGTTAAATGAGAGTGTGCAGCTTTTCTCCAGTAGGCGAGGAACCTTTCCCGACTGTCACTGCGCAGTCATCTCCGTGAGAGTAGATAGAGCTTTTGTGGAAGCTGGGCTCTCAATTTGGTGGGGTTTTTTCTATGAACATCAGGCTTCCTCTACTGCTGAGATCAGGCTTTCTGCCTTTGTAGTTTTGCGTGCAGCTGCGATGCTTGCTGTGGTGAGGTGCAGCGGTCAACATTTTTCTGTCTGGGAGATGGTAATGACATAAAAACAGGTAAAGGCTGGAGCAGCAACGTGCAAGGGGTGTTCACTCCCAGGAGCAGAGGCGCTGTAAGGTTTCCTTCACCCTGAGCCAGCAGTCTCTTTTTGTGGGCCCTTAACTATCCCCAGCATCCAAGGTTTCATTTTTAAATTCTTAGGACATTAAAAATAAATACTGGCTTGAATTGGGCTGAAAGTGGTGAAGTAGAGGAAAATGATGACTAGATGAGGGGAGTCAAGTTCTGCAAATCTTGCATCCTATGTATAATTCTGCTTATGTGTACATTGAGGTTTTCTGAGCTGCTGTAGTAGAGCAGCCTGACACTACCTAAAATATATTAAAGTGATTGTGCAAAGAGAGCCAGGTTAGGCTTCAATCCCCATTATTTACATGCAGTTGCAGAGTGAAGTTCTGAATTTGCACAGGTGGGTCCACCCCTGGTACCTGTAGGCAGGGGCAGGCCAGCCTAGTCTGTAGTGTGTGACTTGCTGCTTCTAGATGCCAAATGAAAGCTCCTTTATTCAACACAGCTGCTGAGAAGAAATTTTATTTTTCCTAGTGTTAATGAACAAATTCAATCACCTTATGAAGTGTTTCAGATGACACAGGAACATGATGGTCTCTCACATCTTTTCAATCTATCTAAAATGAAGGATCTGTCTTGTGGCATCCTAGACCTGGAGACTGTTTAATACTGATTTCTAGTGTTCTGTGGATGGGAGAAAATTGTAGTGCTTCATTGTTCACTGATGGGGCAAAAAAAGAGGCATTGAGGGGTCACTTGAGTAATAGCCACAGTGACACATCATAGATCCAGCTCATGCCCAGCACTGGAGCTAAGCTCCTTGGCTTTCTAAAGCTTTTCTCTGAACACATGAGCATTACCCATATCCTTCACTTAGTGAACAGGTTTTGGCCACTGCCTGCTGCTGTAGACCCTGTTCTCATCTCCCACAGGCAGGACTACTCACACTAGCATTCACTGTCCTCTGCTGTACTGTGTGTGCCTTCTTCAGATTCACCCCAAAACTATGAGAGGCTGAGTAGTGCTGAGTGCCCTCATCATTCCAGGGGAATTTGCTGGTTTTGGACTGTTACGTTAAGCATGACTTCCAAAAGAAATAAAATCCAGACGAGAAATACAGAATTAAATCAGCAGGCACTACAATCTGCACAGGCACTGTTCTCTGGTTCTCACAGATCCTTACCACCTGATGCAGCTGTTTCTCTGCACTTCAACAGCTCCACTGTTACCAGACCCAGTGTGAATAGCTAGCAAGGTGGAGTTGCACTGTGCTTCTGATGTCAGCCACACTGCCAAAACACTGCCGTGATTTTCACATCATACTGCAGCTCAGCCCATCACCTGTGCTTGTGAATCACACAGAAAAGATATCTGAAATAGCTGGAACTTATGTCCTAATACAAACAAAGCTAAATACATATAAGTGTATGAATGCACCAAAGTTACATCCTCTATACCTCTTAAGGTACAGAAATTAATTTTGATTGAGCTTTTACAAACCTCACATTATGTTCCCTCAGCTCACAGGTGTTATGTTCTTAGCTTAGAATTGAAAGTAAACCGAACCACTGAGCAACATAAAGACTTAATATGAATCCTGCTCCAGAGTGCAAGTCAGTATTTCCAAAAGAGTTTACAGTTTCTGAAGGTGAAATTATAGCAGCAGTTACCATGTGTAAGGCCAGAACAGGCTTGAAAATTTCTTTGCCTAAATCCTTTAGGGGAGGAATTCTCAGAATTTGCAATAAACAAGATATATTGAAAGCTGAATTTTGTCCTGATAATCTAATGTGGTTGTCAATGGGTCTCTAATGCTATTTTTGTGCCTGGAGCATCTGCAATTTAGAATGGGTTGAGTGGGCTTGAGTTTATTAGAAAGGTTTAAGAGTAGCAGCAGAGTTAATATGCAATTGCTAGCTGAGTTCAGTGACAATTTTAATTTCTATGGGGACTTTGATCTAGAGTAGGTGGAACAATTTTCTATCACATTTAGTATATTAAGTTACTCTTGAATTAATATTTTGTCACTAATTCTTGACCTATACTTCATTCTCCACAGCTTTATTTTGGAAGAGTCACTCTCCCAAGTTTAAGTTGTCAGCAGTAGTTTCTCTTCCACAGTCAAAAAAGCTTTTCCCCCTATCAACATTTCCTATCATTAAACTTCTGGAAAGGTAAATTTAACTTTACTTTCCACGGATGTGCTCAAATACTCAAATACGTTTTGCAAGGTTTAATTATAGTTTGTACATAAGCAGACCCAGCAAACCCAGCAAAGTTGGATGCTGTTCAGCAAGACCACATCTTGCACCCCTCAAAGTCAATGGTGCAATTCCCTTTTTTTAACTATTGATTCCAGCTTCCTGAGGAAGCAGGGCAAGAGAGGACCTTTGCTAACCTGTGCCCCAGGCTGTTTTCTGCCTGTCTCAGCAGCACAGTGATGATTGTCCAGGTTGGAAATCACCTTGCACCAGCCAACCTTCATCTGAAAATGGGGAACATCATCCTTCTGGTCCCACAGTTATCGGGTGACCAGAGAGCCCTGAGATGGGCAGGAAAGCAGCTGGGACAGGCCACTGATGGAGGGAGCACGTGCTTGAAGCTGAGCCTTGATCCCAGCACTGTGTATAGGACACAGCATCTGACCATGCCTGAAAGGATCTTGTAACCTTATCTTGGCAAGTGTTACCATAAATAGGGTCCATCTGCACAAGGCTTCTGGCAACATTTATTTGAGCTGCAAGAGAATAAATATGTAATTTTCCTCTTGTGAAAAATAGATAATGACCTTCAATGCTTCGCTGGAAGTGTTCTACCAGTTACACTTGTGGGAGGAAAAGTTACATATCTGCTAGCCTCAGCAGCAGTGTGTTTGGTGTCTGCCATGGATTTGAATTGGGATACTGCTTTCTGAATTAAAAGGAAGAGCTTTAACCTTTAAAGTGCAGCTTTTTATTATTATTTTTATTTTATCTTGCCAAATTCTTACCAGCGTATCAAGCAGGCTTTACGTTTATATGGGTTTCTGTTCCTTTTGCCTAGTATTGTTGAAGGGTCTCTCCCATATTTGGGAAAACATAGGAGTACTGTTAATATTGTCTGGCATGTGCAAGTCTGACAATGCTGTGTCACACCTTACTGCAGTCAGGTAGTATTTGGGCTACTTGTCACAGCCAGGGATTGTGCAGGCCAATGTATTGCTTATAGCAATGGAAGATTTTCCCCTGCCCTTAGGTACACAGACACCAGAACAATGAGTAGAAAAATATTTTAAAAACTTGCATGAAGAAAGATGGACTCCTGTGATTTAGAAATACTGACAAGGGAGAAACAGCAATAGCTTTAATCCAAATCACAGCTGTAGTCAAATGAAAACAGGATGTGAAGGAATGTTTCAGGGGGAGGTGATCCAAAAAAAATGAGATAGTGTTACTACCAAGAAAGATTTTGGTCTGTGCCCTCCAGGAAATATTCAGCCAGTCCCACTCCCATATATAAAGGTCTAGACAGCTGTCTGAAACACTACAGCAAGAAACAGAAGCATTTCAAAGTGCTTGACAGCGTCCTAGTGACGAAGTGCTTACTGGGTTGTGAGCTTGCAGCAAATCAAGTACGAAGGAGTAGGACTGTATGAACTTAGAGCTTTTTGTGTTTATAGAGCACAAAACTATTTTTTCCATATCCATATATACACATCCACATTCTTCCCTTATCATCAGAGCTTACATTTAAGCAGCAGCAGATCAAAAGTGGCTGCATGACTTCTCTGCCCTCCCCCTTCTAAATGTGGACAGCTGCATCACAGCAGGTGATGGCTAACACAGCAGTGCACACACAGCCACAGGCATCTGGATGGAAGGGCTTTTGACTACCTGGGGCCCAGTTTCAATGCAATTCAGCAAGCAGGTAAAAACAGGTTGTGTGTGCAACATGATTTATGCACAGGGGCAAATAGTCAAATCTATCTTAGTTTTCCAGGAGTGGGAAGGAGAAAAGCAGGCAAGTCAAGCCATGTTAGTTGATATTCTCTTGATTTTTCCTTCTACTGTGTTTGGCACACAGATACTGTCTTGTGTCTTCCTTAGGCAGATGAGCTTGTGGCTGAAGAGCACTGGTCTCTGAATTAGCCTCTCTCACAATCTGTCTTATTGTTGATCCCGCTCAAAACCTGCAGGTAGGAGAGAGCACCAGAAAGTACCTTCCTCCCTTCCCTCAAGCTTCAATTGCTGATTCATGTTTTCAGCCTCTTGAGACTCAGCTGTGTCCAGCCTCTTGAAAAAGGGGAATAAATATGAGATGATATATAGGAGGAACTTGAAATGGATTAAGGGTGAGATCAAAAAAGGAAGCAGCAACAAGAATTGCTGGAGAATTCAAGAGGGTGCAAGTACACTTGTTGGAAATGTGAGATGATTTGCTAGGTGTGAAAACAGTTTGGCTAGACAGAATATTAGAAACTGCTTGCTGTTGAGACCATGATGAAACCTGGGGTGGGGAAGAGCAAGACAGTAGCTACTGGACCATGAAGAAATGTTTGGCTGGAGCATAAGGAGAAGAGAGGGGCTGGTGTGAAGCTGGTCCAGCTGGCAGAAATGTCAGAAGTGGTTTCTCACTCAGGGTGAAACCAAGGGGACAGATAAATGGCAAAAAATTTTGCTTCTTAAGTCACAAACAGTTTGGACCCTCTGCTGCAAGTCTTGCATTTTGTGTCCTTCATCTGGCCCCAGGAACCTGCTTTGCAACTTGTAAGACATTTGAGAAGGAAATCCCCTTCTCCCAAGGGCAGAGGGGGATCTGGGAGGAGACTGGGGAAAAGGCAGAGAAAGGTTGTCTCCATACTGTTAGAAGTTTATACTTTGAATTGGGCTCAGAGCATTCCAGTCCACAGTGCCTGGAGTAAAACAAGAAGGCAAGCTGTAATATTCATTAACAGGCCACCCTGAGCTCACAGAGGATTTTGTTTTTTATTCTCCTATTGCTGTAAGTTAAGTCTAAAGAAATGGAAAGGGGTGTTAGTTGTGGGGGAAGTGAAGTGTACTCTGTGAGACAGCAGGGACATGGCAGCTGGCAGCTTGCTGGAGCTCAATTAGCATTAGCAGACTGGCAGATCTACAAGTGGGGCAAGGAAGGGTGGAGGCTGGGCCAGAAACAGGTTTCTTATGCTGCCAAAAAACAGAGGCCACGGAGAACCACGGAGAAAAATGTCCTTGCCTGTTCTGGCCTAGCCAGAATGGTGTCTCAAAAGCAACAGGATCAGCTGCTGCAGCGACTAGAGGCCAAGTCAGCAAGGAGAGTCTTAAAACTGTAGGGGTGTAGAGAAGATCCCAAAAGGTAATGCCTGTAGAGAGCAGCTCAGAGAGGAATCTGGATGCAGGAGTGATTGTGAATCTTTAGAGTCACAACCTATGTTCTGATACTGAAGAACTGAACTATGTGGTTAGGGAAGGGACACTATAGTCTCCTGTGGTACCAGGTTTAAGAAAATTGCTCTTAGAGTGCGTTTGGCATTCTACTCTCCCTTAAGACTCCCTAACTTCTCCTAGTAATCAGAAAGCATTTAGACCAATAAAGGAAAAATTTTCAGGAGACTTTTTTCAAGTTACCCAGGGAAGCCCACTGCTGGCCAAGCTACTCTATCACCCACTTACCTGGCTGGAGACAGCACTCTTACTGCAGTATAGGAGAAACCACAGGACTTGCTAACATGGGGTGAAGGACCTTAGTACCAAGTTGCCAAGTTCTTGGATGTGAAACAGCAATCAGGCTCTGAATGTGTTTGCTTGGAGTAATGAAGGCATCTGGTATATATAGATGCTTCCCTACACTTGAATTCACGGATTTGCAGCATGTTCTCACTGTATTTACAGTGAGTTTGTGAAGTGAGTTTTATCACTGTAAAACTAGACAGATGTACGATAAAACTGGAAATGCTTATCAGACCCTCGGGTAAAGCACAGTGAGACAACAGTGCTGTTGCCATAACAAGCTGCAATTACAGCAGGGCTGTTACTCAGGTTTCCCTGTTTTAAAGTACCTTGTTCTGCCATGCACTGCTTAAAGTTGGTGGCTACAGCTGACGAGATTCAGTGGCGACAGGCAATGTAACCAGGGATGGATGCTGATGCATCACAACCAACGTGTATGATCCTTTCCTCCTCTGCCATTTCCTTGTGCTCTTGTGAATAGCTGCATTGTTTTACAGATCTGAAGAATGGGGCATGGGACTGTGAAAGGAATTATGCCAAAAACCTCATGAAACTGCCCAGAATATAAAAGGAAACTGCACTGAAGTTTTAGGTTCTTTGGTGTGTGCTGAGGTGATCATGCATGTTTCTCTAGTGACCTTAGAAATGGAGCAAAGCAGCATTAGCAAAGTCAGAAATTTTTAACAACCTTGCAGGAGAGGCACATCTAAATGCATGTACAACTCACTAGGCTGAAGCTTTTCAAGAGTCGTTTTAAAAATAGCCTGAAGTTAGGCTTCCAACTCCATGCATGAATTTTCCAAATGGGTTGGGAAAAAGAAAAAAAGCAATCAATATATGTTAATCCTCTTAGTGTTCAAAGTTCAGAATAGCAAAGGCATTCTTTTGTGTGAGAAACCCATACTGAAACAACTTGTGTTTGAAATTCTTCCCTATTCTTTTGTTCCTTCCACCCTCTAGACCCCTAATCACAGGCAAGCTACTCCTTACGCCTTTGTTTCTTCGTGCTGTCTCTATCCCATCCCTTGACTGGCTGATGGTAGGAGGAAAACACATCATACACAAGAGGAAGATTTCTAAACCACATGTACTTTATTTCAGGAAACAGGCAAAATGGGATGGTTAATTTACATATAACAGTCACATATGGTCACACTTGCAGCACAATTGAAGTGAAATATTAATAATGGTGAGCACTTCAGTTCACTGACAGAGGAATGCATACCACTGCATTCCTAGTTCCAGTACTAAGCAGATGCTTTAGCTAGCTTCCTAGCTTCCATTTCCTGCTTAGCCTTTTCTTTCCACTCTCTTTCTCTCTCAATGAGAAGTACATGCTCTTCTTCCCACTCCTTTAGCTTCTGCTCATGTTTTGCAATGTCTTCCACTTCACATGCTGGCAGCTTTTCCTTGACAAGTTGGGTGGTCAGGTTTAACAGACTTTCAGATTCAACCTTGCCAAGTGAATGCAGCTTGGAGTACAGCTCCTGTCACAGAACGAGATTTGGTAGGGAGTGTGAAGGGGAGAGCCAGTCAATCACAAAATAATCAGCCACAAAATACTTCCCTATAACAAATACCTCATTGTTTGCAGCATTTTATTATTATCATTAGCTGGGCTATGCAGGCCAGGTAACTATCACAACGAAGTGTTTGAACTGTGGTAATTGGTGCTATTTCTTTGAATGCTAACCTCAAGAATATTTTTTGAGCAACAAAACTCAGTCAATGAAGTTCCATTTTCATTAACCACTGAAATTCTCTTCTTTTCTAAGATCAGTTACATGGTACTAACAAAGATCAGCTGACCAGTCAACCACAAGAAATATAATCTAAACACTTTGGGTTTGTGTATTACCTCAAAACCAGTCAGTTTACTTGATGTACACTGTCTGCATTAGCATCCCTCTCAACAGATGAATGTCACTTTAAATGTTCTAACAGCATACTAAGTAACTCCCATGGCTTTTCTTCCCACCTTATTGTGATCCGAGGGGTGGCTACACTTACACAGACTACTCAAAACTGTCAAAGCAAGGGATATTTTTCCAGGGATATTCTACACTGAAACTAAGAGCAGAGTGACTCAGTAGGAAACTGCAGCTTTGCTTTTTTGAGCTTTACTTATCCACATTTCGTGCAGAATAAAAATGTTAATTCATTTGATACGGTGAATCATCCAGTGATACTGTTTCTGGCTTTCTGGAATTTTTAGCCTAATGGCTCACTAACACTGATTAATTGCCTTAAAAGTGCACATATACAACCAAAGAGGAGATGACATAGCAGTGGAAGATTCTCTATCCCTTGTTCACTCATTAGATAAAAACATATTTTCACAATTGTTCTTTTACTGAGACCAGCACTTGCAGAAATGTTTAAAGTAAGTATGTGTTCTAAAGAAAGTTATATCCATACTTCTTTCATTTGTATAAGACTTCTTGTTTTGCATTGCAGGGTAAAGGAAACGTGGGAATCATTCACCTCCAAATAAAATGGCAGTTCTAGAGCCATGCAGATATCCAGACTTTCGTTTATCACTGAAAGCTTATGCGCTGTGCTGAAGGCCCACCAGTGTTCCTCTTACTTGAGCTCACGCTGGCAATAATCTGCAAAGGCACTTCCTCTCAGCTCCTGGCTGGAGGTTCTGCCTTGTTCTTAGGCAGGAAACTATCACGTCCCTTCTGAGGCCTCTCCGCTTCTCTCTCCCTTAGCCACCACAACTGCAGGCTTTGTTGTGTTTTATCAGGCCCCTGAAGGTTTCAACTGGACAGAGAACAGATTAAAGACTTTAAAATGCTAGGCATGCAGGTCTGAGGGGACTGGGTATTTGGCTCTGTCTATTTTCTAATTTTGCAATAAAGAATGAAAACAAAGCCAATGTCTTCAAAGCAAATGGACTAAAACTCAGTAAACTCACTTAGGGGTAATTAGTCTCTATTTGTCTGAGTTATCAGTAAAGTATAAAAGGCATCAGTGAGAAAATTGAAGAGATGTACAGCATGGGTTTGGGGAAGGAAGTTGACAACTATGCTCATGTTTACAGATTAGATATGCAGTTTAAATGTAACTGGTTTAGATACTTCAGACTCTTACTATTAAACTCTATCAAGGATGTGCTGAAAAGGGGCTTTATGCACAGAACTTGAACAGTATGAAAATGAACTACAGAAAGGCAAGGAACTGGAAACTAGCAGGTCTTGTCTCCTAAGCCATTACTGGTATCACTGAACTTCTGTAATATTCCCTGTTCTTCTGTGATACATTAGTAAAACTAATTTAGGAAAGCAGCAGGCTGTATGTCCTGCAGGTACCAAAAGGGCACATTCTTTAGTGGCTAAATCACTGATTTTTATAAGCAGTCTCCAGGGCTAAGCATGCAAACAGAGAAGGCGTTCACAGCATTCATGTGATGAAATGTTTGCCCACTGATCATTGACACAGATGGAAGGAATTGCCTGAGGAATGCTGTTCTGAGTAGTGAGTCTCAGCATACGGGATCTGAAAACAGGTAATTACAACACAAATGACAGTGTCAGAGTCTAGATTACAGCTCTAAAGGCTTTATCTGGAAAGAGCCAAATGCCCTCAAGTTCTGCTTGTTTTAGTGAAAGTGAAGGACATGTATCTACATCTGTCAGTCTGCAATGGCTTTCTCAGGTACTTCCACAAATGGCTGTTCTGAAGGTTAGTATGAGACACTGACTCCATTCCATGGAATAGCAAGGAGGAATATATGTACGTCTGGAGTAAATCCGTACAATTTTCCTTGCATTCTGAAGTGTATGATTTGTGAAAGAGAACTGGGCATGCAGGAGGCAAAAGCAATTGGTTTTGAGCTCAAGAAGAAAGACTAGGACATGCTGGATAATTCAGGGCTGGACAAAGTGCAACCCAATCGTCTTCAGTAGCAGAAGTACAAATCCTGTGCTGGAGTTACACAGAAGGGGCAGATGATCTGTGCTGGGACTGTAGCTGTGAATGCATACATCACCAGATTGCTTCAGAGCTGCCACCTTCCCTCACAGATGTATGTATTTCTAGTGCACTATTCTCCCTTGTGAACTACACCTCTAAGTGTCCCAGGGCTCAGCTGGGGAGAGTGACTACTGCTGGCCTAATGGATTTGAGAACAGAGTCTGATAACTCTTTCAGGCTTGGCTGAAAGAGCATTCTGACTTGAGAGCTTCTCTTCTCATTCAGACAACCTGAAATTGTAACTTATCGACATGTAATTACTGTTCGATGCCTCGACTTCACATGAGGATCATGTCTTTCTCTTATTCAGACTTTTCCTGATCAGATCTTAACAGTTAAGGACTGGGATTGTATTTTTTTGGCTCAAAGTCATGGCACTCACTGCCACACCAGGGAATGCCTGAAAGGGGATTAATTATGGAACTTGTGGAAAGGTTGAAGTGAGAAGAAAACTACCCTCTTGGCACTAACCTGTCCTCAATTTGGTATTTCAGCCTCATTTTGAGCACTTTGCATTATTTTCTTCAAGACTAGACAGTGAGAGACACATAAAAACGTCACTCCTTCCTTCAAAGGGCACTTGTGTTTACCTAATTCACTGTAATTCATCCACGCATTAATTACCACATGCTGAGCGCCCACTGATTCCCAAACACGCTAATTAAAAAGTTCTAACTGCCTACAAAGCACATTTAATATCTAAAGATTAGTGGCAAGGTTGCATAAATAAAAACTAAAGAAAGGAAAAGTCTGTGTGTGTTTGAGATGAAACCATAGGATACCGGTCTTTTAACTTCTAAAATTTCTTCAGAACGGTGTGTATTCAGAACAACTGTCCAAGGTCATAGCCATCCAGGTGACAGCAACAAGGGAAACTGCTGGGCTATAAAAAGAGTGCTGCTCTTGAAACTATAAATGAGACAGGTTTTAACCTGGGGTATTTGATTTTTACTACAGCACAAATCACGATAAAATAAAATGAGCTCATTATATAGTTAGGAGGTGACCAAATAAAATGCACTCATTATATAGATGTACCCTAATGAACAGCTGTTTTTCTTACTGTTACCATTGGCACGACAATCTAAAGATAAAAAAGAGGTGATATAGCCTGACTTAATCCTCCAGACTGAAAGTATAGAATTCAACACTTCTACATAGTTATAACATACACTAAAGGACAATAAATTCAGAATGGTCTCGTGCCTATTATAAGCAAGAGCCCACACAAGGTCAGATAATGGGTCTCGAATGACATAACAGTTTAATGAACAGGAATTATCGTGAACAGGATTTATCATTTTGATGTATGAAAAGTGAAGATAAAATCCCAGCAGACAGACAAAAGATGAATGGCCTTGAGCATTTACATCTCTGTAGGCTGCTGCTTCCTGTTTGAAGAAGTGAAAATGTAAGGTGACATCAGTTTCAAAATGCCAAGTAGGACTCCTGATGCACTGAAGGGGTGTCAGTCTATCAGCTATAGTAAGTCAACATACGAATTTTCTAGAGTGTATCAGACAGATCTACTACAGCTTAGAATATTTAAATATATGAAACTCTCTTACTTTGAATCGATTGTAGTACTCAGGTGCTTTAGAATGCTCTGTTTCTTCTGATTCTGCACACTGCAACTTCTGCTCTAATCCCTCGACTTTTTCAGCAGATTCTAGATCAGGTTTGGCTTCAAGGACAGACTGCAAAACGGTCTCCAGGGCATCAATCTGAACAAGCACATGTGTCATGGTAAGCATATACAGTTTAGAAATAAAATATAAGTAACACAACTGTCACATACTCATTTAACTTCATGAGTTCCTTAATTTGTCTAGAGTTTGTAAGCAGAAAAAATTACTTGCTTTAGTGTATTATTAGGCTGAGTTCTTCAGACTTGGAGTAAGAAAGATAAAGATAAAAACTATATACTGAAAGAGGCAATTCAAAATGGTGGAAGTTGCAGACATGAACCACCCTTGTACTGTCATGTATTGCAGACATGCTTCAAAAAATGTTTGTCAAGGGAGATGGCAAGCCCAGTACTGATGAGCAAAATGGAGGGTCCCATCACCAGGGACACCTTCAGGAAAAAGTACTAAGAAGAGGAGGTGAGATCTCAGTGATGTGCCTATGCTCTAGCCCATGTTGTGGTGGTTTCCTAAGTTACTGCTAAACTATCTGAGCCCAGGATCAGCTTGATGCGCCCACAGCACTCCTAAGCTTCAAGTCCCTTAGTCAGTGCTGACTTCATGAATGAACTGAATCTATTCATCCTTCTTGACCGAGGGCAGTACAAACATTCTAGAAATCACTCTGTTGTCTTTTTGGACCAGTACCACTCAGGACACCATCTCAAAGGGCACAGAATCCACAGAATTAGTCTCGAGAGTAAGAAGATGTGGTATTTCATTCTCACTGCTAAGCGTGTCTCTAAATGAGTTCAAATACTTGAGAAACAAAGGTGTCTTCCTATTCCCACAGACACATCCTCCCTGTGACACACAACCCCGGTGTCTCTGTAGGGAGAGGAAGGCTTAGAAAACATACTTAAATGGTCTGTGGCAATAACACACACTCATTGCCAAGGACACGCCAGTAGACATTATCACTGGCTCATCAACTGAAGCAGGGATTCTGTTCTAAACATTACTTCTCCTGTCTTGCAAAGGTCTGAAGTTTGCTGGGCATCTTCTCGTTAGCAAGGCACAGAATTCAAAGGTTTTGCTGGATTTGACTTACATGAAATTCTCTTTGTTCATCAGGTTATAGCCTTCATACTTACAGCTTCTTTGCAGATTTTGCTGTCCCCTGACAAGGAAGCCACATTATCCATCACTTGCAAGGCTCTATTCAAATATCCAGGAGTCCACATCAGTGGCATTAGATTGTAAACAGCTCTTAGTCCTTTATTCAACTCCACTTTTCCTGTAATAAAAAACATACTTTAGTGTTATTACTTCAACACCTAAGTCTTAACAGAATTCATATGGGTTGGCTCTGGTTTTCAGATGTGACAGCAAGTGTCTTTGCTTCCATGGTAGAAACAACACACTTCTACAAAGGTGCTCTGATAGAACTGCTATTACCTTATTTTATTAAGGCACCTCCTTTTTGTTCAACTTCATGGCTATTACGTGCTCATTTCTGGTTCCTCCCCATTCCACCTCATCTAGAAATTTTGTCCAGATGGAAATGAGAGTAAGTGGCCAGGTTTTCTGGTTGTCCGGCTTTGTAATGGCAGTTCTGAGAAGGATGTCTGAAGACTGCAGACACATGTATCCGACTGTGGAGCACATGTGAACTAAATCTGTGTGGCTTACACAAGTTGTATCCAAGCTCTCAATCGAATTTGCACTCTGACTGTAACAACATAAAACTATGAAACACACCTTACTCTTCTTTACATGGAAGAGAACAGATTAGGAAAAGCAAGGTAGGAAGTGCACAGACAAAGTCTATGGACCGTGGCTAAACTAAAATAGCTGAGGTGCTTGAGGCCACTCTGTACCCACAGACATCTTTCACTGTCTCAGAGGTCGGTTCCATTAGTGCTGGCAAGACTTTGGAATATGTGACATAACAGTAAATAGCTTTTGATCTACTGAATGTCAATGTCATGAAACAAGCACTACTGCTCACAGACAAGAGTGAAGTGCATCTTTGAAATACAGCCACTACTCAACCAATCTATATGACATTAAAACTGTCCAAGATGAATGCCAACCGGACAGCAAAGTCCCTATCTGTATCTCTGCTGGACTATAAAATACAGCTCTGCGGGAAATCCCGTTTTCTAATTAATTTTCACATTTATCCCCCTTTTTGACAGAAAATGTTTTTTTTGTTTTACAGTCATGATAAATATGAATCAACATCCTAACTCTGACACTACTCATCATGTTTTGAGGACACATTTTAAGAACAAATCCACTTTTACCCTCAATAATGCACTATGGAAACAACAATTTCCAATAAATTGTAAATTAATTACTTTCTAGTAAATAATCATTTTGCAGAGAAGGACAAAACCTATCTGCACTTCTGCACTATATTATTCTAAATGTTTAGAGGAAATTCAAGAATTATTTGCCCATTCCCCTTCCCTCTAATTCTGAATACATTCTGATGTAACTTCTCTTTAACAATATAGCAAGTCATTAGCAATGAAGACCCATTAACAGATACAGGATAAAGGCACTACTATCGACTCAAACATAACTATACAGTGAGTAGTAAATGTTCTAAAACAGTGTTTTTCACGCTGTGCTCTCTGAACTTCCCAAGGTTTAAAGATTATTTTAAGACACTTAATAACTAGAAAAATAGTCTATTGCCTGTAACTTTAAATTTGTTTCATGGAAATCTGTACTTTTGGGGTATTTTTTAAAATTTTTTGGTCAACCAACAAACAATCCTATGTTCTTTAATAATGTCCTCTTTCTTTCAGCTGCCAATCTAAACCTGTAGGGAGCATTAAAGTTGATTCTGAAGGTGCCTGATAAAGGGCATACTATTCAAATCAGTATTACCCTCCAGGCGTACAAAACAGATTCACTTGTAATTCTGGAACAGCTACTTCCACTATTTTTTTTCCTTTGTGCTCTCCTTGATTATATTTTAATAAAGCAAAGATGGTAATTTAATTCACTGAAGACAAGAGAGAAAGATGACTGAGGGAGGTGAAACTTACCAAGGAATGCATAGCCATACAGCTGGGAGCTAAAACCCACAGTGTTACTTTGCTTTAAACCCGTAAGCACTAACGATGCTCCAAGATTTCTTTCCTCTTCCCACTGCAAATAATGCAAACTAAGTAATGCAAACAGAAACATAAAATGGCAGCAAAGACAGCACATGGCCTTTACCAGATATCTTAGCAATAAAGAAAAGAATCATTAAATATGTCCAGTGTCAATTACAGGAAGAGTAGACATTATACTGAGGAACACCCCTCTTTCCAGAAGTCTGTAAAACATAAGTGGTTGAGATTTTGCACGGAAATCAACCAATGTATTTCCTTCAGGACAGTGGGTTACACAGATTTACACTGGCCAAGCTCTGTCTCTGTCCTGTATGCCCTACCACTTGTTTCAGGCTAACACTGCTGAAGAAAAATATTTCATGGCTTCTTGTACTAAAGCAGCCTTTTCTTTAAAGTCTGTGCCAAGATACGCACTCCACTACCCCTCATCAGAATATGAAAATGCTGAGAGAAGAATATGCAGCTAATGGCTGCTTTGAGTGCAAAATTTGTTCTGTGAAAAGAGCATGCGCAACTCACCAAGACCCCTCTACGCCACAAGATTAAAAATACAGCTGTCTCTCCACCTAGAGAGACATACTGGCTGTCTGAGCCAGACCACCAGTGATGGCTAAAGAGGGGCCCTCTATCAGTAAGTATGTTAAAACCACAAGAATAGTGTGAATTTTCTTTAGCTATGGAATAGTACAGTGCATTTTTCATGACCAGAGAAGCAAGTCAAAGGAGCTTTACTGCAAGTGAAAGGAGCTGAATAACTCCCATGGCTAAGAAAAAGAGGAAAATGAAGCTATAAAAGGTAAGAGATTGAAGGAAGTCTGGCTCTCTTAACACATGGTTTTAGTGACAGGGTAGTTGTCTTGTTGATTACCTTAAAAACTTAAAAAAATACCCCTGGTGAAGAGAAGAAGCTTTCTGAAAAAATCCTTGAAGCATATTGAGACTTAAAAAACAAAAAAGTTCAATCTTCTGGTTTCATACACTACAGAAATGTCTTTTCAAGTTTGTTTTTTTTTTTTTTTCTCGTGTGTCGCCATTCAGCTGCTACAAGAATTTGCATGTTTTCATATGACACAAAATATCACCATGTGACAGCCAGGCAAGGTATTTGCCAGGTTCAGAAAAAGGATACAAGGAAACAGAGCTGTTTTGTGCTGAATTCACCACTCCAGGTGAATGTTACAAGAAAATCACGTGCCACTGGAAAAACGGGGCTTTTAGCAGTCTAGGCTCTATTGGGAGATACCATATTTAGCTCCAGGAGCCAGAGGAACTGCAAGAACTTTTTGTTAACACTCTTGTAGTGGAAGGCAACAATCACACTAATTATTTGCAACAGTTGAGCAAACTTTCTGGGGAGAGCCAAGACCAGCTTTCAATGGTATGCACAACAGCAGAGAAATGCAAGCTCCCTACCACCACTGCGATACATACTAATGACTAACACAGTCAGACTGTCCAAAATTTAATTTTCAAAGTTTAAAAATATTTCATCAGGTTGCTGGACCCCAAGCTAGAGTCAAGAACCCATTGCAACAGGCCACTGACTGACCCATCTCATATCTTGGGAAAACAGAATGGGATTTTCAGGAGTAGCCAAACACTTCTGCTTAATCTGCCTATCCTCACCTCCTAAATCAAACACAGAAAATTGTTGCTGAGCATTATGAGGTACTTTGAATGGTGTATACAAATTAAAAACCAATTTCATTGTTGTCTTTGGATGGGGTTATTTCAAAATGCATATTAAGTAAGTCACAGCTACATAAATATGCTTGCCTTCAACATGTTGTATGTTCATGCCACTCTTGCTTGCACATTCAGCCTTCATGAAACACTACACATACTGACAAACACTTGTCTCTGCAGTAACAATATGCAAACAATGTGGATGAACACAATGGAAAAATCAGATTTTCATCCCTCTGCTTTTCATATACCAGTGATCAAAAATACTTGATTTCTGGGGAATGAAGAATATTCAACAGGGCAAATGTACATCTCTTTTCTTTGGTAAAAACTGAAATTACAACCCAGCTGGGTAAAATCTTAAGGTACCTGTAATACGCATTTTGGAAGATGCTTTATGTAAGAAAAATGAAGGCTTCAAGCATTTTCCTTATGGATGACAACATGCTATTAAATGCTTGTGCCAAACTACATGAAAACTAACTCCCTAAAAGTGATGGGCATGACAGAGTGCTTTGCTGACTGAGCCCCTTTTGCAAAGGTAGAATAATGCCACTTCCAAGACCCTGTACTGTCATGTTGGCCTTAAGCAAGAAAGCTGTGATAAACCTCTAATCCTAGGAGACAGGAGAGGTGTAGCAAATTTAGTTTTAAAACAAATACTTATAAGTCATGGTACACCCAAAGCCAATTGGAGACTAAGAAACCTAGTGAGAAAACTTTGAAATTCTGCAACACCATCATTTTCAAGCTCTAATGATGAGCTTAACAAGGTCCTACACCATAGGCAACATAGGGTTTTTTTGGTAATTGATAAGAGTCTGCTTTGAACTGAAGTATCATTTCCTATCCTTCAAATGGCATACATTACATCTGAAAATCCCAACACATGATCTCTTTCAGAGAAAGGAACAAAAGGGGCAACAAGTGATTTGATGGCTTTCATACTTCATTGCTTCTTTTTTTCTTTCTCTCTTTTGCAGTTGTAAAAAAAAAAATTAAGAAAGAAGTATTTATTTTTTCCAGGTAAACTTATGGGAAATAAAATATATTCATGATTGAATGCCCAGCTCACTGCACCATGACACTTAGAAGCAGAGGCTTTGTGTATCATTTCAAATGTGGTCAGCTTACCGTATGTTCAGACTTGGTTGCCAGGTATTGGTATAAAACATAGAGAGAGAGAAGCTGTGTTGATAATTCATCAAAACTTTCTTGGAGCATGATCTCTGTTACTACTGACATAGCATCTACAGAATAAAACAATACATATTCAGCACAGCTCTCAATACATAGCTCCCTTTCACACCCACTCATGTTCACTCATGCTTTATTGCTGTATTATGCTCTGAAATATTTCGGGAGAAAGCCAAACATTTCTTACAATGAGAATACAACTATAGAGTTAGTTTTATTAATTTGGGTTATTCAAACACACTGCAAGAAGGAAGAATGGATTGAATAGCATGAAACTACAGCAAAGAAGCTCTTAAAATCATCTTAGCTCTACACACTTCAACTGGCTCTTCTTTGCTCAGCTCTTCAATCAATAACATATTAAAAAAATTAAAGATTATTTCTCTGTTCCTGCATTTTGATTACAAACAAGAGAAGACTGGCTTAACTTCACAACCCTTAGGGCGACAGGAGAGTACAAAGGAGTAGAAATGTTGTTACAGATCACCCACAGCACTCTCTGTATTCAGCAAACAATGCTCTGGAGGAGCTCCACAGGGAGTTCAGTGACACTCCCTGTCAGAAAGGACAGTTTGTTAAACAAAAGGCCTTGAGCCTCATAGAAAAGAAGTATGGGTGAAGTAAGGGCGAATTCAAAGATGGGGATGTGTCTCAAAAATAAAATAAATACATGTATTGATTTGCCACTTAGGATAAAAGCTGTTGTTCCTGTTATTGGCTTTAAAAGAGCTATATGCAAAGGAAAGCTTACTGTAAGTTTACCAAAGGTACTCCCAACATGACAATTCAGCATATCTGGCTTGCTCTAGTGACAGACAGAAAGCCTAGACAAAATTTAAATACACAGCTTTTTGAACAGCTAAACGTATGGAAGATGAATTCTACCAAAAGCATTTTGATTCTGATTACACTCTGATTAATTGTCACTAATAACTCCTATGATGCCACTAGAAAGTAAGTCAGAACTGTAAAAACTGAGGAAGATGGTTTACATTTGGAACAGGATTAATAACAGCAGCCACTGTGAACCGTACATGTTTCAAAATTACATAATGAAAAAAAAACCAACTGAAATTAGATATAAAAATGCAAAAAAATAGTTTAAAGGAAGGAGAAGGCATGTTTCCCCATGACTTCAGAAAAAATTTGGCTAAAAGATTTTAATTCATTGGCTAAAAGTTTTTAATTCAAAGAAAGGCTCTGCAGATGTGAGAGCATGCATCAGAGGATGCAGCATTGGTACATATTTTCTTACCTTCATACTTCTTCTGCTTTATAAAATAATCCAACAAAATATTGAATGTAAAATTATCTGGAAAAATTCCATACTGAACCTGAAGAGAAGAACGAAAAGTTCAGTGCGCAAATGTGCTGTTTAAATCTTCCCAAACACAGTGCTAGAGGTATCAGAAAGACAGAACCATGGTGCCCCACACTGCTGCAACATACAGGCAAGCAACAGAAGATGATTAGCAGGCCTCCTGTGATATCGGCCTTCCAACTTCTGATGCACTGGACTTGTTTTGGCATTTTACCTGAGCCTTTGAGACCAGGAATGGCATTGCCTGTAATGTTTTTATGCCTCTCCTCCATCTACTACGTTTTGGACACCAACACTATTTAAAACCAAAAAGCTTCCTGGGAAAGAAGTGTATTCAAAAGCTCTACAGACCTAAAGCTAAAATTCAAATGCAACATTAATTTTTATTTTGACAAAGAAATATCTGAACTTAAAAGCACAGTCTACAGGACCTGACTGCAATAGGAATTCCAGTCCGGCCACACTTGTCTAAAAAGGTGATCAAACATATTCATGGTTTTCCCTTGGTAAAACTTACCTTATTCTTTAATGTGTATAAGGCTTTGTCCTGAGCACCATATTTTAAACACTGTCTGATCCAGCTGTGGATGGTCCAGTCTCTCAAGTACCAGCAATTTGGGCTATGCCGAAACCTGAAGGATGATAAAGTTCAGGTGACAACATGACTCTGCTATCCCATAAGCAAATTCTGCAATCAAAAAACTGTGTTTCAAAACCCCACCATTCATGCACTCAGATATAAATATGTGTTTGCCTTTGCAGTCAATTACTGCTCTCTAAAGAGCTCCAGATAGCGCTTTCAAGTATGAGAAACAAAACTTTGACCTACTAATAGTATGTACGAAGGGGATATCTGACCTTTTCACAAATGCATAATATTTTAAACTTCTCACTTTTCAGAAAGCCTACTGCTTTTCTCCTGAAAAGATGAATACCATAAAATAACAACTTGTTTATATATGAAGGTCAACTGAGATGGCTGTAAATACTGTAGAATTTTTTAACCTTGTCCTCATGATTCTATGGCATCATATTGTTGCCGGTCTTGTCAAAGAGACATGACTGATTATAACAGCAAATATCAAAATTACATCAAAATATAACTTGAGTCTGAAACTTCGGAGCTTGCATAACTGGTTCCTCCTACCCTCTCTAACTCATGTCTCACCACCACTTGAGAATTTATCATGCCTTAGCACAGGTCATTCCTGGGCTGCTGCATGCTCCATTTGTCTTAGAAATCTTCATCAGTGAGGCAACCTCATGCAAAGGGAAACTGCTGGAGAGCCCTTCCCTACCCCTCTGCACTGGTTTAACCTACTCTGACACACCTCATGTCGTGGCTTCAGCAGTCTTCCCAGGCAACCTATTCCAGTGTTCAAACAATTTGTAAAATTGAATACTTTTAAGTTCACCCTTATTCAGACATCCGCCCTTTGCTCTGTATTTGGAAAAATGATTGCAAAAAGCACATGGAGCTATAACTTTGGCCAACACTCAAACACCAATTAAGAGCCCAGCTTTAGAAGTGGGCTTTTAAGGTCCTGGGCTGAGTTTCGCACCCCAGTGTGAAGAGATGCATGCAATCTTTCTCAATTCAATTTGTATGCATGAAAAATTAGCTGAGTCCTCAACACAGAAGAGACTGCCACTTCCCATAGAAAATGCCAGTGACTGAACTGTGCTCATGTGCAGATGCTTGCAGCCCCAAGCCAAGCTGCAGCACCATTTAGAGGCAGGGTTGTCTCTTCCGTCTGAGTGAGCATGCTTTCCAGAACGTTTATCAGATTAACGTGGCCACCAACTCTCTTTCCCCCTCAGTAAATCTCTTGTCCGTTGCTGAGGGCTACACAGATGACCAAGCCTGGAAAAGTACTGCAGCCCAGAGAGCCTTCACACATCTGTGCCAAAAGTGGAGCTAAAACACTACAGTCTAAATATATGGCTTTGTAAGTGGCACATGAAATCTCTCCATTAAATTAGAATTTATTAGGGGAAAGAAAAAAAAAAAGCATGCTTTGAACAATAAATGACAAACATCCATTTTGTTGCTGTAATTGCTTACCATTTTCTTCCCTCTGAAGTTCAAATATTGGAAACAATAAGAACATACAGGAAACATCAATTATGGGAATTTGGATTTAATCACATTTTTATGACAAAATTATGTAACTGCTACAGACTGTTTTATCAAACACTTAAGAAGAGCCAAACTGGAACACCAGCACTCAGCAATGAAGCTGCCAGCATATTTTAAGGTTTCATTAAATGGTTAATATTGTTTCAAGAGGAGAAAAACAACAGACTTGTTTTTCAAAAAATATGACACTGATGCTCTCAAATACTTTGGTTTTTCTTTTGATACAGTCTTTGCAGAAGGAAAGGAAGTATTAAAAAAACTAACCAATCAACCAACCAAAAAGAACCCCCAAAAAAATCACAACCAAAGGTTTTTAATGGGTCTGAATATTCAGCTCTTTGCAGAGCTCTATTTATCCTCTTGAGTACACTACAGTGAGAGCACATTCCAATACCTCCTGCACCTCAGGATTGCTACAGCTTACTGTAATGATGAAAAGCTTCTAGGTTTCAAAGTCAAATTGCACTTGGACCGCAAAAGGCCTAACAGGGATGCAATGCAGTCCAGAAATGGAATGAAACTGATTCGCAATCAACACTCATTGCTGGAATCAATATGCACAAAATTCAGAGGCATGTTATAAAAACTCTTTAAAAAATCTGCACAAGCTTTGTAGGGCTGGGAGTGATTCGACCATATGTGTGTATGGAGAACCATAGGATCTTTCATATATAATTACTGTACAAATGCATGTTACTATTACAATCTTTATGCTCAGATCAGCTCTACACTGCACTAAATGCTATGCAAATGAAAAACAAATAGCTTCTCAGCCAAGCAGTTTTCTAGTTAAGTGTAACAATTAATTACAAATCAGTTGCATGGGAATGAAGAGAGGGAATTGGTGCAAGAATGGAATATATACGCATGTACAAGATCCCTCAACACTAGACACTTCCATTAATTCATGATGTGGTAGAATTGGAAGTGAAAGGGAAGCAAGTATGCTGCAATCTTTAACTGTTTCTGATCCATATAAGGCTGAGATATGCTCTGTCTGTATTCTACCAGCTGAGAAGAGAAACTAACAAAGTATCTCTTTTTACAGTTAAAGGAGACAAACCAACAAAATGTTGTGGCAGACATTTGTACTTGAAATGGAATCAGGGAAAAGAGGAGGTTGCTCATCATTTTTACATGAATTAACATCTTCCTCCTTCTCTTTGTCCACAAAACAGGATATAATTAAGCAAGGCAATATGTCCAGGGACAGATGAAAAGACAAAAGGGAGTCAAAACTACAGAAAGCAGAGGATTCTGAATTAATTAAATAAAGGAGGCCCCTAGCAACTGCTGTGTATTTAATGGAAAGAACAGAAGGTTATCTTGCAGATGCCTGATGCTGAAACTCATTTTTCTGAGAACTAATAAAAACCAGGGAAGTGCAAGATTCTTTAATGTGTTCAGAAAAGACTATGAGAAGCAACTCTCACAGTATTAGGGAAGCTCTCTGTTGGTCCACTTTAATGTTAATGGCTAAAGAATCAATACAGTCATCCTTCCAGTCACTGAACTGAGAACATCTGTCCCCACAGGAAACAAGAAGAGGAATATCTGCAATACCAGAAGATCCTGAAATATCGAGGTCATTTTGAATCTAACAGCACACAATGCAGTGATCTAGAATTCTCCTTATTTCTGAAAAGTTATTCAAATTATGTAGTCCAGAAACTCAATTTTCACCAATGATTGCTTTGTACTTGCAAAATGATAACTTGGAAGAGATACAGGGAGTGTACAGCCTCAGTACAAAGCAACCAGAGCATTTTTAGCCAAGCAAGTACACTCTCTTGCTCACAAATTGGCCAGCACCTTGGGCTAGGAATACACTCTCAGTTTATGAAGTTCCTGCACACAAAATCCTACTGTTCATTATTTACACCAGTGCTGAGGTACTCATACTGTGTGAAAGAAACTGAATAATGGAAAAATTTAACAGATGCTGAGAGTGCTTAATGGAGTGCTGTACTACTACAGCAAGCCCGACTTACTTATATTGGTGCTCTCACACACTGAAGAAAAGCTGAGTTCCTTCCTTATTTATTTCAAAGGGTCTTTCAATTTTGTTTGGTGCCATCAAGTGGTGAAGCACTCTTGTGCTGCTTTCACACACCTTTTACTCTCCGCTGAAGTAATGCAGCAACCCTGAGAGCAAACAGAAGCACCTCTTGCTGGATAGTGTTCTTTTCTCTAGGTTTGTTAGAGGCGAGTTCATTGCTTTTGGGATGGTCACAAAGGAAGAAGACGGTGATGGAAAACTTGCTGGAATACAGAGGCTATCTTTGTGCAAGACACTATTTTTCCTCCTCCCTTTCCCTTCTCATCTGTGAAACACAGTCCCCCTTTCCTTTCTCCACATATATCTGACCTAATGAGAAAGTATCTTGCAGTGATTCACAGATCCTACACTTCCTATCTCTCTTACTTCTTTTAGAACTAGAGAGAAATATGGGTCTGCATGTTCATGTGCTTTAATTAGGAGGGGAGATTGCCAGACTTCTTCTCACTCAAAATTCTAACAAGTCCCGAAGCAAAATGTAATGAGACTTAAAATGAATAAATATAGTAAGTAATACCTCTGTAAGCCAAGAAGCAGCTCTCTCAAGGGAGCGAATCCAGAGCAACTCCACATTTTACATAAGTCATACAGAAGCTCCTTCGCAATGCCATGTTTTTTTCTTCTCAGGCACATTTTTTAACCTACAGTCCATAATGATCAAACAGATTCCAGGCAGGCTTAGCTTGGAAACTGGAAAGCTGTCACCCAAAGCTCTCCTTTTGTTTGTAATTTTAAGCCACAGGCCTTGGGGAAATCATCTGCATTTTAAATAGACCCAGAGGCATTGCTCATGTGTCAGTGTTAAAGGCAACAGCCCTGAAAAACAATCATTATTGACTGAAATTTCCTTTTAAACATGAACAAAACTCTATTTTTCCATCTCTTCTTTGACTGCATCTTAGCCTTCACCTTTTTTTGTATACATCCTTTCTAAAATTTCATGTATAAACCTATCAGTCCTACAGGAAATACCTCACGCATTAACCAGCTATATTCAAAAACAGAGGGAGCACTTCGCTCTTGTGTTAAAATAAACAACTCAAGAAGCATGCATACTATAAGAAATCAATTACCAAAAGCAGTAATAGGACAGATTAAAATATTAGACACATCAAGTATAACAGACACATCTAATGCTGAGGCAGAATCTTACAAAAGTAGAGAGCTGGTTTGCAGACTCCCTGGAAAAAAGCCCACATACAGCCTCTATTCTAATTTTTATTGACTTTTCCTCATCTTTCATTTTAAGTCAATTTAACTCAATTGCTTTGATGCTAAAATTAACTCTTCTGAATTAGGTTCACTCCATCTCCACATGAATGTATATTTCTTGCACAGTATTTTTTGTTCAGAACTTGCACAGAGACCTACCACCACTGATGAATGCCTGATGATGGCCCTAAAACAAACCTAAATGATCAGATATGGACAAACAATAGTACAGAAGCCCACTCAAACATCAAGGATGAACAGGAGACAAACAATATTTTTAGTTTCAAGTCTTGTTTCACATTATAACATAATCAGCTTTTATTTCTGTTCATTCCAATGTTACAGGTTTACCTCTTCCTTAACCCTTAGACTTGGTAATAAGACTAGAACTGGAAGAGAGGATATTTTGGGTCAACGTACATACTATGCAGTTATTTAGGAAGACTCAGGACATCACCCTGGTAACCATCCTCTCTCAACAACTGAAGGGAGCACATTCACCATTCAATAGCCTCAGGGTAGCTATTGTTTTGCTCAAAACTACATTCGTGCACAGAAAGCTCAGCTTTGCAAAGTACCTTTCTAACAATAACTATCACGTAGCAATCAACCATATGGCAACTAGGATGTAGTTTATCCTTTACCAACCTAGTTACTTTGACAGATTTTAGTGTTAATAGATGACACACTGAATTTCTGATACAACAAGAATTTCTGCCCATTGTTGTCAATCTTTTCTATCACTAAATGCTCTTCCTCCTTTTGATGAATTTAAGGCACCTTTGTAAATAAAACATAAGGAACAGTGAGTTGCAAAATCCTAGATAAATGTTATAAATTTCAAAATAACATATAAACAGACAAGCAGTTTACAGCAGCATGAAAAAAATGTGTTGTCAATACCAAAATAGATATAAGAACCACCATAAAATAGTAAGACAACAGATAAGGAGTCTAGAGCAAAGTTTAAAGCAACTTATTGGTATTCCTGGTATTGCAATAGTTTGAAGCAACTACCAGTTTTCCTGAAAAATACCTGAGTTAATTTATCAGTCCATCCATCCAGAGGCAGTGAACAAAACAGAACTGCAGTGGATCTACTCTTCCAACCTTCTGCCACCAGGCTGCACCAAGCAGCCTTGAATTCACTGAGTCATTTGCAAAGTACAGAGGAGGAATACTTCAGCATCCCATGGGCTCTCATTAAATGCCTAAAAATCTTATTCTAATTAGTTCATAACCAGACTGAAGAAGCAAAGCCAAGGCTCAAACAACATACAGCCTGTAAGCTCTTTGTCCCTGGAAAAATGCTTCCAAGCCGTGTTTCCTAAAAAACTCCTCCAGTCATGTAGATTCAAAATACTCCAGAACTATGCACTCTGGAAGGACACAATTGGAAGGTCACTTCTAAGAAGAACATGGGTCAGGATTTCTTCTATGTCAGCTTGGTTGAGCATGCTCTGTATGCCTCAACCTAAGGCATATGACATCAGTCACAGGCCTTTTCTAGCTAGAAACGAAAGGCCATAACATTTAAAAATTCAGTCTCAACATGGTTCCTTGTTCTAGGTTAAAGGGAAGGCCACCAGCTAGCTCACTAGCCATTGGCCATTTGGGTATCCTCAGCACAACTAGTAGATAAAACAACATTGCTACCAAGAAAAGGTGGTAATGCCTGGTTCAGTTTCATGCAGCAAATAAACTTCTGACGTTCAGAAGTTTTATTTCAAATGCAAACTATGGAAAAAGCAAACCCTTTTTTTTTGCCTTAACACAATGATGAAGTGAATTGTAATGAAGGAAACCAAATAAACAGAATTTTTAATACAGTATTTTTATTCTTCTCCTCTCCCTAGGATAATAGAATTATCCATCACCCTTCAGCTCTCCCACTACTTTTAAAAAAGACAGTCAGAAAAAATCCAATTTTCTTCTCACACACATGAACAACCTATACTACTTTGACCACAAAGCTGAAATTCACTCAAAGAACAACAGTTAACATGAATAAGGAAAAGTTGTGTCATAATAATAACAATAATAAAAGGCCTAACATCTCCTTAAACTATTGATTGAAAAGGACACAGCTGTTTGTGACAAATACTTCTGGAGTTACAGGTTAAATCACTGGTTTTGAATATAAATGCCATTAATAATCTAGCGATTGTATAGAGAACATTATAGGCTGAGACAAACACAAGGAATGATGAAGTGAGCTGTTGTCATAGTGATTCTGATAAGATACTCTCTGGTGTCCTTCCTGTCCCCATGCAACCACAATAAAGCCTAATTTTAAACCAACTTTTCCATTAATTATGTCTTTTCCTAGTATCCTGCCATACAAAACCATAGAGAAATTAAGAACCATACAACATTTCTTGCTTCAGGTAAATTTATTTAATCACAACAATTTCTAAGTGTGTCAGGACAGAATTTGCCACTTAAAAGCTCAAGAAAGGGTCAGTTCTGCTGGAATCTTTTACTTGGGTCTCTGAAAACTACTAACACAAGGCTGTAAAAAAATGGCATATATAAGTAAAGGACTAATTTGACTGTTACCATTTTAGTGATCCAGCTATGCCTCTAATCACTTCCATTAATTCTCCATTTGTCTGAAAGCTAGTACACAAGTTATCAACTGATTTCTCAAAATGAAAAGCCAATGTTGGTGAAAGCTTGCTTGTAATTTCTACTTACTGAAATCACCATTGTACCTGGTTTACTTTGCCAAATGAAAGATCCCTGACTAATGACTGCCAAAAAGTCAGTTTCTAGCAGGAAGATAGTTCTCACTAGCTGCATTTTGGAAGTAAGCTTAAAACCTTTCGCATACTAAATAGTACTTATGTCACGGACTTTCTTCAACCACAGATAACTGTAAGCTTATGTGATTTTAAGGACTAAAATGCTTCAAAGCTCATTAGAGGTTTCATTTTTTAAAAATAAATTACACAGATGCATTAGGAAATAAATTACACAGATGCATTAGAAAATCTCCATCTCTTAGCCATCAACTACTGCAGGGATGCAATCAAGCTTGCTTTCCAGTAACCATTAACCAAGCAGGATGTAGCAACAAAGGGTTTCAACACTGACAAGACAGTGACTAAGTTTTGTAATAGCTCAAACAATGTCAGAGGGAACTGAATCACATTCAGGTGCTTCTGTCTTTTAGCACTAGGCTTAAACTATGACAGAACACTGCTTTTACATTACACTGAAGAGGCATATCTTATGGGTACACACAAAAACTGCTGTTAACAAAAGCCAATAATGTCTTAATTTTAAGGGCAGGAAAAAACCCTCAGCCTATAACTAGACATTGCTATGATAGTACTTGCACGTAGCAACTTTTCAATCATGCCAAATACACAACCTAAATTTAAACCTGAGGCAAAATTAATATAATTTTGTCAGAGACATAATTGACTAGAGTATAGACTGTACCAATGTTGCATTTTCCAGTTATTTTACTCAAATTCTTTATGCTTCACAAAATACCTTCCAGAAATACATCACAAACTAGCTTCAAACTACTGTAACATTACATCCACTGACACAACCCTTGACACTTTTCAGTTTGATCACAGTTGAACTTGCACGATTATAAGCGAAGTATTTCTGTCTTGAGTATCTCAAAGATTGTGACACAGAATTGTATGAGCCAAACAGTTTATTCAGTTTCTCATCATATGTGAGCTGAGCAAAAAGGAGGTGCTGGCAAGACAGTGCTGCAGGAATATGAATACTGAATGATCTGAGTAGCCAACCTAAGCAAGAGAAGAGCCAAAGCTTGTATTTGCTGCCAAACACTTAAAAAATTGGATTAACACATCTCAGGTTTCACTGCTTCAGCTTTGCTGCTACAGGCACACAGTTTAAGTTAACCTAATTTTGACCTACTACCTATGCCCTTTCCATTCTTCACTGCTATAGTCTGATGTTCGTGTGCACTACTCTCTTTCTGTACCCCATGAATGAAGGGGAGGCAGACTTGTGCTCTCAAGTTAAAAAAAAAAAGGTTTTCATATTAAACATAAACACCTGCAACAAAGAAGACAAAACACCTGATATCTGTAGTTCCAGCCACAGCCACTGTCAAAAAGGCAACCATTTCCTAAAGGTCAACCATTGGTGCATAGCCAGGTCTTGGCTACCAGGCAGTTCACCCTTAAACTGTTTACTTTTTATGTCATGTCTCAGTGACCAACAGCTTGCTGGTATTTTCTTGTTCTTCCAACCATGCATTTCCTTAATAAGATACTTTTAGCAATGACGAACAAAACATGCTCAATTCCTTCTTGATAGGTTCTTACTAGTTCAATGACCACAGTGTTACCCAATGGCAGTACTTCAGAGACTTCCTTTTAGCATATCTCTTAGTACTTAACTTCTTCTAAGACCAAGGAGACAGAAATGTCCATTATCCATATTGCATATCACATCAATCACATGGACCAGTAAATAAATCAAGGATAAACATGGCAACACTGGATCAAGCATTTTGTCAGGCAGTTTGAAATCTGTAGGCTCTTGGCAGCTTTGTGATTGTTTCGCTCTTTTCAGGAAAAGACTGCATTGCTAGATCTGTTATTTAAAGAGAGAGACAGCAGGTACCTCCCTTTAAGTACTACATGTACTGCAAGACAAATGTTCCCTTGCGTAGGTAGCTACAAACTGCACAGTAAAATGAGGTTAGGCTACCCAAAACAGGCAGAGGATTTCATAGTGCAAAAGGATATTTTGTAGTTTCTCTCCTTTTGAGACAGGAATACAGCCAAGGGTGGTAGATATAAATATAGAGGTCACAGCACCAAGCCTGTCTGAGTTCAAGAAGCATTTAGACAACACTCTTAGGCACATGGTGTGATTCTTGGGGTGTCCTGTGCAGGGCCAGAAGTTGGACTCAATGATACTGATGAGTCCCTTCCAACTCAGCATATTCGGTGATTCTATTATAATCCACTACTGGTTTTGGTTCTGATGATGATTGATCCATGGTGGAAGGACAGGATGTCCTGCTACTTTGTCTTGCTGCAGTGGCCTACTCAGATCTCATATTAAGGCTCCAAACTGACACTTAAAAGCATGTAGGTCTCCAAGGCATGGTATAGGGCCCTTACATGTCATGCTACCCACTGCACAAGAAAAAAATATAGAAGAGAAGGAAAAACCCCACTACGGTTGTGTGTATTTGCATACCACAGTCATTTCAGTCTGGCTTTGTTTTATTTCTCCAATGAACCATGACTTTCAAAACAACACAGTAGTATTTTATGTAAGGTGAATGTACTGCTTTACCATTTAATCTGGTCAAGGGAAACTGCAAAGAGAAGTCATCACTGCAGGACAGTAACTTCAATGAAGACAAATAAGAAACCCCTTTGCTGATGAAGCAGACCATACCATTCCCACTGCAAATGTTCCTCTGTCATGCTCTCACAATAGCTGCTATACCTTGTCCACCCCTCCAGTTACACACACCAGCAGCCTGTCTGGTTTGTCAGAGCTTTGGCACAGGCAGTGCAGACAAGGGGGAGGGTGATGGTGTCCATTTTACTCCCAGCTGTCTGCTTCCAGAGGCCATCTATTTTACTCATAGTTTGATTTAGTCCAGCTCTCCTCACTCCCTAACTTTCTGACTGAAGAAAGGAGTATTCTTCCTCTTTGTTAAATAAAAACAGTAGTGACAGAGGAGAGATCAGAATAAGGTGACTTTTAGAAATTAAAGCCAGCTTTATAACCACACCAATTCTGGAAAAAAAAGGGTAATATTCATAAAGGTGAAAATTTGCTTGGAAAGCCAGTTGCCAAAATCTGTATGCTTTCAGCCTGACAAGTCTTATAGAAAGTGAAGGGAGGTGGGAAATAATCTAAATATCTGTTCACTTTTCAGCAGGAGAAAGAAGAAATGTTTCTTGTGTCTACATTTACAGCTGAGCAAACAGAAGTTTCTACCAGCTGCTCTCCCTTTCCAATTTTAACAACAAACCCAAGAAAGCATTCTTTGTTGGCTGATTAAATGTTCCCTGAACTAGATCCTGGGTGAAATCCTCACCTGGTCCAAAGAGACAACATGTGGTCCCTCCAAGCTACCAGGGACCTGCCTAAATCAGCTGAGGACCTGGCACATCACACATGCATGTGATCCTTAACTAGACTAAAGCTGGGAGGCAAGGACAATTTCATCACCTTTCAAGGATGTGCAGTTCAGCATCCCACAAGGGTGCATCAGGATGGTGAAGATGGAAACCAACTGCTGAGAGCTGCCACAGTGTTATTTCTGAAATTACCAACTCCACATTTGACAAGCTCCCTCAGGCTTTCAAACTGATGTAGCAAAGGGGAGACAAGAGAGGCAGCTGAAAAGCCTGGAGATATTCTCCTTTATGGACAGGGGGTATGTCAGGATATTAGGGAACAGGTAGGTGGATGTGATCAGCTGACAAAATAGGCTTGGACTTCTATTCAAGGTTTCCTCAACTCCATCTTGTTCTTTGCCTCCACAAAAAAATCCCAGCCAATCAAAAAAACAAAACAACAACAATAAAAGCCCAATCAAACAAACAAAAAGGTAAGGAAGGGATTGTTCTGTCTAGAACCCAAAATTTACCAAGTAAAGGTCAGAAATAGAAAGAAGTAACAGAGATTATGGCAGAAAGAACAGTTGTGGGTAGCTGAGCTGGGTAACTTGAGTGCTTGGTACAAAGAAACACCAAAAATGCAACTGGACTCATTCCAGCAGACAATATAGATAGATTATCTGGAGGATGCACCTTTAAAAATAGCTCACTATTAAAGCAGCATTAAAACAACAAAAAAAACCCCAAAGCAATGAAAAAAACAAAGTAAACATTCTGAATAACCATTTTTTTTCACTTTCACATTCAGAAATTCACACTTTATTTTCCCATTTCTAGAAAACAATGAGAAAGTAATAACCTCAGAAATCACCCCAGGAAAATGTTAAACGATGACCTTTGCTCACCTACTGATTCAATACTACCTCTATTCAATTAGAGCAAAACGTTATTTTTCGGGTCTGTCTGCAATCAAGCTTTTTCTGCCCTTAGGGAGTGAAACACTTTTTCACAGGCATAAATGTATATGGAGAAATAAGCAGATATACAAGCTGAATAAAAGTACCTCATTACTTTCATTTTTGTTCTGCACTCTAATATTTCTGCACATTTCTGAAGTAGATGGATGTACTTAGAAAAAAAAAAATAACCATTGGAATGCAGCAACATAAGATGGCTTTTCACATTTCTTTATTACTGGGGCCAGAAAGAAACCTACGGTCTCTTGTCTATAATCAGATAATTTTCTAAATATCTTGGCAACCAGTTGTTGACCAAAGACTTTCAGTCCTACAAAAGCATATTAGGCTCCTGGCAACAAAATTTTTTTTCAAACATTGCAAAGAAAAAAAAAAAACAAACTAGAAAAACAGGTAGTCACAAATCCCTTTCCATGTTAATCTACAGTCTAATATGCCCTGAAACGTTTCAAAACATTTCATGTTCTTAGTGGACATCCAATCACACTTTCTTATAAGCCTTACTTTACTTAAAAAAAAGAGAAACTAACTGTAGCAGAAAATACAAAGCAAATCCTGGTAAGTGGACCAGCTTTACAGCATGTACGTTTAACCCAGGATGTATTTTCAGTATAACAGCTGTGGCAAGCTATGCGACTCCTATTCCCAGAATCAGGATGCTTGAAAGCCAACACTTGCTGCTGGCAAGAAAGATCCTGGGTGAAAGATGAAAATTCTGCTAATATTAGTTTCTTGAAAGAATTGTAATGAAAGCTTGTCTCCCAATACTAAATGAAAATGTGTCCCCATGGAGTGTGGACCAAGTCAGTGCTTTAAATTTCTGAATCTGACTGGCTTTCTCTCTCTATTGACTCCAGAAATAGTGGAGCAGGAGGGAACTACCCCCTTGATATTTCATTCTGTTTGTAGTAGAATCCTTCTTTTTCTCTTGTTATAAATATGTAGCTGTCAAAATCCAAATGCTTCTTATCCCTTTGGTGTTGGGAAGACCAAAAAAAAAAAAAAGAGATTAGCAAAGGGAAGTCTTGGAAGTCTTCCAACTTTTTGTGCTTTTATATGCAATGCTTAGAAAATTCTTGTCCAATTTCTGCCAGGCTTAAAGGAAAGTCTATACAAAAGGACAGATGAATGATGAAAAGCAGATGACTGAAAAGGCATCTGTTACAGGAAGAAATATTTCTGAATGCTTTCCAGTGTTGCATCTTCATTGACAGTTCTGCGCTGCAGAGTATGGTTACACTGAGCACACCTACTTGAATTAGATGTGGTTACAGGATAAGGCTTGCTGAAATTTGGCTCTGGGGTCTGAAATCTAGTTACCAGTTGTTTTTTCCAAAGATTCCTAGAGCTCATGCTGTGACAAACCACAAAGAGACAATGACAACAAAGAATCTCTGAAAGATGACAGGGAGAGTAAGAACATGTGCCCCTCTGTGCAGAAATGAGTGAATGCTGGAGCCAGAAAAGTGGCAGAGTCTCTACAACTAGAACACTTAGATTTGACAGCACTGGCTTGGATAGTGACCAGCATTTCTTCACAAAAACCAGCATCACACACTGGCAGCCACAGGGGAACAGCTCTAAACACTGGTATTTCTGTCATTCACATGAAAATGAGTAAACATTCTAATGAGGTAAATCTCTCTGGTGTTTCCCTTCCTTCTGTTTCCCAACCTGCCAAAGAGCAGACCAAATCTTTTGCAAATGGATTTATATTAAATTGCTCAGCAAAGGCAGATGTCCAAACTGGTAAAACGTATCATTCTGATTACAAAAGTGCATTCTTCTCTTCCACCACTTCTTAGTATCATTTCAAAATATAACTGCTGCGTAACTTGAATAGCAGGCAGATATTTCTGACTGATTTATTTTTATATCTCTTTTTAACTCACATATTTCTCCGGAGAAAGCAAAAACCAGGACTTGATCAACTAACTAAGTCCATTTTGGCTACAGTCTTAGGAGAATGAAAACACCTCAAAGGAAGAATTGAATACATTATAGGACTATATCTATGTCTCTTCTTTTTATATTTGTGCTTGAACAGGTTAATGGTATTCATTACATACTGTAGATCTATATATAGAAACAAAACATCATACTAATGTAATAGGTGGTAAGGGTAAAAGCCTAGAAATTGCTTATCAAATTCTAAAACTTGTAAAGGTTTTCTTAAAGGTTTCCAAATG
>JAWWEE010000085.1:47117348-47131219 GCA_035221455.1 Xenops minutus
CGCTGCCTTGCTCTTTTGCCTTTAATAAAATTTTGGTGTTTCAAAATTTTATATTTGTAGTCCCTTGACTATAACACTAGTGGGAAGGAATGCCATGTAAAGTATAATCCAGGAATATATATTTTTTTTTGGTTCATTGTGATAATTTATTATAAGCAATACTTTATAGCAATAACATGTTCAGACACTAAACTGATTGACTGGCATAGAAGTACCAAAGCCTGCAACTCCTACACCCACAAAACAGACATGCAAATATAGACAGTGTGGGTGAAACTTACTTAGCACATAATGTTTCATTAACTACAAGGAATAAGCACAGTTTCATATATATACTGAGACCATCTTAGTCCCAAAATGATTTAATGGCTGAAATCAAGCTTCAAAGCTACAATTTACTACCATCCAACATAAACGATTCTATGAAGATACATATGTGTGCGTACATACATATATGTATGCATATATTATATCTAAGAATAACTTCTAGTAGTGTGCTATTGTCTCATTTTGTGCTTATAATAAGAAATCCTGAAATCTGCAGAAACAACTCCATTTGCAAAAAAGTGATTACTAATCACAAATAGATAATATCTGGATAGATTGTGCAAGAATTTCCAGAGCATATGCACACACAAACACATTCTGCAGATAGTGTGTACACTTTTTTCTACAGAGCGGGTCACGGGTTTAATGCAATTAAAAATTCTCCTGAGGAATCTCAACATAAAACTTCACCAGTTGCTTTCATACCCACTGAAAATCTTTGTTGGCATGAAACCTACAAACAGAATCAATAGTTACCTCACCACAAAACCTCTCTCCATTATGCTAATGTTTCCATCATACGAAAAACACCCTGATGTGTGAAATAGTGACATCTCAGTGAGACAGGACAAAGTAAGGCAAACTGCAGATCTTTGATCTCGCTGAAAGTGCTCTGCATTCTGATTAGAATTTTTGCTGGGATCCTAGGAGATGAAAGGATTTTTTAAGTCTGACAGTTAACAGAGGGGGGGAGGTATTCAGAAGAGAACAAAAAGAGGAGCACTCAAAGCAGCTAACGTCATGCCTCAAACTGGCCTTTACCATCTTACTGACGTGTTTCACAATGTAGCATAGCAGTTTCCACACAGCTATTCTTGAGAGCTCAAGTGGAGCCTCTGTGGAGGCAGTATGGCTGGAGATCCACTGCTTTACAAGGTTAGAAAACCAAAACAGGTCTAAATACATATAATGTATTTCAGGACCCTAAATGCATTATGGCAATGCTCCAGAATACTACTTTTTGAAACTACATTCTGTCTGACATAATAGAAGGAAAATCTCCAGTCTGCAAAGCTCACAATTACAAGTTCTGCCACTCCCATCTTCAGGAAAACTCCACAGAGAAAGCATGAAAATGCCACTACCTTCCTCTGATTCTTCCCACAGGCAGTTTGCCTTTTCTACCAGGCACATCTTCCAGCCCTGCAAGGGCCTTGGAACAGACTGCCCTTCACCTTAGATTGCCAGCGACACCAAACATTGGGAAGAGGTATCAAATTTCCTTTACACACTACAGGCAGTTAAGGGGAAAAAGACAGGACTCCGGGAGCATTCTGCTTATTTATGTTTAGTCAAATGCAAATACAGTCAACTTCCCAGACCATGTACATGACATTTGTTTGCAATGGTTTGTATAACTCAGAAGACCTAAAAACAGCTTTTCTTTTATACTGCCTTTCTCCTTTTTAAAAGCTTATTCTCCTTACATAAAGTACAAAAATTTTCATGGAACTGTTTCTCATTAAGGCAGAAAAAGAGATTACTCGTCAAAGCTTCTCGCCTTCTTAACTCTCCCTCTCTACCCCCCCTCATTTTGGTCTCTTGCAGGAATTCTTCTGTGTCAAACTCCCTCCCACCTGCAAAGACCTATTTTTATAAACATGTCCTTCATTTGAACTCCTGCCTAAGTGCAAAATGCAAAGACCAATTAAAGGGGTCTTGCGAATACCAACTACATCTACTATATCCTGAAGCTAGAACACTTATTTTCATTTGAAAGAAGAGTTGCTGGTTAAGAGAATTTTTACATTTCACATTGAATTACAAACTTCGCAATGCTGTCTCACTACCTATGTATATCTGCAGTATTGAGAATAGGTTCTTGGATCAATGCAAGAACGAAGTCTCACTGAAAAATGAAGCTAACATCACCAAAAGACTAAACATTTTGGAACATCAAAACAAAGCAGCATTGCAGAGACATGCACAAGAAAAATTCCAGCCAAAGCATGTCTGACAAGCCATGTGACACATCAATACTTCCGTATTCTCTCCACACAGATGCAAATGATTGTATTTGATGTGCAGGTAAATATAGTCTCACTATAGCCACAGAAGAATTATTTCTTAGAGAAATGGTAACTGTAATTATTTTTGAACTGTAACTCACTACACAAGAATGTGTTCTTAAGGATAAAAGCCCTGTATTTTAAATTGATGTATTAACCAGGAACAAATTAAGAGTAAAAAGGATATTTACATGTTAGAGATTCCCATTCTATTCTCTCCTTCTTATTATGGGCCCTTTCCTCTGCACCTAATTTTTTGACATTTTTTGTCTTTTTTCAAGAAGAAAGAACAGGTAAGAAAAAAGAACTCAAAAGATACATTACACATGGACAATTCACTATCTGAATTTTATCTGTACCATTTGAGACTTAGCAATTAAACTACCACACTCTCCTCTGCATATCAGGGAAGTTAAAGGTTTCTTGGCATCCCTGACCCTAGAGGGCCTGACTCGATCAGAAAGGACTGATGGCATAACATACATTTCCATCTTTAAGAATGTTACTAAAAGGTACCAGAAGGCTTGCATTAAACTGGCTTTACCTTCTCTTGTTTCCACTTCTGCTGTAGCAGGATGGACAACTGACTTCTGACCACAGATTCAGACAGAACTAATGAAATCTTGATCCAAAGAAATGAAAGCTCCACTAACCTCCCTTCTAAGAGAGATTCTTCTTCCTAATTTTATTTTTTCACTACATGATATTGCTAATATTAGCAAACTGGTTTCTCTTGTTTCCGTCTTGAAGCTGAGGTCTAGATACTGCCCCAGTAGTACCAGAGAATTATAGAGATCTGAAGTCTAATACAATCATGTACTTCAAGCTATCCATTTACTTAAAACAGCCATCCAGCAAACATACTATTTTAAGTAATAATCATTATTACTTATAAATAGCAATTTGTAATTTGTAATACAAATAACATTATTTTTAAGGATGCTTTCTCACACACACTTTGACAGGATGAGTTATTTTCTCCATTGGAACACTTAGTTTTCAATGTGTGTGTGTGACCATCCAGAAAAGAACTAATTTATTCTAGTGATCAGCAAGAATTTTTGAGGTCCTTAAGTCAACAATGAGAGGTATTGACTTGAAGAAAGCAAGCAAGCATTCAACCTAACACTAGCAGAAAAAGTACTCTGTAGACTTCACTCAACACAAGAATAATTGCAGAAAACCTTAAAACCCCATGCTTAAGGTGAAATACACAGCTTATCTGGGAAGCATGAAAGTACTAAGGGGATAAAAACTATACTTCATTCAGCCTTGACTTGATCATTACCACAGGATGCCATTCTAATTTCTGCTTGTTCCAAGGAAACAAACTTTGTTGAGTCCTGTACTTACACAAGCAAATATGCATATAGCCAATTTAGATAATGACGTAGTAATGAAGAAGTATCAGAAAGAAAAACTGTGAACAAACTCCTTACAATTTCAGCATCTCTAATGTAAACCATAGCTGGAGGTTGAGTTACCTGCTCAGCAGCTCAGACTAAGATGCTTGAAAGGAGTCAATGCCAGAGGGTCAGAGAAGGGCAGCCACAAAAACAAAGTTACAAAGAAACCCCTTAAGTG
The DNA here is from genome assembly GCA_035221455.1 of Xenops minutus. NCBI lineage: Eukaryota > Metazoa > Chordata > Aves > Passeriformes > Furnariidae > Xenops > Xenops minutus. The sequence goes on from JAWWEE010000085.1 coordinate 47,121,269, forward strand.
TGAGTTGTATGACAAGTAGATACATGTACTTAGCAAGAGAGAAATCGAAGCCAGTAAGCTGGAAAGGGTCAGTCTTCAAAGGACATGACTTCATGGTATTTACTTGTATGACTCAAAGTTCATATTGGGGAGAAAAGATGCTTACTTGTAAAGGTAGTATTCAGCTTGATCCACTTCTTCTCGTGAAGAAATGTTGTCAACAAACTGATTAAAACATAAGGAAAAAAAAGCTTAAATAGGGAGCACTCACAAAGCATACTACAAGAAAATGCAATAACCAACTACATTCGTCAGGCATATTTAGCTGTTTGACATTACTGAAATTCTCACATCTTTGCTTACTCCTATCTCTAGTTTCTTCTAGACTGCTAGAAGTCAAATCCTTTTAAATTGCTACAACTCTCTTCCTCACCTCTGAGGAACTTTATGCACCTTGAAGGCCAACTGAGGATTAAGTCCCTAGAGTTCGGTACTGTGTATTTTTGCTGCTCCTCTGAATTTTCTGCTCTTAGTCACATTCTTAATTTTAAGAATACATTAATTTCCTTAGTTTTTTTTCCATAATTTAGGGTGAACCTTGACATGCCTTATTTCCCTTTGAAAAAACATTTTTTTCTCTAAAGTTTGACAGTTGTGCCTATTCATACTATGTATTCTGAAGGACAGGTGCAAAAGCGTTTTGTATTTCACCACACATATAAACACCAGTAGGAAAAAAATCAATCCCCATGCTGTAAAGCACAGTTTTCTTCTCATTTGCAACCCTGCCTTCTCCAGGCAATCTTACAAAATTCCCAGCAGTATCAACTAAATACAAGCCAAATTTTCAACCAAACTTTGTCTTACTGTAACAGCATATCTTGTTTTCCTGTACCTTTTACTAACATAAACCTAAAGATGCTGAAACACTACAGAGTCTTCCCAATATAATACCCTTAGCTAAGAATATACAAACCTGTCCTCAAGATCACTACTTCTCTTTATCCTACGCCTAAGCTAAAAATAATAATTTCAGCTGACTTGATCTCCCATTTCTTAATTCTCCTTGCATGCTCTACATACACAGCTCTCATCTTTTGAGTGTAGCAATAGCATACCTGGGTCCTTTATCTACTTTTTGGAAAGTAAGTATCTGATGTGAGCTCCAGATATTGGAAAGTGGGGCTCTCTGACAATCTGTAAAATGCCATTCCTTCACAGAAAAGGTCAGCCCAAAGCAGAAAAATGCAGGAAACGAATAAAGCTAATTAGTAAAAGGGAGAGGAACACTCATTTTCTTCATGGACCCTGTCTCATAAGTGATGATCAAGAATGCTTGATCTGTAAAAATCCTTGCTCTTGTAAATCAAGAAATCTTTCTGTGACTCCTCAGTCAAGGGTGCAAATGACCCTAATTAATGATATTACTGAGGTACAAGGGTGGTAACTCAGCTGAAATTTAATTGAAATTTGTTTCCTTTTTTTTAAACAAGTGATGTATTTATTCTCCTTCTTCAGTACAAACACACAGGTAACTTAAAAACACATCTCAATCTCTCCTTTCATCCTCCCTGTTCAGATTAACCCATGCAGAAGATGAAAATGGTTACTAATTCAAGTAAAAATAATAGCTTTGGTTAACTCATGTCAGCTTTTGTTCTGCCTCAGGCTGCTGCAAGGAAAGACTACAGAAGAAAAATATGTCCACCTCTGCCTCACTGAAAGAAGCCTGGAAGTGGAGGAAGACAGATAGTGCAGTGTGCTAATTCACTGCATTCCCTCAGCAGCCTGGGTTCTTATACAATGCCTAAGGAAGCTCTCACAAAGACAGAAACCAAAGGAAGGCAGGGAACATATATTAGCGAAATACACAACTCACTAACAGTGAGGTCTGATTTTACTAAGGGAAAAAAGAAATCTGTTTTGAAGACCCTATACTCCATTTACTAATGAATAAAAAGTAAAAATAAAACAGTGTTATACAACAATTTAACAGTATTGCAAGACATTCATGACCCCAGAACTCTCAAAAGAGGTGATATCAATTATCCCTTCTCAGCACACTTGATTACACGAGCATTTCACTGTCATTTCTATCACTTTATGGTTGGGATTTATTTCCTTACCCGGGTTATTGTCAAAGAGCTGACAGGTAGCTTTCTTTCATAGGTTCTGTCCATTAAGTGGGCTAAGTCAGCTGCAGAAAGCAGAAAAAGAGTATGCTTAATCAACTGTCATTACAGGAAAATCTGCAGACCCATCATATAACCTTGAATAGAACCCATGTCAATGAAATCAAATTCTGGTTCCTTGTTAACATCTCATTTTGAAGTTGCATGAAAACAATACTTTCAATTATTGTTACTTTAATTGAAAATAATAAGTGAAAAGGTTCTCAAGATGATGATCCTAGCTTATTACTAAATAGGGGGGAAAAGCACACTACCCTATAAGTGGATGAAATTACTGTAACTCATCTGAAAGAAACAACTGAGCAGATATCCTTAAAATTCCCACTTGCTTTCAAGCTTAGCATAATGCTGGACAGTGCTTTTGGCATGGATTTTTATTTTACAGTAAACCAATGCGAAACAGAAACAAGTAGTACCATACTTATAAACCCTTCAGTCACAAAGAGCAATCCAAAAAAATCCTGTTAATCAAACACTGTGCCAGTACCTTATTAACTTAGAGCATTCTGCTTCAGCAGTCATATAATAATATTAATTCAATCATACAGGAACTTGAAGCATCTGACTGTTGAACAGGTAGCCAGCCACCGCATTTAATGAATTTATTTGGAAATTAAATTAACTGATTTGGAGTTTTAGTTTTGTACTGTTCCTGGAAAATAAAGATGACTCACAAAGAGTAAGCTGTTCAAGGTAAGATTAATGTCACCTGTTTGATTCTTTGTTGAGACAAGAGCTGATGATATGAAACTTTTGAAATTTAGAGACTTCAATCATACTCTTTCTATTCTTCTCCATCTTCCAGGGCCAGGAATCTAACATACTCTGCATCACTTACACATGGCTTCATCCTTTGCAACTGTTACAAAATGAGCTGCTCCTCTGACACTTCTCAAGTAGTCCCACTGGCCATCCTCAAAGAGCTGATGGGTCGTCTCGTTTTAAAATTAATTTTCAAAAAAAGTTCATCCCACCTCCACACCTCTCAGCGAAATGTGAGATAAGGAGAAATTGCAGCAACACATCAGAACTGATCAAGCCTTCTACTCTTGTAAAGTTGTCAGGGGCAGGAAACGCCACTACACCAGTAACAAGCTGTGTCTCTGAGGGATGCCATCCACAAAACAAGTGGTATCACTATTTATCACTCTGAAAACACACCTGTACTGCAGTGAACATTGAGGGGTACACAGTTCTAATAGTACAAATCACATTCAATGCTACTCAGACCTTAAAGGTACTCTGCCAAACTACAGCACATGTACAAAGCTTTTACTTCAGTAAAATGATAGAGCTTTGATTTGAAATAAAATGGTTGATTCTCAGTGTGTATAATGCTGCTGTCTGCCATGTAACAGTATTCCATGTTTACCTAACACCTTTCTTCCTGAGGCACTTTAAGGCATTCTTCAAAACACAAAAAGAGCATTTGTCTTTAGCTGAGGGAAAGAAAACTTTTCATGGCCATGAAAGCAAAGGGAAATCTGTGGCAAAGTTACTAAGGTGAGTACCAGCTCCTACAAAAGACAACCAGAATGCTGAGCTGATGTGGGCCACCAAGGCCATGCTATACCAGATAAACACTAAAAAGCAGATTGACTTTTTTAATGGTAAAGAAATTTATTTACAAGAAGTATCTGTATTTGACTCTATTATCCATCCATTATCTATTATACAAGTTAGAGAGAAGGGATGCTGTGGCCAACTCTGCTTATCCAGAATAAAGACTGCCTAGGTCCTTGCATAAATGTACCAAGCCAACTGTCATCCACCGTTCTTCATGTCCATTTTGAGACAGCTGGAAAGGAGTATTCATCCAAAATCTGGTATGCTTAACACAGCAATGTGGACATGAGATGAACAACTGCACATATTGGGAGTTCATTTATCTATTCCAGAACTATAGTTATTATGTATCACTCTTTGAAAATTAGGTGGTGATCCCTATGACCATTTTGGGCCACACTCAAGCGTGGAGCTTGGCATTTCTTTTGTCTAGGTGCTCATGAAGATGAACAGCCCACTTCAGGAAACACTGAGTACTTAAGCAGCATATAAACCAAATGAATACAATGCCATGAATGCCAGATCACAAGACTATTAGCCATTATACACCAGCATCCTCTGGGAGAGTTCACACATAGAATTTTAATGATTGACCTTTAATGCTATCTACAAAGCTGGAACTCTCCACTAAAATTATAGTATGTAAAGCAACATGAAGCACTTATCTATCAACTCCAGTGTAAGACTCACAATAAAATGAGAGCTGATTAAATGCAAAAGAATAGCAGATAAATTAAGATAATGGGAAATTTAGCTCTGTTTTCAAACAAACTGCTGTTTCTGCAGTAGTTACTACATACTAATAATTTGCAGTGAATAATTCTTTCCTAGTTAGTTTTCTCTGAAGAGCACCTAAAACCAGACTTTTGTCCTCTCATATTGACAATTTGAAATAACTGAGCTACCTTTTGTAAAGCAAGTTTTCTCCAGAAGCTGCTGTTCAATAATCAAGATCAAAGCTTCTTAGTTAAAAATATCTCTACAGCAGTACTAGAATGCAAGCATGTGAACACCCAAGTCTCCTGTCATCATTGGTGGTAAAACTTGAGTCCTAACATTGGCATATAAACCAAACCAATATTTTAATGGACAAAACAAAATTCTATGTACATTTTAACAGATACACGTTGCAAGTGCTTTTATCTGATCATTACCAAAGAGGACACTAGCATATATAATCTCTTATATATGCTGTCTAAAAATACATTTCTACAAGATTAACTCCTTCAAAACTTTAGCTTATCTAAAAACATATTTCTGCATATTGAAGAATCTAATGGATTTAAACAGATTGACAAAAGAAACCATAAATATGACCTGAGGTAATTTGACTTCTGGGCATGCAGTCTCTAGAAAATTGGTATCTGAGACTCCAAGCTCACTTTTATTTTCATTTCTTCACAGAAACTCAGTGTCTTGCTGCCTGCAACAGGGTGATTAAGGACAACAACTAGGAAAATGCTGACCATCACCTTCCAAGCCAGTGGTTATGACTTCCGGCACCAGTTTAGTGGCCCAGGAAATCATCACTGTTTCAGTCTGATTCACAGTGTGTACCTACCCACAAAATCTAGCTACATCAACAAGTAGTACATTATCAATAAGTGGCACATTTGATAACCAAGCAAGGTCATTTTTATTCAGTTTATATCCTTGTATTACTAGAAATGGTTCATCCAGGACAAAGTTCTGATCCAGTGATGGGGAAAGGGAATACAACCGTGATGCAGAATTTACCTGTCCTGGGAATGGTGAGCAGAGCTAGTATCTTAATTCACAGGCTAACCATGTGATATAAAGAGAGCCTTGATTTAGTTTAAAGATCCAATTAAAGTAAGGCCAAGGCAAATATTTAGCCGTACAATCTACATGTTCCCCATTTCTCTCTATTTCCACATAGATAGCAGCTTCTGGAAAGAACAACAGCTCTGTACCGAACAAGGCTTTGAACGGAAATTATTGCAGTCTGTAAGGGCAGCACTGCCACCTGGTGTTGCAGATGAGCCATTTTAGGCATTGTAAATCTTTCTAACAAAAAAAGACATTTCTTATCTCTCCTGGATTCTGCTATCCTCTGGGATTCTATTAATTGCTTTTCTCTTCATCAGGGTGTTTACTGTCACTTACTTTTATCCTTGTTAGTGATGAAACAACTGAAGGACTGAGAATTTAAGCCCAGCCATGCCTTCTGTTTCCTTGATACTTCATTTTTAGTAAGCGGAGTCCAAATTACTTCTAGGCAGGTGTCTCCCTATCAGCAAGCAGTTTGTAAAATCCAAGTTAACATATTTTCCATTCTTATCTTCTTGAACCAATGTGCTTCTTTACACAAAATACAGCCTTGTTCTTTCCCATGAATTTTTCAGTAGTGAAGTTTGCTAAACTCATTCATGCCTGGAATGCTAAACTGAGATTACAGAAAGGACAATAAAGCATATCTTACATGGACACAGCCTGGGATGGCACATCACTGCAGTAGGGAATTAAATCAAAAACTAACTTCTTTTTTCTTTAAAAGTATCTTTACAACAATTGTGCAGAAAACCAGTTCTGAAACAATGTTTGAAAGACATATAAAAGAGCATCTCCTCAACACAAGGAATTCGCTCTAACTATAATCAGCAGTTACTGCACAGGATTGTGTGTGCAGCCACAGAACTTGACAGCTACAGAGTAGACGTCTGCAGGGCTGTCTCCCCTTTGAAAATGCTAATGTAGCTGGCACTGTGTTAACTTGTTTTCTTTTTTCTGTGAACACATAATGAAAATGCTAAGCAGTTTTTTGAAAAGCATGAAACAGACATCTGCTTTGGATCAAGATCATCATCAGAGGATCAGCAAGAACTGCTCCTGCCAAACAGTCACAAAAGGTCTTGCCAGGCCCAGGGAAAGCCAAACGTGGATTGGACCAGGACTCACACAACAATGTTTTCTTCTACAGTGAATTTATACTGGCTATGACATTTGTCAAAGTAAGAACCCATTTTCACCTGGAGGTGTCCAGTTCAAATACATGTCAGGACAGAAATCTGTGGCTCCAGCCCAAAAAACATTGCATGAGTGGTGCTATTGACAGTAAAGGGTAACAAGGTATTAACAGTCTCTCCAGGATCCAAGCTACAGTAATGAGGATACACACGAGCTATTTCTGATCCACATACAGTACAACATGTTGACAATCCCAACCTATATGCTCATAGGCAAATACAAGAAACAAATCAGTGCATAAAAACATCATTCTGAACATTTTATCTGGCTACCTGTCTGACAAAAGCCCTGGAATTTCATCTGCTGATTCTTCTTTCAGCCTCATAGTCTGTGCTGCAAGTAACAATAACAATTCAGGGGCCCACGAATGAAAAAGAGAAGACAAGGATTATGCTTTAAGGAGTCTTCAAAACACTTGTGGTACAAAGTACTGCATATCTATCTTCAGTATGGAAAAATGTTTTGCAAGATGCTTTCTATTTAACGTAGTCACCAAAGAGATGGTGGAATATAATTTCAAATGTAACAGAGCTAAATAATTTAGCTGAAAAATTTGCACAAGAGATCTCACTTCCACATGCAGATACAGATTAACATATACCTTCTTGAAAATAAAACTCTTAGTTTCATTTTTCCCCCAAAGAAAAATCTGTAATTCAACAAGAACATGAAAAACTGAGAAAAAAGTTTCTTTTGAAAAATGTCTTTGAACAAGATTGTCCTGCAATACCTATAGAATAGCTTTTCTTTTGCACTGCAGTACAATTAAAACAGTGTTAATGAAGAGGACACTTGGACACAGTCATAAAACTTTGGATTTTGTGAAAGAAAAGAATTCGCTTGTAGAAATCAAACATTAATTAAATAGGCAAATTCTAACTTGATTCTGCATTATAGCTTTGAATATATATGACAGATTTTTAACATGCTGAGAGCACTTTTTGACATGGAAACTCAGAAGCACACTGCTTCACATGATTTCTTATTTTGAAGTATTTATAGATGATGAGCTAGTCAAAAATGAGTTCAGAATGCATTTGACAAAGTGAGGACAAGAAACAAACTACTCACCCAGGCTATGCTCCTCTTTTTGTCTTTTTTCCCATTTTGAGCTATCCACATAGGCCGCAGAAAGGAGGGATCTTCTGCCTAATGAAGAAAGAAATCACCATATAAGCCAGTTTGCTCAGACAACTCTAAACAATGTAGCACTTTATTAGATATTACCTTTTTCTGTCCCATTTACTAAGTAGATGTATTAAACAGTCTTTATGACATAAGATTCACCAACTCACCAACTACAACTGTAACAATTCTGATTCTTTGTAATTATTATTATTTTAATTTCTTATTATAATTATTATTTCCTTGTAATATTTAAAACAGAAAAGCTCTCTCCTGCAAATTTTTTTCAGTATTTCCAAACCTGAACTCTGTATGAAAGAAAATGACAAATCTGTAAAGGTAGGAAAAAACCCCAAAGAACAATAGAAGGAGCTTCTTTGTGCACAGAGTCCTTTTCCATCAAATGCTACCAATGAGACAAACATAGGGTTAAAAGCATATGCAAAAAACATGGCTATGCACAAAACAGCTTTTCTGTTGCTGAATGGCCTTTTTTTTCCCACCTGTAAAGACCTGTCTCGCTGGAACTGAAAGTCAGATGCTCATCTGGAAATACCCTCCTTTTTATATTCTCCATTTTTTACATTTCCTGTGAACTGTGGATTCACTGAAACACTTTCTGAAGTTTTTTCCAAATACTCTTTGTACCACCTTTGAAATCTGCTCAAGATGCTGTATTAGCTTTTGAAACTAAACAGAAAATGCTTCAGCTGCAAGAATGTGTACATCAGTCATAGATGATGAGGCCTTGAAAATGCATGAAGGAATACCTGGATAAAATTTATTGAAGGAAAATATAGAAATACATGTAGAAGGTTGCAGAAAGTAATGTCAAGAAATATGAAGTATTTTAAAAACAGACATTACTATGCAATGCAGAAGTCTTAGCAACTACTTTAAAGCCTGTATTTGAAAATCTGCTACCACTAAAAGTTTGGGTTTGGTTGTGAAACAATTTTTCTCCTTATCATCCTTCTGAAACACAATTGTATACACACATTCAGCTCTGAACATTTTTGCAAACTCTCGTCAAAAATACCCAGAACACGGAATTTAACAGTAAGAATATGAGAATACGTACAAGGCTTCACTGAACAGTTAGAAGATAAAGTATTTTTATTTGGTTGGGGGGGTTTCTTTTAGCACTATTTCTTGCCGTGTTGACAAAAAAGACACAGAAAAGACCCGGGGGGGTTCGTTGGGTTTGGTTTTTTTTATATAAACTACTGTCTGTTAATTCACAGCTAAAGATGCCAGTAGCAAGCATGAGGCTTTACAGAGCCATTTGCCACAGCAGGAGCAGCAGTCTGACACGTGCCCGACAGCGCCGTGCTCAGCAACGCTGCGGTGCGGCCCGAGCCCTTCGCGGCGGCCCCAGCGCCAGAGCACAGGGCGGCGCGGCCGGGCCCGGGCGGCAGCACGGAGGAGACTGCTCGGAGAAGGTGGGAAGGCACAACAAAGTCACCCCTCAGCGCCACGCTTCGCGCCAAGCGCCACCGAGCTCCGTCCTTCCCCAGGGCCAGGGTTTTGGCTCTGGGCAGCGCTCGCTGCCGCGGGCCCGGCGGCCTCCCCGCACAACCCCGCGTGGCTTCGTCCCCCGACCGCCACACGCGGGGCCCAGCGAGCCGAGCTGCGAAAGCGGCACGCCGGAGCATCCACTAAAACACAAACTGCGAGCACTAAACTGCGTGACAGGGTCAGACGTTCACACAGCTGCCTCCAGTTTCCCACGGACACACACAGAGCGGAGGGGGGAAGGTGAGGGAAGCCCCGGCGCAGCACCCCGGCCCTGCTCCCGCCTCCCGCCGCAGCGCCCCGCGCCGTGTCCCGGCCGGACCCCGCCCCGCCCGGCTCGGCCCAGCCCGGCCCGACCCGGCCCGGCCGCCGCGCACCGACCTGGGGCCGTGCCGAGAGCGCTGCGGCTGCAGAGTGCGGCGCGGCAAAGCGCAGGGCCCGCCATGCTGCCGGGGCCGGGCCGGGCGGGGCAGGCGGCGGGGCAGGAGGTGGGGCAGAAGGCGGGGCAGGAGGTGGGGCAGGAGGTGGGCAGGCGGCGGGCAGGCGGTGGGGCGGGAGGCGGGGCAGGCGGTGGGGCGGGAGGCGG
>JAWWEE010000085.1:47131363-47211650 GCA_035221455.1 Xenops minutus
GTGGGTACCGGCAGGCCCAGCAGGCCGCCCCAGCCCCATGCCTGACGGGAGCTGTAGTTCCCAGCGGGATGCGCCTCAGCGCCGGCAGTCGTGGCGGTGGGAGCCGCCGGGGGCTCCCGGTGGGCGGGCAGCGGTGTTACACGTCGCAGAATGAATCGGCCCTAGAGGTCATGCGGTTCCGCCCCCCTTGCCGTGGGGACACCTTGCACTGGACCTCAGAGCCCCATCCCACTTGGCCCTGAGCGTTCCCAGGGATGGGACAACCACGGCTTCTCTGGGCACTATTCCAGTGCCTCACCACCCTCACAGGAAAGAATTTCTTCCTGATACCTGACCTAAACCTTCCTGATGTCTAACCTAAACCTTTTCAGTCAAAAGTCATTCCCCCTCGTCCTGGCAGCACATGCCCGTGTGGAAGTCCCCGTCCTGCCCTCTTGTAGGCCCCTTCAGGCACTGAAAGGCCGCAGAGAGGTCACCCTGGGGGTCAGCGGTAGTCACCCCATCTCCTGCTTGCTGCTGCCACGATATGGCATTTAAAAGAAAACAACCAAACAGGCAAATGTGCAGCTTCATAAATATGTGTTTATTCTGGAAGGATGATAGCGTTATCCAGACCCTGGGCTTCAGAGGCCTTCCAAGGGCGTTCCCTCTGCCCGAGAAGGAAAAGGGGGCACATGAAAAGAGGTGTCTGGGCAAGGCTCCCCAGCCTGGGCCCTGGCCGTGCTCTTGGCCCACTGTGCCAGCAGCCGTGGGGGTTTTGCTCGGGTTACTGCTCTGTTAGACCCCTCAGAGATAGGGAACCCCCTCGTTCTAGGCATGGTTCTCTGCCCATTTCCCTCACTGGCCGGCCTGATAGAGTGTTGTGGTGTGTCTGAGGCAGAGTGGGTTGGTTAAGTTCTCTGGGACAGCCTGCGCCACCCGCACGTGCCAGCCATCATATCCATCTCCATCATTTTTCACTGGAGGTCCCTTTGTTTGGTTTTCTGTAACACAGCAAGGTATAAATCTAAGGAAGAAGTAGAATTCATCAAACTGAATTCAAGAAGGGTAAAATTCTGCTGCCCCACGCTCTCTGCTGAGCTTGTCTGTGACCATTGAGTGTCTGTGACATGTGATGTGCTTGTCCCATAGCAGGAGCTAGCGTGGTTCCTGGGACTGGGATGGGCTTTTGGTGTTAGACCAGCTGAGGTCTGTGGGAAGTAAATGGTGGCATAATACAGGTCAATTTCATGCTGGATAAAGTGTATTTGTTTACCCATTGAAACAGTTTCCAGTAAATTTAGTGGATGGATGTGCCTTTAATGGATTTTTTGCTTCCGGTTTTGTGAAGTTTGTCATTAGCATGCTTCACTTGCATAGAAGACAACTGATTTTGTTTGCGTGGCCAGTAGCAGTTTTCTGGGGAAACGCAGAAGGAGAATAAACAGGCCAACTCAGTTTAATACTTGTTCTTGTCCCTTTATGATTAGAATAATTCTTTAAGAAGCCAAAACCTTACAATATTAGTGTGTAACAATGTAACCTATTACAGTGACTCTCTGTTACAAATTTATTAATTACAAATAAAAATCTACTGGACATGTGGTTTTGTGACAGCAAATACTTGTCAAATAGCTTTTGCATGATGCTTTTATTAAAGCAGCTTGCAACACGGTACAGTTGAGGTCAGCACTCACTCAATTTTGAGATTCTAGACTCAATGGCTGTCTTACCTCTGATGCCTGTACTGCGGCAGAACTTCACTAGGTCTCCTGAGTGTTACTACAATCCAACTGATACGGTTGATGTTTTCTATTAATTAAAAAATTAAGTTTTTGTGTCTTCATACTGCATTTGGAGCTTCCAGAATGATGCATTCTGTAGTAGCAGGGACAGCACTTGTGGGGAAAACAAGCTGTGCCACTAGTGAATTGTCGAGAACAAAAGATGACAAGACAAATCATTATAAAAGTATAAACAGGGCAAAAGGTCTTATTCCTGTGCAGAGTCGTCTTGTACCTTGTCTTGGTGCAGAGGAGTATTGCCTGTAGTTTAATACTTCTTCATCCTTGTACACGTAAACTCTGGAGACCTGCGATATAGTATTTGGGTTCTTTTGTCAGTGATGTGAGGAACTGCAGTTTTTTAATGTCATGCTGTCTATCATCTGGCATCACACAGTTAATGTCAGTAATTCCTACATGCAAGGTTCAGCAGTAATAAATCAGAGAGTGTAACATAAAACTCAATACTCCTCTTTTTTTTCTCTTGTGGTAGGGAAGCGGTATCTGCTAACAGAAGAACACATAAAGTTACAAGAATTTCAACAGATGAAAGTGGCAATTAGAAATGAAGTTCATGGCAATAAAGGTATAGTATTTATTTCATAGTCACCATTCTCAATTTTAGCATGAGTCCTAGGAAACAAAACAGTCCAAGTCATAATAATATGACGTTAATTCACCCCATTTAAGGAAATAACTTACGTCCTCTTTTTGCAAATTTTTTATACCTAGTGTTATTGGAAGATCTGAGGCTTTTTAGAAAGAAATGATATTTGTTATGCTGTGTTGAGGCTATGTGTGGAGAAGCTTTCGTGTGTGCAAGGTGTTTCTGTGAGACCTGAAGTGTTTGTGTCCTCCATTTTCCAGCTTTGTAAGATAATCTAGTAGAAGATACTGTTTCAGTCTACAAATACTGCTTCAAATGCATCATCAACAGAGAAAGTTAACACAAAGCGGAAGAGTTACCTACCTATCCAGAAAAGGCCTTCACCAGTAATTCTCTTTTAATCTGCTCTGTAAATTTATTTAGCGTATTCTTTTTTTTTTTTTCTTTTGCCTGATGTCAGTTGTACACCCACTTCCAGATGACTCAGAATAAGAAAAACAAATGCAGGTTTTCCAGACTAACATAGGAGCAAGATCAGTGGATTTTTTCTGGCAGGGATTTTGTCATGCTGTTTAAAATGTATACAAATTCCTTTCTTTAAGAAGCATAAATGTAAACATAAACCTGCCTTCATTATAATGGTTAGTTAAAACTCCTGTTTTATCCTGTGTGGGTGTTCTAGTAATACAAATTGATGACTGTTCCAAAGGTTGTAGTTAATTTTAAGGCAAGGAAGAGACATATATACATATAATCAAATATAGTTTTATATAAATCAGTCTTCTGGGACAGAGAGGAAAATAAAGTCACCTGACAGATTTTCTGTATTAAGTAGAATTTAAATCATGCAGTTGCAAGTCATAATGTTATCATATTTTGCTGTGATGATGACATATTGTAGTTTATTCATCCTGTACTTGAGATAAATTGAATCAATTGCTGTGGGTCAACCACTCTTACTAAAGCAGGTTTGTAGGAACCAAATATTTGGCTTTACAAGTCACAGTTGACCCTTTCGTACAAATATTAGCCTCTGAAAACTAATGAAAACATTGTACTATACACTATTTGTGTGTATGTGTATGTAGTTTCTGTACGCAGTGTGTAATATAACATGTGAAAGACTGAAGGAAGTAGTTAGGGCTAACAAAAACATGGTTTAGAAGCGGAAAAAGCAGTAATAACTGTTACACAGAATATATAATAGCTATTATTTATTGTAGTTATAATCCAGCTATTAACTACAATAGTTATACTATTAACTACAGCAGTTATACAATTACCTACAATAATATAAATACAGTTCAGATCCCAGGTATTTTTTTAATTTCTATGCACCTTTGAACACATCACAACCATTATATATGCATACTTGTGTGTATACATTCTTCTTATTTCACAGGATTCAGCTCTGTATTTCAGTCTCAAGTAAGGACTTGTATTTGCATGTACTTGATATGCATCCAGTAACGGAATATGTTGTTTTCTTGGGTGCCTACTTTTCACCTCCTACGTAGTTCACTAGTTTGGAAATGACAGTGACCCAGCAACTGCTACAAAAGCATTCTCTTCCCTCCCCAAGACAGGATCAGCACTATGAGAGGAATGGGGCTGTCGGGTGGTACATGTGGTTTTAATCTTGTGTATGTCTGAGTCAGGGGCTTGAGATTACCAACTGGAGGACTCATCTTTGTGCTTGCTTTGTCGTAGGAAAATGTGTGGGATAGTGAACCTTCATTTTTGGATGGGGATTTATGGCTCTGTATAGACATACATAAATTATATATGAGAATCTTTGTGTTTTTCATCATCTCTGAAGGAATTTAAGTCTTCTGTATAAACAGTGTTGAGTAGTTCTTAGAGTCACTTAAATGTTGAATGGTCTTGGTTTTGTTTGCTTGCTTTTTAGGAAAAGAACATAAGGAATAAAACTTCAGAAGACTTTCATCCTCAGTAAAACTTTTACATTACCTGATATGTTCCATAACATACACAATGAAATTAAGTTCACGATAAGCATATTCTTGGTTTTTCAAGTTTCTCTTGACTTCATGGAGACATGTTGGCATGCTGGTCTGTGGGAAGCTTTATGCATTTTTCTTGGTGAAAAAACAAGCTTTCTGATTCATTGAGTCTCCATGTTTCAGGTACCAAGTATACAACACAGATAATGGAATTGTGTATAGACTGCTCCTGTAATGTGTTTTATTTTCAGATCCATATTTTAGAAGTATTAAAGAGAAATTGAAGAAAAATGGAATAATTCTCAAAAATGAATTAAAAAATTTGCTTCATTTATGTCAGACTTCATCTGATGTGGAACTAGCCAGAAAAGTTATTTACAGGTATTTTTTACAATCCAGGTAACACACTTTTCTGTCTTTATTTTTTTTTCTTTTACTAGATCATCCCAGGTTATATCTGCAGTTGAGGGCTTGCCCTAACTCAATGGCTATATGCATGATTAATTCCTTAAATTAAGGTTGTGTTTTCATTTCCTTTGGATCTTCCAGCCCTTCAGAGACTCTCAGGTCAAAGGAGAAACAGGCTATGAGAGCAGAGTGATGTCCTACTGCAGAATGAATTGTGAACCACACATTAAAATCATCCTACAGCTAGGAAGCAGACATGTGTTCAGTGATGTTTTCCAGCCAAGACAAATCTGGTTATAAACTGGTCTGGAACCAGCAGTGGCAGATCATAGCAGGAGGTTTTGTGAATGAAAAATTTCTCAGCAATTACAGTGCAGGAGCTATAAAGTAAAAAGTAAAACACTATCTTTCTGTAGTGATATTTTAGCAGGTACTGCTGCTAAAATAGGTTGCTGCAATATCCTGTGCTATTGTTCCATGAACTGAAGGTAACGTAGCTGGGAATTTTTGAAGCAGAGACCCATTCTATTATTAATTGAATGCAGGTTACTTGACTGGTAACAGAAGAGATTATTTATTACTAGTTATTATTAGTTTGATCAAAACAATATTTTTTCCTTAAAATTTAATCTCCTGTTATCTATCTTTGGCTGGTGCCAATAGAGACCTGTGCCTCTGTCACTGCACATACAGATATTGCTGTCCGTTTAAAGCTATTCTTCCTTGGCAAATTCCATCCTGTGTGATTAACTTTTTCAATCTTTCCAATAGGTACCATGAACAGAATGGAATCACAGCCTTACATAATTTTAAATTTGGGCCCCTCTTTATGAGGCTATGTTATGAGCTAGACCTTGAAAGACCTGCAGTAGAACTTATCAAAGATCAGGTAATTCCCATATATTTCGAAAATACTGTTCATATTATTTTTATTAGTCAAATATAAGTAACGATATGCTATGGACAAGACTTGCATGAGCTCATACAACTGAAGGTATGTGTTGCAGTAAAAAGGATGTCTGTGACGTTAATGTAAGTATGCGGAGTACATGGCTTTTATTTTAAAATAGCAAAACAGTAATTAAAAGGGAATTAAATGCTAGTTTGACTGGTAACTTTATTTCTGTATGTTTGTATCATTAGAACAAAAATTGAATAAAAAATATTGATGAAAAAATAACAAATTATCACAGCTGATGCATATTTTCCCACATCCCATATTGCATTAGATCATTCTTGGAAATGAATGCTTGTGAATTTTTCTGTGGTAGCCCTCTGAAATCCCTTGTGTTATTTACACCAGCGTATTTATCATATTACTCTGTACTTCAAACTCCCTCTGAACTCTGTAGGGGTGGTGTGCTGTTCATCAGCTCACAAACTTGGCCATTTTAGCGCTGAAAAACTTAAGGACTGTATTTGAACATGTCTAAAATGCTATTTATGCTATTAAGACAAGAGATTAATCATGCCCAGTGTGTGCAATTGTGTCTTCAAAAATCTCTGTTAGCCAGTGAAAAGTCATTTCTCTGATGTTAATTCAATAAGGCATGAAATATGCATAACCAGAAATGGGAGAAGTCTTTCTGCTATTCTTAAATTAGACATGTGTAAGCGTATATATAGTTTTTATTTTGGTTTGGTTGTTTTGGGGTTTTTTTAATTGAGGTCTATGTCATTAAGACAGGTTCTGCTGTACTTGCAAGACATAGTAAATGGTGGACAGTGAGGTACTTCTTCAGACTACACTACATAAATTTAAACTTAATGCCTCTGACATTTTCCTTGGCTATTCCCAACACAGAGTGGTGGAAGTAGAACATAAAATATAATTCCTCTTTCTTCTGCTACTTTGATATTGTGATTAGCAAAAAGTTCTTTCAATTTCATGATGGTGGTACTTTACCCCGAATATATTGTTTGTCAGCTGCAAGCTGATAGGGACTTCTGCTTGTGTTAATTTAGAGGTTACAATCTGTTATTAAAAAAAATTATAGTGGGACTCTGTAGGAAATTTCTGTTTAATTTTAGTGAGCTTTTTTTTTTTTTTGAGTCACTGGTATTTTAGAGATTCCTTGACAGAGGGATGGACAGTCAGGGAACCCAGAGAATGAAATGTTGAGCTTTTAAAGATGAGACTCACTCCAGTAACAAGACCTGCTAAATGCTGTGCACAGTAAGACTGTTCACTGTCCTGACTTTTTTATGCTTGTTCTATTTCTTCTCCAGAATTTGCATGGTTTTTTCTCAGAGAGTACATCATTCCATATTTTGATGACTATGTTGTTTAAAAAGGGGCATTTTGAAAGTAAGTACTATGTTTATGTACTTACGTTTACTAAGGCAAGTTAATTTTGAGAAGGATGTTTCTCACTGTAAGGGGCGGGGGGGGGTGGGGTGTATAAGTAAATATTTTTTTTAGTGAATATTGCTAATTGGCAATGGGTTTAGGTGTCCAAGCATCATGTAAATAAGTGTAGATGTGAATAAGTTCCAATGTAGTTTGTAATGAAAATGGAAGGCTGTATTTCTTTCATACTTACCACAGTATTCTTGCCATTCAAGTTGCACAGAACTGTTATTATCCTGGAGAGCTTGTCTTCTAAACCCTCTTCTCTAAAGCGTTAACTCACTCTTTGCTTTTTTTAATTTCCCATACCATTTCTTTTCTTTATTCAAAGTTTGTTTTATGTGAGTTTTGGAACTGTAAGTTCTTCAGCCATTTTTTTTGGCTGTTCTGCATTAGTATCAGAGCAGGGAAAAGTATGCTTTTTCCAAAACCGGACTGTAGTCTTCTCTTTGTTGGTCATACTAGTATCCTCATGCAAAGTGGCTACTGCAATATTTAAGTCAAATGTTTCAAATCAGTTTGGCCTTTTGTGAGAATAAGAAAGAATCATCTGACCTAACTTAAAAGACTGGCCTTGAGAAAACCTTAAATTTGAGTAAGCTTTTCAAGCAAATCCCTTTATTTGAAATCTGTTGAATGCACCATGCTTGATCTCTTGATGGTTGGGAAATCTAAGTCCTAAAAGCTGAGACTGAACCACTGTAAAAACAGCTAGATCAGCACCTGAATGCAGTGTTGTGGTGAAGCATGTGAGTTATTGAGATGTTACGTGGTTTACCTAAAGTGGTGGACGCTTCCCGGGCAGTTAGGAAGAATGAGGGTGGCTTTGTCAAGTATCTAGAATTTAGATTTAGCGTCATATAAAAATAATAGAAAAGTAAGGCCATGTGCTACTGTAACTGAAAACCCTGAAGTATTTATATCTGACTGACCCTGAATTAAACTTTTTGAATTTTTTCCTTTTTAAAATGACAGATTTCAGTTGACATTCTTATTTTCAAATAGATTTACTCAACTTGTAGCATGTTGTTTTTTCTTTTCAGTTTTTAAAGGTACAGCCATAGATTTGTGAAGTGAGTAACACCAATATATTTTTGCTAGGTGCTTTAGAAGTTCTCATAGAAATGAAAAAACAAGGTATACCTTTCAACAAAGAAACCTATCTACTTGCATTTGCAATATGCTATAAACTGGTAAGTATTTTCTATCTCTTTTGCATGATAGAAAAGGCATTTTAAACACTTCTTTATCTCATCCTTTTTTGAATTTTAAAATTTCCATATTTTCCCTGTCATGATTTCCTATCTAGTGGAAATATTTTAGACATATTTAAGGCCTAAATTGCTTCATTCTGCATGATATGGTGCACATATATAATTTCCCTTACAAACTAATGTCACAAAACAAATCTCTAAAAAATTGAATGGACATAAGCATTAAGCATAAATTTGTTACAGTCTTATAGTATTTTTTTTCCATGAACTTTGCAACTCTTCAAACTATACTCTGAGCCTCAATATCAGTTTTATAGACTGGTTTCCTTAAAAGACAAGACATATATATATATATGTTCTCTTTGTCAGACATTCCCCATTCATTTTGCCTCTCCCCCTCCAATTAACCTTGAATCTTTTCTGTAATTGCACCCAAAATTGACAAGGAACAGAGATGTCAAAGTAAATCTGTTCTCTACATGGTTGATGAAAATGGACAGCTGAGTGGAGAAAAGAAACCTAAATAAATGCCTTTAGTAATAGACAGGCTGCCTCTTGAGCTTACATGTATTTTTAGCTCAAAGAAAAAGAGCATGAACATGGCAGGAAACTAGGCTACATTGGTTCTATGAGTGTTTCCTTAGAACTGTTTTCCTTTTGTAGCAAAGTGAGATCCCAGAATCTTTTTGTTTTGATCTTCCTCTCCAGTTTTGAGTCAGTTCTGCAATTTCAAATATTATCATGGACTCTTCCCAAACTGAGTTAAACCTTTTCTTCCATTTTCTTATGTTTTACTAAGACACTAGCTGAGAAAAAGAATTATACCACTAAACTAAATTTCCTTGGGTTTCTCAGCTAACCATTCAATGAAACTCAGTGCATATGTGAAAAAGGACTGGGCCTTAAATGGTGCCTTAGCAGTAATTTACATGGTGCATCTGAAATTCTCAGTTCTAACAAATTAGTCCTGCCTTTAGGTCTGCTGTAGCCTCTTCCCTAAAATCTTTACATGTGTTTTAACATGGCCTGCAGTCAGAAGGCTTGGATCCATGGCATGTGCAACAGGAGGAGGTTCCTGAGGCTTCTGTTTTCTACTACTTCTTGGCTTACATGTGTTTTCAATAGAGAATCAAGCCCATCATTACTATTGATTAAAATGCAGGGAAAATGATTCTAAACTGTCACCTAGTTGTTTTAACAGCCACAATAAACTTGTGGGTTTTTTTCATTAAGATAAAATACCATCAATAGGGGAATAAGCCATAGTAACCCTTTATACACTAAAGAGGATTAGGTGGAGATCTTTCAAAAGCTTGATCTGTTGATTCTTCTGTTAGGAGGAGGAGGAGGAGAAACCATGAAGCTTAAAAGTGCTTTTCTGCATGATGCAAGATAAGAAATATCAGAAAAAAATCTGGAAGGGAAGTATCTTCAAGATACACTACTTGAATAATGGAAATAATGGTGCTAGTATCATTAAGAACAATGCTCGATTTTTACTAGGTTAATTCTGTGTTTCTTGTGCGTAACCATGACAGAGACCAGTACAGAAAAATGTGCAAGGCTAAAGGTCAGATTATTGTCAGTGGATAAACAAAGGAATTAATATTTAATCTTTGTTCAGAGGTGTTTTAGAGGTCAACTTGAAAACACTTCTGGGATGTTTTAAATCATTATAAGGTGCTGCTATCCTCTGAAATAACAGATGGTCCTTCTTTTAGTGAAGGAAAGAGCTATATGCCTTTCATTAACAATGAAATATTTATGGAATAATAATCTGGTGGTCAGAATGTTTCTAAATCTTTAGAGAATGTGTTTTAAACCATATTTTGCAGGAATGACACTTTGAACACTAGGAACAGAAATCAACACCAAATATGAGGACTCTTATCCATATTGGTGGTACCGATTGTTACAAAACCTGCCTGCTGCCAGTTTTTAAATTTGACAGTTACTATTTTTTTTGGGGTACAGTCAGTTTCACTCATAATTTCCAGTGTGAACAGCATTGGTTTGGAGAGTTGGCGGTTTTTGAGGTAGAACACAGCTAAATTCATTGTCTTTACTATAGGCTCTATTGAAAATTGTCTCAGCAATAATGGCAGCTTTCTGTTTTGGAAAACAGGCAAATGTCTAAGATGTCATATTAGAATATATACTTTAGAAACTTTTCAGGATTTAATTCGTAAGAGAGGTTAAAAATTGCTGAATATTCAAATTTGCACATACGCAGATTTCTTCAGTGTGATGGTGCGGAGTAGTTCAATGTTTAGAAAACACTGACTTTTCGATAACCACCTAATGTAGCTTTCAGAGTAAAGTAAAGACAAAAATTTATCTTTCTTCCTGATTTGGGAATGATTTGAAAGTGTAAGAGTCTGTCAATTTAGAATACTGCCACAGTTGTTTTATCTCTTGTAGAAACCAAAACAGAGCAAGGTGGAATTGTTAAAATAATGGAAGTTATGTTTACCCTCTTTTGACTTTTGTCACTTTTAATAGCATATTTTGATGTTGTTTCTTAAGAAGTGTTGCACAGAATTTGTTTGGTTGTGTTTAGGTATGTATTGCCTTGGTGATCATAGAGTACGATGGCTTCTGCATGCCTTCTGAATGTGATTGCAATTGCTTGCAGTCCTTTCAGATCATAAGAATAACAAGTGCAACTTACTTTGAAATTTCTATGCAGGACAACTTGGAGTCTTCCAAAATCTCTGCGAAACTGCTTGAAGAAGCACAGGTGAAAGGTGACACGTTATCCCTACGAGCATACTGCTT
This sequence comes from Xenops minutus, assembly GCA_035221455.1. NCBI lineage: Eukaryota > Metazoa > Chordata > Aves > Passeriformes > Furnariidae > Xenops > Xenops minutus. The sequence continues at coordinate 47,142,448 of JAWWEE010000085.1, forward strand.
TGCAATGGCAACTGCTCTCAAGCAGGTACAGTATCTTTTGTTTTCAATTCTGCCAGGGTCTCCATGGTTTTATTGTAGAAAAATAGTCAGTGAAAGAAAGTTAACATGGAGAAGGCATAGCTGATCTGTGTAACAACTTTCAAGAACTTTTAGGGTCCTGATGCTGTAGGATTATAGACAACTTTCACATTGAATATGGAAGTTCTGAAGTACAAACATGTCTTGAGTCTAATGCACAGATATTTTGTGCTAGTGGCAATGCCATCTAGAATATTATTATGAAATGAAAGAGTTAGGCCAACAGGTTAGGTGTTATCATAGATCTACTGCTACAGATACTTCTGTTTGCTGATGATTTCCTTTAAATAGAATGAAAATGCTAATTTAAAGTATTTATGAAATCATCTCTTTAAAATGTTTATCTTGGGAGGCAGACTCAAAGGCTACGATGTGTATTGCCCTGTTGCCTGGAGTATGCCTGTCTCCACAACATGTTGCTGCTTGGAAAGGTTTTCATATACATCGTGTGCCTAAGCACTGATATGGAGAGGCTCTGAGGCAGCACAGTGTCAAAGTTGGAGCAGGAGAATAACAATTGATAAATTCTAAAATCTGAAATAAAATTTGTATTTCCACTGCCATTGATTTGTGTATGCAGCTTGGGTATATTCTGAACCTTCTCTGTTTCATGTTTAAACAGAAGTCAGAGACACTGGAAAAGCTATAGATTTTATCTTATTCACAAAAGTTAATGAATGAAATAGAATTGTTAAAAGTTTCTTATGCACTCTGTGGTCTTTTTTGTTCTGTCTCTGTGAACGGATACACTGAACAGTAGCATCACTGAAATAAATTTATTTGTGTGCATGATGGCATGATACTCTTCTCATTGGCATTGAGCAAAGTAAACACTATCTGTGCCTCTAAAACAACATGAAAAGTCAGATAAAATTCTTATTTTGCAAACAAAATAATGCTTCACATGTTATTTAACTGTTCCTTAAACTGCAAGGTCTTTGACAGTACTTACTGCTGTGAGCAAGATGTTTCTTGATCTCAATTAACATTGCTTGGTGTAGTAAATGTCAGTGTAACATTTACTGTCTATACAAATCAATTGCTGATAGATAAAGTACTGTTAATGTGTAAGTCCAAAAGGTTAAAAGGGCTAGGCAGTATAAATATCCACGTTAACATATGCTGCACTTCATCTAAGTACTCTGACATGTGTCACAGTGAGCATGTGTGTAGATGTTGTATCTTTTAGGGGATCTCATGCTCAGTGTTGGTTACATGCAACACACTGTACTAAAGACCCACATGACATGAGAAATTCAGGATGGGGTGTTTCTTTGGCAGGCTGGATGCTGTTTGGTGTCTATGTGTCTTGGTGAAGGGATTCTAAATGCTGGTTTGTGATTTATTGAAAAGTTGTGAAGGACTGTTGTTTTTCTTGAACTTTTATTGTGAAAGTTTGTGACACATTTGACTGTATTTTTTTTATTATTATTTATAATTCCTCTCCAGAATGATGTAGCGCAAGCCAAATTTTATTGCTCCCAGATAATGAAAACAGAGAACAAACTATACAATAATCTTAAAGTAAGTATGCTTGCTTTGCATTAAAGTATTTCAGAGGAGTGTGCTGTACTGGACCAAAAATTTCCATGTGCAAAGTAACAGAAGGGCCACTTCTTAGTAGTGCATGTGCATGTTAGTAGTGTTGCTATGTTTGTTTTTGAGCCAACAGACAATTTCTGTCAGTTGGATGACTTACATTCTGAACTGTTAACAACCCTCACCCATTTTTAAAAATGACTTCCTACCATAGATGGGAATGCAGAGTAGACCAGTCCTATGTGGTGTAGACCCATGAACAACTTCTAATTATAACACTGTGACTTTTTGTTTTCTTGCTACAAAAGATTGAAAAACCACAGCTCCGAGTAAATGCTTTCTTTGGGTGTGCTCTGTCCATTTTAGGCTTTCTTCAGCCCCGCAAACCTTAGCCACGTGTATACGTAGAACATTTTTTGTTTGTTTGTTTGCACAGTCCACAACCTGAGAGAAAGTCTGCTGTATGTGCCATGTAAGTGACCTTTCTAAGTTAGAGTAAAAACCACTTTATTCAAAAAAAGCTTATGCAGCTTCATCAGAGGAGCTCTGCATTCAGGCTCATCCTTCCTTTGTGGGTCTTGTCTGCGAGGAAATTGATCGTTCCATCTACTTTCTTTGAAATGAATGGATTTTTATCAGTTCAACATCTGGAAATGTATTTTGTCCTGCTTAGCTACGTGTGTTTCTCAAACATTTTTTTAAAAACTTGCATTCTGATAATAAATGCTATTTGTGTGGTGTATTTTTGCTTCATTTTCAAGGTTCTTGTCCAGCTCAGATCTGGATTGCTCGAAGAAGTAATAAAAACATTAGAGGCAGCAGTGGAAGTAGATACTCCTCCCTTTGTGAAAAAACTTGAGTTTTCTGAGCAGGTGGTAAGTACACAGTAATTACAGGATGTTCATAGTATTTGGCTAAGCCATAAAAATGGTGGCTCACCTACAAAACTTCAGGTGCCTGAGTTCACCTTACCAAAGTTTTTTGGGGTTCTGATGCATTCTGATACCAAAGCAGCTGGCTAGCTTCCTGTGCAGTTGGACAAAACACTTAGCTGTGCACGAACCATTTTTTATTGTGGATCTTGCTCCTGGAAGCTCATACTTCTGGCGAATGTAGATGAAGCTTTCCCGAGTAACATTAAATAATTTAATCCCTTGCCTTCTGTGCTACTTTCATTTGATATGAAAACGAGAATAAAGTTTCTGATCACAGTGATTTTGGCAGGTTGGTAATATTTGCAAAGACCTGTGAAGCTATATAGGTAAGTGTGATATAGGAAATATTAGCTTTTGCTATTTAACTGTATTTTAGTATGAAAACTAGCTTTTACAGTCTTGATCAACAAGAAGGCTTCCTTCAGAGACATATGTAGCCTCTATGAGTTTGTCAACATTGCTGCTGCTGTTCCTAAAACTTACTAGTGTATTGCTTTTGAATTTGTCTATAGAAAAAGACATTTTAAGGCTGTGTTAATAATTAAATACTTAGCCTTTCACTCCTGCCTATTAAACAAAATTAATAACTGATATGTAAAATAACAAATATCATATACAAGAGTGGGCTTGCTTTTAAAAGTAGCCCATGTATATTAACTACTATATTGAAAATAAATTCTTTAAGCGGGATTTGATTTTGTGAAGTCATTGCAATAAGTGTTGCATGTGTCAGTGTTGTATTTTGATTTTTGTTTGGGAAATTTGTAACAAGCATAAAATGAAGCATTAGTCCTAACCCTTCTCTTCCATAAGAGGTTATTGATAGACAACTTTATTTTTAAGAGATTTACATAACACTTGAGCTCATACTCTGTGTATGTCATACGTAACTTCTCGGTTCTGTAGACTGAGTCTGTAATCTGTCAGACTCCATAGTCTGACTTACTGATTTGTTCTGTACTGTACATTGACTGGGATACATAATAATAATTAGAATTGTGCTGATCTGGAAAGTAGATTCCAGGAAGCAATTACATTTCCTGGATTTAAATAGAAAATAATTACGTTAGTCTGCACTAGGACTGTACAATTTTGAGGAAGTTTTAAATCTAATTGTCCCCCTCTAATAGGTATCCAGTGCATTTCCACTATTGTGTGGTGATACATAATGTGCACTGCATAAAATCATTGCCTTAGCCACCTATCTTACACTGTGTGCTTGATTTTTTGCTATGAGTAATTACTTGTCTTCAGTATGGTGGTAAAGCAAGATCTTCACTTGCTGAACTGTAACAATATGTTGTTTTCTCTTCCTTAGCTGGCTACAGTCAGGGAAAAGATGGAAGAAAACCCTGACCTTTCTGTCAAATTAGGAAACATTTATACGAAACTACAAGCTTCAGGACAGATTACCATGTGCACACTGGAAGACATGCTTTTCCAGATTCCTAGTTCAAAGAAGACTACTGCAAAGCTTTTAAATCAGAAGCAATTGGGCTATCAGGCTGCTAATCCGCTTCGGTCAAATCTCTTGTTGGAATAGTTGGGTATCTGATGGCAAACTGAACTGTTGATAGCATCTCTTAGAAGCCAGGTTCAAATAAAATGTCTTCTCCCCATTTCCACCATGAGCAATTTTAAGCTATTTGTATGAAACTGCATTTTAAATACAGGTCATGTAACTTCCATGTTTCATTTTTGATGCTAAAAATAAGCTGTGATGGTGGGTATTTATATATTGTTCAGAAATGGAGCGATAGAAAGGTTTGATGTTTTTCCTTAGGCAAGAATTATATCAGAATTTTCCTATGACAAACACCTGGATGGAAGTGAACAAAGTAGTATGAGTATGTGGCCTGACTTCTGTGGTTTATGAGAAGAAAATTTTGTCTTCATCGGTTGTAATGTTCTGACTGAAGGACGGAGGCAGTCCAAAGTCCAGATAAAAGTGTGTGGAGGTGCGTTAGCTGTTTATTCAAAGTCTGTATATCAGAAATGCGAATCAGAGGGAAGCAAGCATCTTTTGCCCCCTTTATTATCTTTTTCTTCCAAAGCAATATATTAGTATTTTTCTCATATGAACTAGGATCATGGAAATGCTATGGGAACTAGCATGGTAACCAAGTGATTGCTTTCTCACTTGCAGGAGCTTCCTGAACAAAAGTCAGTCTCAGAGTGAGTGGCCTCTTCTAATTTTGTGATATTAAGCTTCCCAGAGTAACTAGATCTTGATGAAAATTTATAACAGAGTCCTAAAAATTTCTTAGAGCAAATATGATGACGTTTTTAGACTATAATCATCTGCACAGTTCAGTGCAGAGTAAGTGATGATAAAAAAAAGTACAAAGAAGCTTCATGCCAACCCAGCTTTAATGACTCCAGATCAAATGTGCTTGATTCTAGCAATAAAAAGCTGTTTGTAACTGAGTCCTGTATACTCAAAAATCTGTACTCATTCACCATCTGTAATAGAAGGAGTTGGAAACCTTGGCTTGGGTGCTTTTGGTTTCCTTCTGTGTATGAAGTGAACAACCTGTTGATGAACCTTGGCAGTCTTGTGAGCACAAGCCTTTGTGGAGCCCACCTTCTCTGCTCTGGCTTCTGTTCTTTTCTCTGCCACTCTAGCGAGTGTCAGAATTCAGAGTATACTTTCTGTGAATGAGTCTGTGTGTGCTATATCAAACTTTATTGAAGCCAGTGAGCCACTGTGAAGAAACAAGAATCCATCCATGCAGAAACACAGCTTCAAAGCAAATGTGACTACAGCAGATCAGAGGTTTCTGTCTGAGGCTTTAACTCTGTAATTTGTTTCTGTCACAGGTGTCCTGTTAATACTAAAATGCACAAAAACTGTTACACAATAGATGGAATTTCATGCAAGTGTAAGTGAAGAATAATTTGAAGTATGTATCACATTTTTGTGAATCACATAGCACTTTTTATGAGTGGTGGCATAGACTAAAGTACTACATACATTATTCTAAGAACACGGCTATTGCTTTTTCTGTAGTATTGTGTAATATATCATTCAGGAGTACAGATTTTTAACCCTCTTCTCTCAGTTGGACATTTTTTCAGTATTTCCAATATTCTGTGAACCTTTGAGAAGCTCCCAGTCTTTTCTCCATAAAGTTGATATGGGACTTATAAAAGGTGTTTACATTGTGGCAAGGATCAGTGGCAAAAAATTTAAAGGAATTAACTACTCTTCAGTTTGCTCTGCTGGTATTACCGTGATGTCATCGGATGCTATCAGGACAACTGTTTGATGTTAAAGTTTATAAATGCCACATTTTTGGGCGATAGAAGACAGTTTGACCCATTTAGCCTTACATAACAAATATATAAAGTCAGTTCTGTATTAATTGCAAGAAGTTGGTGCATCCTAGGACTGCACATGTTTGCTTGTTCATTCTAATCTGATTTGGTTAGGTTCCTACCTGAGGCTGTATCCTACATGCAGCTGAAGGAATAACTTCTTTTAAAATTGTCAGTATACCTGATTTTTCCATTCTTTGTTCTCTTTGCTACTTGTTTTCTTGACGTTTATTTACTCTTAAGTACCAATATTAAATTTTTTGGTTTTGTTTTGTTAAGAAATAATGCCTTCAGAAAGAAAGGAGATGCCCTTAAATAACTAACAGTACTTCAGTAGAAGAATAAAGCAGCAATTCAACAAAGATTAAAGAATAGTCTTTAATGCACAAGATTCAGACAGTTCAAATTAGAACAGTTAACGTTGCTCCAGAAGTGTTGTAGAACTGTGAGAAAATAAGCAACTTCTAGTATTTATGAATCTGATTTCCAACAAAGTCAAATTTGTGTCATACAAGTTGCAGAGACTTGTTAATTGTGAAGTCTTGAATTTGAGCAGTTTTTTACACATTCATCTTTTGGTGCATCAAGGTCCTAAGCACACTGGCTTTTGTGCTGAAGAGTCTTCAGCCTTGTGCCTAGTTCGGTGTTAATAGGTGGTGGTGACTTCTGGTTTCCCAGCCCCCAAGATCATGAAAACAAACTTGCCTAAAGAAGACTGAATACTTAGGGGTTTTGCTGGGTCAGAGTGGCTGTAATATCAAGGGCTGAGTTACTAGACATTTTGTTTTGGAAACAGCCTCAGAGAATAGGACGTGCACCATTACTGCAGCTTATAGTAAGTTTTTATCAATTATGAACTTTGTAATCAAAGAGAAGTCAACAATCTTAAATTCAATTAACAGATTTATTTTTTTTTTAACAATCTGGAAAGAAACCAAGGCATTTACTTTCAAAGTGAATTGCTGCATTTTTTTCTCTAGCTTTCACTACAAGAGATTCTATAGGAAGTACTACTTAAAATGTTGCATAGTAAGTAGCTCTGTGATCTGAGGGCTCTTTTGGCTCTTTTTCCTGCAGTAAACCAAAACTTGATATTTGTGCATGTCCTTGCACTCCAGTAGCCTTTTTGAACCGTGGTTCAGGAGGCAGCAGGTGGCGTTTCTTGACCATACTTTGATGCCAGTGTTATTTCCAAGGATGAACTCGCCTGCTGTGTCACTTATATAAAGGCAGGGCAGAATGAATGGTTTGCCCTATATTTAATGCATGCAATCTTAAAATAGAAAATTCAGGCAATAGTCAGCTGCCTCCAGTAGCTGTTGATGGCTGATGGTGACTGCAAACCTAGAGATTTACAGGACTTAATTTGAAAGTTACTGCATTTATTGAAACAACTCATCTTTGTCGATGATCACAATACATTTTCTACAGTATTCTGTTGAAATACTAATCAATAACCTAGAAAACAAGCTGTTAATATTCCTTCTTGTACACCAATGACAATCATAAAGGCTTACTATACCTTTAAAAGAAAGTTGGGCACCTTCTCTGACTTGAATTGTAAATGCATTCATTTTTACATTCAGATGAGGTCTGGATTATGTGCAGTCTTCAAAGGTCTGGCATTCTTTTGCCTTTCTCCAGGAGTTAACACTTTGTTCTTCTTCATATTTCTTTCCACAAACATTTTGAGTCTTGGTGAGGAAGGATCACTTTCTTTATGCTTCCACGTCTCATGAAGAATTTTCACGTTATTTAATGAACCTTGTAGAAGTTTAAATAACGTGAAGCAAAGACATGTTAAAAGTTTGCAGCAGTATTGGAAGTAGGGAGACCTACAGTGATGAGTCTAAAGCCACTCAACTTTGTGTTTGGTTTTTTTTTGTTTGAGTTTTTTCCCCAGGTTGTTTCCTAAAAATTATTGTAAAATCAAGAGAGAAATGTTTGTTTGCTTTGTTTTAACTGCATCTGTTGTGACTGTTTACAAGCCTTTCTACTGTCCCATTCTGCTTAAAAAGTTTATTAAAGGTAGATACTGCTCATTTACCACCTTCACCCTCTGTTTCTTTTAACTTTCTGCTTATAAACAGTGTTTTGAATTCAGCAAATGTCTGATTATCTACTCCCCTTCCAGGGTACCTTTTAAGTCACTTTATTTTCATCTGAATGATAAGTTTAAGCAGTGAGAGAAACTAGGAAGATTTAAAACTACTGCTGGTCCTGCCCTGTGTTTTGTAATGTGAAATATAATGCTATTTTCTTACCTATATTTGTTTGTACTATTGAAGGTAGTTGGCTATAGACCTTCAGGAGCTTTAAATATGTCTTTGCTTTATGCAGTTATCTGGACCTCCTAGTAATTCCAGCAGCATGTGCAGTGAGCATGTGAGATAGTCTGACTTCAACCCCCCAAGCAAAGATGCTGGGTTTTTTCCAAGTACAGATGCTCTAACTAACTGCAAACTCTTGTTTATACTGTCAGGTGAAGTCAGCTTCGAAGTCCCTTTGCCAAGTGACAATAAATGTGGGAGCACTGATATCTGAGGAAAGTTGAATTGGGGACCATCTGCACAGATCAGATGTATGGAATCAAAGTCAGCTGAGCCTGAACCTCATGTCTGTGTGAAGGCTAAAAGCAACCTGTTAGTTACAGAAGACTCCTTCCTATGGAGATGAAGGCAGCAATCCAACAACCAGTCTGGATGGTGTGGAGGTCCTGCCCAGGCTTGTTAATCCTTTGGGCTATTACTTTTTTCTGATCTTCCATAATGGCACCTGTGATGCTGCTGGGAGCAACCTGCAGTGCATTAAACGTGGCTACACTTGGGAGAAGGGTAAAGGACAAGAGGGACAACTGATGTCTGTCAGATCCCAAGAGGGAGAGACTAAATGCCCTAAGTGGACCAGAGTGTTATAGCTTGGCTGCATGGCTGGTGTCATAGACAGGGCTTTGTCTTCAACCACAATCACAGCAAGAGCTCGTGGTGCAGTTGGAGTACGCCTGAGAAAGTGTGGCAAGGGTGCCTTTGCAAACAAGTATCCTAACCTAATGAGAATGTTTCACATGAGTTGTTCCGGGGGGGTTACTGTAACCCAGAGAGAACTAAAGGTATAAGAGAGAACAAATGAGTCATGGAGACAGCATGACAGGGGAGGATGCCCCACTTTCCCTGCTAAAGCAGCACAACTTGGGACCTGTCTCAAATGCTTGTAGACAAATTTGTGAGCATGAGGAACAAGCAGAAGGACTGCACAGCTGCAGACGGGATTATGGTGATGAGGTAAGATAGCTCTCATGACTGGAGTGCTGCAGTGGAGGGATGCAGGAAAGATGCATGAGCAGGGATCAGAGAGAGGAGAGGTTGAACTCTGTACAAAGTGGTTGGAGCTTTGCCTTGGGACAGATGATGAGTGAGTAATGAGCTTCTGGGTAAGAATCAGAGGGCAGACCAGCACTGGTGACATGTCAGTGTGTATGTGATACATCCCTCCACACACACACCTGAAGCATTCTTCAGGTGGCTGGAAAAAGTCTCAGTCACAGACTCTAGTACCCTTAGTACATATGTGACTTTAGTCTTCCTGCTGAAAGGACAATACAGCTGGATACAATCACTCCAGGAGATTTCTGGAATGTACTGAAGATAGTATCTTGGTCCACATGATTGAGGAACTGGTGAGGAAAGGTGCTCTGTTGGACCCATGACTCACAGAAGAACAACAGTTTGTGGATAGTGTAAAGGGCAAGGGCAACCTTTGCTGCACAACAGTGACTCTGGTGGAATTTAAGATCCTGAGAGGAGGAAGTTGGATACAAAACTTCAGAAGAGTGGGTTTAGGCATGTTCAATGACCTAGTTCCAGGATCCTGTAGGAAACTGTCCTAGAAGAAAAAATTCTGGGGAAACGTGGCTGATCTGCAGGGGCAGCATTCTCAGAGGATTGGAATTATCCATCTTGATTTGCATAAAGTTAAGCAAGCTGTCAAAAAGCCAGGATGAACATAGAGATTCTGACTGAGCTTAAACACAAAAACAATGCACACAGAGGGTGGAAGCAGGGTAGTCTGCCCCAGAAGAATGCAAAGACATTGCCTATGCATATAGAAATGGAGTCTGGAAAAACAAATCTTAACTGCAGTTGAAACTAGCAAGGAAGATGAAGGATGGCAAAAAAGGTTTTTTCTGTGTATATTGGCAACCAGAGAAATGTTAAGGCCAGCATGAGCCTACTGGTCAGCTGGACAGGGGAACCAGTGACAAATGACTGAGAAGACTGAGGTACTCTGTCTTTTTGCCACCAAGTGGCTCAGAGGAGGAGATGCTGACAGAAATGGGTTTTCTCAGCCTTAAGAAGAGAAGGCTTAGGGAAAACCTTATTCCTGTCTACAGCAACCTGATCAGATGGCAAAGAGAAGATGGAGCTAGACTATCCTCAGAAATGCTTGATGTTAGGATAAGGCACAATGGCCGCAAGTTGAAATATTGGGCATTCTGATTGGGTCCTGGAATAAAAGAAGTTATGATGAGGGTGATCAAATCCTGAAAGAAGTTTCTCCAAGAGGATGTAAAATCTCTGTTCTTGGAGGTCTTCAAAACTCACTTAGACATGGCCCTAAGGAACTTGACCTGATTTGACCTTCTCTGAGCCATGGTTTGAAGTTTCATTTCAAATTGAATTGTTCTGTTATAACCTGGATGACCAACTGATGATCCTGTCAGAGAAACAAATGCAAATGAAGATTTCAAACTCCCAGCACACTACCATGTAGCTGTTTTCTACACATTTGTATTGGCAAGGTTTTCTTTTTAACCTCTTCAATACCAAGAATGGTGCGTGATCTCTCACCAGGCCAATTGCCTGGTCCCAATGCTCATTTGAAATGTCAGGGTTATGAGTTACAGTGAAAGTTCTGGACTCAAACCTGTCCTCTCTATTGCCCTTCTCTATCCAGAATATAGCTGTGTAGATTTCCAAATCATATGACAATCACGTGCTCTACAAATAGACATAATGATAGCTAGTCTCGCTAATTGCACTTTTCAGACTGGAAACCACCAAATTTAGCTAGACATGGTATAATAAGAACAAAGTGGCCTTGGGAATCAGCAATGGTTTGGTAGACATCCTAAATGGACATGAAAAGTCTTTCAATAGTTCTTTACAGGACCTGTGGTATGTGATCACATAAAATTATTCTTCAGTGGGATAAGATCAACATTGTATTACTACCAGGATTGTTCTAGACAGAACTGGGGTCCTCAGTCTCCAATTCAATCATTAAATTGCAAGATTCTCCATTTAGACCAGAATTATGTCTGCTTTTCTCCCTCATTTGAATGATACTCCTATTATTTTGGCTTGAGATGCTGGAACAAGTTGTTCACAGACAGCTCATTTATGCAGTCTTTTAACTTCACATATTATCAGTCTTCTGAAACTTCACAGTTTACCAAGATAAAGGGAAACACACATCTCAGATGAATCCTGTTTCACCATTTCAGTAAGAACAGGCCATTAGGGGAGGGGTCTTAATGTTTCTTGCCATCTTTGAAGTAATTTAAGGGGTCGTGTCCATTCCACATACAATATCGAAGCAGATAATGATGTGCGTTAACGCCATTTTACCACCAGCCCACTCTAGTTTTCTTGACAAAAAGCCACAGCTCTGCATTCAAGTCATAACCACTGCCTTCAGGATTAAGAAGAGGTGCACTCACTAGTGTCAAACACAAAGCTTTGTCCTAGCTGCTTGGGCTGATGGTATCATTGGACAGGCAATGTGACTGTTTGCCTGAAACTGCTGTGACTCTCTGTTCCTGGAGTCACAAGGGGATGTGTACTCACAGTGGCCTGCCCCTGCATTCACTCCAGAACCTAGTCCAAAAAAGAAATTGTCCTCTTATTTCACACAACTTGTTAGAACAGGAAAGGGAATCAGTTCACAAATTCACATAATTAAAAAAGTCCTAAGGATGGTTAATCATGAGCAAAATAGTTTGAGAAACTTCTCATCCTCCTTCTCTATAATACCATCACTTGGGGAGGGGTAAAGGGAAGGGAGGAAAAAAAAGGAGAAATAAAAGATGGAGACATTGCTGAGAACTTCTTCTTTATGTTTGAAGCTTTATCAGTTCTCACATCAGAATGACAGAAAAAGAGAACTATGATGGAGAAAGGATGATACATCTACAAAATTGGTTAAGTACTACATAGTGGTTAAGTACTTTCAGGGGAAATTCAGACCACAAAATTTGCTCTGCTGCACTTTTACTACCCTTTGGAAGGGTTTAAGATTTGTAAGCATTGTCAAGTAAAAGGTTTGAAAAGCTCCTCACAAAATGCTAAGGAAGGTGTGTACCTGAATTTAGAAAAGAACCTACTGTGCCTGTAGCCCTAATGCAGCTCTTTATGAACAGTCATAGAGATGAAAACCTCAGCATGTCAAATTTCAGGCCTGAAAGTTTATACCATACACACTTTTTCATGGACTCAGCTGGTCAGACTGTGAGGCATTTCTCCCTTGAATTGCCATGTATCTTTATCAGCTGTGAGTATCCAGATAAAGTAGTTTGCTATCTTGAAGAATGTGATGAAAAAAGTGTGATGCCTTGTCATATTTACATTATCAAAGACAGTTTTGGATTTTTCTTTTTTTTTCAAGTGTTTGTAACCAAGTTAGTGACACTTATGTCTTGGGTTGAGTTTTTTTATGTTTGTTTCTTGCAAGTGAACCACAGAACTGTAGAGCAACTTACAAGGGAAGAGTTTTCTGGAGGTCATCTTGTCCCACTCCTCATTATGTATCATCAGAGAATAGGATGGAAACCTTAAGTCAGAGAAAGGAAATTAAAATCCTGGCCTGTGCAATTGTAGCCATATGGATGTAGCTCCCTTTTCTTCCAGTGAAATCAAGGTTGTTCTTTCACTTTTTATTCATTTTAAGAGACATATATTTTCAGTTAACTATCTTGCTTTGTACCTGGTTACAGCTAGTTCTTATTCCTGCCTTTCCCTAAAATGACTGTGAGTGTTTTAAGTATGGGCTAAGAACCTCTCCAAATCAAGGCCTGCAGTAGTAACTAGCTTTTATTGTTTTCTCCCTAAGCTGGAGTGCCTAAAAATATCCCCTAACCTCCAGAGAGTGAAGCAAAGAGGTGTTCTTGCACTGACAGATGATTTTAAATAACTCACTGCTGTAGCACCATTCTATTCTTCCCACAGTCTATTTCTTATGTACTGTCTAAATATAATCAGTCACCCTCTGATACAAGTAAATCTCTACAATTAAATAATACATAAGTTGAACTACCCTTTATTAATGTTCTTTTGAATTTACACAAACTACTTTTAGATGTCTTTTTCTTAAGATCAGAGTGTGTGTACAGCTTCCTGAACCAAGTCAGGACTTCCCAAGTGTGTTATCTAATGGAGTACTTATATCGTTAGCCACTTTTATCCTCTAAGTCCTAGGGATTGGGGTGTTAGTGATGTTTTTTCTGAAAAATATTTGTCTAAAGAGCTCTTGACAAATCCTGATGACATATCTAGAAGGGTCCAGATCAAGGAACCAATTTTCATGCTTCCAAAATAGCAGCAATAAGAAGCCACTATGACTACGGTCATTCCTATGTGAGAGTATGTTGTGTCTAAGGCTTATGAGGAATAGTAGACTTTCTGTGCTGTCTCTTCTCCTTAACTTGAGTTTGGATGTCCAAATAGCAAGCTGTTGTCTCCCTGAATTTCAGAATTCAGATGTTTTCTTTGGTCCCAAGGTGACATGTTTCTTCTCTCTTGGCCTCGCATATAAAGCCAGATGTGATTTTTTTTCCCCTCTGTTTGGTCCTGTTCCTTCCCTGTAATTTAGCAAGAGATCTAACACTGTGCTCAATTTGCCAATTATCATGCATGTTATTATAGCATTTTGCTTGCATAAATGCTTAGTCTTCCTGTTAGCTGCAGGGAATAATTTACACATGTGGTTTTTGTCTTTTAAATATTCAAGGTCATTCTTATAAATAGTGAATCAGGCCATTAGTATGTGTTTTGAGCAAGACTGCTCATGTAATTAGTCTAGACATTTATGCAGACAGCCTGGGAGCTGCAAGTTAGAGTCAGACTGTGCTGCTTTCTGTTTGTTGTTTCAATATTTCCATTCTTAAACTTGCACGTTCAGAAAGGAGACCCATGAAAGTAGAGTGGTGGGGAAGGGGAAGCAAGATCTACTTCTTTGTGTCAAAAGACTATATCATTAGGTCTATACCTCATCAGAGCTGTTTTCCAACTCTGGATGTGGTCACAGTTCCTGATGCTACTTAGGGGAAACCAAAGAAATGAGAAAGGGTAGTAAAAAATCATCCTTTTCATATGCATGCCAAAAATGTTTCCCATCTGTTTCAACACCTGTGATACTCTATTAAATAGTTTGATATGCTTCCATTAAATATATTCTTTTAAAAGAAAACACATAGAAAATTACTGTAATCCTGAATAATTGAATCAGTTCCACTATGCAATGCAATACCTTAGAGAATTTCCTGTGAATGTCATGAGAGACTGCCATGTCTCTCTGACTCTGAGCATGAGTAGAGATATATTCTCAATATGACCATAACTGATAACTCATGTGAGAACAGAAATCTGTTCCTTGGGACTACCTGAGATAATTTAACCATCCTGATTCCTCAGTTTCTAGACAGAAAGACTGAGGGTCTAAGAAGTAACATTTATGTGATAGGATTATTCCATGTATTTATGGACAAATATGTACTTATAGCCAAACTTTTGGTATTCCCTCAGTTTTTAAGAGACCATCTCCAGATATTTAGGGACAGAATTTTAGATACTATTCCTTGGGAATTTTCTATGCTGTTTGGCAGCTCAGAAAATCTAACAACATAAGGTATCTCAAAAATAAGGCACCTCAGACTGGATGCCTTTTGTAAAAACACTGTTGACAGTTTTGGCTGGAAGCTATATGACTTTGGTGACTTCCTGCTGTGAAATGAATTAATAACTCCTGGCAGTCAAGTCACAGGCCTATTGCAAATGTCCTTAACCAAACTGTTTCACTATGTGAGCCCTTCTTGTGCCAGAAATAGAGGCGTAGAAGGAAGATGGGAAGTGATGTGATCTTGAATTTTTCCTACATGCCTTTTAAATTCTGAGATTCTAAAATCTTGACAACTAACCTGAAAACTTCCATAGAACGTACCTTATCTTGAAACAGAACTAATTTTTTATTACAGTATTTCAGTAGACTTCATTCAGATACATTAAGCCCTGGGTTTCTGTAGAAATTCAAAATAATATAGAAGCCAGATCTCCACTGGAATAAGTTGTGTGTCAGTGCTTCATCTCAGCTCTGATCATTTCTGCTGTTAGAGGATTTTTCATTGAGTTCCAACACCAAATATCCAGGCTGTAGACCTTGTAAATGTGGTTAAAGGCCAGTTCAGTGAATGCTGCTGTTTAAACAATAAGCAGAAGCTTAGTGAATAAGAATGCTTCCTGTTTCCCTAAATGACCTTAAGGGTAAAAATGAAAGTATAAAACTGAGAATTTTTTAAAAGTGCCTTTTTGAGTAATAAAGGCAAGTTCAGTCCAGAAGTGTAGAAAAACCCACATTAGGTTCCCAATTTATTGCACAAGACTAATTTTGGTCTTGCCTCATTTATTTTCTTCATTATCTAAGTGATAAATCCCACTTACAAAAAATAGTTTTTTTGTAACGTGCCTCATCATGGGCAAGGTTATTTTGGTATGCCCCGACCTGCAAGGAAGCAGTTCTCCCAGTATTGATCTTTATCTGTGCACACAGTTTTCTCTTTCTCTATTGTAGCAGTGTTACTGTTCAGCACGTGCCTCATGCTTTGCCAGATAAGAAAGGAGGCAAGGACTTTTACCTTTGCTATAGACAGATCCTTCTTTGTGTGTCTCACAACTGTAGCTGTTGCTGCCTGTAGCTTTAGCCATTCTTTATTGTTTCTTTTTCCTTTATGTTTATGGACTAAATTGAGGCCCTGGATTCACCATTTTTACAGAAAATGGTGTTAAAGATGTCTTGCTAGGTCTGAACCCACCTATGTTTTTTCCTGTGAAGGCAGGGTGAGAGTGTAATTAAGTTTACTAATGGATTCAAATGTTTCAAAACTGGTAAGACCAAAGGCCAAAGGGCTGAGAAATAAAATGTTCTGCTTGTGTACTCCACTGAAAGCAGTGCATTTTCAGGGCTGGTGCTCTGTGCACTTCCTCTCATTAATGATAAATGTGATACTGCTCTTCTGGCATGGAGCAATTATTTGTGCGCATGAACTTTACATTGCAGCATTAGGTTATAAATTTCAGCAGCATGGACAGAAACTGGGCAAATCCACAGAACAGTATTTTGCTGTTTCATGGGACCAGATAATTGCATATGTGCTTTGAAGCATGGTGGATGAAATACTGTGAGATCAGCTCACACTACAAAGCATTTTTTGGCTGGACTCACACCTGGCCATACAGATATCATCATGCTGAATCAACAACAGCAGAAGACAAATGAAGGCAAGACACAACAAGAACTCTACAGGTGTTGCAAAAAGAGCTGTATCTCAAAATCTTGTGTGTCAAACAGAGCATGACCAGTTTGAACAAACTCTATCCACACATGAGAAATGTTCTTCAGCTGGGGACCTGGACAGGTAGTCCTAATTATGCTCATTATTCCATAGCACAAAATCTATTCGTCTACTGAAAAAAATGTTACATATAAGAATATATAATAAATATATATATATTAAAAATTAGAAATCAGTATTTCCATCAAGTAACACACGAATAAAATTAATTACTTACATACTGTAGATGTAAAGAAGTATATAGTTAATGTTTCTGAATTATTAAACTGCAAGTTTGTCATTGATCTGTCAATAACACTGTTAATACCTAAGTCCAACTTCTTGCCATATTCTAGGTATTTTCAACATGGTTCTGCTGTGTTCAACACCTGTACAACAAAATTGCTGTTATGGATTCTTTGGAAGTAAATATGACTTTTGAGTTGTATTGTGTATCTGCTGCATTCTGTATTGCACTTGCTGATAGAACAGAAATCTACAGGCTGCAATAAATTTGAATGTACTTAGAAGATGCTCTACTTAAACTCCACCACTGTTTTTGTAACTTCATGTGGCTATGACTTTACTTTCAGCTATCAGAAGACATAACACTGAGGAAGCACCTTGTTGAATAAAAGCTTCTTTTTTCACAACACATGTCTTACTGTGACGCTGATACAATAATACCCCCTCTATAATTTTCAGTATGGGATGCTAACTCTTAAGAACTTCACAAATTATAATTCTATCAAAGTAATTGCATCTTTGGAATGGTTTCAAGCAGTAATGGAAATACAGAACACTGCTAAAAGTTATTTATGTATGGTTTTAAAGATGGCCTGGACATTATAGTGGCCTTCAACCATCCACCTCTACACATAAAAGAACAGCTAGAAGAATTTTGTTGTTAAAGGTATTTTCTACTCTACTCACAGTACACACATTACCAAATTGTAAAATAATGATAATAATAATAATAATCATACACACTAAGCATGATGGACTTTTCTATTCTGAATACCTTATACTGTTTTGTATTCATGTCCCATGGCTCTCAGTAGCCAGAGATTTAGTATAAACTAATTTATATTTAGAAAAAACCCTGAAATGTCTGAAAAATGTCCACATGATGCATAAACACGTTTCAGTGAACACAGCTGAAACCTAGATCCACTAAATGCAAAATCAGAAAGTCAGAGTTATCTGTTCTTGCACCTTGTCTCTGGAGCAGGACTCAAGATTTTCCTTCATACAACACTGTAGTTACCAAAGTTTCATCACTGAAGGAACTATGTTCCATATGCTCTCTTTGAGATCTTACATCATGGTATGAAAATGTTATTTTTCAAACATACTTGAGATTCTCAACTATGGCAAATGGTGTCATGTGAAATCTGCAGCTTATGTAGACAGATACTGGTGTCCTCCCATGCATTTGCTGCAAAGGTGACTAGATACACTTTAGAATCCACAACAAAAAAGCTTAACCATTCAAATCACTTTCTATCAATTCTTTGAAAAAAAAGTTTCTGGAACTTTTTCTCTTAAAATTACTTCTCTGCTATATGTGACTGAAGGGAAGGTGCTTTCCCTGAGAAAAGGGAACTCTGCAAAATAAATAGTCGTGCTTTTCCAATTAAGAGGCAAGCAGATGCCAAGACACATTGACTGACTATTTCTACATACTAAGTAATTTATTATTAATGCACTTTTCCAATATACATTAATGGAATTTCCTTTACAAGTTGCATACTGTGGATCTTCATATTTTTCCTATATGGGGGAACAATAGCAGGAAGCAGGAATATGTGTGTATTATTTAAACTGAGGAAGGGACAGGTGCAAAATTAAGTGATTTTTAGTTGAATAGCACCAAATGTTTACACAAATTCCAGTGGAAATTATTTAGATATGTGTTCATAAGGTGTCCGCAAGAACTGATGTCATAATAAGGATAATGATAATGATACAGGAGCTACTGTTCTAATCCTTTTTTTTTTTTTTTACAAGGTACAAGGAAGTAAGAACAACATCCTGAGAAAGAATGCAGTTTCTTTCTCCTAACAAAACGATTTGTTAGAGCACATCAGGCATTTATGAGGTCACATGGACATTGGAGACATCACACAATGATGTTAACATTTATAAGTCTGTGTGGTTTTCCTTCATTATAGGGATTTGTAGGGAAACAAGTGGACTCTCCACACTATTTGATTTGTGTAGTAGTAGTAGTACTACTACTACTACTAGTCATTGTAGTAGTAGTAATAGTAGTAAAATTAATAATAATAATAATAGTTTATGTTTGGTACTCAAACATATACTTGAAATATTTATTTGACTGATTGCAATGAAAGTTTCAACAGTGGCTTGCTAGGAGACATTTCATTTTTAGAGTGAGTTGGAGCATTATATAAGGGGTACCTAAGTGTTCTTAGCTCTATCTTTGCTTTAAAATGACAGGACTAAATTTTCTACTAAGTTCCAGTGACTTATCGTACCTAACCTCAGTGGACAGATTGGAAATATTTTCTGGCTAAACTGGTCTTCGTGAGAAAACTAAAATTTTTATGAACTTTTGCCTCAGGGATTTTCAGTCTTCTATGAAGAAAAATCAACCTTTGTTTTGGCCAAGTACTAGAATTCATAGAAATCAGCTGAGTTTTTCACTGCAGTTGAAATTTATCATATTTCAACTGAAATTAAAGACCTGTTATCTGAATAGTGTCTTTGCAAAATGTGGTTTATCAGCAGTGAATAAACATCTATCACACATCTGGGCTCTGAAAGCACAAAACAAAATTTTCTTTCTTTTCTGAAGAAGAGATCACATACTGCCTTCCCAGAGACTTCAGACAGCCAGAGACCCTGGCCAATAAAGTAAAATAGCATTCTAACTGAGAAATATGTTTCAAAAGCAATAGTGTTGTATCAATAACAGGAGCCACAAGACAATGCAGGTCTCCTTTCATGGTCTACAGTTCCTCCTTTCTCTCTTTTGACATGATTTTTGAGTTTTCAAATAGTGCCATGTCAAATTGATGACAGAAACGAGAAGCTTTGACCAAATATAAGTAGCAGGGTCAAAACAAGGTGAAAAATTAAAAGAAATAGGCAAAAAGCAATAAACCAAACTGAATCTTTAGAAACAAAAAGGTCACTGCCACTAAAGCTATTGACTCCTATGATGAGATGACTGCACCACACTTTGAAGGGCTTTTGACATGATCTCACACTGTATTCTAGTACCCAAATTGATGAGCTGGGGATTGGATATGAAGATAGTCTAATAGGTAGAAAATTGGTAGGATTGCAGGACTCAAGGTTTTGTGTGAACATGAATATGAAGTCCAAGTGTTGACTGGATAACCATTGTGTTCCTCAGGGAAAAATACTGGGACCCATACTGCATAACATCTCTGTTAATGACCTGGATAATAGGAACCTCACCCTTGGCAAGCCTGCCACTGATATGTAGCCAGGGGATGATAGATATGGTGAAGGGCATGCTGAGAGGAAGCCGAAGTTCTCAACAGGCTATAGAAATAAGGTGTTAGGAGCCTCAGAAAGTTTAACAAGGACAAGTCCAAAGCTGCGGTAGAGAAAAAACTTCCTGCAACACTATAGAGGGAGTGGGATGAGTGGTTGGAAATTAACTTTGCAGTGTATATTTTAGTGCTATCTGCAGCTGCCTCATAGGAAGACAGGAGGCAGTTGCAGATAGAGCCAGAGCCAAACCCTTCCTGGAAGTGCAGTGACAGGACTGGAGGAAACAGACACAAATCAGAATACAAGAATAAGAAACAATTTTCACTGGAGAACTTCCATTGTACTGGAATAGATTTCCCTGACCAACAGTGGAGTCCTCAGCCTTGGGAGATACTCAAAACTCAACTGATAACATCCTCAACCACCTGATCTAGTTGGATCCATTTTGAACAAGACATTAGATGAGATGAGTTCCAGAGGTCCCTTCCAGCCTCACTTATCTTGTGATTCTGTAATTACTGTGTCCTTTTCAGCTACTGAAGTTGTTAATACAACAAATCTTTCCCTTTGCCAGTCAGATGACTGGTGGTTTATGTGGTAACAAGGGGAATTCCTATTTCTCATTTTTCCCTGCTTGCTAGATTAATTACCATATTTTAAGAAGACCTAACTGATGGCAAAGAAATTCCTGATTACTACAGGATTTTTTTTTTTCCTTCACCATGCTGTTACTTTATCAGATGGGGATTTTGGAAGACAATAGTCAGTAAATTGTCTGCACAGAGGCTGTTGATGCCAGTAAAACATGTGGAGAGATATTTTGTCATCTGCATGTTACTTGTTGCACAAAAGTAGCTAGAAGGAAGGAAACTACTCTCCTCTGTTTTACCAGAGTCTCACTAACAGCCTCCCATGTAAGAACAACCCACCATTAAATTAGTTGTTCCTGGTTTATACCATAAGAAGGCAATCAAGTTATATTCCTGCGTTCAAAGGTACTAATAAGATAGTTAGATGTTCCTTTGAGAGGAGCAAATCAGCTTTAGATATCCACTGTAATATCTTATCCTGTTTCTCTGATTCTGTGTTACTTTTTAAGTGATTTAGAAACACACTCAGTTTCAGCAGTGTCTGCTGTGGTGTGAAACAAAGTCTTCAGTAATTGCTATTTATCCTAGTAGTTCTCAGATTGCATCCCACATAGTTACAAAAAGGGAAACATCAGCTATATTTACAATGTCAAGAAAGACAACTTTTTTTTTCTTAAGCTTTCATCTTGTTTGCTCCCTTAAAAGCACTAAAAATGAATAGAAAAGAATTTCCTGGGGAAAACTCTGAAACACTCAGATAAAATAGAAGGAAATGACAGTGAAAGAGAATGACAGGCCTGTGTGTCATGGATGGGGGTGGGAGACTTCAAATTATGAAGCAGAGGGTAAGAAGCAAAGTGTTTCTTCATAGTCACTGGTTAAAAAGTCATGACATTATTAATCATTTGTATAGGACAAGAAATGTGCATGCCTCTGTACTGTGAAAGATAAACAAATAGAAGGATCTGCCATGGATTTACATTTTAAAGGAAGGGGAAAAGTCAAAGAAACACAGTACTGCACATGTAACCATCACAGCTTTCAGGTTTTAGAGAACAGTAAGTTTTTGTAAGGTCAGGAGTGGCTAATACTGAAAAATGCTTTCTGAGTAACTCCTGTCAGAAAAAGCTGTTTCAAAGCAACCTGTTTCTCTCCTCTAAAGCTGTACTGATGTTAGTGAAAATTTCTGTGGTCAGAAAGGGTTTTAATTCAGAAAAAATTAAGATTGCATTTCGGTATTTATTCTGAAACAAAAACATTGTGTGATGGTATTTGATGATATTATATAAGTAACATGAGTTGTTAATGTTTCTGGGCACCCGATAGAAACTAACTCTTCCTTTGCTAGTGTAACATATGACTTAGATTTGCTTTTTCCTGAAACTTAATGGGAAGGAGAAGTTGGTATATACTCTTCAAATTACTATCCAGGTGAGTTGGTTGCTCACTAGGAAGCCAGTCTTCTTGGACCCCCAGCCAAGAAAGTGGTGTGTGTGTCTATTTTCTCTGATCATGACTCAGAAGAACTGAGAGAGTACATTTGGAGGCTGAGACAATTACTGCCCTCCATTTGCTAAAAGGGGATCCTAGAAAAGCTCCGGCTCAGAAAACATTTTTCTAAGGCAATTACTCTTCAGTGACACTAACAATAAAACAAATATCAAATTGCCACTCTCATTAAAGTGGATTTCAGATGGCTTTGTGACCAACCAGCCAGCTTGCTCTTGTTCCTTTCCCATTGATGAATTAACTAACTCTCCTATTTTATTCCGAAACTGGGCTACCTAGGGATAAGACACACTTCCAAGCAGCACAGCATTTACTAAATCACAGTGTTCTTGAGTCACATCTGGAAACCACTGCTGCTAGGAGCAATTTTGGAAGAGGGATCGCATTGTTATGCTTTCTGTTTTGTATTTCATCAGCCAGAGTAATTTTTCAGAACAATGTTGAATGTCTATTCCATACTGCTTCAAGCACGTCAGTATATATTAATATTACACTGACCAGACATATTTCATTGCATGGAAGGAGTCATGGAAGTTTAGACATAAAATATGACCCTCAGAGTTGTGAAAAAAAAAAAAAATAGTTTTAAAATTGCTAAGATAAGCTGCATTTAAGCTTTTTGTGCAGTGTTTTTAAGAATTAAATTTTTATGTAGTTTAGTTCAAATTCAAAGGAAATTTAATCAAATCAATTTCACAGCACCTTAGAACTTAACAGTCTAAATCTGAAAAAATGCTCCACTTAACATGCATACTTGTATATAGTTCAAATTAATCTCTCAATTCCCATCATGTTGTCAACCTGCCAGTTGAACTCCTGCATATATGAATTGGTTTTCTTTTGGTGAATACAACAGTTCTAGGCTGGAAGATGGTGGTAGCTGTTTGGGTTCACAATTTGTATTATTGGTGGTCTCAAACCTCAGTATGGCTGGCTAGTAGATTCTCATATAACCTCATGGAGAAAATTATTAGATACCCTTTTATTTAGCACCAAATGAAACAATAAAAACTGCTACCAAGTCACAGACCAGCAAGGTGCTAAGGAAAGCCTGGTGTGTACCACTCAAAGAGTCTTCTCCAGCACATTCTGCAAACACTGATGATTGATTTGGACTAGATCATAAGGATGCCTGTGTGTGAGTGTGACATGAACCTAAAAAAAATGCAGTCAAAAAAGAGCCAGGGCCAGTCAAGGAATTACAAGTAGCATGAATAGTCCTGGAAAAAAATCCAGAGTGGGAGAGAAAGTTCTAATTTTGGACAGAATGCTGGCTTAAATCAGATTTGATTTTATGAACAAAGAAACTGTGTCCTGTTGTTCATCCCTACTGTATTCAAAAAGAGAGAATTTTGTGTACTTTCTTTGTAAACACAGAGCAACACACACCCTAAATCTCAAACTTCCGAGATTTAACATGCTTTACCTAAAGACTCATGGCTGAAAGGAGAATTATATGCCTTGGGGTACTTGATATTTGATTCAAAGCTACTACTTCTCTAAAATTCACTGTCCTTGCAAACTCTACTCAGCTCCTTTTACACAGTTACAAGTGAGTATTTATCTTAGGCAGAAAAAACAATGGACAGGTCAAGAATCTAAACAGAGCTTTTTTTTTTCCCCTATGCATAGTGTGCATTGACACAAACAGCAGAACAAGTCACTGTATCCTCCTCTCCCTGTGCTGCTCCCTGGTGATATCAAGCATGCCTTCAGAAAGGCATAGAATCAAAGAATCATTTATATTGGAAAAGGCCTTTAAGATATTTGAGTCATAACACTGCCAAGTCCACCACTAAAACATGTCCTTCCTAAGTGTCATGTCTGCTAATCTTCTAAATACCTCCAGAAATGGTGACTCAACCACTTCCTGGGCACACTGCTCCATGCTTGACAACTCTTTCTGTGGAGAAATATTTCCTAATATCCAATCTAAACCTCCCTGGAGCAACTTTCATACATCCTCTGTTGTCCTATTACCTGTTACTTGGGAGAAAAGACCAACCCCCACCTGTCTACAACCTCCTTTCAGGTAGTTGCAGGGAGTGATAACCTCACACCTAACCTCCTTTTCTCTAGGCTAAACAACCCCAGTTCCCTCATTGTGGAACTTGTGCTGCAGACCTTTCACCAGCTTTGTTGCCTTCTCTGGACTTGTTCCAGCACCTCAATATCTTTCTTTGAGTAAGGGGCCCAAAACGGGACACAGGATTGGAGGTGGGGCCTCGCCAGTGCTGAGGACAGAGAGACAATCACTGTCCTGATCCTGCCAGGCACACTATTGCTAATACAGGCCAGGACACTATTGGCCTTCTTGCCCACCTGGGCACACTGCTGGTTCATGTTCAGCTACTGTTGACCAGTACTGCAGGTCCTTTGCCACCAGTCATCTTTCCAGCCACTCTTTCCCAAGCCTGTAGCACTGCCTGGGTTTGTTGTGACCCAATTGCAGGGCCCAGCACTTGGTCTTTTTGAACCTCATTCTACTGGCCTCATCCCATTGATCCAACCTTTCCAGATCCCTCTGCAGATCCTTCCTAATCTCCAGCAGACCAACAATCCCACCCAACTTTGTGTCTTCTCCAAGCATGCTGATGGGATGGTTAACACAAAGTCCTCATTCTTGGGGGCAGCCAACACTTCCTGGGTGCTGGCCTGGGTTGTTTTCAGCCAATGTGAACCCACATCCTACTCTACAATGCAGCAGCTTTGTGAGAGTGTCCTGTGCCTGAGCTCACCTCTCAGTCTTCTAGGAAACTGCTGGAAATGATCAGCAAGAGGTAAAAGATGCTTATAACCACTTGACTCAAAATCGTTATGGTCACCATGATGAAGCAGCTTGGAGAAGTTATTTTGCATTATATTCTTCTGTGACTACTCTTACTTTATTCCTTTGTTGTAAATGTCTTGTCTCTGTGGCTTAGACAAATACACTGTACATTACAGAGTCTACAGCTGGGTATTACAAATTTAAGATTATTTTAATTTCCCTATACACTTTCTTGTCACTGATTGTGATTTCCAGTTGCTCAACTGAACAGAAAAAAAAAAAAAGTAAGAGAAATAGGGTATAGGCTGTAACAGAATATCTTTTTTTCAGATGGAGACTAAAGTAAAGGCTCCCCATTTCTTTCCTGCTGCTATTCCAAGCCCCTCCTTTGCTTCAGATAAGGAGCTAAGGAGAGTCTTATTCAAACACATGGCTTATAATGGTGTCTTCATGTTCTTAGATGGAGCAGATAATTTTCTAAATTGCTGTCCTTCAGCAGTAATACTGCATATCAGCTCAAGTGACCAGACTAATGAAACCAATTTGTGAAACCCATTGCAGACTTCTTTATTAATAGGATTAAGAGTTTCCATGAAGATGGAAAAAGAGAGGAAGAAAGTTTTCTTATATAAACTATTTAACCAACAAACAATATGGTCTTTTGTAATAAATTAGTATTCCTGACAGCAAGCTAAATGTAAAATGTAATCAAAATCTGCAGTGGCATCTTTAATTCCTGTTTTGATTGCCATCTTTCACATTCTAATTTTTGCCAAGGATTTCCAGACCACAATTTTACATCTGATTGTGGGGTATGTTTCTTTGTTCAAAAACTCATTTTTGTCTTTTCAGGTTTGCCATGAGTAATGATGGTTTTTGCTGCTGGCTAGCACAATGAAGTTGAAGTGAAGCCTTGGGTCAAGACCCATATCTTTATAGGGTCAAATTGTTCTCTATCTACCTCAGCATCTTTGTGTGCAGTGCCGCTTAGGCAGAAGAAGAAGGAAGTTTGCATGTCAGGAAGATTGCTTCCTATTGCAGCATAAATAGCCTAACTGGTAGCAAGTTGGCTGTGTGCCATTAAAAATTGAACAGCCAAGTCAAACTGGGTCAGGTTTGCACTTTACAGGGTAATGCTGTCTAGTCAGACACCAGCACAGGAGCATTTTCAAATCAGAGTCTGCTCAGCTGTGGGGGTAGGAAGAGAGAGCAAAGGAAGTTTGGCTGTCAGGAACCTTATTTTATCTTCTATTGTAAATAGACAACTGGCAGCTGGTCAGGCATTCAAAGTTGAAAGGTCTAGTGGCACCTGTTTTAGGTACATCCCTTCCTCAGTTAATGGGCTGAAAGCATAAGCCTCAGGCAGCAGTCTGAACTGACAGCTAAAGCCGTGTTCCATTTGGTCTGTAGGGTGGACTACGTTGATCTGTAAGATCTGGCTGTATGCCCTGCCTAAGGGCACGCAGCTCAGGTTGATGTTGTCATTGCTGCTCGATGAGGTAACCACTGCTCTGGTTGTCAGGTCAAATCTGCTGCTCATTATAGATGGGAGACAGACCTGAGATGCTCTTCAAGCATGCTGAATTGTGTACATGGAGTTCTTTTTATGCTTACATGTGTTACGCTTGGTTCCTGGTAAAGCAAAAGTCAGTTCTGAAAGTCAGTCTAACTTTCCCATAGATCATGGTTTTAAAATGTACCCTTTTTAAAACAACAGCAACAGGATGGCAAAAGGAAAGATAATTAAAACTTTCATTTAAAGATGGAAAATGCAATCACATCTACCACAAATATGAAGCAACTGTTACTTTCTTGCACAGTGAACCTTAACATGCACAGTTGGAGCAGCATATTTGCATATAGAGCAGTTTTGTTCTATATTTGGTCTTGTAGTCTGACTAATACAACCACCTACTGCTTCCCACTTGTCAAGAGGATGTGCCAGTAGCAGCTGCCTACAGGAAAGTATAAGAAAAAACAAGAAAGAGCAGAAGGGAAAAAAATACTGCTAGAAAGGATAGCTGATGGCACTTGTGGTTAGTGATGTTATTCCTCCCCTGAAAGAAGAGCTTCATAACAACTACATATATACCCTAAAAGGATATTATTCAGGTTGTAAAGTCAAACACCCAAATGTCAGGAGAAATAAAGAAGGTTAGATGAGATGGGTTCCGACCAGACAAGGAATCATCTGAAGTTCCTCCACCAACAAGGAAACTAAGAGAGCTCATGCACTCAGTGAGGGACATTTGTCAGTGGGAGCAGCAAGGTGGAGAGGAGCATTCAGGAGGGCTGGAGGGAAGAAGTCCTGTGCCCCCAGCGCTTGGAGCTAAAACT
Source organism: Xenops minutus (assembly GCA_035221455.1). NCBI lineage: Eukaryota > Metazoa > Chordata > Aves > Passeriformes > Furnariidae > Xenops > Xenops minutus. The sequence continues at coordinate 47,169,613 of JAWWEE010000085.1, forward strand.
GAGGTTTTGGTATGTTTGCTCTATAGATGTTGGAAACCTGTAAAAAAAAGAAAAAAAAAAAAAGAAAGAGAGAGAATGAACATAAGGACTGCATATCCTTGTCAGATGGTTGCAGGAAGTGTTATGAGAAGGGCTTGTACCCTGCCGTGGTGAAGGACCTGAGAAAATGGAGGTAGAGCTAAGTAAAGAGAGAAGCTAAAAGGAGTGAAATACACAACTGTGTCTCAGTTATGACTGCATGTTTCTCCTCTAATTGTGCTCTGGGGTGGGCTTTCAACATAGCTGACTGCTGCTGAGTGTATTAATGCTTTCCTGAAGGGCACATTTCCCAAAATAATTCCAGCCAATGCACAGAGCAGGTCTGATCAAAATCCAATCTCTTGCATCCACTGAGACTGAGCTTTATGACATAAATCATGATGAAGCAGTCATTCATGGTAGCAAAGACAGAACAGACTTAGTGCTTTTTTGTGCACCTTTTGTATACTTTTTTTCCCACTTACAGGAGGCTGCCCCCATCCTCAATGTGTGCCAGTGAGCAATTGTGGCCACTTTGACCCTAGGAGCCATGCGGTCTGTTTGAAGCTTGCTGCCCTCTGTCATGGTGGGGAAAAGTCTCACACCTCTCCTGTAAAACTTACTGCAATGGCTTATACCCCACAAGACCAAGGTGGAAAGCTTTTAGTCAGTAACCAGCTTATAAAATGCATGAGACTTCTTGGCTAGAGAGATAGGGCTGCAGGGCAAGGAAGGTGTGGCTCCTCTGATGGCCTTACCTCCTGGCATTGTCCTGTGTAGCTGAATCAGAAAGTGGCAGGAGAGTTAGAAATGGGAAAGTACAATACAGCAAAAGAAAGATGCAGCCTAAGTCTTGCATATTTAATTAAATGATTTTGGAGGACTAGCTTTCTACTTGCTGGGAAAGTAGACTTTGTCTTCATGTTAATATCGTAAGCAGTTCTAAAACAAATAAAAAAAAAATTAGGGATATCCAATATGCTTCTGGAAGGCACTTAATATTGGTGAGATTACTTATTTCTTTAATCAAAATTGATCTTCAAAATGATTGTGATGTCTGTCCCTGATCGCCTACCTTTTTTTGTTGTTGTTGGGTTGTTTGTTCAATTTTGTTCTTGTTTTGGAGGTTTGTTTTGTTTTGTTTTGTTTTGTTTTTTATTATTATTCATGGCAATCTGGGGTGAAATCTTAAAAATAATTGAAAACAAAAAATCAACATGGGGAAAATCTTTTGATACAGGCAATTGCTCCTCTCCTCAAGACAACACTGTAATTGAGGTGCTTGAGCTGCAGAAAAGAGAAGGCAGCAGATAATTTTTGGCAAAGAGATCTTTAACTGTGCAACAAACCCACATTTACACAGCAAAAGTGAGTCCAGGTTTGCTGACTGTATTGTTTTAGAAGACTATTGTTTTGAAATTATAGAAATGGGATGACACCAGCCTTCATAACCTGACTGAAGGATTTTATGGTTGCTACCAATCCAAAGAGATTTTTTTTCATTTGTCTTTGAAGGAACTCGCATGTGGAAATTGGTGCATTATAGGTATTCTCTGGCTGACTAGACTGTTAATTCCTGAGATCCAAAAATAAAAGCAAGGTTAAAAATCTTTGTCTACTACAAGTGAATCTGTATATCCTCACTGCCTGCCATTACTCATACAGTCAGTCTGTAATCTGAAAAGTCCAAACCCTGAAACACCAAAATGCTTTTTTAAATTAATCTAAAAATGTTAATCAAATCTTCATCTTGCTTAGAAGCAAGGACTGATGTGCTGCACTCACAGTTTTAGCTCTTGCAAATTATACTAATTGCACCTGGATCTGTCATTCTGTCTGCCCATTCATCACACTGGGTTGTTCTTTTTTCTTTCAAGCATTTCATAAGAAAAGGATGGAAATGGCTCTACAGCAGTGTTCTCAGAGATCACCTGACACTTGGAATCCCCTGTAGAAAGGTAATCAGTGATCTATGAAATAAGGTCCTAAAGAATCAATGAGAACAAGTAAAATGAAAAGAAACATTTTTTAAAAAAAACAAAAACAAACAAACAAAAAAAAGCAGAACAATAAAATATAATTTGCTATTTTGCCACTACCAAAAACACATGCAAGTAATCACTCAGTCTCTTCCATATGAATGGCAGCATCTACAAAAAATTAGTTCTACCTGGAAACCTAAAAATGCATAATTAAAGCCCTGGAATGAAACAAACCTGGAAGCGTCTGACAATAAGAAAGTGAGGAAACAGGTCAAACAATCAACCATAAGGTTGATAGACTTCCACAATGGGACCACTGGCATGACAGAAATTTGAAGGCCTACATTATCCAGTGGGAATGAGTAGTTCAGTGATTTCATTGGATCTGCTGATACAAGTCCAATGACCTCACAGCTGATATCAGGAATGTTAATGAATGTCCTTATCAGATATTCATTAGTGAAAGGGATGCAGCTATCTAAAATATTTCTGTCCCAGACTGCATGTGACAGAAGAGTAGGTTGAACAGGCTGCCCAAGCATGCCTCATCCCCTTCAGAATTAGGTCGTTTGCTTAACCTGGGGATAATACATTTAAAATCAACTAACTGCAGTGGAATGGGTGACATTTGCGCAATCCTCTCTCATGATCCATTCTGCCAGCTGGCTGTGGGGTGGTGCCTCCTACAGAGTGGTGGTGAAAAGCATGTGTGAGCCAGTATGGTCCTGAGCAACTCCAGACATTTCTTTAGGAAATCTCTGAGTGGAATTAATTTTACTGGTGTCTAGTCTGAATTGATTGTTCATGTGAAGTCTGTCTCATGCAATCTTAAGACACCTTGCAGTGTAGTTAATCCAAATTTAATAAAAACTCTCATTAGGGAATGATTTGAATTTTTTCCACCTAAGTGAGATCACATTTCTTGCAAAGCTTCCAGGCAGTGTTTGTAAGTGCATTTATCAGACCTATATAATTTTGGACCTGTCTGATCTTGATGCTGCTGTTGTAGACTTCCAAGATAAATTGTACTAAGCAGAATACTGTTTCAATTTTAGTGTAACTTTCTTCACAGCAAGACTTCACCGCTGTTGACAGCTTTCATTATATTTATGTGGACGACTTGAGAGTAGATTCTCTATCTTGTACAAATGCTTTATATACCAATTTTGAAAAATTATCTTTGCCTATGAAACAAATAAAATCCATCAAGAGTTAGGGTTTCTAGAAGAGTCCTAGAATTTGTAGTAGAAAATGGCAAGGTCTGTAAAGGATTAAGCAGCTTGCAGAATTCCCTTGCAACATATTATTCTGTGTTGATACAGATTTTTCTGCATTTATATTTGTCACTTACCTTGCTTAACTGTGTTTCTTTTAGAGATATCTTTGTGACACTTTCTCTGACATTTTTAGACAGCTCCTATCTCCATTTATTTTATAACAATTCTCAACAAGAGAGAAATACATTTATAGTTTCAACACAACTCCATCATTCTCATTTTGCTGCAACCCATTTTTTAGTTGGCTAATTAGTGTCTTAAGCATAATATTTTCTTTAATGATTTTCCCTTCAGAACTGTAAGGGTACTTAAGTACTGAAAAATGTGTAATACAAACAGACAATCCCATCTCCAAAAACACAAGCCAACATTCTCTACTGATGTAAATTGATAAAGGTCTTTAAAATAAAAATGTTCTCAGTACAATAGATATTTTAGTCCAGGAAGTAATTCAGTAAAGGGAAAGTCTGGGTCCGTCCAAATTGAATAATTCCTATGGTAGGACTCAACGTAAAGTACTTTTTCAGAGTATTCAGTATTTAATCAGAATGAGAGTACTCCAGAAGACTTATTCATAAAGTGGCTGTTCTCTGATCATTTGGGAAATTTATGCTATATGATCCACACCAGCATATCACACATTATCATATCTGGAAACAGCATTGGCAGTGAGCCTTACTCAGTGTTTCATCATTTACAAGTGCTGAAATGACTGAGGTCCTGTATGTACTTTTAGATCAGGTTTTTGCTTTATGAACCACTGAACAAACACTTTTGTTGTGTCACACTACATGAACCTAAGAGTGTATTAATGGGACTAATTTGGTAAAAGGTTGTGTATACAACCTTTTTACTTAAACCAGGATTTTAATCTGTAGAAGGTCTAACACACTGCATCCTGACAATGACTTCTTCTTCTCAGAGACTTTTCACACTATTTGTATCAAACTAAGGTTGATTTTCCTTTTAATGATCCACCACTTCTTGTTGTATCATTGATAGGAATTTGTTTGTCTCCATAGGGCCTTCCACCATGTCACTACAGTTCCAGAAAAGCCCATTGGGAACATCTGAAAGGCTCACTTTCTCTTCTACTTAATTTCCGCTTATTTGAAAACATAAGAGAGCATAGTTCATTTTTCACCTGGAAATTTATGAAAAATGCCAAACATACATTTTTCTAAATTATATTTTTGTGACTGGCAAAGGAGAAACTTTGAGATTCAGTGATATGGAGTCACATGGGAATGAAGCAAATCACTGTCCAATATATACTTGTCCTCTCTAGGTAGAGGTAGCCTACCAACCCAGCATCAGAACGTGAGGGGGAAAAAAAAAAAGAAAACAGAAAAGAAAATAAAGGCTGAGTTCTGTTTTATTTAAGCTCCTGCATGTAATTCTAGCATTTGCATAAACCTTCTTGCACTTTTTAAGGCATTTACCTCAGAATTAGAAACAGAATATCTCTATTTTTCTTATTAAGTTATTTTATAGCAAACATTCCAGTTGCTTTCTCTTTATGCTCAAAAAACCCAGCTACAAATGTTCTCTGTGAAGTTGGATAGCGGCAATTTCATCAGGATTTCACTGAAACAACGAAATTCAAGAGTTTAATCAGCACTTAAAAGTGATGCTTTCCTTTAGAAAAACTAACAATGAGTCTCTGAGTTCAGTCTGTTGCTTATTCCTTAATCTGTAAAAGTATTCCTACTTTCTTAACCTCAATCTTATAATAAATTTGGTTGGTTTATCCTCTTTTTTTTTTTTTCCACAGGTCTTTGAAACATCTCTAAGACAAGGATCTTCCATTTTTAGCTTATCTGAAGTCAAGTTGACAAATACCATCATCATTCCAGAGCATCCTTTGTGTTCTCTGTGTAGTCTGTAATAATGAAGTGATATCTCTGCCTCAGAGGACCTGGAAGCTCCTCTGCTCTGGTCTTCCAGCTAGCCATCCTTCATTGATTTAGGCTTCCCTTTACAAGAACCACTCTTCGGTGGTGCTGCATGAAGTATGACCTTGTCAGACCAGCCCTATGCATTTACTATATAAAATACCTAGAATGCTAAGAACTCCAAATCCATTTCAATACAAAGTACAACAGCTTTTCAGTACATATTTATTAGCTTAAATTAATACAATACACCATACATGCCTTTACTATTGAGATAGAAAGCCAGAAACGAAATATTCACTCATAGTTGGTTCACTTTTTGAGTTGTGGCTTTAAATAGGAACTCAGTGTTCTATGTGAAATAAATATGCAACACATTCGCAAAATCTGTTAGGAGTACAAAATGTTAGCTCTGTTACATCTTGTTCAGCTAAGCAGACATGACTTATTTTCAAAACTGTTAATAATTATTAAAAACTTCTTGGAATAATAAATACAGTACTTATATTACTTCTTAACTGTACATTCAAAACAGCAGAGTCCAGCAGCACCATATAAAGAGAGAAATCAAAGAACAGGTAGTAGACAAACAAAGAGTTGTAAAAGGGTGGGTACAATAGCATTACTTGGTCTTTTCAGTAACTTGTTTTGGAAGAAACAGCCCATGATAGACTTCAGTTATAATACTATCACAAAGTGATTTACTCTTTGAGCTTCTGAATATAGAGCAACTGTCTTTGCCTTCACAGACTCAAAGATATCTGGCAGCCAGGAAAACTCAAATTCATGAGGAAATGGCTGAGTCCTGGTGGCCAGACTCAAAACATCTTGTTCCAGGGTCAATTAGAGCTTCTCTTTCCCCGTGAATGTGTTGTCTATCTTTGCCCTTAAATTTCACTAACTCAGCTTTTGGCTTTTCCACCACCTACTCCGTTCCCTAAAGTGTCTTGCAGAATTCTCTCTGCTGCCCTTAACATCAGAAAAGCCTCTAATTTAACAAACCATGTGCCTTCACTTGCCCAGATTCCTTATGGTAGGACCAATTTACCTTTCCTCAGCTTGTCTTCTTGAAACATCTTAGCTGTATGAGTTTGTGGCTACCCTTATTTACTGTAATGCTCTCCAAGAAGATTCCAAGGCTTCATCTAAGAATGCAGGGAAATGGTATGGATGTGACTTTATATAGAGATGGTAGGGCCTGGGCTTTATTTTCATGTGTCACCACACACTGAAAACCCAAGTATCAGAGAACAGTAAGCTAAATACCCTTTTTTCCCCCAACATAGTAAGAAGAAGGTACATAAACTCTTACCAGGAATGAAAAAAAATAAGAAAATATATCCCCCAAGGTCCAGGACACAGGTAATGTCTCTACTGGACTTCTGAGCCTCTATACAAGGCAAAATAAGGAAGCTAATCCCTTGAAAGTTAAAAAAATGGGAAATAGCTTCATTATGAGAGCAAATTTCTATAAAGCATTTTCAAAGCTATTAAAAAGCAAAGGCTGTTACTGTCTGTTCCCGAAGTGGTGCCAATGTAAATAGCATGAAAATAACTTATGTTTGAAAAGCAAGGTGCTTCACAATGAAGGCTATTATTTCACTTTTAATTTGTCCCTTGAGGCCTCTTTGTAACAAGTGTCTTAGACCCATTTGCATTATGTTCTACAGTAGGGAGGGCTATCATCTCCTAATCACTTTGCTTACGTTATTCGGCACTATCTCTTTATCTTGCTAATAGTTTTTCTGCAATATCTCTTACTGCTAACTTGCAGTTTTAGACAAGTTCTTTACTCTTCTAGCACGAATTACACTTGGGTGTTTGTGAATTAGCTTGATATGGCTTTGTGACTGGACAGAATCTCAAGGCCTCATTGTAATGGAATACTTTCCACTTTCTAGGAAAAATGCAAGAAAAGGGATTCCCATTACAAATTATTTGCAAATAATATTGCCATTCTGGGAGCCTCTATTCCTTTCCATCTCTTTGTATATGGTTGTCAGGTGCTTCTGCTCCAGTGAGAAGTGCAACTGTAGAAAAAGGTAAATTGACTGCTGTGATGGTGTTGAAAGAATTTGGATTAACCATTTAGACAACCAAGAGCTGTTTGCAGTGATTGCCTTTCCCAAGGACACATATTACAAGAACTGTAAGGGAACTCTGGACTGCATGCTTCCAGTAGACATAATTTTTGTGGTTACAGAATCACAGAAGCATTTAGGTTGGAAAATACTTCTAAGATCATTGAGTCCCACCTTTGACCAAAGAGCACCTGATCAACTAGGTCTTGGCACTAAGTGCCACACAGTCATTTCATGAACACATCCAGCTATAGTGCCTGGCTCATTGCCCTTCTCTGGACTTGTTCCAGCACCTCAATGTCTTTCTTTGAGTAAGGGGCCCAAAACGGGACACAGGATTGGAGGTGGGGCCTCACCAGTGCTGAGGACAGAGAGACAATCACTGTCCTGATCCTGCCAGGCACACTATTGCTAATACAGGCCAGGACACCATTGGCCTTCTTGCCCACCTGCTGGTTCATGTTCAGCTACTGTTGACCAGTACTGCAGGTCCTTTGCCACCAGTCATCTTTCCAGCCACTCTTTCCCAAGTCTGTAGCACTGCCTGGGTTTGTTATGACCCAACTGCAGGGCCCAGCACTTGGTCTTTTTGAACCTCATTCCACTGGCCTCATCCCATTGATCCAACCCTTCCCGATCTCTCTGCAGATCCTTCCTAACCTCCAGCAGATCAACAATCCCACCCAACTTGGTATCAACTGCAAATGTGCTGAAGGTGCCCTCAAACCCTTCATCCAGATCATTAACAAAGACATCAAACAGGGCTGGACCCAGTACTCTGGGGAGTACTGGATTCCACTCGTGAGCGGCTGCTGGCTGGATATAACTCCACTCACTACCATTCTCTGGGCCCAGCCATCCAGCCAGTTTCTAACACAACACAGAATGTACCCCTCCAAGATGTGGGCTGCCAGCTTCTTCAAGAGAATGCCATGGGTGTCAGTATCAAAGGCATTGCTTAAATCCAAGTAGACTACACCCTACGATAGTAGCTGCTTGGGAGCTGAATTCTGCAGAAAATCACTTTTGCTCCATTTGCTTGGACTCCTGTTGATATGTAATCTTTCACTTCTTTTTTTCTTGGTAAGGATTGCCTAGCTGTCCCATAGCTCCAATCAATAGACAAAAAGGCTTTGTAACAGAAGGACTGAGTGCCTTCCTGCTTTACCCACCACAGAAGTGAAGGACTCTCTAAGTTCAACTCATCTGCATGATGACCATTCTAGAAATTGCAGAGATTCCTGATTCCTTGCTTGCTTTTAACATGAGAACTAATATGGATGGAAAGGTGGAATGGACTGATCTTGAATCATGCATAGCTAGAAACTACACCACTGAGAGAGACAATTCTAAGACTCAGGGTCTCCCAGCTCTTGGATGTATACATTCTCAAGTAGGAGCTTTTGCCTGGCAAAGACAAGATAGTGCCATGAAGGTAATTGTAGGAGTAGTTCTCATTTCTAAGGGACCATCTCCTAGACCATGCTGAATTTCTACCTGATCATTTCCCCTGTGGTCTAAGTAAGAATGCAGTTACACTCATTCTGAAAATTTCCCAGTTCTTCTGTTTGACTACAATGCCTCCCTTCAAAGAAAGATGGCTCCTTTTTCAAGAGGTGTCATCTTACTTTTGAAGAAAAGAGGAGTGTATATGGTAAAACAGTTCCTCCCTGAAAAACCATGGCTATGTATCTCTGAAATACACTTATTCTTCAAAGACTTCTTTAATTCTAGGTTTAAACTGACCTACATTCCACAGCAATTTGGCATACCCTTTTTAATTTGAAAAGTATGCACTTCAGCTGTAATTATATACATTACTTACATTTAGAAGAGTGAACTGTATATTACTGTTTCTTTTACTGATAGCTTTTTCTGCTCTTCATTCAGAAAATTTATTATTACCTGTCTGAGACCTGAAAAATAAAACCACCTTCTGCAGCCTTCAACTACACAAATCCAGTTTTTCATGAGGAATAAGGACTTCTGCCCTATGAATGCTGAGTGGCTGAGTGACTGAGTGACTGCTAGGTGTGAGAATCATCACTTTGAAAGGTGTGTATTTTCTTATAGTGGCAGAGAGCTGCAGCTACATAACTATAGTCTTAGCAAACCACAAATATATGACTATATTTAACTATAACTTGCTATGTATTGAGCATGATAGCAATGTATTTCAAATACAGGTAAGTGGCAGGGAAGTGAAGAAGGTAGTAATATTTGGAAGAGATGCACCATATATATGGATTTTAACCTTTTAAGCTGGAATGTTGTAAGAACATATGACAAATTGTATGACCTTAAATTTTTATTTCCTTATAAGTAATGGCATGGTGTAGGGCTATTTGTTGTTTATCTTGAAGATGCAGAAATTAATATGCTGGCCAAGCTATTAATGCAACTAGTGAAAAGTGTAATGAAATACGCTTTTTGCACCTTTGTTATGAACATGTGATTGCATGGGAATCCGAGGATGAAAAGCTGGGTGTGACTCAGTAAAAACAACATGAGTGAATTGTTCTGAAAGGCCTGGAGCTTACTGCTCAAGACACTTTGGTAGGAGAAAATTTCTGGATCCAGTAAGAGGGAATCAAAAACCAGTTTTCCTCTGTGAGGTACTACTTGTCCTATAAAGGTTAGTTTTGTCTTCTAAAATAAAAATTGACCAGAACTGTGTGTTTCCAAATTATCTTAACTACTCATGATAAACTGAGGAGATAAATGACAAAACTGCATTTTTTTCAATGAAATTACTCCTATTTTTTATACGTAACTATAGCAAGACTGTGAATGCTGCATGCTGCTGCCCATTAGAGGTATTGGTCTGAGTAGGCAGTAGAACAAAATGTCAACACAGTCTATGCTATTTCACTTGAAGAATTGCTGAATACTCCCATGCTGACTGAAACAAAGTGTAAACATTCCTTGTGCCAGAGGAAGAGTTTTTGCAATAAATTCCAGTCCTTTCAAAGCATTACAGAACTGCCCTTCACTGCCTCCCAAGACATTAGTATTTCCTCTTAATTTCTTTCCCATTTCTCACTCTAAGTGGTCGAATTAAGAGTAACTTCAGTAAATCAAAGTATTTGGACTGTGTTAGTTCTGAATGTTGACAGCATTTTCATACATTTCATGTTTAATAGTACTCTGACTTAAAATGTGAAATACTTAATATTTTCAGATATTTTTGAGACATATGGTTAGAAACATTCATATATATTTCGTCAGATAATAAATCAGATGCTAAAGTATGTTGCTTTCTGCTAATGAGAAAATTGCAAGTAAGTATCTATCCCCATATAATAAAAAATAAACTTCTGTACCTAACCTGTTGTCTGCTTATACATCAAATGGATAAATACAAAAATGTTATTGTTCAATACCGCATTTCTCAGTGGCTTTTTAATGTATGTGTTTTACCCTAAGTTATTTTTATTAATTTGGCTTGTTTATTTCTTAAGACTACTACAGACTTCCAGGCCTTGGCAAATTACAGTCTGGTTCCCATTTTCCAGCTGTTTTAAAATGTCCATTTTAAATGCCTACAAGCATCGTTTGTTTTTCCATTTTTCTTTCCAGCAATTCTTTCAAACTCTTGTTCCTGTGCTTGAAATACAAGTAATCAGAGAGAGAGTGGCCAAGTCTGGCCTTTTCAAAGGATCTAAAGCTGAGATGTTCTTTGTTGTTTGCAAGCTCTCCCTCTCCTTGGCTCTCCTCTTTGTCTGAATTTCCTCTTCTCTTCCCCAGTCCTACCTCACTTAACGCTTCTTCCTTCTCATTGCAGTAGGACTCTCTGAAGTCCTTCATCATGCACTCAGGTTTGCTAGAGAGATCTTGAGCCACGTACAGCTTGTTGTCATCATGATGACACATGGCAGGGCTGTACCGCCCTGTCTCATAGCAGTTGTCTTCCTCTTCTTCCTGGTATGAGCTTCCCTTGGCGCTCTCGCCATCAGAATGAAATGAAATTCCCTTTCCTTGTCTTTTCTGGGAAAGATCAAAGGGCTCTTCCTGTTCCAAGCTTCTCAAGACATTTGTCTGCGACAGAGCAATTCTTCCTCTTCCAAAACCTTGCAGTGGTTTGAGGGGAGGAGAAAAGGAAAAATTTATATATAGGAAATTTTACTACTTAATACATGGTTAAAGAATAAAATCTAAGGTGGCCTTCTAGAGACTTTACTCCTGTCTTCCATCCAATCGTCTCCAAATACTTTACTATTTACATATCCTTTGAGACTTCAGATGCTGCAAAAATGAGTGCTATTGTATACACTTCACAGCCAGGTCAGGACACACAAAATGTTGTATTATAGATGCCACACTCTTGATGAGGGAGCAAGAAAGAAAAGTGAAGTGTTCTAGCCTTTTGTAAACTACTTTTTGTCAGTGAATCTACCCACTTCCTCCTTCCTATTCTTTTTTAAATGAAAACTTTGATCTAAAACATCACAGTCCATAATCCAAGTCCAGCTTTTATATATTACTTTTTCAGAGGAGTGAAAGAGCCTAAAATCATATTAATGTGTTTGTTCTGTGGACACTCTGGTTCAAAGTTAGTACTTTAAAAGTAAAAAGACAATAAAGTCTGTGGCCTCCACTCTCCTAAATTTTTTCTTTCATCTACTGAAATGAATCATCTGAAAAGCTCTATGTAAAAGCTCTATGAAGCACTAAATAGTGCTTCAGCTTGAGGAAATCATTATAAACAAATCATGATTTTGAGCAGTGTAGTGTAAATCTGCATATCTTCCTGAATCTGAGTTGTCTTAATATTTGTCAGAGTGCCTTCCTTCTTACTGGAAGTGCAGATGTTACCCAGGAGGCAACTGTGGACTCTGATATGCTGCAAGCACTAGGAGACACTGATGATGATTCAGATGCAGCAGGCATAGGTCATCATAATTAAAGACTAGTGATAGTACTGGGGTGACAATTTCACCTGATACATGAACGTCAGTATTTTACTTGCTTTTGTTTTCTTTGGTTTGCTTTTTCCCCCAGTATGTGAATCCAGATTCTGAAGAATCTATGCAGTCTCACGGGATAATAGATGCTGCTTTGCAAAAGGCTGCGTTTGTTAAAATGATATGTAAGGAAGTGGCAGGCCTCAAAAATTGTGTTGTGTCCAATAAGCCTCAAGGGATGCAGAATCTCTGTACAATGAAAAGCTCTTAGGCAATCTCCAATTACAAGTAATTGTCTAGCTAGCATGGTGCTGTAGGAGGTTTACAGAAAAAAACCTGAACCAAAAACAACCAAAAAGCACTTATTTCATTACTCCCATTCGAGTCTTTGTAAATTTTACACCAAATGTCATTAGAATAAGTATTTTACATATATGCTAGACTTCCTTAAAGCTTGAATTTGAGGAACACTAAGAAATCTTATCCATCAAAGGATTATTTGTCCACAAAACCTTAAAAAACATTTCTTGGATAATCAAACTCTCAAAAGAATCTTCCTAATTCTTCCACTTCTTTAGTTAGCATTGACTTGTGTGCGCACATGATGATGACTTTAAGAGTGGTACGTGGTAGGTAGCAGACTGGAAATGCTTTGCAGGACACCCTGAGTAGTCAAAAATCCTTATAATTTCAACTGGGGGAGTAGTATCTCCTCCTGGTCATATGCTCCTTTGTAAAATGGGTCTTGAGCCTATGACCTTCACCTGACAACAGCTATGTCAATACAGTACAGAATAACCAGGGCTCTTGGACAGAGAGACATTCAGGCTTACATCTGCATTCTAGACTGGAATCCAATAAGCAGTAAACAAGACCCAGATATGTTCTAGATTTTCTGCTTCTGTCAGTTTAGGATTAATTTATGATTTATTGGGGATCTCTGATCTGTGACACTGTAGTAATACAGTTAATAATAACTTCCCAGGCTTATGGGATTCTATCACCGACAATACCATTGTATCTATGGTACAAGTTTGTGGATCAGTAGTACAAAACACACTTGGGTTTAATGATATGCATCTTCAGATTTCACAGGAATAACCTTGTTGAAAAATATTACCTTGAGAATGAAATCCTCTTTCCATAACCCCATGTTTGACTTTCATGTGCCTGGTTAGGTTCCCCTTCAGGGTGAATTTGCTGGGACAGTAGAGGCACTTGAAAGGCTTACTATCCGAGTGCAAGTGCATGTGACCCATTAAATTGTGCATTCTGTTGAATTCCTTTCCACACAGCTGTAAAAACAGAAGAAATGAAAATTATTCATTTGAAGCAGTATTTGCAAGGAGAACATTTTAAAAATAAATAGGACCTACACTTCTCAACTTGAGCCCTGGAACCTTTTGGCTTCAATGTGTTTTTCAAAGTTCCAAGCAAAAATCCTACAGAGTATGTGGCTGAGTATCTAGGGCCCTCTGCACTGATGACATTTTTTAAATTTGGTGACCGAAACTACAGTCAAGGATTTCCCAAAGGAAAGCAGTGTTGTTGTAAGGAGGGGAGACACTTATCTGAGTAATCTGGAAGGCTCTTAACTTGAATGATGTGCAAAGTATAGCTTTTTGTCCTGGTGAATCATTTCATCTGTATTTTATAAATCTAGTCTTGAATCAAGAACAATGCCAGGCAGAGATGGAGATACAAAATAAAACCAATTAAGGGTTTCTATGATGCAGCTGAACAGAATATTATTTCTTCTTTAAGTGGAAATTAAATGGCTACACATTTTGCTTAAAGCTAGAAAAGGCAATTCCTTATTTTAGTTTGTTTCTTGCTTGCCCTTTTTTCTCTGATCCCTTTATCATTTGTTTATCTACTTCCGTGTTTTGGTGTCTCTGGTGAGTAAGCTGGAATTTAAAGAGTCATGAGGCTGAAAGAATGACTCAGCTTTCCCTGAAGCATGTTCCTGCCAGCTCAAGCGATTGATTGTGCAATTTTCCCTTTGATGGAACAATAAGGGTGTATTATTTTTCATTGTTGTTGTTTATTTACATGATCCTTTTGTAGTATGGACTCTTATAAATCAAATGTATTCTCAAGACATGAGAGTTTGACATCACTATTACAAGCATCTAATCTTACTTGTCTTCTGGTCTTTCCTTATCAGGATTCAAAATTTTATTCACATTCAAGTGGCTATTTCCATCCTCTGCAAACTTCTGTGTTTGCTTTCTACTTCAGCTCTTTTTTTTTTTTTTCTTTTTCTGCCTGGTTTTACCATCAGATTTTAATTTATTAAAATCATCTTAATTACTATTTGAGCCAGAATCACCATTACAGAATAATCAAAACTTCCATCTATCAAGCTAATCATCTGACAGGCAACTAGTTAATTAAAAAGAAATTATTAGGATTCCAATAAACATTTTTTGTATAACCTGAATTCTGCTTTTATTTATTTGGGTATTGCAGAAGGTCTGATACACTACTTGTAAATTCAAATTTGGAAAATTATCACCTGGAATATCTGGATGAAATGTAGATAGTAGAAAGATCCTTGGTGAAACAGTACTGTATCCTTTGCATTTTAAACTCTCTTGAGGGAAAATGGCCTCAGTGCATTTGTACAAAAACTTCCAGGTGTACTGTTTTAAAAATAAAGACTAGAGCTGAATCAGGGCTGCAAAAATAAAGTCTAGAAATATTCATGTACTTTTTAAAAAGATATTTGCTTCAGATGCATATGTTGACTTCTGTTATTTTCTCTGTAATTTTGCTAAAACAAATGTTCTAGCAAATAAATTTATCAGCCAAGATTCATCAAGACAGTCAGACAAAAAAAAAAAAAAGAAACAACTGAAAATAAATTATTAATTTTTAAAAGTAAGGTATCTGTTTCCAGGGGTCATCCACCCACGTAGGAAAGAGTACTGTCTCTTCTTTACATTATGATATAGATAGTAGATAATAATAGAGATACTATGCAGGATCACTTATATTCGGAGAAATTAATGCACCAAATAAACACTCTGAAAGTGCTGGGAGGAAACAAAGAGAAGTACTGATGAGCACAGAAAATTCACAAGGTATAACAGTAGCTGATTGTACCCTGACAGCCACTGGAACAACTAATAACGTGTCAATATTACTCTTGCTACAAAAATGCCAGTTATAGCTCTCTATCACCTCTTAGCTGAAAGCTTCTGGTTACCTGCTTGTATTGTGGCTGACCTATGTTGCTACCAGATTTTGCTTTCCTATAGCTAGGTCTTTATTTCTTTATCTAAACTGGTAACCAAGGAAAATCAAGGTGAATAGGTGAGTGAATAGAGTACTTCATGCAAATCTGTGTCTTTAGAAGTTCTTGAGTATTAAAACCAATCTAGTAGGAATATTTATTTTCATTCTGCCAAGGCAATATTTATTTTCTTCTTCCTTCATAAAGAAAAGACAGGGGACTTCATAAAGGATAGTTCTTTACAGTATGAAAGTTCTTTGTCTCTGAATACAGTTGAGAGGTTTTCTATTTCCAAAAGTCAAGTATATCTCAGGGATAAGTAATGTGTGCTTGTCATGAAATCTCCTCTGGGTACACAAGGAAATGGCACTAGAGTGGAGAGGTGTGGCAGGAAAATAAAAGAAATGCAGATAGGAAAATTGTTTTTCAAAATGATGGTTCTGTATGTCATGGTCTTTGTGTAACAGGTCCTTTTCAAAAGGCACAATACACCTTTTGGATGAATATCTATGGTCCAGAGGGTAAAGTAAGGAGGGTTTTTGTCGCTTGTTGAAAGAATGCAACTCAAAGCTAGCTGGGGTACACAGCTAATGTTTAATGAAAAGCCTGAGTCTGCAGAACAAACTAGAAGATTGTACAAGGTTTTCTGTCTCTGTGGCATGATGGGGATGTGAGTACTGATAAGCAGAGTGTGAAAGATGATGCTGAAACTGTTGCATTGGAGGGAGCTCCAGAAGTACTCACTACAGAGCACCATAGCACTCGAGATGCAAAGTTTATGCAAGAGAACTTGAGATGTCGGGAGCTTGTGGACTTTTTGATAGGCTGTCTACTTTAGACAAAATAAAATTAAAGCCTTGAAGAAGCAGACCTCAGCTGCAAGTCTGTCGAAAATACTTTGTTCACTGGCTGATGAAATGGCCTTCAGTGCTGTTTGATAGAAAAGCCTGCATTAGTTCAACCCTAGAATTTGTCTTCCTAAGACACCACATGAAGTATCCCACTTTTAGATTTGTCAGCCTGTTTTGTTTCTTCTCAAAGTACTTCTCTCTCACATTTTCTTTGGTTTTGACTCCTGATTAAAACACACAATTTTAGATGAGGAAAAAAGTAGAGTTCAAAATTTCTGCTGCAAAATGTATTTGGCTGGGCTGGAGAAAAATCCACTGCATTCTTTATTGGCAGTCTAAAGCTGGTTACTTCAGCACTAGAAGCAACAGTAAATTTCATGGAACCTTCCTCTACAAGTCAGAGTTAACACTGTTGGTGTAACACCTTCATAATTCTTCAGTCTTTTTTTTTCTTAAACAGAAATAAACAAGGCAACATGGGCTCAGGACTTTAAATGCTACAGAGAAGTTCACTCTTCAAAGAGAAATCAAACACAGATCCAGGCTGCAGCTGGATGAGGAAACAGAAGGAACAACTATTTGCTACTCTCTCACTTCTGATAGTCTGTGCTTAGCTGTGATTAGACACATAGGAAAGCTCATGTTTTCTTTTGCTATGAGAAAAAGGTAAAGAAAACCACTGCATGTGGTGAAGTAGAAAGGCTACTGCTGTGCTCTCTTTCCCTTGCATTCTTCTTCTTTTTTTTTTTTTCTTCATAAGAAGGGTGTTCCTTTCCTCAAAGAGAGAGGGAGAGGGAGAATGACTGTAAACTGTCCAAAAGGACCGTGAGAAAACAGGAAGCTTTGAAAAGTACAAGAGAAAGCAAGATGAAATCTATTTGCAGGCGGTTCCCCAGGGACATTCGAGCCATTGTTAAGCAGGCAGTTCATACAGCTATATCCTTCCTTCTGCTGAGGAGGAGCTTGGTGCCAAAAGGCTGCTATCTGGTCATTGCCTTAACCCTCCAAGTACCAACCAGAAATATTTGCTTTCAAGGGTGTTTTGATGGCTCTGTCAGAGAAGCAATGTTAGGATGTTCCTAACACAGAAGAGCAATTCCTGATTTTGCCTTTGCTTATTGTTGCAATCTCCACTCTCAGGGGCGCTTATGTTGATTTATACCCCTTCAGCCACAAGAGAAATGGGTTCACTGTGCTTACTTGTTTCTTTCCTCCTAGGAACACTGGGTGGGGACAGAAAAGTAAAAAAATAAGAAAAACAGGTGTTCCTGTAGAGCTTTTGTTACTGGCTGGAAAACATTCTGGAGATACTCCATTTCCCAGTTCCAGCTATTGCCATCTCCAAGTTTTAGTAGTCTATCATCATCAAGCACTACGCTGAACACAACCTTCCAGCTAATCTGCACGTACCTAAAAAATAGTGTGGGTCCACATAATGCACACACAACAGCTGATGAAACCATTTAGTTTCTTTTCTGAAATTTAAGGAGTCAGAAGAGGACTTTGACCACATGGGAACAGAAAGACAGGTTTGCAGATGTTCTCAAAGAATGAAAATCTCCAGCAAACTTGAGATGAAACTCCTCAAGCATTTCAGTGAAAAAAATTCTTTTATCAATATAGAATAATGTAAGATCTTGTATTTTAATAGGATATAAAATAGAATGAAACAAAACAATACAGTTGAAAGACTTTGCTGCTATTTTTTCAAAGTAAAATAACAAAGCACAATTATGAAATCAGAAAGATTAGTTTTTACATTTTCTTATTAAAATTAGCACTGAATGTTATATATTCCTATGACATTTTGAACTTCCACATTTTTCCAAGAGACACAATTCCACTTAAAATTTGCCATCCATCTCTGCTTTTTTATGAAATGTTCCTTTTAAGAAAATATTCAATTCCATAAAGACATAGGATGAAAGAGTTCTAGAAATTGCTTCCAGACCAGTCTTCAGTTACTTATGCATAAACTGGGTAATATGCTTTACTCTGTACCTGCAGCCCTATTAGAGCAAATTATATTGGGAATAAAATCTACAATCTTTGACTTCACAAGGTATGACTACAGTAAGGAACCAGATAGGCAGCAAAAGGAACTTACATATACTGAGTAAGAATATCAGCATGACTAATTCATGAGGAATATATTAGAGATGAACAGGGTCAAGAAAGTCTTAAAGGTTTACAGGGATGAAGGAGAAGAGAGGATGGAAAGGGAATTGCAGCCTCCAATGTGCTGGAGAGAAGCAACAAACTGGAATTTGCACAGGATTGTAGAAAGGCCAAATGGTCTCAGAGGCTGTTTTGTTAGCATACTGATGCCTGGAATTTCCGTTTGACAATTACACTTGGCCCATTCAAATCCCTTCTGCAGTTGTAGTTTGCTATGGCTTTTTTTGACTCCTTTTTTGGACTGTTGCATAGCATCCCTGTGTGAAGTTGTGGCTGCTGCATTTCCATGATTCTCTGCAGGGTGTATGACTTGATTTATGGGTTTAGTCAGTGTTTCAAGCTATTAAACACTTAGACCTCCGTTTGGATGGTTGTACAAAGCAAATGCCAGGTATGTTTGTTGTCCTCAAACATCTATGGTACTTAAATGCTCTCAAAACAAAACCCAAACTATGTGAGGATGAAAGTTGAAGGGCGAGGGAGTAAAACACAGGTATTTAACTCTATCATTTTGTGTATAAGAAGAATCTGCATAAGGATGCAAATAAAGAAAACCAGGCTGGTTTATGCTGATTTAAATGCGGCAGCAGTATGTGTTAAAAAATCTTGTTTTTCTAATTCTACAATATCACAAGATGACAATATCAAAGAAATACACTGCAGATTAATGATTCTGTCACCAAATGCGCTTACCTTGCATTTAAAGGGTTTGACATCAGAGTGAACAATCATGTGGGCCTTGAGAGTCTGCTTTTGCACAAAGCTCTTGAAGCACAAATGACATTGGTAGGCTCTGATATTGGTGTGGATCAGGACGTGTCGCTTCATGTTGGCCAGCAGAGTAAACTCCCGGCCACAAATTCCGCATTTGTGCTCTTTCACACCCTGCAAGAAAAGAAAGATTCTGTAGATGGAAAGTTTTCCAAATAACTTAATGTTTAGTAAAGGAATTTATGAATTATTTATTCCACATTAGAAAAACAGATACTGAATTATTTCACTTTTAACATTTGTTCAAGTAATAGATACCTATATATTTTCTCCTGAGAAATTCTTACAATGTTTTGAGAGGCAGAGAAGCAAAACAAAATGTAAGCTTAGTGAAATAATGAAATAATGAAATTGGTTTACAAATCAATGAGACAGTCTATATCAGTGCTTCCCTGTCCTATTCTACTGCTGAAGTAAACTGTTGGTCAAATGTGTACATTTGTTGCCCAAGAATAAAAGTTAACCAGTTATAAGACTAAAGTAATACTCGCCTTTGCTAATTGAATACCATTGAATTATGAAAAAGGCATAACCTTGTTTTGCAGAAAGCTATAGAAAATAATCTGAAGCAACTGAGAAGTAGTCAAGCAATGTCACCATATAAGATAATACATCTTACATTCTTTGAAGATGGAAAAACTGTTTATTCTTAGTGGGATTTGCAGTAACCCTAATGGAATTATCTCCTTTTGTCTGAGTGTTATAGAACATTTTTGTCACCTTTTATGCCATCCAGTCAATTTACTAATGCATAATTCAATGTTCTTACACTCTTGTGGTCTGTCAGCTTCTCAAAATGTGATTTAGATAGTATGGAAATCAAAGAGTTTGTCATCAAACACCTTAAGAGTTTGAGTGTAACTTGGTGAAGATAATGAGGATTTACTAGTGAGGTGCTGAAAGCAATTACTCCTCCTTCAGGCCTTTTTTACAAAGACACAAAATGACTGTCAGTGGTTTTCACAGTTAATTTAAAAGCTGAATCTCTGAACATCACCAGCAGCTTTGAGTGTCTGCTTATCTGATGGGAGGCTTCTGCTTGGTAAGCTATGTACTGTAAACTATATTCACAGCAAAATCCATCTGTAGCTGCGGACAATGAAGCAGAAGCTCTCTAAAGGGTCAGGGGCATTTAATTTTCTATGACTAAAAAACTACCCAGTCTTCAATTAATAGAATTTTGCACAGTAAATCCAAAGACCAGGGAATCTCCAAGAAGAGCAGAAATTATAATCATTAGGCAGGAAAGAAAACACAAATGTGGAAGTAAAGGTTGTTGGTTTTTAAAAGAAAATACATCTGTAAGACTAAAATGCTGTAGCTTTCTGCATTTTATAAAATGTTTTTCATGTGAAAACCAAAATTCAAGAATTAAAGGAAAAATATGCAAATCTGGAAGTGAATTTTTTTAAAAAGTGAGGGGTTTAGACTTGTCCTAACCGTATTTTTATAAAGGTGTATAGTCCATTTCATAGCTTCTTGAATAAAACAATTATATTTTTCCTATTTTTGAAAGCAATCTTTCTGGAAGTGTTCCAGAGGTTGCTCCTACGGTAAACTGACTCTATTGTCACTGTTGTCAGCAGTGGCAAGACTGCCACTTGATACAAATTGGCTGTGATCATGGTCCTGCTTGTCCATTTCTATTAACTGGCATTCTGGATAACATATGCACAAAGGGGACTTTTTCTTTGGGGTTTTGTATTATAATCGTTCTTCAAAATTTGATGAGTAATAATATGCTTTCTTTTGCTGCAGTCTACTGCAAAATCACTTAATTCCTAATTAGGGGAACAAAGCAGCAGAACTGAAGTTCAGTAAAAAAAAATCTTTTAAAATTTTGGAGGCAGGTGATGGTGACGGTTATTATACAGCTCTGCAAAATTAGGTTTTGTTACAGAAGGCCATTCTAAAGATAAAATCCAGAAATGGAGAGATGTGAATACAGTTTTGGGAAGTAATACAGGTGGTTAAATTGAACGCCTATTTGTAAAAAAGTGGGTTTGTGTGTGCTTTCTTAAAACGGACAGAGACATCTGTCTCATACTACTGCCAGCAGTGCTGGGGTTTCTGCTCTCTGTAAGACTGACAAAAGCTGGGAAAAGCCAACGTGGGGCTCTGTAGTCTGCCCACTTTATGGGGAAGCAGATACTTGTATCTTTAGTAGCCTGTAATCTCTCTGCTACCTTCAAAGGCAAGGTGAGAGCACAACCCATGCTTACCTTGTGAGTTAGGGAGTGTTGTTTCAGATGGTGGGGCTGCACAAACTCCATGCCACATTCAGTGCAGATGTACGGGCGGATGTCTTTGTGCTTCATCATGTGGTTTTGCAGCTGACTTGGGTACTGGAAGGTCTTATCACATTCGGTGCAGTTGTACTGTATAGGACCACGGTGGGTGGTTAGGTGTCTCTTCAGCTGGGCCAGAGTTGGAAAGTCCAGACCACACTCCACACAAATGTTCTCTCGGCCACTCTCATGCTTAGATTCATGTGCTTTCAGCTCACTGGGATAGGCAAAACCTCTGCCACAGATCCTGCAGTTGTAAGGCTTGATGTCACTGTGCTGCATCATGTGTCTCTTAAGGTGACTGGTTTGAGTGAAAGCCTTGTGACACACCTGGCACTTGTGTGGCCGAGTGCCCTGGTGTGTCAACATATGTGTGTGCAAGTGGCTCAGCTGCTTGAAAAGCTTGCCACATCGGGTGCAAGCATGTGGCTTAATGCCGCTATGCCCTAAGATGTGGGTGACCAAATTGTACTTGGATGTATAGGACTTCTCACACATGGGACATTGCCAGCGTTTCTGTTCACCCCCCACATCAACATAGTAACTGTCATCTATCTGAAGGTTGACATCTACTCTTTCCACTTTCTGTTTATTTTCACCACTTTCTCTTACTTCAGCCCTCCTGAAGGGTGGTTCTGGAGGTCTTTTTATTTGAAAGGGGTTCCTGAAATGAAAGTTTGGTGGCACGATGAAAGGAAACATTAAGCCAGGGTGGACTTTGGGATAATAAGGGTAAGGAGCCTGCATGAACGCTGGGTTACTGGGCCATGACATGTTAGGCTTCACTGGTTCTTGCTTAATGGGCTTGGCTCCAAAATGCTCCAAAGTTCTGTAGAATTGAAAACCAAAGTTGCAGAGGTCAATCATCTGGGAACTGTACTTAGGCTGTGCTGGCTGTTGGAACACCAAGGGGAGACCGGAAGAGCCTATGTCACTGTCATCTTCAGGTCTGTCTGGTGGTGATGAGGAGTCCTCAAGGGTGATGGAAGGAGTCATTTTTATTGGCATGCTCTTGCGTTTCCGAGACCCTCCTTCCAAGGACCCCTGGAATGTTTCCATGTCTTCAAGAGGAGGAGGGCCATAGCGGAAATGTGAGAGATGCGTTCTGAATTCATCAAATGGAGTTGTTCTGAGTGGCTTTGTAATAGGGCTGAGTGGCTGAAGGCAGCGGGAGAAGGGAGAGGCTTGGGTATTGTCCACATTAAAACTCGTTTCTTTGTTCTTCATCATACTTGATGTTGTCCTGTGTGGCTTGAATCCTTAAAGTAAGCAGAAAACCCAGATCTCTTTATTCTTCTGTTCTTCATTTTATTGCCTATTTTATTGTTTTGAAGGTTGTTGGGGGTTTTTTATAACTAAATACAACTAATGTATCTTAGACCCATATAAGACAAAGGCCTTATAAGCAGAATTAAGTTGCCCAGTGAAGAACAGAGAAGCTTTGGTCTTTCTGCAGCAGATTTGGTGGTTTAAATCAAGTTGGACCCACACAACATCCTTACAATATAAATATTCTGTACCATGACAGCCACTTCACAGCTGAACCTGTATGGCAGTGTATCTGTTTACTTTAATTCAGTTAGGCTGTTTATGGGCAAAATTCTGTCCTTGGATGTGCATGCATGGGCTCTAGAAATTGGCAGTGCATCTAAAGGTTATGGCAATATAAACAATAATGTGGACATTTACTATGGTTGTGACATAAAAAGCCAAAGCCAAAAAATATTGAGCTTCTTTGTATCATTAACATGTGCTGCTGTGAGAGAAAACAATGGCCAAGGGATCTAAGGACACTGTGTACCATCAGGTTTTGCGCCGTGTTTCCTGACTTCTCTCACTTTGTATTGTAATAAGAAGGCGGAGATTAATTTATTTTCTTTGTTTTAATCCCAGAGATATTTACCTGGCAGATTTGGAGGATGAAAGACATTTGACAACTCTCCAAATTACATTCAGTTTAATAGACTTTATCTAGGTTTTTTTTTTGTTTCTAACAGGGGGGGCAAAATCTCCACTATAAAATCAAATGTAGAATTAATGTCAACAAACCCCCTGGGACTCCACAGAAGTTGATAACTAAGAATGCTCTAAGATTTTCTAGCAATACAATGTGACAAGGCAGATAAATAATTTTCTTCTGGCAAAATTTTTTGTTCCACTGATCATAGAGGTGCTGTCTCCTGGAATTGGAGTTCATCTAAAACATTGGCTATAAACTTCAGTTCATCATAAGTAAGGCTGCTACATTTTCCCTTGCCTTTCTAGAACCATAGAATCCTTTATGTTAGAAAATACTTTTAAAATCATCAAGTCCCACCATTAACCCAGCACTGGCAAGTCCATCACTAAAACATGTCCTTAAGCACCAATGTCTACATCTTTTAAATACCTCCAGGTATTTAAATACCTCCACTTCCTTGGGCAGCCTGGTCTGGTTCTTGACCACCTTTTCCATTAAGAGGTTTTTCTTAATATCCAATCTAAACCTCTTCTGGACCAACCTGAGGTCATTTCCTCTTGTCCTAAGGCTTGTTACTTGGAAAAAGAGGCTAACTCACATCTCATTCACTCATTTCAGGTAGTTGTTGAGGGCAATAAGGTCTACCCTGAGGCTCCTTTTATCCAGAACAAAAAACCCCAGATTCCTCAGGCACTCTTTCTCAGGCTTGTTCACCAGACCCTCCACCACTGTACTTCTGTGGACATGCTCCAGCACCTCCTGTCCATTCTTTAGTGAGTGGCCAAAACTGAATGCTGAATTTGAGTTGTGGCCTCACCAGTGCCAAGGACAGAGGGAAAATCACTGCCCTGATCTTGCTGGACACACTAGTTCTGATACAAGCCAGGATGTCACTAGCCTCCTTGGCTACCTGGGCACACTGCTGGCTCATGTTCAGCTGCTATTTAACCAAAACTTCGAGATACTTTATGCTGTGTGTCTTTCCAGCAGCTCTGCCTCCAGCCTGTGGTGCTGCCTGGCATTGTTGTGACTCAAGGCCAGGACCCAGCATTTGGTGTCATTGAAGCTCATCCAACTGGCCACAGCCCACCAGTCTAACCTGTCCAGACACCTTTGCAGAGCCTTCCTACTCTCTAGAAGCTCAAGACTCCCACACAACTTTGTGTCATCTGCAAACATACTGAGGCTACGCTCAAAATCTTTGTCCAGATCATCAATAAAGACATTAAACAGGGCTGGATCCAGTACTGAGCCCTGGTAAACATCACTGGTGACTAGCTGCCAGTGGGATGTATCTCTGTCCAACAGTATTCTCTGGGTCTGGACATTGTGGCTGCTTTTTAACACGGGAAACAATGCACCTGTCCACACCACAAGCAGCCAATTTCTCCATGAGAATGCTGTGGGAAACAGTGTCAAAAGCTTTACTAAATTTCAGGGACACGGCATCCACAGCTTTTCCTTCATACACTAGGTCATAGAAGAAGATCACGCTGGTCAAGCAGGACCTGCCTTTTCTAATCCCATGCTGGTTGGGCCTGATCCCCTGGTTTTCCTGTGTACATTGTGTGATGGTGCTCAGTGTGATCTGCTCCATAACCCTCCTTCTAGCTCTTCTTGTAGATGGGAGTAATATTTGCCAACCTCCAGTCAATTGGGACCGCCCCAGATAGACAGGAGTGCTGGTAAATGATGGAAAGTGACTTGGTGAGCATTTTCACCAGGTCCCTTGGGACCCTTGGGCATATCCCATCCAGTCCTATAGACTTGTGCAGGTCTGAGTGGTATAGCAGGTTGCTGAGCACTTTCCCTTGGATTATGGGGACTTCATTCTGCTGCCTCTCCCTGTCTTGCAGCTCAGAGTCCTGGGTACCCTGAGAACAACTGATCTGACTAATAAAGACTGAAGCAAAGAAGACGTAAAGTACCTCAGTCTTTTCTTCACCCTTTGATGTTATTTATAATCCCACATCCAATCTCCCCAGCCAACTTTTTGGTGTGAATGTATTTACAGAAACATTTTTTATTATCTTTTGTGGCAGATTAAGTTCTATCTGGGCTTTGGCCCTTGCAATTTTCTCCCTGCATAACCTCATGACATCCTTGTAGCCCTCCTGAGGGAGGCACTTACATGGTGTGTTTGTGTATATGTATCTAGCCAACCAGGCAGAGACAGTTGGAAAACTAGACACATTTTCCCTCTATCACCTGGGAGATATTGATGCTATTTATAACATCATTCTTGGAAATGCTGGGTGGAGAGTATGAAGGTAAATGGGGTACTAAATACACTCCTGTTTCTTTTTCAGGAAGCTCCATGCTTGATAAACCTTCTTCTAAAGATAGATAAAAGCAGATCTCTGTGACCTCATTAGGCCATAGGGAAGAGAAGGCATCTTAAAAAACTTCTTGCAAACAGATTGCTTCCTTCTAACAGCATAGACTGTGGAATTATCTTTGAGATAAAATTTTAAGATAGAAAATTTAGATAAAGGGATCAAACAATGCACAGAGAAGTATTAATTGAAGAAAAAAACTGAAGGATCTCTAAACTTACAATTCAAAAAGGACATTAGATAGAGGGAAAAGATAAAAAAAAAAATTGTTTACATCTTGGACAAGTATCTAATAATTCTACCGCAATATAATTTTCAGTAGCTAGCTCACTGACTGGAAACAATATGCATGTATACACAATACAGAATCATAGAATCATAGAAGATTCTAATTTGTTAGGGTCCCACAAAAATCATGGAGTCCAACTCATGGTGCTGCACAGGACACGCCAAGGGTCACATGATGTGCCCGAGAGTATTGTCAAAACATTTCTTGAACTTTGCCAGGCTTGGTGTTGTGACCACTGCCCTGGGGAGCCTGTTCCACATTCTGGGTGAAGAATCTTCTTCTATTATCCAACCTTAACCTCCCCTGACACAACTTCAGGCCGCTCCTTCACATTCTGTCGCTGATCACTACAGAGATCAGTCCCTGCCCCTCCTCTTCCCCTCACAAGGAAGTTGTAACTGCAACAAGGTCTCCCCTCAATCTCCTCTTCTTCAGCTGCTCCTCATATGGCTTCCCCTTAAGGTCCTTAAGACCATCTTCATAGGCCTACTTTGGACACTCTTTAAGAGCTTTATATTGTTCTTGTATTGTGGCACCCAAACCTGCCCACAATACTATGTTTGTGTTATGCATACATAGGTAATACATGTGTCTATGTTCAGAGAGGACTTTGAGTATCCATTCTACTATGTTTCCTTGTCACTCTAACTCCTTGATCAAAATAAGGAACAGTTAGATCTTGCATACTTTTTGGTTACAGATTTGCCTTATTAAAAAGGGAGAAGGGCAAGGAAATCCCCAGAATATGGAAAAAATCTTCACTTCTTTCCAAAAGAAAAAAAACCTCTTTATAAAAATAATTTTTATCAAAGTTAAACTCACAAAATTTGAACATAAAACATGCTTACAGACCAAAATCTTCCCTTCCTGGGCCCATCCCTCAAATATATTTCAATTTATATATCTGACCTTTTTCCAGCAGTATGTGGATAAAATTCTTCAGAAGGCCTATAGCAATTGAGAATCAGCTATGTTATTTACTGCTTTTGTTGCATTAGTGAAGTGCTGCCAAAAATACACAGAAATGACAGTGAACTGTGTCTAATTGCCCTCTTGTATCTTGTCTACCAGTAACTCCATTCTTGCACAGCTAGTTTTGTGCAAAGTTTCATTCTTTCTGTAACACAGAGTTATGGCAGGGACTGCAGAACTACTTGGAATTACTAGAAAGAAATAACTTACTTACAATACTAACCTTTGAGTGCTTTCACTGAGCATATAGGTGTTTTCCACTGTTCACAGCTACATACCTCACAGCAGCAAGCCTACAAAGAAAAGTGTTTGAACAGTCAGTGAGCAGGACAATCAGGGAGGTGCTATATAATTCAACACAAGGGAAAGTATAAATATTGATCACCCTGCTGCTTTTTTTTCCCCCTTAAATCTGCCAACCCCTTTAATATGCAAGTTAAGTCTTTCTTTCATTCTGGTAGCAAAGCCTTGTTAATTTGAGTGGAGGAAAAGATCTTAACCTTGTCCAGAACTTAATTCCATAAAAACATGAGTCCTGATGAAACGATAGAAGGGACAACATACTTAACCACCATACGAGAAATAGATAAGCTACAAAAAGCTTAAGATTCGCTCAGTTAGTTAGAGCATAGTGCTAATCACAGTAAGGTTTGGGGGTTGATTCGAAACGGGCCATTCACTTAAGAGCTGGGCTCAATTATCATTGTGTGTCCTTTTCAACTCAGAATATACTGTGAAACGAGAGGAGAGTCTCTTCTTTAAATAACTTCAGTAGAGAACTTTAAAGTTTTTAGCAGATTTTCCCAATACTTTTTTTCTACCTAAATCTGCAGTAGCTGATCTCATTTTAATACTCAATAACAAATTCGGAGGAGAAGGAAGGGGGGGGAGGGGGAAGGGTGTGAATTATTATCATTGTTGTTGTAGTATTTATTTTTATTTAAATATTTTTATATTTAAATATCACTTAGGGACCTTCTGTGTTGCCAGTACAAGCACTTTAAAACTTTTTTCTACAGAACTTCATATTTAAAATGTAGTGCTATGTAATGTGATTCTAAACATTGGATGGTCATTAAAAATGCTGGCTTTTATCAGTAGTATTTTAGCTTCTAGATTTTGAAAATGTGGTCTGGAAAGCTCACTGATCCAGAGATTTCTATTTTGTATTGGCACTTAAAGCAATACAACATCAACACACCCCCATAAACCTGGCATTCCAGAGCTTGTTAAAAAGTCAATTTCTTTAGAAGAGACAAGCATTCTCACAATTTTGTTCTTTATGTAAATAAGCATATTTGGAAATAAACTATTTTGAAAAATAGAACCACCAATTAGCTCTTCCTGTCATTTCAAAAGAAGAAAAGAAATGCTACAGTGACTTCAGACAGTTACTGAGGTATTTCCAAAATAGAATATCTATGCAGCAGCTAATAACATTGTTAACTTCCATGAAAGATGAGGAGAGTTTAATAGAGAATATTAATCACCATTTACTTTCTCATGTCCACTCACTCCTACAGACAAAGAATTAAAAAAGGTATGTAAACGTTGCTATTCACTCTGCAAGGATATGCCTTGCTACAGCATCCAGTTAATATTCTGTACTGGAGTCAACAGCAAATTTTCTTCAGACTTCAGTAGAACCAAGATTCTGCTTCCTGTATGAAAGTGCCTTCTGTCTGTAGACTAATAATATGTCCAGCCATAAAAAATGTGAATTTGTGAAATTTCTCAGAGTTAAACACTGACTACTACTGTTCTGATTTTGCTCTTGGACAACACAGTCATAAAACCAGGAATAAGGCCAAGATGAGTAAAAGTCATATATACCCTCTGACAAAGGAAAATGGGTTACTTTGTTATGAGGTTTGCACTTGTGTTTGCTCATTCAGAAGAAGGTGAAACAGAAGAAAGTGGAGGAAGTCTAAAGGTGGCTGAATAGGCTAAACAGCTTCTCTTGACTGAAAGAGAATTTCCGTATTTAATTGAACATGTAGGACAGTAGAAACCATGCCTTTTAAGAGGGCATTTTTGCTCTCCTCTTGAGGCCTGAAATATTGGCATCAATAAGGAAAGAACGAAAATTAACAGCTGGTTTTATTGGATGTAGGAAGGATTAGTGACGAATTTAACACTACTACATTTCTTGAGCTGAGCAGTTAGTGAGCTTCAGCCTTACTGAACCACCAGCTGTTTTTTTTTCAATCACTGTTTTTTGTCAACTGTTATTATGGTGATAATCATCATTATCTTAATAGGTTTAATGAGCTCTCAGACTGTACTTCCAAATATGTTTTGGTTTTAAACAGTCATACAGCTGTTGAACTAAGCACCAAATTATTTATACAGTTTTCTTTCATTTTCTATTTAGGCAAAACTTATATCTGTTTCAGGATCTGACAAAAGAATTTTACTGTGATGAATTAATTTCATTTCAGCAGTGAAGAAGTGTTCCCTACTAATCTACACTGCTTTGAGTTACTTATCAGACTTTGAAAATACCAAGAATACCTGTGCAAATGTGAATATATCCATTACAGCTAACCAAATATTTTCAGCTAGTACACATCTGATCCCTTCTTACAAATTTCCCTGCTGTTTTCCTTCAATAGCAGCATGAACCCTTCCAGACAGAAGGTAAAAGATCATGTTCAAACACACATCTAAAATCAGTGTCAGCACCTAGTATCCTATTCTTTAGAGAGGTCTATGCAAGGTGTATTTTCCATCCATGTTCTCCAGGAATAAATATCCACATTTCAGGCACATAATTTTGAAACATTGACTCCATTAACTTATAATGAGTGCACATTAATAGATTCAATCTGAGTATATAAACTGTGTGCATGTTATATATAAACTAAGTATATGTTAAGACACAAAAATCAGCCTTGAAGTCTTTACACTGCAGTATTTGAAGCTAATCTAAATGATTATTTACGTTTTAAATGAAGAGAGGTTTTTTTCTGTCACAGTCTGGAGTTGAGAGAAAACGAAAATTTGGACTACCTTGTAAAAATAAACATGGATTTAGGGAAAGTATCCAAAATCAATGAGTGCAGATACTGATTAGGGAGACTCAAATGTTGTGGAAGCCTTTAGAAAAACAAGCCTGAGCTGTGAATAACAGTCGTTTAGTTAAATCTTTTTCAATACCACTTCTACAAACACTTGTTTTCTCACTCTCACGTGTCTGTAGACCTGGTGTCTAATAAGTCCATCATTTAACCACGAGCTTAATTGTCTACTGAGATAAGTCGTCTTGCCCCATGCTTTTTGTGAGACGTACGTCTGTTTAAATGGAAAACACTATCTAGTTATAGATATTGTCATAAATATTTCTCTTCCCTGTTTGGATTTCCATCACTAATAAAATTGGAATTGGAAACAAGTAAATAATTGTTCATGAAAATGACCTGGAATGACTAAAAACGAGAAGTGGACCAGATCAGGTTTCTTCTTCCCACATTAACATGATAGTATTAAGGAGCTTGCTGTCTTTTCACTTCTCCCTGGGAAATTACCTTCATCTGCTGGTATCAGGCTTCAGGATAAAACTTCTTCTTTCCATCAAGAAATGTGGGGGGTTTTTTCTCAGTAAATGCTTGGTAAAAGAAAAATGATAACCTTTGCAATTCTTCCAAGAGCATAATCAGAGCTCGTTAAGACTTATGGGTAGACTTCCAATAAAGTCCGAAAGTAATTCTCACAGTTTTTTCTCTTATGTGTTCTGGTGTCCAATGAGATATAAACCCATCCATAACACAACCAAACAAAGAGACTCCTTATATCCTCAGAAGATATGTTAACGGGAGGTAACATTTGAAGACAAATTTAATGGAAATCATACAATCACACACCAAAGACTCTTAGTTGATAAAAAAAATCTGACAACTTTAGATGACACAGTAAACAAGCGAAACAAGCAATGAACTGTCAAAGATATCTTATTTACTAAATAATATTTTTCCCTTCTTTTACTATCTTGGTGCTTTCCTTGCCTCATGTATGAAGTTCAAACATTTTAGATATTCCTTCTGCTCTAAGGGCTTCCTATCTAGTGAAGCTGCATTAACATAGTCTGGGAGATGACACCAATTCAAAAAAATAAGTCTTGTCTCAGAAAACTCTGCAATCTCCCTGCATTGTCTTTGCTATTCCTAGATTTTAATATCTTAACTTGCATCATTTCTGTTTATTTTAGCTGGGAAATACAGAGTAGGTTTTGAAATCATCTAGGATATGTATGTAACTTGGTTTTGCGCTCACTATAATAGAGAAATTGCTTTAAAATACTATTAAAATTAATGCACTTTCACTTTTCCAAAACTTACAGACAATTTTTGTTCTGGTGATTATTTAAAGTATTAAATTAGATTTTGAGATTTCCTCTGCTGAAAGTCTGAAGCAGTCCCACTACCCACCCTGCCAAAGCTGGAGCACTGTTTCTGGCACCAGGTATGTTTACAGAATGGTTTATGGTATAATTTGCTTTTTTTAATGGTTACATTAATTAGATTTTAAAAAAATCTACTGAGATAGCTGCAGATGTATTTCTTCTCTCCACTGTGAGTGCTGTGTTGTCAGTTTAGCAAAATTTTGCTATCCTTCCCATTGCCTTTATATGTGTTCACTCCTTCCTTTAGGGGAACCTTCACTATCATTTTCACTACTCTTCTGTTGACTAACACGACAATGGATGAAGACCACAGAGCAATATGGCTGGGTTAACCGCTGTAGGGTCCTGCTGGCAACACCCCTAGCAGTACTTGAGCCTCAGGGATCTCTCTAGTCATTTCAGCCTATGTAAAAAGTGAGTTTTGTGTACAGTTTAGGCTCATTGCTGTTTTGGTTCTTTATTTCTCTTCTTCTTATCCTCTTTTCTCCGTTTTTTTTTCTTCCTCTTTATGAGTTTTCTTAGTTCTTCTCTTATATATCCTTCCCTCTTCACTTCTCTATTCCATCTGTTGTTCACTCCCTCTCTACTTCTCTATTCTATTTGCTAAAATGGTCAGCAACACATAGGCAACCTGCGTAATGAAGAGGATTTTAAGTCCACAGGCTCTAAGTGTTAACTGTTTACACAAAGTCAGTCTGTACCATATCTACACATGATGGGAGCCTGCAAGGCAGAGCAAATTATCTGCTCTAAAAGTGTGTAAGGGGACAAAGATTATTTATCCTCACCTGAGCACCTCCACCTGCCTGATTTGCTGATACCAACATGGAATTCAAGGCTGCTTTGGAGTTGGGAGAAAGGGGCAAAGGGAACAATTGTTCACTGACAAACCTCTCCCTCTGGGTCCACAGTGTAGCCCTGCCTCACCTATGCCCACAGCAGGGTGAGCTCTGGTCCACCCTCTTGCCTTTCTCTGTTACTCCACAGAAACTTGCTAAGCACAACCTGAAACAGAGCTGCTGGTGAGGCACAGGAGGATGTAAAACCATACATACCAGCCCAGGCTAGCAGTGTAGCAACTCAAACTGGTCTTGTGAAGAATATAAGAAACAGGAAGGAGTTTCATATCAAATTTCCAACACAGTGTTTAGACAGGTCTTCAGGTCTGTGGCTCAGAGCTTTCCTGAACCAAAGATGTTGCATTCTGACTTTTTCTTATTGCATGAAGGATGAATTTGGGTAAAAGTTACTTAAGATAAAAAGTCAAAAAATTATTTCTTGTGAGCTGAGGGACATACAGAGTTAGGTACTGTATCCTGAGAAAGTGAGATACCTCTCAGTGGTTTGATGGAAGGTCTTGTACCTCCAGAGATTTAGAGAGGAGCCAGGGTAGTGACATCTGCACTGATCAGGAGTTACACCCACATACACTCTTCTCAATCTATCATCCCCTGAAGCACTTCTATATCTTTTCCTTAAAGTCCACTGAAGCCCATTTGTAAAGGAGATTATTTTGGTCATCCCACACTTTCCCTCTCCCCAGCAACTTCCCTCAACAGCTGACCCTCTCCTGCTTCCATTTGTCCCATCTTCAGAAACATTATTTTCTCACTGTAAAGATGGATCATTTTTGTATATAACCCTTCAACTGCATAATCTCTGTTGGTTAGGGCTCCTGAATGTACAGTTGGTCTCTTTTTTCTTCTTCCCCTGCCAAAACTGGAAAGCAAAATACATTCATATTCTGAACAGAAATTTGGAGAATATGCAAGGGTGACTTGCATATTCTAAGCAGGCTAACTTGTGTGTGACACTGGACTGCTTTTGAAGGTGCTCCCATGTTCACGTCAACAAGAAATTATGTTAGACTAATCACTCCAGACTAATTACCCCAGACTGATTACCCCAGACTAATTGCGTATGGTTTGACAATAAAACAGAAATAGAAGGTTGAGTGCTGAGAGTTGTTGTCCAGGAAATGAGTACAGGTCTGAGTTTAAGATTAGGGTGTACCTTAAGAAATTAAATCCCATATTGGATCCTCAGTCCCTCTTTCTGGACCTTTGGCACTGCAGAGAAGGAGTTATAAGGCAGAATGAACTGGAAGAAGCTTGACACCATAGCCAAGCTATAAATGCAATCACTCAGGACGGTGAAGTGCCTTAGAATTTCGATAAACCTGAAGCAGGACACCTGGGAGAAGTCCAGACCTATCTCTGAAGGGATGGAGTCTACAGCCCTTAAAAACCACATCTGACTTCTCTCTGCTCCCTGACCCTTAGACCTTGCACTTCTGTCTGTCTAAAGGTCCAGCTTCAGTCAAAAAAGACCAGACTTCAGGCAAGACACTCCCTTAAGAGGATAGAGACCTAAACTTCTCAGGAGGGAGGAGGGAAATGAATCAGTCTCCCATCTTGTGGCTGTTATATTTTGTCCTGAATTTGATGTCACCAGTTTATATTCAGTTATGAATAAGCATTCTTACAGAACTGAGTCCCCAAGAGCATTTGGTCATTGATGTTTTCAGTCCCTGCCCAAAGTTCAGGGCTGACATGGTTCTGGTCATGATAGTGACAACTGGAGCACATGTAAC
Organism: Xenops minutus; assembly: GCA_035221455.1. Taxonomy (NCBI): domain Eukaryota; kingdom Metazoa; phylum Chordata; class Aves; order Passeriformes; family Furnariidae; genus Xenops; species Xenops minutus. The sequence goes on from JAWWEE010000085.1 coordinate 47,203,648, forward strand.
AGCAGAGGTCCAAATGCACAAAGTTTAACAGGTGCCAGCAGACAAGGTGGAAATGCAATTTGACCCTGTCCTCACTAGACATTGGAATTAATGGTGGATTGACCAGCTCAGTTAATTACTCAATTAAACAATTCATCCTAAGCAACCGACTTAATTGTCTCTCTGGCATCATCTGTGTTGTATTGAAATAATTATGAAGAATATTTGGGGTGTAGCTGAGAATAAGACTTGGTATTTGACTGTTATGAGGAGGTGGCAGTTAGACAAATTTCTTCCTTTTCTTAAGTGGATAAGCAGCTTTAATGTCATAGGCTGGAACCACGGATGTATCCCTGCCTTTACAAAGTATGTGGAGTAGCTTTAATCACTGTTTATAGAAGTCCTATCACTCCATCCCTGTTTCCTGTCTATCCCGTATCTACCACTGCAAATTAAAATGGTAGTTTTTTGGCACCATAGGATTCCCGTGTATTAAATAGTTTTTCCTCTGGAAAATTATCAGATAGTATTAATGAATCTTTAGGATTTTTTCTCTCATCATATAGATATTAAAAGAGACAGGGTGAACAGAAGAACAAATAAATAATATAAATGTTAGGAAGGATCTAGTAGTAAAACAGTGACCTTTAATAGAGTGTGGAGTCCTCAAAGAACACATTTGGTATAATCTTTCCACCTACAACGCATAATCAATAAACACTAAACAGAACAATATCAATATCAATAAACAGGACAGAGAAATTTCAAGCTGTACAGTTGTATTATTTTAAGAAAAATAATGGAGCTATGCAGAGCATCCAAAATTAGATATATCAAAAAAGCATGCCCTTCCATAACCCTCTTGCTGTCCTGCTTGGACTGTTTTTTGAAAGCAAGCCTTTCACTGGCATTCATGACCTTTAAAAAGGAAATACACTGAGCTTTCCTTCCTACTGTAGTCCCAGTGTTCTTATCACCTATACAGAGACCAGAGAGATGGTCTGTTCTCCTCCCTCCTCCCATCTCTTTGTTATCAAAGAAGGTAGTTAAGGGCCACCATCAGCTTGATTCTTCAAACCAGACCCCTGGCTCCCTCCCTTAGTAGTTAATTGCATTTAGCTCAAAAAACAAAAGTACCAGTAAAATGTGCTCACATGCCTGGAGAAGAGCCAACGGAGAAGAGGATTGTGTGGGAGAGATTTCATGTAAAGTTTCCAAACCACACTAAATTTTATTGAAAGTCTAGATTTTCCTAAACACAGAGGAGTACTATTAGTCGCCATTAGGACCACTGGTTTTTGTATTTATTTTATGTTCAATTTCTTATTTCATACATTTCAAAATCCGTAGTGAAACTGAAGGTTGCCAAAGTGGTAGGTATTGTGTGTTCCAGTAAGACATGTTAAATCCCATAAGAAGAGAAAGAAGAGGATTTCATCCAGAAACTCACAAAAGTCTGTGTGTATGTGTATATATATATATATACACATATGTGTGTGTGTGTGTTTGTATGTGTGTAGGTATATAAATACATATATATATTTATATACAATATAAATATATAAAATATGTCTATTGCTGAAGACTTCTCTTAGTGTCCAGTTATTAAAATCAATTATCAGATAATGCTATCCTAATAATTTAGGAAAGATGAATAGGTCTTGTTTCAGTTGAAGTCTGAGTAGACTTCTTGCTGGAAAAGCTACTTGACTGAAAAGACTGATTAATCCATATTAACCTTTATTATTCCCTTGTAATTAGGCTGGCTTTATAGTGACTTAGATATTTCCCTCTGAACCTAAGTACAATAGGAAACACAATAAAAAAAATCCAACATCACAGTGCTATTCCTAGGATGCCACTGTGTTTATCTTGTTGAGACCCAACTAGAAAAAAATGAGGATCATAAGCAACAAGTCAGGCCTTAAAATGTCTCTTAAGACAAATTACAGGGGCATTGGAGGAAACTTCTTTTGATATACCTGCACTGTGATTAGAGAGTTCTGCTTTCTAGACTGCCAGAGCATAAAATCTATGTTGAAGAATTGAAACAGTGTTGAATATATATTTATTGTCCATAAAAATTATCACTTTCACATATATCTCACAATTTTACTCAATGAGGGCTCATTTTTCAAAAGTCAGTTTACTTTGTTTGAAGATAAATGTGATCACTTCTTCACTTCTAGCACAGAATGGTATTCTTGACTGACCATATGAGGTGTTGGCAAGGAAGTAAATTAAGATACATTCCTCTCTGGCTTTGCCCTTCACCTGTGATGTCAAACTTGGCTCTTGTCCTTGACTGAACAGCACAAAAGAAATACTTCCTCTCTCTGATCCCCAAAATGAATCCCACATATTACTTTTAATTCTTTTTTTAATTTCCAGAAAGAATTAAAAATAAGTGTTAGTTCATTGGTGCAACTATATAAAATACGAAATTCAAAGCAAATTTTATTTCACTTCTCTGATTTTCATCAACTGGTAAACAAATTCCTATGTAAAGACAAGAAAAAATTCTTGAAGTCAATTATTTTAAGCTGAGACAGATTCAAAATGCCGATTTTACTGAATTCAATTAACTAGCACACAGAGTGGGCATGACAGCTCAGACTTAGCCTATTATTATCAGCAGATACTGGAACAGACACTAGAGCTACAAAGAAACAAGAAATTAAATTTTGCCAGAGGTAAAAAAAAAAGTGAGAAGAAACTCAACATAGTTTTAAATCTGAGATTCTGAACATTTTCTAAACCACTCTAGTACAAATCCTTCATGGTGGGTGATGACAAAAGACTTGTTCCGAATACTAACTTAGTTCAGATTTTCATCACAAGGGAAAGCAAACCAAAAAATCCCATCAAACCACTGTGACTCTATACCATGACAGCATGACTAAGAATACCCATCCAGCACTATAAAATAAAGTTTTGTAAAAAAACACCTTACACATTAATATAAGTCTCTCTGTCAATCTCTGCCCACACTCCCATTACCCCACTCCCAGTCATTCTATTCAGGAATTTTTCCCTGGCAAAAAAACCAAAACAAAACAAGTATCACACAAAAAACATAGAAAAATTGATAGTAATTATTTGCTGTGTTTTGGGAGGAACAGCAAGTTAGTCTGTGCCCTGGGCAGGGTGGCATTACCCAGTGAATTCTGTTATGACTTGCTCTCCTAACCACATTCAGTGTCTTCCACAAGTGCCTGTTTATGTATTTTCAGTAGGAAACAAACTAGTGAAAATCCTCCCTCCAAGTCATTAGGGTGAATCTTGAATCCTGATCCTTTGTCTACAGAGTCCAGTAATACCTGTGATATCCAGTGATATTCTTTACCTATGGCTGAAATTTAGGCGGATTTACTTTCTGTGGGATGTGAAAGAATCAATTAATATATTTGGAATCAAAGGTCTTTAATCAGTATTTCTGTTTTTCTGACAAAGGAAAGTTGGTGAGCACTATTTCTATGATGTATGTGACCGGTCCTGTAGCATCTTGACAAAATGCTTCCTACAGACACACAAAATTACTCTGGAAATCAAGATGATTTCATATTGTGAGTGCAGCATTATGCAGGAAAATTGTTTGACATAACATTCATGCTCATGTGCTTCCTTGCCATGGTGCTGTGGAAAAAATATTTTCCTGCACCTTTATAAATGGAGAGGTTTAATTTCTGATGAACCTATGAGCACGTTTTTGTTAGCTTGCTCTTCCAGGAGGTCCTCTACAGTTTTCTGGAGTTCCTATCAGGGGACAATAGTTTTGGACAAATACAGGATGATCTTCATAGCTTCAGAAATCTGCACTAAGGAACTGACCCAGCATGGGCTGGTGCCTACCAGATGGCTCAAACAATTTCTACTGTTCCTTAGAAGCTGACAGATGCTCTAAAAACAGGTCATCCCTTCCCTTTCCACCTCCTGATATTGTTTTCATTACATATGTACTCTAAATACTTCTAAGAAAACGGAGACAATTGAAAAAATAATATGTTAATAATACGCTAGAAGGTACTTTATGACAGACACTGTTTTCAAATAATGTTTTCAATTAATTTTTACCTGGAGCAGAAGCACCAAGCTGAAGTACTAGGTACTTTGGAAAGCAGCTCAGAGAAACAACTAAAACTAATTCCGATATGTTTGTGTTGGGTATCTTTAGAGTGCATGTAAGTTTGGTTTAAATCCAGTGTATTGCGTGGTGGTGAGAGCATGTACTCTTTCCCATTTATAAAGTCTTTAGCGACAGATCCAGCACAGAGCCCACACGAAACAGAAGATCTTTCATGACTGCAGAACCAGTCTAACAGTTATGGTTCAAGCCTGAGCAGGGAAGACTAAAGTATAAGTGACTTTTGCACAGTCAGGAATAGCAATAAACTAGCAAAGAGGAAGACTGGAAGTCATCCTGTCCTTCCCAGCAAACACACTTGTGGCTTATCAGAGGTGCTGTTGCCAGAACAAGCTGCTCCCCAAGCAGGGGCAAAGTCACATGCTTCCATCCCTGAGATTAGTTCGGTTGGTTATAGCACAGTGCTAGTAACACCATGGTTGTGGGTTTGACCCCTATATGGGCCACACACTTCAGAGTTGGACTTGCAGATCCTTGTGGGTCCTTTCCAGTTCAGAATACTCTGTGATGCATACTGTGATCCCACAGCCAACACACCTGCTCCTCTATTCAGGGAAAACCACGCTTCAAAATTCTTCCATGCAGGGAAATTAAGTGGTTTCTATTCTTCTTCAGGTCTCCAGGAGAGGGCTGAGTGGGTAGTGCCTGCTTGCTCTGTATTAGTATTCCTCCTAGCATCATCTAAGAAAAACTAAAACTAAAAATGTATGACCCATAGCCTTGCTTTCAGTAAAATCAGTTGTACCTGTCTCTAATTCATTAGCAAAAGGTTATGCTATCAATGTAGGAGACTCAGTTTATGTTATAGCTTTTTGTAATTAAATGAATCTTCAAATTTATTAACATTTGTATTTTTCAGTGTTCTCTGAATTCTAGTGCTGCTAATGAGCATATGGAAATAAAAAGTTGGGTGCTTCCAGGTTTATATTTTTTGAAGACTGGCAAGGGGAAAATAGGTTTTCAGAAAGCACACTTTTTATCCTAAGCTTTTTTCTTTAAATCAGGTGAATTCCTGCACACCCCAAAGTAGAAAGCAAAATGTGTCTGTGTTTTAGCCATCATAGTAAAAGAGGGAGGGAAGAGAAATTAAAAATAGGGTGTTTCTATAATCCTTCACTCAAAAAATTGATAATTTTTTTTCTGACATAAAAAGCAGGAAATAAAAAAATGAAAGTTAAAAAAAGTGCAATTATTCACATAATTTCTTCCCATAACCTTCAGAGGACAAAAATATTTTGTTTTACTATATGATTACCTAACTTAATTACCACCAGTGACATTAGACGTTTTTACAGTACATTAAGCATTGTTGGTTTAGAAAGAAAATGCTGCTTTTTGCTTATCAGGAGCAGAGTAATGCTTGTATAAAACCATTTGTTTTAAAAAAGCAAGTAAAAAATTTATTAAGGTTGGAGGGAACTAAACCAAACATTAAGTAATATTTTTCATTGGATCATTAGTATTTTAGAAGCCAAGTTAGAAGGACTAATCCCTTCTTGACAGATATAAACAAAAACCAGACATCCAGCATGCAGCCCAGTGCGTGTTTTAAAACCGCTGAGTGTTAACTTAGGCCTCTTCAGTGGATAAAAATCTGAATATCACCCAAAAAATGTTGCTGCATTTTTACAGCAATGAAAAGATATTGTCTTAGTTTCAGAATAACAGCTTTTCAGCAGCAAAAGGATAAATCCCAAGCAATTTTTTTTGCCAGATTTATTTCTTTCTTTTAAAGGCTTTGTATTATTTGTGCCTCTATAATTCTTTCTTCTCCAAGGTAGCATTTGCTCCTTTTCAGTGGTCTTCTGGTATTGTAAACTAGAATGTGGAAAACTACTGCATTTAAGTAGAAAATAACTGTTTCAACAGGCGGTCTATTTTTAAAAATAAATTGGAGTATAAAATGAGTACCTAAAACGAATAGTTTTACAACTATCTGTAACAGTGTGACAACACTTATAACCTCTGTTTGAAGGAGCAGTTTGCTTCATTGCATGGGTTGCTACTGAGGAAGATACATCAGTGCTCAGAACGTATGGATTATTTTTTGTCAACTAATAAGATGTTTCCTTACACACCATTTCCTGATTTGTGCCCCTAAACCACAGCCACAGAAAAACCCTAAAACCTTTTTACAGCCTTAACTTCTTTTGTTTCTGAATGGACTGTTCTGCTGACATGTCTAGCAGAGTGGAGTGGTCCATCCAGACCTTTCTGCATCAAGTCATTGCAATCTCAAAGATGAAAAACATCTCAAGCACTGTCTGGGGTAATCCATATTCTTCCACCTTTATATATTAAGCTTGTCTTGTGTTGTTCTCATGATTCATCCCATTGTGTTTCTACCATTCTAAATCATGTATATCTATTTGTCACTACTAGAAACAGCACCTTAAAGACATGACACAATGTTTATCTCTGAGAGCCACATCATGTCTTTCAGATCACCAGTATCTGCTCTGCAACCAGATAGTCTTACTACAAGGCTCTTATTGATGGCCTTGTTTAAAAGAATGAAAAGCAATTAAAAAACCCCAAAACAACAAATAAGCAAACAAAAAAACAAAACAAAAAAAAATCAGACTCAACATCAAACTTCCTTAAGATTCAAACTATCACCTGGTCAAAATCTCTTTATTAGAGATGCCAAAATATTGCTAAGAATGTAACTCGGTGCTACTATTCTGCATCCAAAACTCCCATTCTCAATAGTATTCACCAGTAAAGAAGCTGGTCCTAAATATAAAAAGGCAGTCAACTTTTACATAAGGACTTCTCTCAGTTTCTGTGATGTTTGAATCAAATGTGTTAACCTGGGATTCCCATAGGCTACAACCTATTTCTATAACCTCTTTGCCGTTACTGGTGTAGTTTTATTTTTCTATTTCTGAACTAAAGCAAAATTCCACTACATTTTATTTCCTTATACTTGAGAACAAGTCAAATGGAAATAATGGCTTTAAATAATGCTCTGGAAGAATCCATACTCTGAGTGACTATATTTATTCTATATGTATAAATATGGCTCTTAACAATAGTAGCAATAAGACTTTAAGCAAAATAAACACAGCCTGTCTCTTTTTATTCGTGGTTTGTTGTGTCAATATTTTTTTCCAAAAAAAAATTAGCTGAAAATTCATTTCACAAATATTTAATTTGTGTTGTAAAATAGTAGATCTGTACTCAATCCAGACTCAGACTGTACCTTTCTCTGCTTGTAAATATCTCAGCAATGTGGGATAAGGGTAATACGTCAGCCAAAAAATCATCTTCTTGATACCTCAAAAAAGATATTAGCTATCTTACAGATTCTTGTTATGCTAAATCATGTTAGAGTTGCCCCAGCAGTAAATTACACAAATAAACTCCAAATGATTGCAAAGATGTATTATTTGAAGGAAAACAAAAGCCAAAAAGTAAAATCTAAGAATGAAGTTCAAATGAAGTATTTTTTACTGTTAAATTACTGGGCAATCTTTTAAAAAGTGTGCTTTCTCTGTGCTCATTATTGGGGACTAGTTTTAAAATAGTATGTACTCCTTTTGGTTTCCTACTATGTATTAGAACACACATGTTCTTATTTATGTATTTCTGACAATGTATGAGAGAAAGAATTTATTGTATACATGTCCTAAAACAATAACACTTTAACATTTATCATCTTCAGAAACAAAATCTGTACCTAAAGACTGCAACTGGCTCTTACCTATATGACAAACTGAAATTCTGAACTAACCAGACCAAAACTTCCAAGGGACTGCAATCCAGACTAACACTGTGCAGTTTGAGTAAAATACCACTACAAATACAGAGCTTATGGGGTTTGGATTTTTTTTTTTTTTTTTTTTTTTTTTTTTTTTTTTTTTTTTTTTTGGGGGTT
>JAWWEE010000085.1:47211750-47233088 GCA_035221455.1 Xenops minutus
TAGTGCCGACAGAGACTTTCCACTGTGCCTTTTGCAATCGGACTTGCCTATCTCTCATTGGCCTTTTTAGCCACCAGCGTGCTTGTAGCAGGTGTGGGTAGAGCCCTTGTAAATCTTCGTTCACGAAGCCTAGCCATGATGACCAATTTTAGATTTCTATTCAACCACCAGCTTTCTAAACTACCTTTAACCTCATACATACTCTCCTCTATTGTATTTCTGTTTTTCTCTTCTGTTTTGAAAGGATTCTGTTGAGAATGCACACAAGACTGTCAAAGGAAACATACTATCCTATGTAAGAATATTTTTATTTTTGTAGTAGCATCCTACGTTTGGGAAATGTAGGGGGTTTTTTTACCTGTCTATTAGCTTGTCTTTCCAACTTGTCTATTTCCATGCCTACATTGTTCCCCACAAAAATAAGACTAGGTGAAGATAAAAAATTCCTATCAAAATGCCATAGCAAAATATTTTATTAACCCAAGAGCTGAGCCTACTACAGTAATTCAAACACTGAAGCGAAATTAATTGTAAAATGAATGAAGTTCAAGAATATACAAATAAAGAAAGAAGAACCCTCTATGTTGTTAGAAAAAGGCATATCTGTCTCTAGATGTTACTTTGACAGACACAGTGGAGCTGAAACCTTAACTTTTTTGAACAAGAGTTCGAAAGTTCTAAAACTTTCTAAAATTCTAAATGTATTCATCCACCTACAGAATATGAGATACTATTGACAAAAATCTTCTGAGGGGAACTCTGGATGTCCTCAGTTTGTTGGCTTTTCTTTAATTTTTTACTGCAGAAAAAAAAGTAGAACAAGGATCTGTTGCCCCATCACACCTAATGGCCTCCTAATTACTTCTTCATTGATAATTTCCTTTGCTGTATTAGAACACATACGGACCAATATCTGTGATGGAATTCTTTCATTTCTGCTCTTTTTTTGACAACTGGATAATATCTCAGGTCTCTCTTCCATGAAACGCTATCAAAGGGTCAGTGCTCCTCTATCACTGATGAACTGAATTTATTGTTAGTAGTGGATATGTCTCCAGAGTATTTAAATTTGAGTTTTTCATAAATTCACTTCCTATCTTTGCCCTGTGTTAATGATTTATAACAAATCACACAGATAATCAAAGGCTTTAGAGAACAAGTACTCTTTAGAGTTATAAACTCAATGGTTTTGGGTCTACAGAAAGGTTTTGAAACTACAGCTTTATGCTCTATCAAGTACTGAACATATACTCCTGTGCTCTTATACTGCAAAGAGGTTGCTACTATTGCTGCTATCACTAGCAGATGAACTGTAGGATGAAAGGAAGAGCAAAACCAGAAAGAAGAAGAGTGGTGGCAGCAGGTGCTGCTTCCCAGTTTTCCATCAGTTTTCATTGGCAGCAATAGTCTGCTCCCAGATGTTGTAGGGACTCTGGCACTTGCTGCTTAGGCAGCTGTCCCTTATTTTCTCAGGAGAGGAAATAAATTAGGTTTTATAGAAAGGTTTGCTGAAAAATGGAATAAATTAACGCAATTTATAACTCCAATTGCCAGAAACTTATGCAATTCAATCTAAAAAACAACCAACCAACCAATCAACCAAACAAACAAAAAGGCAAAAAAACCCCACCCAACCAACCAACAAAAAAACCCAAACAAAACCACCCACAAACAACAACAACCAACCAACCAACCAACCAACCAACCACCACCACCAACAACAAAAAAACAGCAGGAGGAAGAAACATCTTGTATCACCCAAACTACTTCAGAAATAAAAATCCACTACAAGGAGTAATGGACTAGCTCCAAATCACAGAAGTCTGTGGTAAGAATGGTGACAGATCTTAACTCTCACATGGTCTTATTCTTGTATTTTGACTGCAAGCCTCTTTATTTTTTCATGGTCTGTGAAGTGATACTAAGACTCTGATATGAGTCTGAATATAAAAAACAAAAAGCACAGAGTAATGACATAATATTTTCTGATAAAAAGAAAAAAATAATTATTCACAAAAACTTTTCTCCATCTTTAGAATCATGTATGGCCATGTTTCTTATGAACTTTCTAAATAGTAAAAATTTAGATGCAATAGAATTTTATATTAAAAACAGGAAATTAGGGCAATTTCTGTAGCATGGAATGACAATAGTAGTAGCAATGGAATGACAGCCGTTATCTTGTATGATAAGAAACGACCAGTGATCACAAGTCACAAATAAACTAGTAAATATGGCCTAAGGAGGCAATAGAGTTTTCAGGGAAATACTCTATTCCTGCAACAAATTGTGTTGCAGAGCAGTGCAAGCTATACTGACAAATTATATATAGCATGAAATAGTCTAAATTTCAACAAATACAAAGTCAAAGTGACCTAACATGTACCCAAAAGTCTGATATGATTTAGACCTTGCTTCTGTATTCTAAAGGTGTTAAATCACATTGGTAACAAACAAACAAACAAACAATCAGAAGTTCTTTATCAAAATCTGTAAATTTTGATTTAACTATTTTCAGCTGAGTGGATTTTACCACATATACATATATGAAATATGCTTTAGCAGAATGAAAAATAATTAAAGTGTTAAAGATTTACAATTATTTATTTGCATTTTAATAATGATATAAAACAGTAAAATAGATGTGCAAAATTTGAGAGATCATAAATAATTTTGCCAGTGGAAATGTTTCAAAGTGAGTATAATAATTACTTGAAAATAAAATTTGGAAACACTGTGATCTGTCAAAATATGGTTTTGAAGTGGTAAAAATTTACTTAAGAGAATTACTGTTATGTAGCAAGCAGTCATAAAACTGAAGGAACCTTTGCATCCAGACAGAACATCAAATGCTGGTGCTGACAACAGCAGCAGCAAAGGCAAATTGAAGTGCTTTTATCTCAGACTTGAATATCAGCTGCCATAATGCAGAAATAAAAGTGACTGTGCATAGTCTACAAGAGGAATGTGTCATTTGGCAAGATCTGCAAATGCCAATTTGACTGGAAAGTCAGGTAGGGAAATTTTTCCAATTTTTTGAGCTCATCAGACACTGGCTGTACTCCTACATATGTGTTCAGTACCTAGTGTATAATTCAGAAATTCCCTTTAAATCTATTTTTATCAGAAGCAGATTAGCATTTATGATACTTTTCAACATCCTTCCTAAAAACAGTTCCAATTTAGAACATGCTGTAAACAAAGAAAGCTCCAGAATAGAAAGCAAAAATGGCTGGTATTCTTTCTTGTATGTAAGAAAATTAAAACCAAAGAAAACACAATAGGACACAGGGATTTGCTGAACTCTATACAACTCAACTGTCTTTATTTCTTATAGCAATCTTTTCCCAACAAAGGTGGGTGTCTTGGGTGCAAGTGTGCCAAGCTGGATAAACTTTTTGAGCCGTGCCAATGTTGCACGCAGAGCTCACCGGGCATTGCACTATCCAGGAATTTAAGTGGGAAATGATGCATAATACTGTTTCAGTATTATGTGCCGACAGAGGCAAAGTGACAGTGCTGCCTAATTCCTTGTAAGCGGAAGGTAAGTCAACTTCCAAAGCTGAGCTGACAGGCTAGCAGAGTCTGAAATGGTTAATAGCTTAAACATTGTTATGATCACCAGAAGAGTTGTGTCAAATTGCAAAGAAACAGCTGCTCATCCAGCAAAGCCTATCTGTCCCTGAATACATTCACTGGGAAAGGGCCTTCAGATAAGAGAAGGGGGTGCCATTGTTCAACCATTCCAGGTGCAGGAAGGTGTGTATACCTGAAGCTACAAATTGGATTTCCAAATAAAGGAAGAGGCTGATAAGAGGTAAGTCCTGAGAGGTGGGATAATCCTTTTTATCGTGCCAATGTCCTCCCTTACTCTGATGTGAAAATCCCTCTGGGGCACCATCAAAGATTTTCAGACAGTAGCTTGGGCTATTCATCTCAGATGATGGACGATAATGGGCTATGATTGATGCTGACATAATAGGCAGCTGTAATATCTTAGAAGGTGTTAAAGACTCATGACATGTCCTGTGACATCATCCATTGTAAAACTCCCCACCCCAGGGGAGGTACTAGATGGTCCCACCTGAGCCTGAGCGCATATAACTCATGAAATCTTTGAGTTTGGGGAGGCTTCCTTCATCTCCCAATGGATCAAGACCATCACTTTGACAGGACCATGACCACCACTTCAACCAATAGACAGAGAAGCTGCAACCACCGTGTTTCATAGCTGGATACAGTGGGTTCTGCTTTTAACCTTTTCTTCTCTTTCTCTTCCTTATAAATTTTCTTAAGTGTTATTTTTATGCTCTAATATTGCTGTATTACTATAGATCATAGCAATCAAAATGGTTACATACCTGTTTTCCTTTGAAACTACATTTTTCTAAAATGTATATATTTTCATATTACCATATATCACTATATATTTCCAAGTACCAATCACTCAGAGTTGTTTCACTCTAATCCACCCCAAAGGATTTATTAACAAGAACCTGGGTTACGATTGTCTTCTGAGGCAATCAGAAGACAGGGTTGGCTGATTTGCAAGACAAGGGAGACTAGAGTCTCCTCTCTGTTCAAAGCAGAAGGAAGTCTACCTCCTGTTACCAATGTGCCCATGCATAACAGGTAGGATGCTCTGGGGCTGGAAGGAGAAAACTTCACATTAAGCACTCAAGACCAAGAAAAGGACAATGGTATGAAGTTGGCACAATCAACCACCCATATTAGAATGACCACTGAAGAAAACACAAAGGGTGTTAGTAATTGGAGACTCTCCCATGAAAGGCCGCAAAGCACCTGTTTGCCATCTGGACAATCTCTCTAGACAAGTCTGCTGCCTACTGACACCTGAAATAACAATGTCACAAAGAGGCTACCAATCTTGGTAAAGTTAGAGGACTATCATCTACTCCTATTCTTTCGTGTAGGGTCAAATGAGGCTGCAATGAGAAGATTGCAAAATATTTAAAGGGACTGCATGCCGTTTAGAAAAAAAAAAAAAATGAAGGGATCAGAAATATAAGTAGTATTCTTTGTCCTCCCAGTTGAAGACTGGGACCCAGGAAGGAGATGATTGGATTAGGTGAACAACTGGCTGAGTGGCTGGTTCCATTCTCAAGGTTTTGAGTTATATGATCTTGTATGCACCTTTGAGAGACTGGACATTTTCACACTGGATGGGGAGTATTTGAACAAGTGGTGTAAGAGCATTCTGGGTAGCAAGATGGCTGGACTTATTAACAGAACATAGTAAACTAAGTTTGGAGGGGGCAGGGGATGTACTTCTGAGTGTCAGGGACAAACCAGGAAACAGTAACATTTTAGAAAGCAGTAGAGACATGTCAGGAAAGACTTCTGCCACAGCACAGGTGGAACAGAGACAGAATTATCCAGACTATACACTGTGGAAAAAGAAACCTCTAGAGACAAGACCACCACTGTGACAACTTCCAAAGGACCAGAGATTTTATAATTCAGCATTACCTGCGTCTTTTATGTACGGGTTTTCCCCTGGTTAGATTGTAACCCCTGCACAAATGTGAAATGACTGTTCCTTTCTTCCCATGTCTCCAGCCCCGCCCCCCTCCCGACTTTATTGGATGTATCACCTGTCATTCCCTATTCCTGGGTTCCCACTGAGTTTTGGTCCTCCTGCTCCCTTATTGGCGCCTGTGTCCTCCCAAATGACACCACTCCCCCTGAACCCTTACCCAATCGCATCCTACCTCCCAACCCCTGCCAAAGGGCTTAAATACCCTTGAGTCCAGTAATTAAAGGCTTTTTCTACGACCTCACTACCTTGGGGAGCTACATCTTTTCACTCCTGACACGTGGGGATTTCGCAATCCCCTCCAGACCCCGGGAAGCCTGGGGAAGTAGAGGAGCCGGCTCCCCCTCACAGCTGTTAGAGACATACATGTGAATCATCCCAAAATAATTAGTGAAGGCTCCTCTATCAGTGAAGAGTTTGATAGCACAGCAAAAAAGCCTCTATACAAAGACATACAGCATAGAAAACAAGGAAAAGGAGCTGGACAGCACCATACAATTACAGAACTATGACTTAATTGCTGTCATGAAAACATGGTGGGCCAAATCAAGTAACTGGAACAGAAATAAGATTAAATAAAATTTTTTAAAAAGTATTGTTTACTTGGTGTGGAAAGTTGAGGCAACAGCAATTTACTCATATTGATGTCATAATTTTGACTTTTTATCTGATTAGAAGACAGTTTTTCTTTGTTAAATCTTGCAGCTTAATACATATACTATATATGTGAATAAGGTCAGAAGACAATGAAAGAAGAAGAAATAATGCTTCTGTCTATATATTTCATCTTATTACACAGGAATTACCCGATGCAACAGTAGTAGTATCAGTCAAAATGTCACAAAGATTAAAGAATCAAAGCGAGGAGGAATAGATGGTGTTGCCATCACATAAACTTTCCTGAAATTCAAAACATTCAGCAGTAACTCAGTGCACACTATAGCTGATTTGACTGTTTCTTTCCTGGATGTTGCTCACTAACTCGTTTTGAACTTTTGAATTCCATGCACAAAGTCAAATAAAATAAATATCATAGTGTTCTGCAACTTAAGAGAATTTCTTGAAGTCCTGCACATCAAAATTTAAAAAAATAGAGGAAAACAAACAAACAAACAAAAAACCCAAACCCACACACTTGACTAGTATTGCTGCATCTTAGCTATATGGAAGAATAAAAAATTGCTAAAAAGTTCAGAACTTGAACAAAATAAGAAAAAGGATGATATTCATTAAATAGTTTGTTAATCAGATTGAATTCAGCAAGCCTACCCTAAAGCTAAATTCTGTGCAATATTTTACTAAAGAAGTGTCAGGCTAAACTCCTTGAAAATGACTGAAAAATTTAGAAGAAGTAGTGTTAAGTACATAAGAATCTTACAGACCTATGTAATAATGGTTGATTCTTAATGTAAAAATATTTTGAGATCATTTATAAGTGACTAAAAGTATTGTTCAGGTCATAGGGAGAAAGAAACAGTTATGGAGCAGGCAGGTTGTGTGCAGACATATGAAGATCAGAGTCACAATGTCAGAAAATTCAATGTGTGATGACTATAAATGTTGCATCAGAGTCAGGGAAGAAGAGTCTACCTGAGATATTAATATCCCATTAATATCCTAAGTGTCAGAGATTGTTATCTATGTAGCTGTGTTTTTCAGTTGTTCTTTTTAATAGTGTTAGTCATCTGTCAGCTGCTATGACATAAGATTCCTACCGACCCTAATTTGTTTCCTCATAAATATGACTGGCTTCTGGTGTATCAAGTCACCTTTTGTAATACTTGACATGGTGCTGAAATGTTCTCTTTATTTATTTGTTTCACCTGAAATCCTATTCCTTGGTTTCTCTTAGGAAATAATTTTACTTGACTGTATGGCTCATACTTCTGAATTTTTAAGTAAACCAAAAATAATGTATGGGTAGCACCTAATCTGTACTTTTTGTTGTTGCTGTTTTTTTGGGATTGGGGTTTTTTTTTGTTTATTTTTGTTTTGATTTTTTGTTTGGTTTTGGTTTTGTGTGTGATTTCTTTTTTGTTTTGTAGGGTTTTTTTGGTTGGTTGGGTTTTTTTTGTTTGTTTGCTTGTTTTGTTTTGTTCATTTCTTTTTACTTAGGTAAATTTTATCTTATTAGAACAAAAGATACTATAGCACATAAACAAGTAGCTCAAACTCCGTGAGATATAACTGACTGTGACAGAATGAATAATAAAGGTCTTGGCAATTAAGATTTCAGGAGTATGCTTATAACTTCCATGATAGTTACTTCCTTTACCAGCTGCCTGGCCTTGAATTGTGTCTTTAAGCATGGTATGTCAACTCAGACTAATCCTCACTCCCAAAAAAACTATGTACTTTCCATGAAAGTAGGGCAAAATTCCCAAGTAACTAAAATGCTTTCACTGGAGTCTGTTCTTTTAGTTTTTGGAAATCATATTCAGCTGATTAGATATAGATATATATGGAACTTTTTGAACTAGTTGTCTAGACTTCTTTTAAAACCAGTGGAAAATACAGTCATGGTTAGTCTATGTATTCTCTCATCTCAATGTAAATTGGAAGAATAGATCATAAATAGAGGAAGCTGTGAATGCCCACTCCCTGGAGCTGTTCAAGGCCAGGTTGGAGGGTACTCTGAGCAACTTGGCCTAGTTGATGATGTCCCTGAACATGACAGGGATATTGTAACTAGATGATCCTCAAGGTCCCATTCCAACACAAGCCATTCTATGATTCTATGATTTTAAGTGTCTGGTTTTGCCACTGACTATTAAAGAAGACTAGTTCTATCCACAGATGTCTGAAGTTAGGTAAGATGCATCCTGTTTAGTTGCCTACAGAGGACTGAGTCATGTTCTCATGTTTTCATGATGCCATTACAAAAATCTGCCTGTTATTTCTTCTGTCCACCACTTGCAGTAGCTGTATTACTGCTAACACTTAGAGGACTAACTCTTGTTTATTAGAGCAGTCATCTGACATACACATGTTCATTGATAAAGACCCTTTTTTTGAAAATGCTAAGAATCTATTTGAACATATCTCCTTCAAACAAGGACAATGTGCAAAACATTGGAATGTGCCTCTCAGAGAATTTTACTGGTGGTTGGAAAAGTAATAAAATGTTCATTTAGGTAACAAGGAGGAAAAAAATCTGTCAGACAAAATAAAAGTGAAACCAAACTAATCAAAAAACCACTCTGAGTTATCCAAAGATTAGGGAATTCCTCAAAAAAAAAAAAAAAAAAAAAAAAAAAAAAAAAAAAAAAAGATGGGGACTCAGATTTCATTTCAACATTTTGTAGTTTCTCACAGAGATATATCACTCAGAAGAGTTACAGGAGGACAGAAGGTTACCTCAAAATCCAGTACTCTGTATGGAAGAACAGATACCATAGTGAACAGGTTTAAATACTTTTTTTTTTCTTTTAAGTCATGCAGAGCACACCTGATGAGTGGTTTTCTAATTTGAAAACAAATTGAGTGTTCCATCTTCAGTGTCATTTGCTGTCCTGAGCATATGTTAAAAATTTTGTCTTTGCCAAAAAAAAACAAAAAACCATCTCTTTAGAAGTTCATGTATAGTTTTCTGTAAGGCCAGGATTTCAAACAAAACCAAATTTTCAACATAAGATCAATTCATTGCAAAATTCACAATTCTAGGAATAAGAAAGTCTTTCTTGAAAAGTGTAGAAAAGACACAGAATTTTTTTTTTTAATGTTGATAATGCACAGAATAGGGAATGTGAATACTTTTCAATTCATCCTTTGTGTACTTCACCTTCTTCCATTACAGGTTGTCTGTCTTCAGTCATTAAAATGACCCCTTTGAGACAAACTTCTTAAAACATGCAGATTATAACTGGTCATCATATCTTCTAATTTTTACTTTAATCTAATGTTCCTATGTTCATATATATCATCTAATTATTGAAAAAAAACCCAACCAAAATGAAACAGGGCTAACTGCAAAATTAACACTATTTAAAATGCCTGTATTGCATTCAGCAATGTTCTGAATACTAAATTACTTCTAGCTGTTCTATTACAGGCAGCTCAGGCAAATGATCTGGCAGCACATGATGGTGTTAAATGCAATCAGGCACTTAGAAACTCTGACATCAGATGCTGGCATCTTTTGTTTTGAAACACCATTTGATCCAGAGAGAACTAGCTGTACTTGCAAATTTAGTGCAGTAAAGCAAAAAAATTACAGGTCTTAGATTGCACTTGGAAATTGGATATCCTCCAAGAAAATCTCAAAACTAAACACCTCATACCTTCCATAGGAGGATTTTGGAGCCATTGAGAAAGGATTTTGTTTGCCTATCTTGAGTTCTAATTAATGGAAAATGTTTGATGCTCCAGAGGGAGTTGGTTTGGGTTTTTTTGGTTTGGTTTGGGTTGGTTTTTTTTGGTTGTTTTTTTGTTTTCGTGTTTTGTTTTGGGTTTTGGGTTTTTGTTTGTTTGTTTTTGTTTTGTTGTTGTTGTTGTTTTTATTATTATTTGGTTTGTTTATTGGGTTGCTGTTGTTTTTCCCAACTGCTTGAAATCCACAGGCAAGATATTCTGCTCATCTAGTAAGACACATATCAGGAAGACAGTAGAAATCAGTGCTATATTCATAAAGCTAATTTTCCATGCAGAAGAATAAGGGAATAGAAACAACAGCCACTTGAAGAATACCAACCAAGCACTGTAGTTAGGTCAAGGAAACATTAAAAATGTAACCAAATTAACTTTGAAATTCTGAGGCCTTATAAATCTGTCATATACCTCTTCTCCCTGTTTACATTCCACTTCCTTTTTTATTTCTTCATGGCTGCATTTGACAATCTATTAAGAATTCACATTTGTCCTTATACAAGGACTTACTATGCTTTATACACTTGATTGAAAATATATATTTTTTTGAAAGAAATATATATTAGTTTTTTGGGGGTTTTTTGGTTTGTTTGTTTGTGGTTTTTTTGTTTATTTTTAATTACAAAGATATTTCTATGTCAGATTATTGTCCTGTTTGATTATCTTCAGTTCTTAGGCAACCTAAGGTAGAAATAAAGCTTGTTCAGAAATTGTATATATTACAAAAAAATGTTTTCCTTAATTTTTGCAGGATGCGTTTTTGCAGAATGCTAAATACTAACTCCTAACTATATGATTATCATCCAGTGTGTACATTACATATACATATGATGTTTTCTATAACATATTCCTGTGGGGAATTTTCTGTGTGTGAATTTAGAAAAATGGACCATGTCAGGCTAACAAAATATTTAGAAAGCAAAAGAATTGAAATATGTATGACAATATTTTTCTAGCCTCTTTCAAAAAAAAAACCAAACAAAACACATAGAATTATTTTTAATAAGAAATTTCTTTTCTAAGAATTAGGAATTAAGTAATTGTCATGTTAAGTTAATTGTCTGGGATTTATCGTAGAATAAATATTGTATACAGTAACATGGCACTCAACATTTTTCTTCACATTGTATTTTTAAGAATATTGCTATATAATCTGACAAGGTAGAACACAGATTGCTTGCTTAACTTTAGAGACAGGAAATATTAGATGGAACCACAATACTCATAAGCAGAAGAGGTAGGAGAAATTTTTTAAATTTTTATTTTGTTTCTTTTTTGTTTGTTTGTTTATATTTCTGTACAGCAGTGCAAACACTCATGCACACAGGCAATGAAACACCTTTATATGATAAACGTAAATTTTGAATTTTCTACTTTTAAAAAGTTTGTCTTGGAAATGAAATAAACTTTACTGTAATATTAGATTGCTTCATGTAGCTTTTTAAGATATCTTTTAGGGTTAATTTCTTTTGTTTGTAAAGTACTTTTCAATATTTTTTAGGATCTACAGTTTCAGTATTTTCTTCCTTTCTTTCTTAATGTTCAACAATTTTATACAAACAAATTGGTGCACAGAGAATTGCTTACATTAGCAGTGAGGAGGGGTAGAGATGTCCTAAGCATTGTGAGGTTACTGGGATGCCTTCATTATATAAATAACTGGAAACAGCCTCTTCACTTAGTTCTTCCCTCCATGGATACTTTGTTCTGTGACAGGTCATGTTGTCTGCTCCGTTACTTCTCATTCATTATGTATTAACTGCTCAGTCAGCTAGACGTAGACCTAGTCTTAGAAAGATGTCTCAGCATACTCCCAGCCTTCTAAAGACTGCAAACTATTACTGTTAGACCATATTGCAAAAATTCTCTTGAATGATTAAAAAAAAAAAAAAATAATAACCTGAAGCACCTCCTCCCTCTTCTTATCTCACCTGGGTGGCTGCAGAACTGGTTCTCTCACATGTTCTCACTTCTCTCACAGAGATCCTGCATACTGGTTTTCTTGACTCTTTCTGAAATATGTTATGACAGATGCTGATAATGGGCTCAACTTTTACTAGCAGTGGATCTCTTTCGGATAAGTCTGGATCTGGCTCTGACTGACATGGATGCAGCTGCTGGTGTCTTTGCTGCAGACCTCTGCTACAAGACCTTGCCATGTGAAGGCCATACATCCTTAAAGAGGTGTAAGAAGATTGATATGTACATGAGTAAGGTGCTGACAAAAGTTAGTGGAGATCTGTGCCATCTGATCTATTTTTGGTAACTTACATTCAGTATCAAATAGTTGCTCTTCAATTGTTTTTTTAACATTTACTTCTTGGTAAATAAATTAGATAAAGCTCAGAAAAATCAAACTCTGATCCCTGAAATTCCATGTGTTATAGTTAAAAAACTTAGTTCACAATGTGAAAGAAATATAAACATTGCTCAAATTTTTAAAGTCCCTCTCCACTATACCTAGTTTAATCGTCTTATAATAATTTATTAATAACAGCCATGTAGTCAAGAGAAGTAAATTTCAATAGGTGACTTTTTAAAAAGATCTCTAGAAGCACAATGTGCCATAGTGTGAAGCTTCAGCCTCACAATTTCATGGATATCAAAATTATAAATTAAATACTTCATTGAGTTCTGAAATCTCATCAGATTAGCATGATAATAGAAACTTGTATTACACATCTTTAAGCTCGGTGATGATTTATTTATATTCTACTTCCTTGGTTTTATTATGAAGCACTTGAGTAATACAGTGAATTATCCAGGATGAAATATTTTTTTCTGTATCCATCAACTTTTATACAAACATATTTCTTGTATTTTCCTTTAGCATTATCAGCTGCAAGAGAGAGTAAACTGTTACCAGTTTGCCACAATTAATTTTGTACACATTTTTTTTCTTGAAATATTTATTGCAGACAATGCAATAGTCCTCTGTTATATATGTGTAATAACCTATAGCTATTGGAAATGTGTAGACATTTCCACAGTTCAAGACATAAGTTACTATAAAGGAAACAAACATATGCCACTTTCAGTCAGATCTTATTTGTTTCTCAAATAGGAGACAACTGGTACACTGACAGCATTAGAAAATATTTTATCCCATCAAGATGCAGCACTGTAGTTTTGAAAGAACAGTTCTGGTACATGTCCTTTTCATCCACTGAAGGCTGTAAAACTAGGAAGGTCATTTTGGTAGCTCCTACTCTAACATGTACTGACTCTTCACAGAGACTTACAAAGGAGAGGAGACATTAAGGCCCCTTAAAAAAGCCATTTCAAGTTATCTCATGGAATTTAACAGATTTTATGGCTATTTGATGCCACAAATACAATAGATCCATAATATAAAAAATTATTTTAGCTTTACTACAATCAAACATCATTTGAGGCATGTTGCACTTATTAGTAACATTTGAAGTTAGTAGATGTTTTTCTTCTTTTTTTTCTGTTTGTTGTTGCTGTTGTTTGTTTGCATATTTTGGAATAGCACTCGATGGAGGAAGAAAAAAGCAACACTGGTAATCCAGCTTTACTCAAGGAATTTATACTGTGCTGTGAGTAAGCTTCAACATCACTCACAGAATTCTATTGACAGATCAAAGCTGAATCTGTCCATTGCCCTTGAAATCAATTAAATCATAGGTCTTAGACTGTGGTTTATTGTGAAATATGTTGTATCACTTCTGTCCTTTGCTATGCAATATTCCTTTAACTACAAGAATTATAAGTAGATCAAAAATTCTAAATCAGATATTAGCTACAGTAAAATAACATAGCAGTCTCAACAAAGACAGGATCTGGTTATTTGTTTTCTAAATCTATTTGTTTTCTTAAACTATTGTAAAGAGTGGATCTATAAAGATCAGGTTCTTTCAAAATGGAATTATTATTTTTAATTTGGACATACAGAGCTCAGATAGGGCTTAATTACAAGTACGTAATTACTTGTGAAGCATCACTGAGTATTAATTAACAGATACTCTATAAATACTTCATTACATTTCCATGGTTATTAGATTCACTCTGCTTGTTAATTTAGAATGTGTGCCAGAATTTTTACATCTTTTTCTTATGGAATCAAAGTGTTATTGGTGACATGTGATACAGATATACATAGAACCATTTAAATAGTAAAATTCTTTTAGTGTACATAAATGACCAGGCTAGGTCTACCACTTTTCTGATAGAGTGACCAATAGGTCTAAAAAATTAGATCACATGATGCATTATCACTTTACTTTCCGAATTAGGATGTCAATCTGACAGGTGTTATAAATCTGTAGCTCTGTTTCTGAAGAGTTCCCTGGTTCAGCTCACCAAACCTCAGACATCTAACCAAAACACCTGAAGTGATGTTACAGAGAGGCATTCATGACCTAAAAAAGAAGGTCATGAAAGTACATTCTGAGGTTAGCTTGTAGAGAAAAATTCATACAGAGTTCACCTTAATTCACATAGGGTTACTAAAAAGAAATGAACTGCTCCAAACTAATATTCAGAGGACACAAAATTAAGTTCCTGCCATAAATCATCTTCAGGATAAATGCATGTCTTTTCATTGACTAACGGGATTATTTTGGTTGATGCCTAAATTCTTAAGAACACAACAGTAGATTTTTTTTTGCCTTAAATTTCTGCCAAAGTCATGTAAAAACAAAGAAATCTCGGGAGTCCATTTCAACCTTACAAATTTTTGGACATTTTGGCTGGTCTTCTAAAAATGCACAACCTTGTCCATTGTCATCTTTTAAAAGTTAAGTACTTCAGTTTTAGAAGGCTAAAACTGAACACAGGAAATCCTTTCCTAGACACAAAAGTTCCAAAAATCTGCCTGCAAAAATTTCAGAAGATTTGATGTGTGAAATCTGGGTCACCTAGGCAAAATTCAGCTATAAAGTGAGGTCCAAGACCATAAATGTAAGGAATCAAATATGAATTCTAAGCTAGGTTATTATTACACTATCATACATAATGTAATAAAAATAGTTGCATAGTATTTTATCTATTTTAGTTTTTTGTTTTGTTTTGTTTTGTGTTTTGTTTTGTTTTGTTTTGTTTTTTTTTAAATAATATGTTTCAGTGGTTTCAGTGTTTTGGGTTTTGTTTTTTTTTTTTTTTTTTTTTTTTTTTTTTTTTTTTTTTTTTTTATGTTTGGGAGATTCCTCTGCCTCCCACTTGAAGCAAAAAGTGGTATTCCAGATGTTTAACGTGTAACTGTCAAAACAGATATCCAAATCATCTATTTAATTGAATCAGTATATAGTCACATAAAAATTAACTCAGCTATCCCAAGCAAAAGATGTGACAAGTGGTTTACCTGGCAACACCTGGCATACCTTTGCTATTAGCAGAGGATTCTTTGTGAATTAAGTATAACCAAATAAATCTAATAACTGGTGCCAAACTAGACTGAGCTGCAACATGAAGATAAGAAGTTCAAGATACAAGTTATTTCCATCTCCTTTGGCAGAACCCACCAGCAAAAGGAATCTACAACTTACCCAGAAACTGAGCTGAATTTGTGGTAGTGCATTCCTTCCTATGGATAAACTTGCAGAAAGACACCAGAGAGAGTGGGATAGAAAGTCCTTTCCACTAGCTGGTTCAGTGAGGGGTGAGAGCAGGAGGCTGTCCCAGGGCAGAAGCACAGCCCAGGTATCGTGGTGGGAGCAGCAGCTGGAGCATGGCAGCTGGAGCTGCCTGCCAGCCCTCTGCCATATCTGCCCACTGTTGGTAGCCCCTTTCTCTGGGCTCTGGGCATTCTAAAGAGGACCTTGCCCTTCAGAGAGCTGCAGCTTGAAGAAATACTGAATCGTAAGATGAACAACTCTCTTTCTGCAAAGAAATGGACACCTGTCCTAATACTTCCCCCACCTCTGCATTCTGCTTCTATAAAAGTGTGTGGGGAGGATTTTTCTCTTCCAATATTTGAAACATACTCTTGCATTCGATCACTCATTTCACATGCCACTTCTGATCATTCTGATACATTTATGATCAACATGAAAAATGCAATTGTTGTCTACAACAAGGCAAACAACACACAAACAATTGAGTGTATCCTATTACTGATGCAGGTGATCAGTCTTGGTGTTGTTATATACTACACAACATGAATTTTTTGTTTTAGTTTGTATTTTTTCCACGAAAGAACCAGTAACTCTCTTACCACCTCTTAAATGTTGCTGTTTCTAGACTAATCATATACACAGATGAGTAGAGATAAACATGCGTAGTCCTAAACACAATACAGTTTGAAGGGAAAGAAAACAATGGCCCTAGCAATTCTTCTCCCACTATAGCATAGGTTGGTGGATTGGAGCAGACTTCAGTAGATAAATGGCAGATGGTAAATGAAATACATTGTTTTGCTTATGACAGAGCTCCTCTCTGTATTTAAGCAATGGTCCAGTGACTCTTTCTGAAACTGTCAGGATAAAGTTAGCGAAGCCTGTAACAAGATTCTGGTAGCAGGACTGATATATGCAAAGTTCACAGTAGATTATATTATTAATATTATCAGCCTCACTGGAAAATACTTTCCTATGCACATAGGTTAAAACACATGGTATTAGCACCAGTATCTTAAAAACAGACTATAGGTATCTATAGCGTAAATAGACTGCTTGCCAATGGATATGGTTATTATCCTTTTATCAGGTAAATGTGTTTCTCATTAATGCATGTTCTTAATACAAAAGCATATATATATTGCACTTTTAAAGAGTTAACCATAAAAGCATTTTACTTAACTTACCAATTGTTGAAGCTGGAAGGAGTCTTGCCCTAAATTCTACCTGCTCTCAAGTTTGTAATATCTGTGTCTCTCTCCCTCTTTCTCCCTCCCCCTGTTGAGAGATTGCAGTAAACTTAGAAAACTAGCAGGGACAATGTTTCAAATGACTTAAGAAAGAGAACAGGAACAATCATTTTGTTCTCTTTTTTTCAGATGAGTACAGTACCTTCAGAAAGAAGGAAGGAAGGGAGGGGAGAGGAAGTCAACAACCCTTTGCTTTCCTGCAAAAAAATAAGGAAACAGCAGATAGCAATCTCATTTTCTCTCAAACAAAATGTTTGGAAAAATAAATATGTCCAATCAAAAAGGAATTCCTCAAGTATTATATCTGCATTATTGGCTTCATAAAACCTTCTTTATAGCTTGTTATGTGCAACTATATGAAGTGAATTTCCGAAGTAGTGAGTAGGAATAAGACATCCATGTTTATGCGGAACAATAAGCCATAAGCTTGCATAGATAATGAAGGCTTTTGCTCTAGAGAAAGGTGGACTGTAGATGCATACACAGATCTTGTTTCCATGGCAATATAGGTAAAAAGCTGCTAAAACCCCTCTTTATTCTGATAACAGGAAAATAGCACATTGGATGTTTACAGAATGCTGTGGGGAAAAAAAAGGGAGGGTTGAAAAGGATGAGAAAAATGCTAAGAATCATAGCTTGATATTGGAGGTGCAACAAGTAATTTATCTCAAAGAATGGCAGTATAGAAGGCACCTTGATCTGTACAAACAAAACCAATGTGCTATGTTCTAGAGCAGACTTTATTTTGTTTCTTTCTTTCTCCATTAAGCATATTTTGACAAGCAGATACTAGCCAGCTGGCTGGAGTTATACTTGGGATAAGTTTAGTTCATTGTGCTCCACTGTGTTTTTGTTTGCTTGTATCTTTTCCCCTAGCTTTATCTATCATCTGAAGGTCACTTATAATGATTAGAAGCTGACTTTTTTTCCTGTGAATTTTTTTTGTTCTAACATTCTTACCAGCAAACACCTTCACACTATCACAGTGGTTATGTTTTTACTTAGACTGGTAATGTGGTACTGAAAATGGAGCTGCTTCTCTAAGAGTTCTGTGAAAGACATAAAAAAAAAAAAATTAAAAAAAGCCTTTGCAAATGGCCCTATCCTGTACACTCTGCATCCAGACTTTGCCCTGGGAGTAATAACTAGATAAAAGCTGCTGAAATTTAATGAAAGGACAGGTTGGTATGTTATCCCATAAAGATAACTATTTCTTTTATTATACAATAATGAAAATTGATAGGTTGTAAACCAACACAGGAAGTAACTCTTTTAGCACCTGTGTTCCTTCATGCAGTTCTCAGTGCTATTTTCAGAAGACATCTAACAATTATTTGACTGTATAATAAAAAATTACCTGGCTTTTATTTTAATATTCAGAAACTGAAATATTTGATAATGGACATCAGTATTTAACAGAACAGTGAAAATACTATGAGAGATCTCTGGCTTTGCCACATCACCAGGGGCATCTGAAATGGGCAAAAGCATAACAGAAGACTAAATTTTAAAGGCAAAATAATGCAATGCACTTAGGTTATATAGTGCAAATGAAGTCGTTAATTCTGCCTTGGGAGTGAAGGTCCCTCATCAAATAGATCCCCTGTGCATACTGAGCACAAGGAAAGTAAAGAGGCATGGAAAGACACCAAAATAATGTGTTGTCCTGTGGGATCAGTCCAATAGCTCAAAACCTGCCATTTTTCTTTAAATTGTTTTTTAAGATCTTGAAGAGAGTAGCAGTTTCCAGGCCTTTTAAGCTAGTTTACTTTATTTATTTGCCAGCACATCAGGTTAATGAGACCCCGAAGATTGCCATTACACAGCATTTGGTTTCTTTCCACTGAGAAGCCATTGCAGAAGTGTAGTTAAAAACCTACATTGATCTGGTTAGGATGATTCTTACGTAAGTCACTGAGGGTATGTGATAGTTTGCATAGTCCTCTATGAAGGACAAAATTGTCAGAGCAGCACTTCTTTAAAAAGCAGTTTTCCCTTTTTTGAGGATTGCAAAGCTAAGCAGATGGACACAAAAATCTGTGAAGCATCTTCAGCAGGTTATGAGACTTTTCTATTCTGACTGAAGGAGACTGTGGAAGCCCCCCACTTCAGCAAGGATAGCAGGAGATGTAAGGTCTGCCTTTGGTTAGTGCTATCTCAGGTCTCATTGCCAGCAGCCCTTCCACCATGGAAGAGATGAGGACTTACTTGTCCCAGTCAAGTCCAGGTAGAGTAATCTTGCTTCTTAGCATGCAGACACTGAAACACTTGACCTGCTCTTACTTTTGTCAATTTCTCCTAACTACTGCCAGAACATCACCACCCAAGGATGAAGAGGGACTGAAACTCTGATTTTCATACCAGAAACATACCTTGCAAGGTCATGCCTGTGCAATTACTGACTGTGGAGAAAAAATTTAAAAAAAAAAAAAAAAAAAGACCAAAATCATTGATATCTAGAGTCAGAAAAATCAAGTAACAAGAGATGACACTATGATATTTACCCCAGTTTTAAAGGACAAGTTAATCTGCTTTTCAGAACATAATTCTGAAAGAAGTGTTGTCCTTTGGTTTGGTTTGGTTTGGTTTTTAACCTTTTCTCCCTCTACCATTACCAAAATGAAGCCACTGACACAAATTCAGAGAGATACAGTCCAGCCTCAGTGCAGTTAAATGAACAACATCAAGTGCAAGTACTTCCTTGGTTCAGTATATATATAATGTCTCATAAGGAGTGGCCTCAAAAAAAACCCCATTCTTGTGTTCATGGTCATGGTAAGTACTAAGGACCAGGAAGATTCCTCTAATAGCATGAGTAATATGATCACAATAGATGTTCTTTCAGACTGACATCTGAGAAATTAAGGCCCTTATTTCTCCTTTTTTCCCTTCTTTTTTACTTTTTTAACTTCAGTAGGGAATAATTTGTGTTTCAGAGTCTCTTTCCAGTGGTAGTAGAGATACTTTCCTATGAGTTCAAAATAAGAATGAAATAAACAAGCTCAGCATGCTAAAATCAATGAGCCTCTATCCAGCAAAATAAGAGAGAACACAGAGGTAACTGCAACAGCAGTTTTATTCCACTTTATTGCAAGAAAATGAAACCAGAGGCAAAACCCCGAAACTTTTACTGGTTTTCTTGATTGCTTTAGGACCATAATCATATCTATCTGAACTGTCTGTGAAAAAAATAAGATTAATATCTTTCTTCTGGTCTACAGTATACCTATGGCATTTTAGCTGAGTTAAAATAATACAGTTCCTATTCAGAGACTAAAAAACTGAAGGATACTTAATTGCCTTCCGTAAGTCACTCTCTTCTCTGCTTTCCTGGTTTCTTTTCTGCATTGCCTGTTTACCATAGGTTGTTCAGGAACAACCTGGCAGAATGCCAGAGATAATCAGAGTCTACAGCTGAGTCTAAAGGACTCCTCTTCTGTCCTGCAGCATGTGGAGGACATAGCTCTGGTTGCCAATATTTGGTTGTTCTGCAGTTTGTTGTATTGTGGCACAATAAGCCTGCATGCACTGATATGTATTTCATTCAGTTTCTCAGATTAGAAAATTTTAGAATGTTAGAGGTTCCAAAGATGTCTTTTATGGTTATATTATGATCAGAGTATTCTCATGAGTATGTGCTTATACAAATTTCTTATTCTTGCATCTACATATTTTTTACTTTTGAGACAGGTAATACCTAATTGTCACTTTAATGAGCTATTAGAATTTGCAGACTATAACCTTTGGACCAAGCACATTTATCAGTTGTTTTGGGGAGAGAAATGTGGGAATTTGTATCAAAGAGAGGAGCATTCCTTGCAATAAACACCTTATTATAATCTCAAATGGCCTTTATATCTTATCCTGGGCCAAGCTCATTTCTGGTAAATGGCATTGACTGCAGTCTTTTAAAGATATGCTTTTCCTGTACCTTGTATGCAATCATCACAACTACCTTTACTGAAACAATATGATAGAAAGCTATTTTAAAATATGATGGTATGATTAAGAGGATGTGTTTCATCTTTTAACATACAAAAACTTACGAGAGCATGATTGTGAGCCCTATTCAGGTCAGAGATGGACAAGAACTTGGCTTTGGTCAGTATGTTTGAATTTGTTGTCACATTGAAGATCTGCAACATATGAAAATTGCCAAAGTATCCACTAAGTTTTTTGGTGGTTTCTCAAAATGGTCATTTGACAGCAGTGAAGGCTGCAGTTTTACATCTGATTAGACTGAGAAATAAATCCAGCATTTGTTCTGGTCTTTCTTAGTACTCTTGCTCAATTAAGTGTGTTCATGTACTCTAAAATCCAATAAGTATATTGTAACATCTGAAATTTCTTAATACACTTACAAGTGAAGGCTGGGCATCTACTGTTGTAAAATTTTACCTCAGTTTAAAAGAAAACTAGGATGTCTATCTGGACTAGGAACCACCACAGCCGTTGAAATTAAGAGACTTTAATCAGAAAATGTATACAAAAGGAAAACTCTTCTTTACCACAAATATATATATATATATATAATATATAATTTTATATATATAACAAAAAAAAAAAAAAAAAAAAAAAAAAAAAAAAAAA